>OW026362.1:63831177-65031177 GCA_932273835.1 Sarcophaga variegata
GGAAAAAACGTCCTCTTTCGAACCGTGCTACTCAAAAAGCTGTACTACTTTTGTGAGTCGAGATATTCGATTTTTTTCAAAAGTTTGTGAGTCGAGGTATTCAATTTTGAAAAATCGAATTTTGGCCAAAAATCATGAAAATTCTCAAAAAAATAAATGGCCATTTTTTAATTGGAAAAAACGTCCTCTTTCGAACCTCAAAAAGCTGTACTACTTTTGTGAGTCGAGATATTCGATTTTTTTCAAAAGTTTGTGAGTCGAGGTATTCAATTATAAAAATCGAATTTTGGCCAAAAATACATGAAAATTCTCAAAAAAATAAATGGCCATTTTTTAATTGGAAAAAACGTCCTCTTTCGAACCGAGCTACTCAAAAAGCTGTACTACTTTTGTGAGTCGAGATATTCGATTTTTTTCAAAATTTTGTGAGTCGAGGTATTCAATTTTGAAAAATCGAATTTTGGCCAAAAATACATGAAAATTCTCAAAAAAATAAATGGCCATTTTTTAATTGGAAAAAACGTTCTCTTTCGAACCTCAAAAAGCTGTACTACTTTTGTGAGTCGAGATATTCGATTTTTTTCAAAAGTTTGTTAGTCGAGGTATTCAATTTTAAAAATCGAATTTTGACAAAAAATACATGAAAATTCTCAAAAAAATAAATGGCCAGTTTTTAATTGGAAAAAACGTCCTCTTTCGAACCGTGCTACTCAAAAAGCTGTACTACTTTTGTGAGTCGAGATATTCGATTTTTTTCAAAATTTTGTGAGTCGAGGTATTCAATTTTGAAAAATCGAATTTTGGCCAAAAATACATGAAAATTCTCAAAAAAATAAATGGCCATTTTTTAATTGGAAAAAACGTCCTCTTTCGAACCGTGCTACTCAAAAAGCTGTACTACTTTTGTGAGTCGAGATATTCGATTTTTTTCAAAATTTTGTGAGTCGAGGTATGCAATTTTGAAAAATCGAATTTTGGCCAAAAAATACATGAAAATTCTCAAAAAAATAAATGGCCATTTTTTAATTGGAAAAAACGTCCTCTTTCGAACCGTTCTACTCAAAAAGCTGTACTACTTTTGTGAGTCGAGATATTCGATTTTTTTCAAAAGTTTGTGAGTCGAGGTATTCAATTTTGAAAAATCGAATTTTGGCCAAAAATACATGAAAATTCTCAAAAAAATAAATGGCCATTTTTTAATTGAAAAAAACGTCCTCTTTCGAACCGTTCTACTCAAAAAGCTGTACTACTTTTGTGAGTCGAGATATTCGATTTTTTTCAAAAGTTTGTGAGTCGAGGTATTCAATTTTGAAAAATCGAATTTGGGCCAAAAATACATGAAAATTCTCAAAAAAATAAATGGCCATTTTTTAATTGGAAAAAAACGTCCTCTTTCAACCGTGCTACTCAAAAAGCTGTACTACTTTTGTGAGTCGAGATATTCGATTTTTTTCAAAATTTTGTGTGTCGGGGTATTCAATTTTGAAAAATCGAATTTTGGCCAAAAATACATGAAAATTCTCAAAAAAATAAATGGCCATTTTTTAATTGGAAAAAACGTCCTCTTTCGAACCGTGCTACTCAAAAAGCTGTACTACTTTTGTGAGTCGAGATATTCGATTTTTTTCAAAATTTTGTGAGTCGGGGTATTCAATTTTGAAAAATCGAATTTTGGCCAAAAATACATGAAAATTCTCAAAAAAATAAATGGCCATTTTTTAATTGGAAAAAACGTCCTCTTTCGAACCGTGCTACTCAAAAAGCTGTACAACTTTTGTGAGTCGAGATATTCGATTTTTTTCAAAATTTTGTGAGTCGAGGTATGCAATTTTGAAAAATCGAATTTTGGCCAAAAATACATGAAAATTCTCAAAAAAATAAATGGCCATTTTTTAATTGAAAAAAACGTCCTCTTTCGAACCGTTCTACTCAAAAAGCTGTACTACTTTTGTGAGTCGAGATATTCGATTTTTTTTCAAAAGTTTGTGAGTCGAGGTATTCAATTTTGAAAAATCGAATTTTGGCCAAAAATACATGAAAATTCTCAAAAAAATAAATGGCCATTTTTTCATTGGAAAAAACGTCCTCTTTCGAACCGCTACTCAAAAAGCTGTACTACTTTTGTGAGTCGAGATATTCGATTTTTTTCAAAATTTTGTGAGTCGAGGTATTCAATTTTGAAAAATCGAATTTTGGCCAAAAATACATGAAAATTCTCAAAAAAAATAAATGGCCATTTTTTAATTGGAAAAAACGTCCTCTTTCGAACCGTTCTACTCAAAAAGCTGTACTACTTTTGTGAGTCGAGATATTCGATTTTTTTCAAAAGTTTGTGAGTCGAGGTATCCAATTTTGAAAAATCGAATTTTGGCCAAAAATACATGAAAATTCTCAAAAAAATAAATGGCCATTTTTTAATTGGAAAAAACGTCCTCTTTCGAACCGTGCTACTCAAAAAGCTGTACTACTTTTGTGAGTCGAGATATTCGATTTTTTTCAAAATTTTGTGTGTCGGGGTATTCAATTTTGAAAAATCGAATTTTGGCCAAAAATACATGAAAATTCTCAAAAAAATAAATGGCCATTTTTTAATTGGAAAAAACGTCCTCTTTCGAACCGTTCTACTCAAAAAGCTGTACTACTTTTGTGAGTCGAGATATTCGATTTTTTTCAAAAGTTTGTGAGTCGAGGTATTCAATTTTGAAAAATCGAATTTTTGCCAAAAATACATGAAAATTATAAAAAAAAATAAATTTCAATTTTTTAATTGGAAAAAACGTCCTCTTTCGAACCGTGCTACTCAAAAAGCTGTACTACTTTTGTGAGTCGAGATATTCGATTTTTTTCAAAAGTTTGTGAGTCGAGGTATTCAATTTTGAAAAATCGAATTTTGGCCAAAAATCATGAAAATTCTCAAAAAAATAAATGGCCATTTTTTAATTGGAAAAAACGTCCTCTTTCGAACCGTGCTACTCAAAAAGCTGTACTACTTCTGTGAGTCGAGATATTCGTTTTTTTTTCAAAATTTTGTGAGTCGAGGTATTCAATTTTGAAAATGGAATTTTGGCCAAAAATACATGAAAATTCTCAAAAAAATAAATGGCCATTTTTTAATTGGAAAAAACGTCCTCTTTCGAACCGTTCTACTCAAAAAGCTGTACTACTTTTGTGAGTCGAGATATTCGATTTTTTTTTCAAAAGTTTGTGAGTCGAGGTATTCAATTTTGAAAAATCGAATTTTGGCCAAAAATACATGAAAATTCTCAAAAAAATAAATGGCCATTTTTTAATTGGAAAAAACGTCCTCTTTCGAACCGTGCTACTCAAAAAGCTGTACTACTTTTGTGAGTCGAGATATTCGATTTTTTCAAAAGTTTGTGAGTCGAGGTATTTATTCAATTTTGAAAAATCGAATTTTGGCCAAAAATACATGAAAATTTTCAAAAAAATAAATGGCCATTTTTTAATTGGAAAAAACGTCCTCTTTCGAACCGTGCTACTCAAAAAGCTGTACTACTTCTGTGAGTCGAGATATTCGATTTTTTTCAAAATTTTGTGAGCCGAGGTATTCAATTTTTAAAAATCGAATTTTGGCCAAAAATACATGAAAATTCTCAAAAAAATAAATGGCCATTTTTTTTTGGAAAAAACGTCCTCTTTCGAACCGTGCTACTCAAAAAGCTGTACTACTTTCGTGTGTCGCGATATTCGATTTTTTTCAAAATTTTGTGAGCCGAGGTATTCAATTTTGAAAAATCGAATTTTGGCCAAAAATACATGAAAATTCTCAAAAAAATAAATGGCCATTTTTTAATTGGAAAAAACGTCCTCTTTCGAACCGTGCTACTCAAAAAGCTGTACTACTTTTGTGAGTCGAGATATTCGATTTTTTTCACAATTTTGTGTGTCGGTGTATTCAATTTTGAAAAATCGAATTTTGGCCAAAAATACATGAAAATTCTCAAAAAAATAAATGGCCATTTTTTAATTGGAAAAAACGTCCTCTTTCGAACCGTGCTACTCAAAAAGCTGTACTACTTCTGTGAGTCGAGATATTCGATTTTTTTCAAAATTTTGTGAGTCGAGGTATGCAATTTTGAAAAATCGAATTTTGGCCAAAAATACATGAAAATTCTCAAAAAAATAAATGGCCATTTTTTAATTGGAAAAAACGTCCTCTTTCGAACCGTGCTACTCAAAAAGCTGTACTACTTTTGTGAGTCGAGATATTCGATTTTTTTCAAAATTTTGTGATTCGAGGTATTCAATTTTGAAAAATCGAATTTTGGCCAAAAATACATGAAAATTCTCAAAAAAATAAATGGCCATTTTTTAATTGGAAAAAACGTCCTCTTTCGAACCGTTCTACTCAAAAAGCTGTACTACTTTTGTGAGTCGAGATATTCGATTTTTTTCAAAAGTTTGTGAGTCGAGGTATTCAATTTTAAAAATCGAATTTTGGCCAAAAATACATGAAAATTCTCCAAAAAATAAATGGCCATTTTTTAATTGGAAAAAACGTCCTCTTTCGAACCGTGCTACTCAAAAAGCTGTACTACTTTTGTGAGTCGAGATATTCGATTTTTTTCAAAATTTTGTGAGTCGAGGTATGCAATTTTGAAAAATCGAATTTTGGCCAAAAATACATGAAAATTCTCAAAAAAATAAATGGCCATTTTTTAATTGGAAAAAAGTCCTCTTTCGAACCGTTCTACTCAAAAAGCTGTACTACTTTTGTGAGTCGAGATATTCGATTTTTTTCAAAAGTTTGTGAGTCGAGGTATTTAATTTTGAAAAATCGAATTTTGGCCAAAAATACATGAAAATTCTCAAAAAAATAAATGGCCATTTTTTTATTGGGAAAAAACGTCCTCTTTCGAACCGTGCTACTCAAAAAGCTGTACTACTTTTGTGAGTCGAGATATTCGATTTTTTTCAAAATTTTGTGATTCGAGGTATTCAATTTTGAAAAATCGAATTTTGGCCAAAAATACATGAAAATTCTCAAAAAAATAAATGGCCATTTTTTAATTGGAAAAAACGTCCTCTTTCGAACCGTTCTACTCAAAAAGCTGTACTACTTTTGTGAGTCGAGATATTCGATTTTTTTCAAAAGTTTGTGAGTCGAGGTATTCAATTTTAAAAATCGAATTTTGGCCAAAAATACATGAAAATTCTCCAAAAAATAAATGGCCATTTTTTAATTGGAAAAAACGTCCTCTTTCGAACCGTGCTACTCAAAAAGCTGTACTACTTTTGTGAGTCGAGATATTCGATTTTTTTCAAAATTTTGTGAGTCGAGGTATTCAATTTTGAAAAATCGAATTTTGGCCAAAAATACATGAAAATTCTCAAAAAAATAAATGGCCATTTTTTAATTGGAAAAAACGTCCTCTTTCGAACCGTGCTACTCAAAAAGCTGTACTACTTTTGTGAGTCGAGATATTCGATTTTTTTCAAAATTTTGTGAGTCGAGGTATGCAATTTTGAAAAATCGAATTTTGGCCAAGAATACATGAAAATTCTCAAAAAAATAAATGGCCATTTTTTAATTGGAAAAAAGTCCTCTTTCGAACCGTTCTACTCAAAAAGCTGTACTACTTTTGTGAGTCGAGATATTCGATTTTTTTCAAAAGTTTGTGAGTCGAGGTATTTAATTTTGAGAAATCGAATTTTGGCCAAAAATACATGAAAGTTCTCAAAAAAATAAATGGCCATTTTTTAATTGGAAAAAACGTCCTCTTTCGAACCGTGCTACTCAAAAAGCTGTACTACTTTTGTGAGTCGAGATATTCGATTTTTTTCAAAATTTTGTGATTCGAGGTATTCAATTTTGAAAAATCGAATTTTGGCCAAAAATACATGAAAATTCTCAAAAAAATAAATGGCCATTTTTTAATTGGAAAAAACGTCCTCTTTCGAACCGTGCTACTCAAAAAGCTGTACTACTTTTGTGAGTCGAGATATTCGATTTTTTTCAAAAGTTTGTGAGTCGAGGTATTCAATTTTGAAAAATCGAATTTTGGCCAAAAATACATGAAAATTCTCAAAAAAATAAATGGCCATTTTTTAATTGGAAAAAACGTCCTCTTTCGAACCGTGCTACTCAAAAAGCTGTACTACTTTTGTGAGTCGAGATATTCGATTTTTTTTAAAATTTTGTGAGTCGAGGTATGCAATTTTGAAAAATCGAATTTTGGCCAAAAATACATGAAAATTCTCAAAAAAATAAATGGCCATTTTTTAATTGGAAAAAAGTCCTCTTTCGAACCGTTCTACTCAAAAAGCTGTACTACTTTTGTGAGTCGAGATATTCGATTTTTTTCAAAAGTTTGTGAGTCGAGGTATTTAATTTTGAAAAATCGAATTTTGGCCAAAAATACATGAAAATTCTCAAAAAAATAAATGGCCATTTTTTAATTGGAAAAAACGTCCTCTTTCGAACCGTGCTACTCAAAAAGCTGTACTACTTTTGTGAGTCGAGATATTCGATTTTTTTCAAAATTTTGTGATTCGAGGTATTCAATTTTGAAAAATCGAATTTTGGCCAAAAATACATGAAAATTCTCAAAAAAATAAATGGCCATTTTTTAATTGGAAAAAACGTCCTCTTTCGAACCGTTCTACTCAAAAAGCTGTACTACTTTTGTGAGTCGAGATATTCGATTTTTTTCAAAAGTTTGTGAGTCGAGGTATTCAATTTTAAAAATCGAATTTTGGCCAAAAATACATGAAAATTCTCCAAAAAATAAATGGCCATTTTTTAATTGGAAAAAACGTCCTCTTTCGAACCGTGCTACTCAAAAAGCTGTACTACTTTTGTGAGTCGAGATATTCGATTTTTTTCAAAATTTTGTGAGTCGAGGTATGCAATTTTGAAAAATCGAATTTTGGCCAAAAATACATGAAAATTCTCAAAAAAATAAATGGCCATTTTTTAATTGGAAAAAAGTCCTCTTTCGAACCGTTCTACTCAAAAAGCTGTACTACTTTTGTGAGTCGAGATATTCGATTTTTTTCAAAAGTTTGTGAGTCGAGGTATTTAATTTTGAAAAATCGAATTTTGGCCAAAAATACATGAAAATTCTCAAAAAAATAAATGGCCATTTTTTAATTGGAAAAAACGTCCTCTTTCGAACCGTGCTACTCAAAAAGCTGTACTACTTTTGTGAGTCGAGATATTCGATTTTTTTCAAAATTTTGTGATTCGAGGTATTCAATTTTGAAAAATCGAATTTTGGCCAAAAATACATGAAAATTCTCAAAAAAATAAATGGCCATTTTTTAATTGGAAAAAACGTCCTCTTTCGAACCGTTCTACTCAAAAAGCTGTACTACTTTTGTGAGTCGAGATATTCGATTTTTTTCAAAAGTTTGTGAGTCGAGGTATTCAATTTTAAAAATCGAATTTTGGCCAAAAATACATGAAAATTCTCCAAAAAATAAATGGCCATTTTTTAATTGGAAAAAACGTCCTCTTTCGAACCGTGCTACTCAAAAAGCTGTACTACTTTTGTGAGTCGAGATATTCGATTTTTTTCAAAATTTTGTGAGTCGAGGTATTCAATTTTGAAAAATCGAATTTTGGCCAAAAATACATGAAAATTCTCAAAAAAATAAATGGCCATTTTTTAATTGGAAAAAACGTCCTCTTTCGAACCGTGCTACTCAAAAAGCTGTACTACTTTTGTGAGTCGAGATATTCGATTTTTTTCAAAATTTTGTGAGTCGAGGTATGCAATTTTGAAAAATCGAATTTTGGCCAAGAATACATGAAAATTCTCAAAAAAATAAATGGCCATTTTTTAATTGGAAAAAAGTCCTCTTTCGAACCGTTCTACTCAAAAAGCTGTACTACTTTTGTGAGTCGAGATATTCGATTTTTTTCAAAAGTTTGTGAGTCGAGGTATTTAATTTTGAGAAATCGAATTTTGGCCAAAAATACATGAAAATTCTCAAAAAAATAAATGGCCATTTTTTAATTGGAAAAAACGTCCTCTTTCGAACCGTGCTACTCAAAAAGCTGTACTACTTTTGTGAGTCGAGATATTCGATTTTTTTCAAAATTTTGTGATTCGAGGTATTCAATTTAGAAAAATCGAATTTTGGCCAAAAATACATGAAAATTCTCAAAAAAATAAATGGCCATTTTTTAATTGGAAAAAACGTCCTCTTTCGAACCGTGCTACTCAAAAAGCTGTACTACTTTTGTGTGTCGAGATATTCGATTTTTTTCAAAATTTTGTGAGCCGAGGTATTCACTTTTTAAAAATCGAATTTTGGCCAAAAATACATGAAAATTCTCAAAAAAATAAATGGCCATTTTTTAATTGGAAAAAAGTCCTCTTTCGAACCTCAAAAAGCTGTACTACTTTTGTGAGTCGAGATATTCGATTTTTTTCAAAAGTTTGTGAGTCGAGGTATTCAATTTTAAAAATCGAATTTTGGCCAAAAATACATGAAAATTCTCAAAAAAATAAATGGCCATTTTTTAATTGGAAAAAACGTCCTCTTTCGAACCGTGCTGCTCAAAAAGCTGTACTACTTTTGTGAGTCGAGATATTCGATTTTTTTCAAAATTTTGTGAGTCGAGGTTGCAATTTTGAAAAATCGAATTTTGGCCAAAAATACATGAAAATTCTCAAAAAAATAAATGGCCATTTTTTAATTGGAAAAAAGTCCTCTTTCGAACCTCAAAAAGCTGTACTACTTTTGTGAGTCGAGATATTCGATTTTTTTCAAAATTTTGTGATTCGAGGTATTCAATTTTGAAAAATCGAATTTTGGCCAAAAATACATGAAAATTCTCAAAAAAATAAATGGCCATTTTTTAATTGGAAAAAACGTCCTCTTTCGAACCGTTCTACTCAAAAAGCTGTACTACTTTTGTGAGTCGAGATATTCGATTTTTTTCAAAAGTTTGTGAGTCGAGGTATTCAATTTTAAAAATCGAATTTTGGCCAAAAATACATGAAAATTCTCAAAAAAATAAATGGCCATTTTTTAATTGGAAAAAAACGTCCTCTTTCGAACCGTGCTACTCAAAAAGCTGTACTACTTTTGAGAGTCGAGATATTCGATTTTTTTCAAAATTTTGTGAGTCGAGGTATGCAATTTTGAAAAATCGAATTTTGGCCAAAAATACATGAAAATTCTCAAAAAAATAAATGGCCATTTTTTAATTGGAAAAAAGTCCTCTTTCGAACCGTTCTACTCAAAAAGCTGTACTACTTTTGTGAGTCGAGATATTCGATTTTTTTCAAAAGTTTGTGAGTCGAGGTATTTAATTTTGAAAAATCGAATTTTGGCCAAAAATACATGAAAATTCTCAAAAAAATAAATGGCCATTTTTAATTGGAAAAAACGTCCTCTTTCGAACCGTGCTACTCAAAAAGCTGTACTACTTTTGTGAGTCGAGATATTCGATTTTTTTCAAAAGTTTGTGAGTCGAGGTATTCAATTTTAAAAATCGAATTTTGGCCAAAAATACATGAAAATTCTCCAAAAAATAAATGGCCATTTTTTAATTGGAAAAAACGTCCTCTTTCGAACCGTGCTACTCAAAAAGCTGTACTACTTTTGTGAGTCGAGATATTCGATTTTTTTCAAAATTTTGTGAGTCGAGGTATTCAATTTTGAAAAATCGAATTTTGGCCAAAAATACATGAAAATTCTCAAAAAAATAAATGGCCATTTTTTAATTGGAAAAACGTCCTCTTTCGAACCGTGCTACTCAAAAAGCTGTACTACTTTTGTGAGTCGAGATATTCGATTTTTTTCAAAATTTTGTGAGTCGAGGTATGCAAGTTTGAAAAATCGAATTTTGGCCAAGAATACATGAAAATTCTCAAAAAAATAAATGGCCATTTTTTAATTGGAAAAAAGTCCTCTTTCGAACCGTTCTACTCAAAAAGCTGTACTACTTTTGTGAGTCGAGATATTCGATTTTTTTCAAAAGTTTGTGAGTCGAGGTATTTAATTTTGAGAAATCAAATTTTGGCCAAAAATACATGAAAATTCTCAAAAAAATAAATGGCCATTTTTTAATTGGAAAAAACGCCCTCTTTCGAACCGTGCTACTCAAAAAGCTGTACTACTTTTGTGAGTCGAGATATTCGATTTTTTTCAAAATTTTGTGATTCGAGGTATTCAATTTTGAAAAATCGAATTTTGGCCAAAAATACATGAAAATTCTCAAAAAAATAAATGGCCATTTTTTAATTGGAAAAAACGTCCTCTTTCGAACCGTGCTACTCAAAAAGCTGTACTACTTTTGTGTGTCGAGATATTCGATTTTTTTCAAAATTTTGTGAGCCGAGGTATTCAATTTTTAAAAATCGAATTTTGGCCAAAAATACATGAAAATTCTCAAAAAAATAAATGGCCATTTTTTAATTGGAAAAAAGTCCTCTTTCGAACCTCAAAAAGCTGTACTACTTTTGTGAGTCGAGATATTCGATTTTTTTCAAAAGTTTGTGAGTCGAGGTATTCAATTTTAAAAATCGAATTTTGGCCAAAAATACATGAAAATTCTCAAAAAAATAAATGGCCATTTTTTAATTGGAAAAAACGTCCTCTTTCGAACCGTGCTGCTCAAAAAGCTGTACTACTTTTGTGAGTCGAGATATTCGATTTTTTTCAAAATTTTGTGAGTCGAGGTTGCAATTTTGAAAAATCGAATTTTGGCCAACAATACATGAAAATTCTCAAAAAAATAAATGGCCATTTTTTAATTGGAAAAAAGTCCTCTTTCGAACCTCAAAAAGCTGTACTACTTTTGTGAGTCGAGATATTCGATTTTTTTCAAAATTTTGTGAGTCGAGGTATGCAATTTTGAAAAATCGAATTTTGGCCAAAAATACATGAAAATTCTCAAAAAAAATAAATGGCCATTTTTTAATTGGAAAAAACGTCCTCTTTCGAACCGTTCTACTCAAAAAGCTGTACTACTTTTGTGAGTCGAGATATTCGATTTTTTTCAAAAGTTTGTGAGTCGAGGTATTCAATTTTGAAAAATCGAATTTTGGCCAAAAATACATGAAAATTCTCAAAAAAATAAATGGCCATTTTTTAATTGGAAAAAACGTCCTCTTTCGAACCGTGCTACTCAAAAAGCTGTACTACTTTTGTGAGTCGAGATATTCGATTTTTTTCAAAATTTTGTGAGTCGAGGTATGCAATTTTGAAAAATCGAATTTTGGCCAAAAATACATGAAAATTCTCAAAAAAATAAATGGCCATTTTTTAATTGGAAAAAAGTCCTCTTTCGAACCGTTCTACTCAAAAAGCTGTACTACTTTTGTGAGTCGAGATATTCGATTTTTTTCAAAAGTTTGTGAGTCGAGGTATTTAATTTTGAAAAATCGAATTTTGGCCAAAAATACATGAAAATTCTCAAAAAAATAAATGGCCATTTTTTAATTGGAAAAAACGTCCTCTTTCGAACCGTGCTACTCAAAAAGCTGTACTACTTTTGTGAGTCGAGATATTCGATTTTTTTCAAAAGTTTGTGAGTCGAGGTATTTAATTTTGAAAAATCGAATTTTGGCCAAAAATACATGAAAATTCTCAAAAAAATAAATGGCAATTTTTTAATTGGAAAAAACGTCCTCTTTCGAACCGTGCTACTCAAAAAGCTGTACTACTTTTGTGAGTCGAGATATTCGATTTTTTTCAAAATTTTGTGATTCGAGGTATTCAATTTTGAAAAATCGAATTTTGGCCAAAAATACATGAAAATTCTCAAAAAAATAAATGGCCATTTTTTAATTGGAAAAAACGTCCTCTTTCGAACCGTTCTACTCAAAAAGCTGTACTACTTTTGTGAGTCGAGATATTCGATTTTTTTCAAAAGTTTGTGAGTCGAGGTATTCAATTTTAAAAATCGAATTTTGGCCAAAAATACATGAAAATTCTCCAAAAAATAAATGGCCATTTTTTAATTGGAAAAAACGTCCTCTTTCGAACCGTGCTACTCAAAAAGCTGTACTACTTTTGTGAGTCGAGATATTCGATTTTTTTCAAAATTTTGTGAGTCGAGGTATTCAATTTTGAAAAATCGAATTTTGGCCAAAAATACATGAAAATTCTCAAAAAAATAAATGGCCATTTTTTAATTGGAAAAAACGTCCTCTTTCGAACCGTGCTACTCAAAAAGCTGTACTACTTTTGTGAGTCGAGATATTCGATTTTTTCAAAATTTTGTGAGTCGAGGTATGCAATTTTGAAAAATCGAATTTTGGCCAAAAATACATGAAAATTCTCAAAAAAATAAATGGCCATTTTTTAATTGGAAAAAAGTCCTCTTTCGAACCGTTCTACTCAAAAAGCTGTACTACTTTTGTGAGTCGAGATATTCGATTTTTTTCAAAAGTTTGTGAGTCGAGGTATTTAATTTTGAAAAATCGAATTTTGGCCAAAAATACATGAAAATTCTCAAAAAAATAAATGGCCATTTTTTAATTGGAAAAAACGTCCTCTTTCGAACCGTGCTACTCAAAAAGCTGTACTACTTTTGTGAGTCGAGATATTCGATTTTTTTCAAAATTTTGTGATTCGAGGTATTCAATTTTGAAAAATCGAATTTTGGCCAAAAATACATGAAAATTCTCAAAAAAATAAATGGCCATTTTTTAATTGGAAAAAACGTCCTCTTTCGAACCTCAAAAAGCTGTACTACTTTTGTGAGTCGAGATATTCGATTTTTTTCAAAAGTTTGTTAGTCGAGGTATTCAATTTTAAAAATCGAATTTTGACAAAAAATACATGAAAATTCTCAATAAAATAAATGGCCAGTTTTTCATGGAAAAAACGTCCTCTTTCGAACCGTGCTACTCAAAAAGCTGTACTACTTTTGTGAGTCGAGATATTCGATTTTTTTCAAAATTTTGTGAGTCGAGGTATTCAATTTTGAAAAATCGAATTTTGGCCAAAAATACATGAAAATTCTCAAAAAAATAAATGGCCATTTTTTAATTGGAAAAAACGTCCTCTTTCGAACCGTGCTACTCAAAAAGCTGTACTACTTTTGTGAGTCGAGATATTCGATTTTTTTCAAAATTTTGTGAGTCGAGGTATGCAATTTTGAAAAATCGAATTTTGGCCAAAAATACATGAAAATTCTCAAAAAAATAAATGGCCATTTTTTAATTGGAAAAAACGTCCTCTTTCGAACCGTTCTACTCAAAAAGCTGTACTACTTTTGTGAGTCGAGATATTCGATTTTTTTCAAAAGTTTGTGAGTCGAGGTATTCAATTTTGAAAAATCGAATTTTGGCCAAAAATACATGAAAATTCTCAAAAAAATAAATGGCCATTTTTTAATTGAAAAAAACGTCCTCTTTCGAACCGTTCTACTCAAAAAGCTGTACTACTTTTGTGAGTCGAGATATTCGATTTTTTTCAAAAGTTTGTGAGTCGAGGTATCCAATTTTGAAAAATCGAATTTGGGCCAAAAATACATGAAAATTCTCAAAAAAATAAATGGCCATTTTTTAATTGGAAAAAACGTCCTCTTTCAACCGTGCTACTCAAAAAGCTGTACTACTTTTGTGAGTCGAGATATTCGATTTTTTTCAAAATTTTGTGTGTCGGGGTATGCAATTTTGAAAAATCGAATTTTGGCCAAAAATACATGAAAATTCTCAAAAAAATAAATGGCCATTTTTTAATTGGAAAAAACGTCCTCTTTCGAACCGTGCTACTCAAAAAGCTGTACTACTTTTGTGAGTCGAGATATTCGATTTTTTTCAAAAGTTTGTGAGTCGAGGTATTCAATTTTGAAAAATCGAATTTTGGCCAAAAATACATGAAAATTCTCAAAAAAATAAATGGCCATTTTTTCATTGGAAAAAACGTCCTCTTTCGAACCGTGCTACTCAAAAAGCTGTACTACTTTTGTGAGTCGAGATATTCGATTTTTTTCAAAATTTTGTGATTCGAGGTATTCAATTTTGAAAAATCGAATTTTGGCCAAAAATACATGAAAATTCTCAAAAAAATAAATGGCCATTTTTTAATTGGAAAAAACGTCCTCTTTCGAACCTCAAAAAGCTGTACTACTTTTGTGAGTCGAGATATTCGATTTTTTTCAAAAGTTTGTTAGTCGAGGTATTCAATTTTAAAAATCGAATTTTGACAAAAAATACATGAAAATTCTCAATAAAATAAATGGCCAGTTTTTAATGGAAAAAACGTCCTCTTTCGAACCGTGCTACTCAAAAAGCTGTACTACTTTTGTGAGTCGAGATATTCGATTTTTTTCAAAATTTTGTGAGTCGAGGTATTCAATTTTGAAAAATCGAATTTTGGCCAAAAATACATGAAAATTCTCAAAAAAATAAATGGCCATTTTTTAATTGGAAAAAACGTCCTCTTTCGAACCGTGCTACTCAAAAAGCTGTACTACTTTTGTGAGTCGAGATATTCGATTTTTTTCAAAATTTTGTGAGTCGAGGTATGCAATTTTGAAAAATCGAATTTTGGCCAAAAATACATGAAAATTCTCAAAAAAATAAATGGCCATTTTTTAATTGGAAAAAACGTCCTCTTTCGAACCGTTCTACTCAAAAAGCTGTACTACTTTTGTGAGTCGAGATATTCGATTTTTTTCAAAAGTTTGTGAGTCGAGGTATTCAATTTTGAAAAATCGAATTTTGGCCAAAAATACATGAAAATTCTCAAAAAAATAAATGGCCATTTTTTAATTGAAAAAAACGTCCTCTTTCGAACCGTTCTACTCAAAAAGCTGTACTACTTTTGTGAGTCGAGATATTCGATTTTTTTCAAAAGTTTGTGAGTCGAGGTATCCAATTTTGAAAAATCGAATTTGGGCCAAAAATACATGAAAATTCTCAAAAAAATAAATGGCCATTTTTTAATTGGAAAAAACGTCCTCTTTCAACCGTGCTACTCAAAAAGCTGTACTACTTTTGTGAGTCGAGATATTCGATTTTTTTCAAAATTTTGTGTGTCGGGGTATGCAATTTTGAAAAATCGAATTTTGGCCAAAAATACATGAAAATTCTCAAAAAAATAAATGGCCATTTTTTAATTGGAAAAAACGTCCTCTTTCGAACCGTGCTACTCAAAAAGCTGTACTACTTTTGTGAGTCGAGATATTCGATTTTTTTCAAAAGTTTGTGAGTCGAGGTATTCAATTTTGAAAAATCGAATTTTGGCCAAAAATACATGAAAATTCTCAAAAAAATAAATGGCCATTTTTTCATTGGAAAAAACGTCCTCTTTCGAACCGTGCTACTCAAAAAGCTGTACTACTTTTGTGAGTCGAGATATTCGATTTTTTTCAAAATTTTGTGAGTCGAGGTATTCAATTTTGAAAAATCGAATTTTGGCCAAAAATACATGAAAATTCTCAAAAAAATAAATGGCCATTTTTTAATTGGAAAAAACGTCCTCTTTCGAACCGTTCTACTCAAAAAGCTGTACTACTTTTGTGAGTCGAGATATTCGATTTTTTTCAAAAGTTTGTGAGTCGAGGTATCCAATTTTGAAAAATCGAATTTTGGCCAAAAATACATGAAAATTCTCAAAAAAATAAATGGCCATTTTTTAATTGGGAAAAACGTCCTCTTTCGAACCGTGCTACTCAAAAAGCTGTACTACTTTTGTGAGTCGAGATATTCGATTTTTTTCAAAATTTTGTGTGTCGGGGTATTCAATTTTGAAAAATCGAATTTTGGCCAAAAATACATGAAAATTCTCAAAAAAATAAATGGCCATTTTTTAATTGGAAAAAACGTCCTCTTTCGAACCGTTCTACTCAAAAAGCTGTACTACTTTTGTGAGTCGAGATATTCGATTTTTTTCAAAAGTTTGTGAGTCGAGGTATTCAATTTTGAAAAATCGAATTTTGGCCAAAAATACATGAAAATTCTCAAAAAAATAAATGGCCATTTTTTAATTGAAAAAAACGTCCTCTTTCGAACCGTTCTACTCAAAAAGCTGTACTACTTTTGTGAGTCGAGATATTCGATTTTTTTCAAAAGTTTGTGAGTCGAGGTATCCAATTTTGAAAAATCGAATTTGGGCCAAAAATACATGAAAATTCTCAAAAAAATAAATGGCCATTTTTTAATTGGAAAAAACGTCCTCTTTCAACCGTGCTACTCAAAAAGCTGTACTACTTTTGTGAGTCGAGATATTCGATTTTTTTCAAAATTTTGTGTGTCGGGGTATGCAATTTTGAAAAATCGAATTTTGGCCAAAAATACATGAAAATTCTCAAAAAAATAAATGGCCATTTTTTAATTGGAAAAAACGTCCTCTTTCGAACCGTGCTACTCAAAAAGCTGTACTACTTTTGTGAGTCGAGATATTCGATTTTTTTCAAAAGTTTGTGAGTCGAGGTATTCAATTTTGAAAAATCGAATTTTGGCCAAAAATACATGAAAATTCTCAAAAAAATAAATGGCCATTTTTTCATTGGAAAAAACGTCCTCTTTCGAACCGTGCTACTCAAAAAGCTGTACTACTTTTGTGAGTCGAGATATTCGATTTTTTTCAAAATTTTGTGAGTCGAGGTATTCAATTTTGAAAAATCGAATTTTGGCCAAAAATACATGAAAATTCTCAAAAAAATAAATGGCCATTTTTTAATTGGAAAAAACGTCCTCTTTCGAACCGTTCTACTCAAAAAGCTGTACTACTTTTGTGAGTCGAGATATTCGATTTTTTTCAAAAGTTTGTGAGTCGAGGTATCCAATTTTGAAAAATCGAATTTTGGCCAAAAATACATGAAAATTCTCAAAAAAATAAATGGCCATTTTTTAATTGGGAAAAACGTCCTCTTTCGAACCGTGCTACTCAAAAAGCTGTACTACTTTTGTGAGTCGAGATATTCGATTTTTTTCAAAATTTTGTGTGTCGGGGTATTCAATTTTGAAAAATCGAATTTTGGCCAAAAATACATGAAAATTCTCAAAAAAATAAATGGCCATTTTTTAATTGGAAAAAACGTCCTCTTTCGAACCGTTCTACTCAAAAAGCTGTACTACTTTTGTGAGTCGAGATATTCGATTTTTTTCAAAAGTTTGTGAGTCGAGGTATTCAATTTTGAAAAATCGAATTTTGGCCAAAAATACATGAAAATTCTCAAAAAAATAAATTTCAATTTTTTAATTGGAAAAAACGTCCTCTTTCGAACCGTGCTACTCAAAAAGCTGTACTACTTTTGTGAGTCGAGATATTCGATTTTTTTCAAAAGTTTGTGAGTCGAGGTATTCAATTTTGAAAAATCGAATTTCGAAGTCGTTTTTCTAATATAGAAGTTTTTATTAATTCAACAACTTATGTATGTATACTACGAAAAATTATGAAGTAATAGAACAGAGGGTTCTTTGTGTAATAAAATTAAAAACGGAATATACAATGTCTACTATATTTCAACAAACGAAATAAAGTATTTCAATAACTTTGAATACTGTGTTGTACGCATTTGAATTGTATTAGGGCAGTACAAAATCTTCAACAATCTCCGCCTCAAATCAAATGCGTTCTTTTAAGAATTACATTTTAATTTTTAATAAATTACAACAATGTATATGCCTTTGTTTAGTTAAACATTTTGTAAGTATATCAGCAGCGTTGTCTTCAGAAGTAACATACTGTATTTCAATAGCGCTCTCCTCAAACTTTTCTCGAATATAGTGATAACGTATATCAATGTGTTTGCTCCTCTTTTTGACAGTTTGATTTTTTACCATAAAGACTGCACCCTGGTTATCACATAATATAGATGTAGGACTGACAACATATTCGTCGAAACCCAACTCAGTAAGCAGACTACGATGGAATACAACTTCTTTAGTCCCTTGGCATAAAGCAATATATTCTGCCTCCATTGTACTTAAAGCCACAACAGATTGTTTGCGAGATTCCCATGCAATAGGGCCACCAGCCATAAACACCACATGCCCAGAATAAGACCTGCGGTCATTAGAATCACCTCCCCAATCTGAGTCTGTGAAACATTCAAAATTTTCCAAATTGTTAGAATAATTAATTTTACCCATACTATTATTTTTTAAATATCTGAGAACATGTTTAGCGGCTTGAAAATGCTCTTCATGTGGATGCGTATTAAATTGCGATAACCTCGACACGACGTGCATTAGATCGGGTCTAGATATCACCGCAAGATACATCAGTGCACCAATTAGACTTTGATAATTTTTCACATCTAAATTTTCACACTGTGCATTACATTTTTTCAAAACTGTTCCACTTGACCACGGAGTAGTAGCTGGTTTACAATTTGCCATACCCCAACGATCCAGAATTTCTTTAGTGTATTTTTCTTGATGTAAAGTAATATCGCCTCGCAACCCATCACGAAAAATTTCCATGCCCAAATAGAACGATATTGGACCACGATCAGTAGCTTCAACATGTTTATTTAAATTTAAAATAACATTTTTCATTTCTTCTTCACTGGTACAAGCTATTAGCATATCGTCGACATATAATGCTATAAAGCAAATATTCTTTCCATTTCTCTGCATATAAACACAAGTATCTGATTTGCACCTAGTGAAACCCATTTGTAATAAGAAATCGTTTGCCTTCTTGTTCCATTCACGACCGGCTTGTTTTAAGCCGTATAATGCTTTGTTTAATTTACAGACTTTGTTTGGGGAATTACTGTCTTCAAACATTTTAGGTTGAACCATGTACACATCGTCTTCTAAGTCACCATTTAGGTAGGCTGCTACAATATCGATATGATTTACTAATAACTTATGTTTAGCAGAAAGAGCTAAAAGCAATCTAATAGTAGAATGCCGTACAACCGGTGCAAAAGTTTCCTGATAATCGATATTATACTTCTGCGAACAGCCATGAGCCACTAGCCTCGCCTTATATTTTTCAATAGAGCCATCAGGTTTACGTTTTAAAGTGAAAACCCATTTACACCCGATCACATTTACTTTACTTGGCTTATCCACGAGATTCCAGGTTTTATTTTTGATCAATGAATTATATTCTGCCTGCATAGCCTCTTTCCACTTTATGGAATTTTCGGAATTCAATGCCTCAGCTACCGTTTTTGGATTTTCTATAACCGAGTTTAACATTTCGGTATCATTTTCCATGCAATATATTTTCCTAGGTCTCCCTTTACCACCACCTTTAACAAATTTAGGTCTACCACGTTTTCGCTTTTTATTACCAACAGGTGTTTCCTCTCTTTCAGCTTCACTAGTTTCAACACTCATATATTCAGGTTCGCTAATGTCACCAACTTCCTTATTACCAGCGTCTTCTACTTCCTCAGCATCATTGTTATTTATTTTAAAAAGATCTGTATAAAAAAGTTCATTTTCATCGCAAATACTAGTGATATTTTCGAATGATTGCTCAAAAAATATTACATCACGAGCAATAATAATTTGTCTGGTACCAGGATTGTACAAGCGATATCCTTTTGTATGTAGTTGATAACCAACAAATTTTAATTTTTCGCCTTTAGGTAAAAATTTGCCACCCTTAGGCTTTGGACCCTTTTTCAAAACCACTGCATCGCAACCAAACGTTTTTAAATATGACACCGAAGGTTTTCTACCATACCATATTTCACAAGGCGTAACATCGTCGAGAACTTTTGTCGGAGCTCGGTTCTTCAGATAAGTCGCTGTATTAATGGCTTCGCCCCACAAACTTTGTGGTAATCCAGACGACTCCAACAAGCATCTCGCCATTTCAACAAGCGTTCTATTCGCCCTTTCCGAAACACCATTCTGTTGAGGAGAATAACCAACTGTTGTTTGATGCACAATACCTTTTTTAGCAAAATGCTGCTTGAATTTAGAATTAATAAACTCTTTCCCATTATCGCTGCGTAGCGTTTTTATTTGGCGACCTGTCTGTTTCTCCGCGACCACGGAAAAATTAAGGAATGCATCAAAAGCTTCACTTTTATTCTTCAAAAAATACGTAGTTATATAACGAGAATAGTCATCGATGAAAGTTATAAAATAAGATGACCCACCAACAGATTTAACACCAATTGGCCCACATAAATCTGTGTGTACCAATTCTAAAACACTTTTAGTCTGAATATCTGCATAAGTTTTATATGGTGTAGCAGAAATTTTGTTCACAGCACATGTAAAACATTCAATACTCTTTGGCATTTTAACATTCATACCTCTAACCATGTTCTTTGAATTTAACTTGTTTAGGTCGTTTACATTTATGTGACCAAATCGCTGATGCCATCTTCTCACAATATTTTCATCAATAGCCCCATTCAGTTTTTCACAATTTTCAAATTTTTCAAAGTTGACAATAAACATATCGTTTACTAGATTGGCTGTAAAAATAATTTCATTTCTTCTGCTCCTCATCACAGCTTTATTCTTGGCGAATTGAACAATATGACCAGATTTAACTATTTTATTTATTGACAAGAAATTAGAATGCAATTCAGGTACATACCATACATTTCTTAATGTCAGCCTGCAGAACTTTGTTTTAATTTTAACATCACCAATTCCTTGAGCATAAATACTCTCGCCAGATGCTAAAATAATTTTTTGCTTTGATTCCGTTAACTTCCCAAAACACTCTTTGATTCTGCACATATGCGAAGTCGCTCCGCTGTCCAATATCCACAACTCTCTTAAGTCGATATTGTTATCTATTACTGAACAAGCTTAGACATCTTTTCGGTCATGACTTTTACACTGAGATCGTATATGTCCCTTTTTACCACATCGGTAACATTTAATGTTGCTGTTATTATATACATTACAGCTTAGATTTTTGTTTTCATTTACTTTAAATTGCTTATTATTATTATTATTTGCATTTCTGTTAATGCTATTTTTAGGAATATTTTTCTTATTCCTTCTACAATCATTTCGCGAATTCGCCGCAAAAACAGTTTCATTTGTTAAATTATTTTTGCTACCTTGCCGCATTTCTTCTTCTAATATTTTGGAAATTAAATTTTCATACTTTGGCAAGCTATCTCTGCTTTCTATAGCAACTACAAAAGATTCCAATTCATCGGGAAGACCACATAATAATAAAATTGACAGCAGATCATCATTTAACGTGATCCCAATTTCCTTCAAATCATCGACCGTACAACAAAATTCATTGATTTGTGGAGAAAATTTTTCGCTTGCATTTAATTTAAAATGTACCAATTTTTTAAATAAATTTACCTTTCTAGATGCGGTGTTCGCTTTGTAAAGTGAACTCAAAAGATCCCAGGCAGCTTTTGAAGAAGTACAATTCTTTATATGAATTAATTCAGTTGTTTTAACACTTAGCGTTATTGCAGCTAAAGCTTTGCTGTCATCTACAAGCCATTTGGCCTCGTTTTCACCTTCTGGTCGTTGTCCTAAGACTGTGTGATACAAGTCCAACGTTATTAGCAAGCTCTTCATTTGTATGCACCATGTTGCGTAGTTTTCCCCATTGAGTTTATCAATATTTGCAACGTGACCTGCCATTACACCTTTTTCCGACTTCTTAATGTAGTAAAAACCAAAAACGATTCCAACGAGATGTAACCACACTTTTCCGATCAATTACTTGCAGAATGAAACTTTAAGTAGATATCTGATTTTCTGGGCCCATAACCTTTGTTAGGATCTGTGTTCCAAGAGATATAGCGTGAAATTCAGAATCTATGATCTTCCGGTAAAAGTGAAAACTCGAAGTCGTTTTTCTAATATATAAGTTTTTATTAATTCAACAACTTATGTATGTATACTACGAAAAATTATGAAGTAATAGAACAGAGGGTTCTTTGTGTAATAAAATTAAAAACGGAATATACAATGTCTACTATATTTCAACAAACGAAATAAAGTATTTCAATAACTTTGAATACTGTGTTGTACGCATTTGAATTGTATTAGGGCAGTACAAAATCTTCAACAAAAATAAATGGCCATTTTTTAATTGGAAAAAACGTCCTCTTTCGAACCGTGCTACTCAAAAAGCTGTACTACTTCTGTGAGTCGAGATATTCGTTTTTTTTTCAAAATTTTGTGAGTCGAGGTATTCAATTTTGAAAATGGAATTTTGGCCAAAAATACATGAAAATTCTCAAAAAAATAAATGGCCATTTTTTAATTGGAAAAAACGTCCTCTTTCGAACCGTTCTACTCAAAAAGCTGTACTACTTTTGTGAGTCGAGATATTCGATTTTTTTTCAAAAGTTTGTGAGTCGAGGTATTCAATTTTGAAAAATCGAATTTTGGCCAAAAATACATGAAAATTCTCAAAAAAATAAATGGCCATTTTTTAATTGGAAAGAACGTCCTCTTTCGAACCGTGCTACTCAAAAAGCTGTACTACTTTTGTGAGTCGAGATATTCGATTTTTTCAAAAGTTTGTGAGTCGAGGTATTCAATTTTGAAAAATCGAATTTTGGCCAAAAATACATGAAAATTTTCAAAAAAATAAATGGCCATTTTTTAATTGGAAAAAACGTCCTCTTTCGAACCGTGCTACTCAAAAAGCTGTACTACTTCTGTGAGTCGAGATATTCGATTTTTTTCAAAATTTTGTGAGCCGAGGTATTCAATTTTTAAAAATCGAATTTTGGCCAAAAAATACATGAAAATTCTCAAAAAAATAAATGGCCATTTTTTAATTGGAAAAAACGTCCTCTTTCGAACCGTGCTACTCAAAAAGCTGTACTACTTTCGTGTGTCGCGATATTCGATTTTTTTCAAAATTTTGTGAGCCGAGGTATTCAATTTTGAAAAATCGAATTTTGGCCAAAAATACATGAAAATTCTCAAAAAAATAAATGGCCATTTTTTAATTGGAAAAAACGTCCTCTTTCGAACCGTGCTACTCAAAAAGCTGTACTACTTTTGTGAGTCGAGATATTCGATTTTTTTCAAAATTATGTGTGTCGGTGTATTCAATTTTGAAAAATCGAATTTTGGCCAAAAATACATGAAAATTCTCAAAAAAATAAATGGCCATTTTTTAATTGGAAAAAACGTCCTCTTTCGAACCGTGCTACTCAAAAAGCTGTACTACTTCTGTGAGTCGAGATATTCGATTTTTTTCAAAATTTTGTGAGTCGAGGTATGCAATTTTGAAAAATCGAATTTTGGCCAAAAATACATGAAAATTCTCAAAAAAATAAATGGCCATTTTTTAATTGGAAAAAACGTCCTCTTTCGAACCGTTCTACTCAAAAAGCTGTACTACTTTTGTGAGTCGCGATATTCGATTTTTTTCAAAATTTTGTGTGTCGGGGTATTCAATTTTGAAAAATCGAATTTTGGCCAAAAATACATGAAAATTCTCAAAAAAATAAATGGCCATTTTTTAATTGGAAAAAACGTCCTCTTTCGAACCGTGCTACTCAAAAAGCTGTACTACTTTTGTGAGTCGAGATATTCGATTTTTTTCAAAATTTTGTGAGTCGGGGTATTCAATTTTGAAAAATCGAATTTTGGCCAAAAATACATGAAAATTCTCAAAAAAATAAATGGCCATTTTTTAATTGGAAAAAACGTCCTCTTTCGAACCGTGCTACTCAAAAAGCTGTACAACTTTTGTGAGTCGAGATATTCGATTTTTTTCAAAATTTTGTGAGTCGAGGTATGCAATTTTGAAAAATCGAATTTTGGCCAAAAATACATGAAAATTCTCAAAAAAATAAATGGCCATTTTTTAATTGAAAAAAACGTCCTCTTTCGAACCGTTCTACTCAAAAAGCTGTACTACTTTTGTGAGTCGAGATATTCGATTTTTTTCAAAAGTTTGTGAGTCGAGGTATTCAATTTTGAAAAATCGAATTTTGGCCAAAAATACATGAAAATTCTCAAAAAAATAAATGGCCATTTTTTCATTGGAAAAAACGTCCTCTTTCGAACCGTGCTACTCAAAAAGCTGTACTACTTTTGTGAGTCGAGATATTCGATTTTTTTCAAAATTTTGTGAGTCGAGGTATTCAATTTTGAAAAATCGAATTTTGGCCAAAAATACATGAAAATTCTCAAAAAAATAAATGGCCATTTTTTAATTGGAAAAAACGTCCTCTTTCGAACCGTTCTACTCAAAAAGCTGTACTACTTTTGTGAGTCGAGATATTCGATTTTTTTCAAAATTATGTGTGTCGGTGTATTCAATTTTGAAAAATCGAATTTTGGCCAAAAATACATGAAAATTCTCAAAAAAATAAATGGCCATTTTTTAATTGGAAAAAACGTCCTCTTTCGAACCGTGCTACTCAAAAAGCTGTACTACTTCTGTGAGTCGAGATATTCGATTTTTTTCAAAATTTTGTGAGTCGAGGTATGCAATTTTGAAAAATCGAATTTTGGCCAAAAATACATGAAAATTCTCAAAAAAATAAATGGCCATTTTTTAATTGGAAAAAACGTCCTCTTTCGAACCGTTCTACTCAAAAAGCTGTACTACTTTTGTGAGTCGAGATATTCGATTTTTTTCAAAATTTTGTGTGTCGGGGTATTCAATTTTGAAAAATCGAATTTTGGCCAAAAATACATGAAAATTCTCAAAAAAATAAATGGCCATTTTTTAATTGGAAAAAACGTCCTCTTTCGAACCGTGCTACTCAAAAAGCTGTACTACTTTTGTGAGTCGAGATATTCGATTTTTTTCAAAATTTTGTGAGTCGGGGTATTCAATTTTGAAAAATCGAATTTTGGCCAAAAATACATGAAAATTCTCAAAAAAATAAATGGCCATTTTTTAATTGGAAAAAACGTCCTCTTTCGAACCGTGCTACTCAAAAAGCTGTACAGCTTTTGTGAGTCGAGATATTCGATTTTTTTCAAAATTTTGTGAGTCGAGGTATGCAATTTTGAAAAATCGAATTTTGGCCAAAAATACATGAAAATTCTCAAAAAAATAAATGGCCATTTTTTAATTGAAAAAAACGTCCTCTTTCGAACCGTTCTACTCAAAAAGCTGTACTACTTTTGTGAGTCGAGATATTCGATTTTTTTCAAAAGTTTGTGAGTCGAGGTATTCAATTTTGAAAAATCGAATTTTGGCCAAAAATACATGAAAATTCTCAAAAAAATAAATGGCCATTTTTTCATTGGAAAAAACGTCCTCTTTCGAACCGTGCTACTCAAAAAGCTGTACTACTTTTGTGAGTCGAGATATTCGATTTTTTTCAAAATTTTGTGAGTCGAGGTATTCAATTTTGAAAAATCGAATTTTGGCCAAAAATACATGAAAATTCTCAAAAAAATAAATGGCCATTTTTTAATTGGAAAAAACGTCCTCTTTCGAACCGTTCTACTCAAAAAGCTGTACTACTTTTGTGAGTCGAGATATTCGATTTTTTTCAAAAGTTTGTGAGTCGAGGTATCCAATTTTGAAAAATCGAATTTTGGCCAAAAATACATGAAAATTCTCAAAAAAATAAATGGCCATTTTTTAATTGGGAAAAACGTCCTCTTTCGAACCGTGCTACTCAAAAAGCTGTACTACTTTTGTGAGTCGAGATATTCGATTTTTTTCAAAATTTTGTGTGTCGGGGTATTCAATTTTGAAAAATCGAATTTTGGCCAAAAATACATGAAAATTCTCAAAAAAATAAATGGCCATTTTTTAATTGGAAAAAACGTCCTCTTTCGAACCGTTCTACTCAAAAAGCTGTACTACTTTTGTGAGTCGAGATATTCGATTTTTTTCAAAAGTTTGTGAGTCGAGGTATTCAATTTTGAAAAATCGAATTTTGGCCAAAAATACATGAAAATTCTCAAAAAAATAAATTTCAATTTTTTAATTGGAAAAAACGTCCTCTTTCGAACCGTGCTACTCAAAAAGCTGTACTACTTTTGTGAGTCGAGATATTCGATTTTTTTCAAAAGTTTGTGAGTCGAGGTATTCAATTTTGAAAAATCGAATTTTGGCCAAAAATCATGAAAATTCTCAAAAAAATAAATGGCCATTTTTTAATTGGAAAAAACGTCCTCTTTCGAACCGTGCTACTCAAAAAGCTGTACTACTTCTGTGAGTCGAGATATTCGTTTTTTTTCAAAATTTTGTGAGTCGAGGTATTCAATTTTGAAAATGGAATTTTGGCCAAAAATACATGAAAATTCTCAAAAAAATAAATGGCCATTTTTTAATTGGAAAAAACGTCCTCTTTCGAACCGTTCTACTCAAAAAGCTGTACTACTTTTGTGAGTCGAGATATTCGATTTTTTTTCAAAAG
The DNA here is from genome assembly GCA_932273835.1 of Sarcophaga variegata. Classification (NCBI taxonomy): domain Eukaryota; kingdom Metazoa; phylum Arthropoda; class Insecta; order Diptera; family Sarcophagidae; genus Sarcophaga; species Sarcophaga variegata. The sequence continues at coordinate 63,857,375 of OW026362.1, forward strand.
TTTGTGAGTCGAGGTATTCAATTTTGAAAAATCGAATTTTGGCCAAAAATACATGAAAATTCTCAAAAAAATAAATGGCCATTTTTTAATTGGAAAGAACGTCCTCTTTCGAACCGTGCTACTCAAAAAGCTGTACTACTTTTGTGAGTCGAGATATTCGATTTTTTCAAAAGTTTGTGAGTCGAGGTATTCAATTTTGAAAAATCGAATTTTGGCCAAAAATACATGAAAATTCTCAAAAAAATAAATGGCCATTTTTTCATTGGAAAAAACGTCCTCTTTCGAACCGTGCTACTCAAAAAGCTGTACTACTTTTGTGAGTCGAGATATTCGATTTTTTTCAAAATTTTGTGAGTCGAGGTATTCAATTTTGAAAAATCGAATTTTGGCCAAAAATACATGAAAATTCTCAAAAAAATAAATGGCCATTTTTTAATTGGAAAAAACGTCCTCTTTCGAACCGTTCTACTCAAAAAGCTGTACTACTTTTGTGAGTCGAGATATTCGATTTTTTTCAAAAGTTTGTGAGTCGAGGTATCCAATTTTGAAAAATCGAATTTTGGCCAAAAATACATGAAAATTCTCAAAAAAATAAATGGCCATTTTTTAATTGGGAAAAACGTCCTCTTTCGAACCGTGCTACTCAAAAAGCTGTACTACTTTTGTGAGTCGAGATATTCGATTTTTTTCAAAATTTTGTGTGTCGGGGTATTCAATTTTGAAAAATCGAATTTTGGCCAAAAATACATGAAAATTCTCAAAAAAATAAATGGCCATTTTTTAATTGGAAAAAACGTCCTCTTTCGAACCGTTCTACTCAAAAAGCTGTACTACTTTTGTGAGTCGAGATATTCGATTTTTTTCAAAAGTTTGTGAGTCGAGGTATTCAATTTTGAAAAATCGAATTTTGGCCAAAAATACATGAAAATTCTCAAAAAAATAAATTTCAATTTTTTAATTGGAAAAAACGTCCTCTTTCGAACCGTGCTACTCAAAAAGCTGTACTACTTTTGTGAGTCGAGATATTCGATTTTTTTCAAAAGTTTGTGAGTCGAGGTATTCAATTTTGAAAAATCGAATTTTGGCCAAAAATCATGAAAATTCTCAAAAAAATAAATGGCCATTTTTTAATTGGAAAAAACGTCCTCTTTCGAACCGTGCTACTCAAAAAGCTGTACTACTTCTGTGAGTCGAGATATTCGTTTTTTTTCAAAATTTTGTGAGTCGAGGTATTCAATTTTGAAAATGGAATTTTGGCCAAAAATACATGAAAATTCTCAAAAAAATAAATGGCCATTTTTTAATTGGAAAAAACGTCCTCTTTCGAACCGTTCTACTCAAAAAGCTGTACTACTTTTGTGAGTCGAGATATTCGATTTTTTTTCAAAAGTTTGTGAGTCGAGGTATTCAATTTTGAAAAATCGAATTTTGGCCAAAAATACATGAAAATTCTCAAAAAAATAAATGGCCATTTTTTAATTGGAAAGAACGTCCTCTTTCGAACCGTGCTACTCAAAAAGCTGTACTACTTTTGTGAGTCGAGATATTCGATTTTTTCAAAAGTTTGTGAGTCGAGGTATTCAATTTTGAAAAATCGAATTTTGGCCAAAAATACATGAAAATTTTCAAAAAAATAAATGGCCATTTTTTAATTGGAAAAAACGTCCTCTTTCGAACCGTGCTACTCAAAAAGCTGTACTACTTCTGTGAGTCGAGATATTCGATTTTTTTCAAAATTTTGTGAGCCGAGGTATTCAATTTTAAAAAATCGAATTTTGGCCAAAAATACATGAAAATTCTCAAAAAAATAAATGGCCATTTTTTAATTGGAAAAAACGTCCTCTTTCGAACCGTGCTACTCAAAAAGCTGTACTACTTTCGTGTGTCGCGATATTCGATTTTTTTCAAAATTTTGTGAGCCGAAGTATTCAATTTTGAAAAATCGAATTTTGGCCAAAAATACATGAAAATTCTCAAAAAAATAAATGGCCATTTTTTAATTGGAAAAAACGTCCTCTTTCGAACCGTGCTACTCAAAAAGCTGTACTACTTTTGTGAGTCGAGATATTCGATTTTTTTCAAAATTTTGTGTGTCGGTGTATTCAATTTTGAAAAATCGAATTTTGGCCAAAAATACATGAAAATTCTCAAAAAAATAAATGGCCATTTTTTAATTGGAAAACACGTCCTCTTTCGAACCGTGCTACTCAAAAAGCTGTACTACTTCTGTGAGTCGAGATATTCGATTTTTTTCAAAATTTTGTGAGTCGAGGTATGCAATTTTGAAAAATCGAATTTTGGCCAAAAATACATGAAAATTCTCAAAAAAATAAATGGCCATTTTTTAATTGGAAAAAAGTCCTCTTTCGAACCGTGCTACTCAAAAAGCTGTACTACTTTTGTGAGTCGAGATATTCGATTTTTTTCAAAATTTTGTGAGTCGGGGTATTCAATTTTGAAAAATCGAATTTTGGCCAAAAATACATGAAAATTCTCAAAAAAATAAATGGCCATTTTTTAATTGGAAAAAACGTCCTCTTTCGAACCGTGCTACTCAAAAAGCTGTACTACTTCTGTGAGTCGAGATATTCGATTTTTTTCAAAATTTTGTGAGTCGAGGTATGCAATTTTGAAAAATCGAATTTTGGCCAAAAATACATGAAAATTCTCAAAAAAATAAATGGCCATTTTTTAATTGGAAAAAACGTCCTCTTTCGAACCGTTCTACTCAAAAAGCTGTACTACTTTTGTTAGTCGAGATATTCGATTTTTTTCAAAAGTTTGTGAGTCGAGGTATTCAATTTTGAAAAATCGAATTTTGGCCAAAAATACATGAAAATTCTCAAAAAAATAAATGGCCATTTTTTCATTGGAAAAAACGTCCTCTTTCGAACCGTGCTACTCAAAAAGCTGTACTACTTTTGTGAGTCGAGATATTCGATTTTTTTCAAAATTTTGTGAGTCGAGGTATTCAATTTTGAAAAATCGAATTTTGGCCAAAAATACATGAAAATTCTCAAAAAAATAAATGGCCATTTTTTAATTGGAAAAAACGTCCTCTTTCGAACCGTTCTACTCAAAAAGCTGTACTACTTTTGTGAGTCGAGATATTCGATTTTTTTCAAAAGTTTGTGAGTCGAGGTATCCAATTTTGAAAAATCGAATTTTGGCCAAAAATACATGAAAATTCTCAAAAAAATAAATGGCCATTTTTTAATTGGGAAAAACGTCCTCTTTCGAACCGTGCTACTCAAAAAGCTGTACTACTTTTGTGAGTCGAGATATTCGATTTTTTTCAAAAGTTTGTGAGTCGAGGTATTCAATTTTGAAAAATCGAATTTTGGCCAAAAATACATGAAAATTCTCAAAAAAATAAATTTCAATTTTTTAATTGGAAAAAACGTCCTCTTTCGAACCGTGCTACTCAAAAAGCTGTACTACTTTTGTGAATCGAGATATTCGATTTTTTTCAAAAGTTTGTGAGTCGAGGTATTCAATTTTGAAAAATCGAATTTTGGCCAAAAATCATGAAAATTCTCAAAAAAATAAATGGCCATTTTTTAATTGGAAAAAACGTCCTCTTTCGAACCGTGCTACTCAAAAAGCTGTACTACTTCTGTGAGTCGAGATATTCGTTTTTTTTTCAAAATTTTGTGAGTCGAGGTATTCAATTTTGAAAATGGAATTTTGGCCAAAAATACATGAAAATTCTCAAAAAAATAAATGGCCATTTTTTAATTGGAAAAAACGTCCTCTTTCGAACCGTTCTACTCAAAAAGCTGTACTACTTTTGTGAGTCGAGATATTCGATTTTTTTTCAAAAGTTTGTGAGTCGAGGTATTCAATTTTGAAAAATCGAATTTTGGCCAAAAATACATGAAAATTCTCAAAAAAATAAATGGCCATTTTTTAATTGGAAAGAACGTCCTCTTTCGAACCGTGCTACTCAAAAAGCTGTACTACTTTTGTGAGTCGAGATATTCGATTTTTTCAAAAGTTTGTGAGTCGAGGTATTCAATTTTGAAAAATCGAATTTTGGCCAAAAATACATGAAAATTTTCAAAAAAATAAATGGCCATTTTTTAATTGGAAAAAACGTCCTCTTTCGAACCGTGCTACTCAAAAAGCTGTACTACTTCTGTGAGTCGAGATATTCGATTTTTTTCAAAATTTTGTGAGCCGAGGTATTCAATTTTTAAAAATCGAATTTTGGCCAAAAATACATGAAAATTCTCAAAAAAATAAATGGCCATTTTTTAATTGGAAAAAACGTCCTCTTTCGAACCGTGCTACTCAAAAAGCTGTACTACTTTCGTGTGTCGCGATATTCGATTTTTTTCAAAATTTTGTGAGCCGAGGTATTCAATTTTGAAAAATCGAATTTTGGCCAAAAATACATGAAAATTCTCAAAAAAATAAATGGCCATTTTTTAATTGGAAAAAACGTCCTCTTTCGAACCGTGCTACTCAAAAAGCTGTACTACTTTTGTGAGTCGAGATATTCGATTTTTTTCAAAATTTTGTGTGTCGGGGTATTCAATTTTGAAAAATCGAATTTTGGCCAAAAATACATGAAAATTCTCAAAAAAATAAATGGCCATTTTTTAATTGGAAAAAACGTCCTCTTTCGAACCGTGCTACTCAAAAAGCTGTACTACTTCTGTGAGTCGAGATATTCGATTTTTTTCAAAATTTTGTGAGTCGAGGTATGCAATTTTGAAAAATCGAATTTTGGCCAAAAATACATGAAAATTCTCAAAAAAATAAATGGCCATTTTTTAATTGGAAAAAACGTCCTCTTTCGAACCGTTCTACTCAAAAAGCTGTACTACTTTTGTGAGTCGAGATATTCGATTTTTTTCAAAAGTTTGTGAGTCGAGGTATTCAATTTTGAAAAATCGAATTTTGGCCAAAAATACATGAAAATTCTCAAAAAAATAAATGGCCATTTTTTAATTGGAAAAAACGTCCTCTTTCGAACCGTGCTACTCAAAAAGCTGTACTACTTTTGTGAGTCGAGATATTCGATTTTTTTCAAAATTTTGTGAGTCGAGGTATGCAATTTTGAAAAATCGAATTTTGGCCAAAAATACATGAAAATTCTCAAAAAAATAAATGGCCATTTTTTAATTGGAAAAAAGTCCTCTTTCGAACCGTTCTACTCAAAAAGCTGTACTACTTTTGTGAGTCGAGATATTCGATTTTTTTCAAAAGTTTGTGAGTCGAGGTATTTAATTTTGAAAAATCGAATTTTGGCCAAAAATACATGAAAATTCTCAAAAAAATAAATGGCCATTTTTTAATTGGAAAAAACGTCCTCTTTCGAACCGTGCTACTCAAAAAGCTGTACTACTTTTGTGAGTCGAGATATTCGATTTTTTTCAAAATTTTGTGATTCGAGGTATTCAATTTTGAAAAATCGAATTTTGGCCAAAAATACATGAAAATTCTCAAAAAAATAAATGGCCATTTTTTAATTGGAAAAAACGTCCTCTTTCGAACCGTTCTACTCAAAAAGCTGTACTACTTTTGTGAGTCGAGATATTCGATTTTTTTTAAAAGTTTGTGAGTCGAGGTATTCAATTTTAAAAATCGAATTTTGGCCAAAAATACATGAAAATTCTCCAAAAAATAAATGGCCATTTTTTAATTGGAAAAAACGTCCTCTTTCGCACCGTTCTACTCAAAAAGCTGTACTACTTTTGTGAGTCGAGATATTCGATTTTTTTCAAAATTTTGTGAGTCGAGGTATTTAATTTTGAAAAATCGAATTTTGGCCAAAAATACATGAAAATTCTCAAAAAAATAAATGGCCATTTTTTAATTGGAAAAAACGTCCTCTTTCGAACCGTGCTACTCAAAAAGCTGTACTACTTTTGTGAGTCGAGATATTCGATTTTTTTCAAAATTTTGTGATTCGAGGTATTCAATTTTGAAAAATCGAATTTTGGCCAAAAATACATGAAAATTCTCAAAAAAATAAATGGCCATTTTTTAATTGGAAAAAACGTCCTCTTTCGAACCGTGCTACTCAAAAAGCTGTACTACTTTTGTGTGTCGAGATATTCGATTTTTTTCAAAATTTTGTGAGCCGAGGTATTCAATTTTTAAAAATCGAATTTTGGCCAAAAATACATGAAAATTCTCAAAAAAATAAATGGCCATTTTTTAATTGGAAAAAAGTCCTCTTTCGAACCTCAAAAAGCTGTACTACTTTTGTGAGTCGAGATATTCGATTTTTTTCAAAAGTTTGTGAGTCGAGGTATTCAATTTTAAAAATCGAATTTTGGCCAAAAATACATGAAAATTCTCAAAAAAATAAATGGCCATTTTTTAATTGGAAAAAACGTCCTCTTTCGAACCGTGCTGCTCAAAAAGCTGTACTACTTTTGTGAGTCGAGATATTCGATTTTTTTCAAAATTTTGTGAGTCGAGGTTGCAATTTTGAAAAATCGAATTTTGGCCAAAAATACATGAAAATTCTCAAAAAAATAAATGGCCATTTTTTAATTGGAAAAAACGTCCTCTTTCGAACCGTTCTACTCAAAAAGCTGTACTACTTTTGTGAGTCGAGATATTCGATTTTTTTCAAAAGTTTGTGAGTCGAGGTATTCAATTTTGAAAAATCGAATTTTGGCCAAAAATACATGAAAATTCTCAAAAAAATAAATGGCCATTTTTTCATTGGAAAAACGTCCTCTTTCAACCGTGCTACTCAAAAAGCTGTACTACTTTTGTGAGTCGAGATATTCGATTTTTTTCAAAATTTTGTGTGTCGGTGTATTCAATTTTGAAAAATCGAATTTTGGCCAAAAATACATGAAAATTCTCAAAAAAATAAATGGCCATTTTTTAATTGGAAAAAACGTCCTCTTTCGAACCGTGCTACTCAAAAAGCTGTACTACTTCTGTGAGTCGAGATATTCGATTTTTTTCAAAATTTTGTGAGTCGAGGTATGCAATTTTGAAAAATCGAATTTTGGCCAAAAATACATGAAAATTCTCAAAAAAATAAATGGCCATTTTTTAATTGGAAAAAACGTCCTCTTTCGAACCGTTCTACTCAAAAAGCTGTACTACTTTTGTGAGTCGAGATATTCGATTTTTTTCAAAAGTTTGTGAGTCGAGGTATTCAATTTTAAAAATCGAATTTTGGCCAAAAATACATGAAAATTCTCAAAAAAATAAATGGCCATTTTTTAATTGGAAAAAACGTCCTCTTTCGAACCGTGCTACTCAAAAAGCTGTACTACTTTTGTGAGTCGAGATATTCGATTTTTTTCAAAATTTTGTGAGTCGAGGTATTCAATTTTGAAAAATCGAATTTTGGCCAAAAATACATGAAAATTCTCAAAAAAATAAATGGCCATTTTTTAATTGGAAAAAACGTCCTCTTTCGAACCGTGCTACTCAAAAAGCTGTACTACTTTTGTGAGTCGAGATATTCGATTTTTTTCAAAATTTTGTGAGTCGAGGTATGCAATTTTGAAAAATCGAATTTTGGCCAAAAATACATGAAAATTCTCAAAAAAATAAATGGCCATTTTTTAATTGGAAAAAAGTCCTCTTTCGAACCGTTCTACTCAAAAAGCTGTACTACTTTTGTGAGTCGAGATATTCGATTTTTTTCAAAAGTTTGTGAGTCGCGGTATTTAATTTTGAAAAATCGAATTTTGGCCAAAAATACATGAAAATTCTCAAAAAAATAAATGGCCATTTTTTAATTGGAAAAAACGTCCTCTTTCGAACCGTGCTACTCAAAAAGCTGTACTACTTTTGTGAGTCGAGATATTCGATTTTTTTCAAAATTTTGTGATTCGAGGTATTCAATTTTGAAAAATCGAATTTTGGCCAAAAATACATGAAAATTCTCAAAAAAATAAATGGCCATTTTTTAATTGGAAAAAACATCCTCTTTCGAACCGTGCTACTCAAAAAGCTGTACTACTTTTGTGTGTCGAGATATTCGATTTTTTTCAAAATTTTGTGAGCCGAGGTATTCAATTTTTAAAAATTGAATTTTGGCCAAAAATACATGAAAATTCTAAAAAAAATAAATGGCCATTTTTTAATTGGAAAAAACGTCCTCTTTCGAACCGTGCTACTCAAAAAGCTGTACTACTTTCGTGTGTCGCGATATTCGATTTTTTTCAAAATTTTGTGAGCCGAGGTATTCAATTTTGAAAAATCGAATTTTGGCCAAAAATACATGAAAATTCTCAAAAAAATAAATGGCCATTTTTTAATTGGAAAAAAAGTCCTCTTTCGAACCATGCTACTCAAAAAGCTGTACTACTTTTGTGAGTCGAGATATTCGATTTTTTTCAAAATTTTGTGTGTCGGTGTATTCAATTTTGAAAAATCGAATTTTGGCCAAAAATACATGAAAATTCTCAAAAAAATAAATGGCCATTTTTTAATTGGAAAAAACGTCCTCTTTCGAACCGTGCTACTCAAAAAGCTGTACTACTTCTGTGAGTCGAGATATTCGATTTTTTTCAAAATTTTGTGAGTCGAGGTATGCAATTTTGAAAAATCGAATTTTGGCCAAAAATACATGAAAATTCTCAAAAAAATAAATGGCCATTTTTTAATTGGAAAAAACGTCCTCTTTCGAACCGTTCTACTCAAAAAGAAGTACTACTTTTGTGAGTCGAGATATTCGATTTTTTTCAAAAGTTTGTGAGTCGAGGTATTCAATTTTAAAAATCGAATTTTGGCCAAAAATACATGAAAATTCTCCAAAAAATAAATGGCCATTTTTTAATTGGAAAAAACGTCCTCTTTCGAACCGTGCTACTCAAAAAGCTGTACTACTTTTGTGAGTCGAGATATTCGATTTTTTTCAAAATTTTGTGAGTCGAGGTATTCAATTTTGAAAAATCGAATTTTGGCCAAAAATACATGAAAATTCTCAAAAAAATAAATGGCCATTTTTTAATTGGAAAAAACGTCCTCTTTCGAACCGTGCTACTCAAAAAGCTGTACTACTTTTGTGAGTCGAGATATTCGATTTTTTTCAAAATTTTGTGAGTCGAGGTATGCAATTTTGAAAAATCGAATTTTGGCCAAAAATACATGAAAATTCTCAAAAAAATAAATGGCCATTTTTTAATTGGAAAAAGTCCTCTTTCGAACCGTTCTACTCAAAAAGCTGTACTACTTTTGTGAGTCGAGATATTCGATTTTTTTCAAAAGTTTGTGAGTCGAGGTATTTAATTTTGAAAAATCGAATTTTGGCCAAAAATACATGAAAATTCTCAAAAAAATAAATGGCCATTTTTTAATTGGAAAAAACGTCCTCTTTCGAACCGTGCTACTCAAAAAGCTGTACTACTTTTGTGAGTCGAGATATTCGATTTTTTTCAAAATTTTGTGATTCGAGGTATTCAATTTTGAAAAATCGAATTTTGGCCAAAAATACATGAAAATTCTCAAAAAAATAAATGGCCATTTTTTAATTGGAAAAAACGTCCTCTTTCGAACCGTGCTACTCAAAAAGCTGTACTACTTTTGTGTGTCGAGATATTCGATTTTTTTCAAAATTTTGTGAGCCGAGGTATTCAATTTTTAAAAATCGAATTTTGGCCAAAAATACATGAAAATTCTCAAAAAAATAAATGGCCATTTTTTAATTGGAAAAAACGTCCTCTTTCGAACCGTGCTACTCAAAAAGCTGTACTACTTTTGTGAGTCGAGATATTCGATTTTTTTCAAAATTTTGTGAGTCGAGGTATGCAATTTTGAAAAATCGAATTTTGGCCAAAAATACATGAAAATTCTCAAAAAATTAAATGGCCATTTTTTAATTGGAAAAAACGTCCTCTTTCGAACCGTTCTACTCAAAAAGCTGTACTACTTTTGTGAGTCGAGATATTCGATTTTTTTCAAAAGTTTGTGTGTCGAGGTATTCACTTTTGAAAAATCGAATTTTGGCCAAAAATACATGAAAATTCTCAAAAAAATAAATGGCCATTTTTTAATTGGAAAAAACGTCCTCTTTCGAACCGTGCTACTCAAAAAGCTGTACTACTTTTGTGAGTCGCGATATTCGATTTTTTTCAAAATTTTGTGATTCGAGGTATTCAATTTTGAAAAATCGAATTTTGGCCAAAAATACATGAAAATTCTCAAAAAATAAATGGCCATTTTTTAATTGGAAAAAACGTCCTCTTTCGAACCGTTCTACTCAAAAAGCTGTACTACTTTTGTGAGTCGAGATATTCGATTTTTTTCAAAAGTTTGTGAGTCGAGGTATTCAATTTTGAAAAATCGAATTTTGGCCAAAAATACATGAAAATTCTCAAAAAAATAAATGGCCATTTTTTAATTGGAAAAAACGTCCTCTTTCGAACCGTGCTACTAAAAAAGCTGTACTACTTTTGTGAGTCGAGATATTCGATTTTTTTAAAAATTTTGTGTGTCGGGGTATTCAATTTTGAAAAATCGAATTTTGGCCAAAAATACATGAAAATTCTCAAAAAAATAAATGGCCATTTTTTAATTGGAAAAAACATCCTCTTTCGAACCGTGCTACTCAAAAAGCTGTACTACTTTTGTGAGTCGAGATATTCGATTTTTTTCAAAATTTTGTGAGTCGAGGTATTCAATTTTGAAAAATCGAATTTTGGCCAAAAATACATGAAAATTCTCAAACAAATAAATGGCCATTTTTTAATTGGAAAAAACATCCTCTTTCGAACCGTGCTACTCAAAAAGCTGTACTACTTTTGTGTGTCGAGATATTCGATTTTTTTCAAAATTTTGTGAGTCGAGGTATTCAATTTTGAAAAATCGAATTTTGGCCAAAAATACATGAAAATTCTCAAACAAATAAATGGCCATTTTTTAATTGGAAAAAACATCCTCTTTCGAACCGTGCTACTCAAAAAGCTGTACTACTTTTGTGTGTCGAGATATTCGATTTTTTTCAAAATTTTGTGAGCCGAGGTATTCAATTTTTAAAAATCGAATTTTGGCCAAAAATACATGAAAATTCTCAAAAAAATAAATGGCCATTTTTTAATTGGAAAAAACGTCCTCTTTCGAACCGTGCTACTCAAAAAGCTGTACTACTTCTGTGAGTCGAGATATTCGATTTTTTTCAAAATTTTGTGAGTCGAGGTATGCAATTTTGAAAAATTGAATTTTGGCCAAAAATACATGAAAATTCTCAAAAAAATAAATGGCCATTTTTTAATTGGAAAAAACGTCCTCTTTCGAACCGTTCTACTCAAAAAGCTGTACTACTTTTGTGAGTCGAGATATTCGATTTTTTTCAAAATTTTGTGAGTCGAGGTATTCAATTCTGAAAAATCGAATTTTGGCCAAAAATACATGAAAATTCTCAAAAAAATAAATGGCCATTTTTTAATTGGAAAAAACGTCCTCTTTCGAACCGTGCTACTCAAAAAGCTGTACTACTTTTGTGAGTCGAGATATTCGATTTTTTTCAAAATTTTGTGAGTCGAGGTATGCAATTTTGAAAAATCGAATTTTGGCCAAAAATACATGAAAATTCTCAAAAAAATAAATGGCCATTTTTTAATTGGAAAAAACGTCCTCTTTCGAACCGTGCTACTCAAAAAGCTGTACTACTTTTGTGAGTCGAGATATTCGATTTTTTTCAAAAGTTTGTGAGTCGAGGTATTCAATTTTGAAAAATCGATTTTTGGCCAAAAATACATGAAAATTCTCAAAAAAATAAATGGCCATTTTTTAATTGGAAAAAACATCCTCTTTCGAACCGTGCTACTCAAAAAGCTGTACTACTTTTGTGAGTCGAGATATTCGATTTTTTTCAAAATTTTGTGATTCGAGGTATTCAATTTTGAAAAATCGAATTTTGGCCAAAAATACATGAAAATTCTCAAAAAAATAAATGGCCATTTTTTAATTGGAAAAAACATCCTCTTTCGAACCGTGCTACTCAAAAAGCTGTACTACTTTTGTGTGTCGAGATATTCGATTTTTTTCAAAATTTTGTGAGCCGAGGTATTCAATTTTTAAAAATTGAATTTTGGCCAAAAATACATGAAAATTCTAAAAAAAATAAATGGCCATTTTTTAATTGGAAAAAACGTCCTCTTTCGAACCGTGCTACTCAAAAAGCTGTACTACTTTCGTGTGTCGCGATATTCGATTTTTTTCAAAATTTTGTGAGCCGAGGTATTCAATTTTGAAAAATCGAATTTTGGCCAAAAATACATGAAAATTCTCAAAAAAATAAATGGCCATTTTTTAATTGGAAAAAAAGTCCTCTTTCGAACCATGCTACTCAAAAAGCTGTACTACTTTTGTGAGTCGAGATATTCGATTTTTTTCAAAATTTTGTGTGTCGGTGTATTCAATTTTGAAAAATCGAATTTTGGCCAAAAATACATGAAAATTCTCAAAAAAATAAATGGCCATTTTTTAATTGGAAAAAACGTCCTCTTTCGAACCGTGCTACTCAAAAAGCTGTACTACTTCTGTGAGTCGAGATATTCGATTTTTTTCAAAATTTTGTGAGTCGAGGTATGCAATTTTGAAAAATCGAATTTTGGCCAAAAATACATGAAAATTCTCAAAAAAATAAATGGCCATTTTTTAATTGGAAAAAACGTCCTCTTTCGAACCGTTCTACTCAAAAAGAAGTACTACTTTTGTGAGTCGAGATATTCGATTTTTTTCAAAAGTTTGTGAGTCGAGGTATTCAATTTTAAAAATCGAATTTTGGCCAAAAATACATGAAAATTCTCCAAAAAATAAATGGCCATTTTTTAATTGGAAAAAACGTCCTCTTTCGAACCGTGCTACTCAAAAAGCTGTACTACTTTTGTGAGTCGAGATATTCGATTTTTTTCAAAATTTTGTGAGTCGAGGTATTCAATTTTGAAAAATCGAATTTTGGCCAAAAATACATGAAAATTCTCAAAAAAATAAATGGCCATTTTTTAATTGGAAAAAACGTCCTCTTTCGAACCGTGCTACTCAAAAAGCTGTACTACTTTTGTGAGTCGAGATATTCGATTTTTTTCAAAATTTTGTGAGTCGAGGTATGCAATTTTGAAAAATCGAATTTTGGCCAAAAATACATGAAAATTCTCAAAAAAATAAATGGCCATTTTTTAATTGGAAAAAAGTCCTCTTTCGAACCGTTCTACTCAAAAAGCTGTACTACTTTTGTGAGTCGAGATATTCGATTTTTTTCAAAAGTTTGTGAGTCGAGGTATTTAATTTTGAAAAATCGAATTTTGGCCAAAAATACATGAAAATTCTCAAAAAAATAAATGGCCATTTTTTAATTGGGAAAAACGTCCTCTTTCGAACCGTGCTACTCAAAAAGCTGTACTACTTTTGTGAGTCGAGATATTCGATTTTTTTCAAAATTTTGTGATTCGAGGTATTCAATTTTGAAAAATCGAATTTTGGCCAAAAATACATGAAAATTCTCAAAAAAATAAATGGCCATTTTTTAATTGGAAAAAACGTCCTCTTTCGAACCGTGCTACTCAAAAAGCTGTACTACTTTTGTGTGTCGAGATATTCGATTTTTTTCAAAATTTTGTGAGCCGAGGTATTCAATTTTTAAAAATCGAATTTTGGCCAAAAATACATGAAAATTCTCAAAAAAATAAATGGCCATTTTTTAATTGGAAAAAACGTCCTCTTTCGAACCGTGCTACTCAAAAAGCTGTACTACTTTTGTGAGTCGAGATATTCGATTTTTTTCAAAATTTTGTGAGTCGAGGTATGCAATTTTGAAAAATCGAATTTTGGCCAAAAATACATGAAAATTCTCAAAAAATTAAATGGCCATTTTTTAATTGGAAAAAACGTCCTCTTTCGAACCGTTCTACTCAAAAAGCTGTACTACTTTTGTGAGTCGAGATATTCGATTTTTTTCAAAAGTTTGTGTGTCGAGGTATTCACTTTTGAAAAATCGAATTTTGGCCAAAAATACATGAAAATTCTCAAAAAAATAAATGGCCATTTTTTAATTGGAAAAAACGTCCTCTTTCGAACCGTGCTACTCAAAAAGCTGTACTACTTTTGTGAGTCGCGATATTCGATTTTTTTCAAAATTTTGTGATTCGAGGTATTCAATTTTGAAAAATCGAATTTTGGCCAAAAATACATGAAAATTCTCAAAAAATAAATGGCCATTTTTTAATTGGAAAAAACGTCCTCTTTCGAACCGTTCTACTCAAAAAGCTGTACTACTTTTGTGAGTCGAGATATTCGATTTTTTTCAAAAGTTTGTGAGTCGAGGTATTCAATTTTGAAAAATCGAATTTTGGCCAAAAATACATGAAAATTCTCAAAAAAATAAATGGCCATTTTTTAATTGGAAAAAACGTCCTCTTTCGAACCGTGCTACTAAAAAAGCTGTACTACTTTTGTGAGTCGAGATATTCGATTTTTTTCAAAATTTTGTGTGTCGGGGTATTCAATTTTGAAAAATCGAATTTTGGCCAAAAATACATGAAAATTCTCAAAAAAATAAATGGCCATTTTTTAATTGGAAAAAACATCCTCTTTCGAACCGTGCTACTCAAAAAGCTGTACTACTTTTGTGAGTCGAGATATTCGATTTTTTTCAAAATTTTGTGAGTCGAGGTATTCAATTTTGAAAAATCGAATTTTGGCCAAAAATACATGAAAATTCTCAAACAAATAAATGGCCATTTTTTAATTGGAAAAAACATCCTCTTTCGAACCGTGCTACTCAAAAAGCTGTACTACTTTTGTGTGTCGAGATATTCGATTTTTTTCAAAATTTTGTGAGTCGAGGTATTCAATTTTGAAAAATCGAATTTTGGCCAAAAATACATGAAAATTCTCAAACAAATAAATGGCCATTTTTTAATTGGAAAAAACATCCTCTTTCGAACCGTGCTACTCAAAAAGCTGTACTACTTTTGTGTGTCGAGATATTCGATTTTTTTCAAAATTTTGTGAGCCGAGGTATTCAATTTTTCAAAATTGAATATTGGCCAAAAATACATGAAAATTCTCAAAAAAATAAATGGCCATTTTTTAATTGGAAAAAACGTCCTCTTTCGAACCGTGCTACTCAAAAAGCTGTACTACTTCTATGAGTCGAGATATTCGATTTTTTTCAAAATTTTGTGAGTCGAGGTATGCAATTTTGAAAAATTGAATTTTGGCCAAAAATACATGAAAATTCTCAAAAAAATAAATGGCCATTTTTTAATTGGAAAAAACGTCCTCTTTCGAACCGTTCTACTCAAAAAGCTGTACTACTTTTGTGAGTCGAGATATTCGATTTTTTTCAAAATTTTGTGAGTCGAGGTATTCAATTCTGAAAAATCGAATTTTGGCCAAAAATACATGAAAATTCTCAAAAAAATAAATGGCCATTTTTTAATTGGAAAAAACGTCCTCTTTCGAACCGTGCTACTCAAAAAGCTGTACTACTTTTGTGAGTCGAGATATTCGATTTTTTTCAAAATTTTGTGAGTCGAGGTATGCAATTTTGAAAAATCGAATTTTGGCCAAAAATACATGAAAATTCTCAAAAAAATAAATGGCCATTTTTTAATTGGAAAAAACGTCCTCTTTCGAACCGTTCTACTCAAAAAGCTGTACTACTTTTGTGAGTCGAGATATTCGATTTTTTTCAAAAGTTTGTGAGTCGAGGTATTCAATTTTGAAAAATCGATTTTTGGCCAAAAATACATGAAAATTCTCAAAAAAATAAATGGCCATTTTTTAATTGGAAAAAACATCCTCTTTCGAACCGTGCTACTCAAAAAGCTGTACTACTTTTGTGTGTCGAGATATTCGATTTTTTTCAAAATTTTGTGAGCCGAGGTATTCAATTTTTAAAAATCGAATTTTGGCCAAAAATACATGAAAATTCTCAAAAAAATAAATGGCCATTTTTTAATTGGAAAAAACGTCCTCTTTCGAACCGTGCTACTCAAAAAGCTGTACTACTTTCGTGTGTCGCGATATTCGATTTTTTTCAAAATTTTGTGAGCCGAGGTATTCAATTTTGAAAAATCGAATTTTGGCCAAAAATACATGAAAATTTTCAAAAAAATAAATGGCCATTTTTTAATTGGATAAAACGTCCTCTTTCGAACCGTGCTACTCAAAAAGCTGTACTACTTTTGTGAGTCGAGATATTCGATTTTTTTCAAAATTTTGTGTGTCGGTGTATTCAATTTTGAAAAATCGAATTTTGACCAAAAATACATGAAAATTCTCAAAAAAATAAATGGCCATTTTTTAATTGGAAAAAACGTCCTCTTTCGAACCGTGCTACTCAAAAAGCTGTACTACTTCTGTGAGTCGAGATATTCGATTTTTTTCAAAATTTTGTGAGTCGAGGTATGCAATTTTGAAAAATCGAATTTTGGCCAAAAATACATGAAAATTCTCAAAAAAATAAATGGCCATTTTTTAATTGGAAAAAACGTCCTCTTTCGAACCGTGCTACTCAAAAAGCTGTACTACTTTTGTGAGTCGAGATATTCGATTTTTTTCAAAATTTTGTGAGTCGAGGTATTCAATTTTGAAAAATCGACTTTTGGCCAAAAATACATGAAAATTCTCAAAAAAATAAATGGACATTTTTTAATTGGAAAAAACGTCCTCTTTCGAACCGTGCTACTCAAAAAGCTGTACTACTTTTGTGAGTCGAGATATTCGATTTTTTTCAAAATTTTGTGAGTCGAGGTATGCAATTTTGAAAAATCGAATTTTGGCCAAAAATACATGAAAATTCTCAAAAAAATAAATGGCCATTTTTTAATTGGAAAAAACGTCCTCTTTCGAACCGTTCTACTCAAAAAGCTGTACTACTTTTGTGAGTCGAGATATTCGATTTTTTTCAAAAGTTTGTGAGTCGAGGTATTTAATTTTGAAAAATCGAATTTTGGCCAAAAATACATGAAAATTCTCAAAAAAATAAATGGCCATTTTTTAATTGGAAAAAACGTCCTCTTTCGAACCGTGCTACTCAAAAAGCTGTACTACTTTTGTGAGTCGAGATATTCGATTTTTTTCAAAATTTTGTGATTCGAGGTATTCAATTTTGAAAAATCGAATTTTGGCCAAAAATACATGAAAATTCTCAAAAAAATAAATGGCCATTTTTTAATTGGAAAAAACGTCCTCTTTCGAACCGTGCTACTCAAAAAGCTGTACTACTTTTGTGTGTCGAGATATTCGATTTTTTTCAAAATTTTGTGAGCCGAGGTATTCAATTTTTAAAAATCGAATTTTGGCCAAAAATACATGAAAATTCTCAAAAAAATAAATGGCCATTTTTTAAGTGGAAAAAAGTCCTCTTTCGAACCTCAAAAAGCTGTACTACTTTTGTGAGTCGAGATATTCGATTTTTTTCAAAAGTTTGTGAGTCGAGGTATTCAATTTTAAAAATCGAATTTTGGCCAAAAATACATGAAAATTCTCAAAAAAATAAATGGCCATTTTTTAATTGGAAAAAACGTCCTCTTTCGAACCGTGCTACTCAAAAAGCTGTACTACTTTTGTGAGTCGAGATATTCGATTTTTTTCAAAATTTTGTGAGTCGAGGTTGCAATTTTGAAAAATCGAATATTGGCCAAAAATACATGAAAATTCTCAAAAAAATAAATGGCCATTTTTTAATTGGAAAAACGTCCTCTTTCGAACCGTTCTACTCAAAAAACTGTACTACTTTTGTGAGTCGAGATATTCGATTTTTTTCAAAAGTTTGTGAGTCGAGGTATTCAATTTTGAAAAATCGAATTTTGGCCAAAAATACATGAAAATTCTCAAAAAAATAAATGGCCATTTTTTAATTGGAAAAAACGTCCTCTTTCGAACCGTGCTACTCAAAAAGCTGTACTACTTTTGTGAGTCGAGATATTCGATTTTTTTCAAAATTTTGTGAGTCGAGGTATGCAATTTTGAAAAATCGAATTTTGGCCAAAAATACATGAAAATTCTCAAAAAAATAAATGGCCATTTTTTAATTGGAAAAAACGTCCTCTTTCGAACCGTTCTACTCAAAAAGCTGTACTACTTTTGTGAGTCGAGATATTCGATTTTTTTCAAAAGTTTGTGAGTCGAGGTATTTAATTTTGAAAAATCGAATTTTGGCCAAAAATACATGAAAATTCTCAAAAAAATAAATGGCCATTTTTTAATTGGAAAAAACGTCCTCTTTCGAACCGTGCTACTCAAAAAGCTGTACTACTTTTGTGAGTCGAGATATTCGATTTTTTTCAAAATTTTGTGATTCGAGGTATTCAATTTTGAAAAATCGAATTTTGGCCAAAAATACATGAAAATTCTCAAAAAAATAAATGGCCATTTTTTAATTGGAAAAAACGTCCTCTTTCGAACCGTGCTACTCAAAAAGCTGTACTACTTTTGTGTGTCGAGATATTCGATTTTTTTCAAAATTTTGTGAGCCGAGGTATTCAATTTTTAAAAATCGAATTTTGGCCAAAAATACATGAAAATTCTCAAAAAAATAAATGGCCATTTTTTAATTGGAAAAAAGTCCTCTTTCGAACCTCAAAAAGCTGTACTACTTTTGTGAGTCGAGATATTCGATTTTTTTCAAAAGTTTGTGAGTCGAGGTATTCAATTTTAAAAATCGAATTTTGGCCAAAAATACATGAAAATTCTCAAAAAAATAAATGGCCATTTTTTAATTGGAAAAAACGTCCTCTTTCGAACCGTGCTACTCAAAAAGCTGTACTACTTTTGTGAGTCGAGATATTCGATTTTTTTCAAAATTTTGTGAGTCGAGGTTGCAATTTTGAAAAATCGAATATTGGCCAAAAATACATGAAAATTCTCAAAAAAATAAATGGCCATTTTTTAATTGGAAAAAACGTCCTCTTTCGAACCGTTCTACTCAAAAAACTGTACTACTTTTGTGAGTCGAGATATTCGATTTTTTTCAAAAGTTTGTGAGTCGAGGTATTCAATTTTGAAAAATCGAATTTTGGCCAAAAATACATGAAAATTCTCAAAAAAATAAATGGCCATTTTTTAATTGGAAAAAACGTCCTCTTTCGAACCGTGCTACTCAAAAAGCTGTACTACTTTCGTGTGTCGCGATATTCGATTTTTTTCAAAATTTTGTGAGCCGAGGTATTCAATTTTGAAAAATCGAATTTTGGCCAAAAATACATGAAAATTCTCAAAAAAATAAATGGCCATTTTTTAATTGGAAAAAACGTCCTCTTTCGAACCGTGCTACTCAAAAAGCTGTACTACTTTTGTGAGTCGAGATATTCGATTTTTTTCAAAATTTTGTGTGTCGGTGTATTCAATTTTGAAAAATCGAATTTTGACCAAAAATACATGAAATTTCTCAAAAAAATAAATGGCCATTTTTTAATTGGAAAAAACGTCCTCTTTCGAACCGTGCTACTCAAAAAGCTGTACTACTTCTGTGAGTCGAGATATTCGATTTTTTTCAAAATTTTGTGAGTCGAGGTATGCAATTTTGAAAAATCGAATTTTGGCCAAAAATACATGAAAATTCTCAAAAAAATAAATGGCCATTTTTTAATTGGAAAAAACATCCTCTTTCGAACCGTTCTACTCAAAAAGCTGTACTACTTTTGTGAGTCGAGATATTCGATTTTTTTCAAAAGTTTGTGTTAGTTTTTTAGTAAAAACTGTTCAGTGGCTCAACAATAAAACGACTTTTCGAGTGATATAAAGAAATTTAACAAAATGTACTTTATTATAAAGTTACGTAGGGGCTAAGTTTTAATTCAAGTTGTTAAGACCATTACTCTTAACGCTAAAAATTGGAATGACAATTTTATAAATTGTAACGATTAATTTACAAAGCAATTCATTTCCAGTATAACAATTTAAACAAAACAAAGTCGCATGTATTTGGCTTGTGTACGGCGTTACAAATTCATTACAAACTCCCCCTCAAGCCAAATGCATTCACAATGTGTATTTCAATAATAAAAATTCAAAAATTACAATTTTAACTTTAAAAGTTTACAACCCTGTAAGTGTTTGTTTTTACTTAAAACTTTTGTTAGTATGTCTGCTGCATTATCATATGAGGGAATATATTCGATATTAATATTCTTACTATCATATTGCTCCCGAATATAATGGTATCGAATATCAATGTGCTTACTTCTCTTATGTACTGCAGGGTTTTTTACCATGAAACTAGCACTTTGGTTGTCGCAAAATATTGTTGTTGGTGTAGTTACATATTCATCAAAACTCAGCTCTTTTAAAAGATTTCGATGAAAAACCACTTCTTTCGTACCTTGGCATAAAGCTATGTACTCAGCTTCCATTGTACTCAAGGCTACTATAGCTTGCTTTCGTGACTCCCATGCAACTGGACCACCGCTCATAAACAATACATGACCAGAGTATGATTTTCGATCTGTTGACTCACAGCCCCAGTCTGCATCTGTGAAACATTTAAATTCATTATAATTAGCAGAAAAAACTATTTTACCAACTGGATTCTTTTTCAGGTATCTCAAAACATGTTTTGCAGCTTTTAAATGTTCTTCGTGTGGATGAGAGTTATATTGAGACAATTTGGAAACTACATGGATTATATCCGGACGTGATATTACCGCCAGATACATCAATGCACCTATTAAACTTTGATAGCTTTTAACATTTAAGTCGTCGCATTTATTCTTACATCTTTCTAATACAGCTCCACTCGGCCACGGCGTAGACGCTGGCTTACAATCTGCCATACCCCACTTTTCTAAAATTTCGTGGGTGTATTTATTTTGGTGAATTGTGATATCACCTCTCGAACCAACTCGATTTATTTCCATTCCTAAATAGAATGATAACGGCCCACGATCAATGGCTTCTACACTTTGGTTCAGCTCCAAAATAATGTTTTTCATGTCAAGCTCATTTGAACATGCCAGTAACATATCATCAACATAAATCGCAATGATATTCAAATTAGAATCATCTCTTCGAATATATACACATGTATCCGATTTGCACCGCATAAACCCCATTTTTAACAAGATGTCGTTAACTTTCTTGTTCCACTCACGTCCTGCTTGTTTTAAGCCGTATAATGCTTTAGATAACTTGCATACTTGACTCGGCTTACTTTGGTCTTCAAACATAGGAGGTTGTAACATATAAACATCTTCATCAATATTTCCATTTAAATAAGCAGCAACAATATCGACGTGATTTACCAATAATTCATATTGGGCCGATAAGGCCAATATCAACCGAATTGTTGAATGACGAACGACGGGTGCGAATGTTTCTTTATAATCAACGTTTGGTTTTTGGGAACAGCCCTGGGCAACAAGCCTAGCTTTGTACTTCTCCACCGAACCATCAGGATTACGTTTTAACGCAAACACCCACTTGCAACCAATCACATTTTTACCTTTGGGTTTATCTACAAGCTGCCAAGTTTTGTTTTTGATCAAGGAATCATATTCTTTCTTCATGGCTTCAATCCACCTATTTGAATTTTCAGAATTTAATGCTTCTGCCACCGTGTCGGGATTTTCTATAACAGAATTCAACATCTCAACGCCGTCTTCGGTGCAGTATACTTTTCTGGGCCTGCCTTTACCTCCAGTTTTTATCAATTTTGGTCTACCTCGTTTTCTTTTGTTTTCGACAACAATTGTTTCATCTCTGTCTGTTTCCACACTACTCTCCTCTGCCAGATCTTCATCATCATCATTCATTTGCTCTTCTGCGACTTCTTCCTCCTTGATTTGTTCTACCTCAGGAATACTCACTGAATTATTTTCTTTAAAATATTCCAAAAATAGATTTTCTTCTTCTTTGTCTGGAATAAAACATTTTTCAAAAGATTGTTCAAAGAAAATAACGTCTCGAGAAATAATTATTTGCTTAGTAGTGGGATTATATAAACGATAACCTTTTGTAGACAATTGATAACCCACAAATTTCATTTTATTACCTTTAGGGAAAAATTTACCACCTTTCGGCTTAGGACCTTTATTTAAAACAACTGCATCGCATCCAAATGTTTTTAAATGAAAAACTGATGGTTTTTTACCGAACCATCTCTCGTACGGTGTAACATCATTTAACACTTTTGTTGGAGCTCGATTCCTCAAATATGTTGCAGTATTGATAGCTTCACCCCATAATACCTGTGGCAAACCAGAAGACTCAAGCAAACACCTAGCCATCTCCACCAACGTCCTGTTCGCCCTTTCCGAAACACCATTCTGTTGTGGCGAATAGCTCACTGTTGTTTGATGGACGATGCCTTTCTTAGAGAAAAAATCTTTAAATTTAGAATTAACAAATTCCGTTCCATTATCGCTCCTAACAACTTTAATTTTTGCGGCCTGTCTGCGTCTCCGCGGTCCCAGCAAAAGAACAGAATGCGTCAAAGGCATCTGATTTATTTTTTAAGAAAAACGTTGTTGTATAACGCGAATAATCATCAATAAAGGTGATGAAATACGACGCGCCACTTAGGGTTTTTGTTCCAATTGGCCCACATAGATCTGTATGTACCAACTCCAGCAAGTCTTTTGTTTGTACACTTCCGTAGCTTTTGTAGGGTTTGGCGGAAATTTTACACACAGCACAAGTAATGCAATCAATTGTTTTTGGCATTTTTACATTAAAACCTTTCACCATATTATTTACGTTCAATTTGTTTAAATCATTAAGGTTCAAATGACCATAGCGTTGATGCCACTTTATTCCTTCACTTTTGTTAATTAGTCCATAAGCACTTTCAATATTTTCAAAATTTACAATAGATTTTATATTTGCAATGAACATTTCACCAACCAAATCAGCTGTCAAAATTGTTTGTTTATTTTTGCTCTTCATTTCTGCTTTATTATCGGCAAATTTAACAGTGTGACCAGCTTTAACTATTTTATTAATAGATAAAAAATTCGAATGTAAATATGGTACATATAGAACATTCTTTAATTCAAGTGTGCAAAATTTTGTTTTTATTTTAATATTTCCTATGCCTTCAGCTTTAACACTCTCACCAGATGCTAACACGACTTGTTGTTGCGACTCATTTAATGTTATAAAATACGCTTTTGATTTGCACATATGTGACGTCGCGCCGCTGTCGAATATCCACATTTCTGTTACATTACATCTGTCTTCATATAAAGAGCAAGCAAATTCATTTTCATATTTCTCTTTGCACTGTGAACGAATGTGGCCCTTTTTGCCGCAGCGAAAACATTTTACATTACTAATGTTATTAACATAACCATCATTTTTAAGATTGCCGTTACTATTGTTTGTTGTTTTTGTTGAACTATTTTTATTTCTATAGTTGTTGTTTGTGTTAAAAGATTTTCTGTTTCTTTTTGCATAATTTTTGGAATTCGCCGCAAAAACATTTTCTATATTATTATTTACTTTACTGGATTGTCTCATTTCTTCTGCCAATATTTTTGAAATTAATTTCTCACATTTTGGTAAAATATCTCTACTCTCAATTGCTACCACAAAACTCTCCATTTCATCGGGAAGACTACATAATAATAATATTGAAAGCAAATCTTCATTTAAAGCGATTCCAATTTCTTTAAGGTCATCAATTATGGAACAAAATTCATTTATTTGTGTGGAAAACTTTTCATTACTATGAAATTTAAACTTGACAAGCCTTTTGAATAAATTTACTTTTCTGGACGCTGTATTCGACTTGTATATTGATGATAATACATACCAGGCACTTTTTGCAGTTGAACAATTCTTAATATGGATCAACTCACTGGGTTTAACACTTAGGGTAATTGTTGCAAGCGCCTTATTGTCGTTGTTCTGCCAAACTGCTTTCTGAACACTTTCTTCCGGGCAGGGCTCCACGACAGTGTTCCACAAATCCATTGTGATCAGCAAACTTTTTACTTGTATACACCATGTTGTGTAGTTATCTCCGTTTAATTTCTCTATACTAGCAACACCACTCGACATATTTGTTTTTTAAACCTCCGGATAAAACAACCAAAACCAAAAGAACTCCTTGGGTATATAACCTCACAAATTTTTTATTGTTGAATACGTAACGACCACAAAAAACTTAAGTTACCAGTGTCCTGGGCCCATAACCTTTGTTAGTTTTTTAGTAAAAACTGTTCAGTGGCTCAACAATAAAACGACTTTTCGAGTGATATAAAGAAATTTAACAAAATGTACTTTATTATAAAGTTACGTAGGGGCTAAGTTTTAATTCAAGTTGTTAAGACCATTACTCTTAACGCTAAAAATTGGAATGACAATTTTATAAATTGTAACGATTAATTTACAAAGCAATTCATTTCCAGTATAACAATTTAAACAAAACAAAGTCGCATGTATTTGGCTTGTGTACGGCGTTACAAATTCATTACAGTTTGTGAGTCGAGGTATTCAATTTTAAAAATCGAATTTTGGCCAAAAATACATGAAAATTCTCAAAAAAATAAATGGCCATTTTTTAATTGGAAAAAACGTCCTCTTTCGAACCGTGCTACTCAAAAAGCTGTACTACTTTTGTGAGTCGAGATATTCGATTTTTTTCAAAATTTTGTGAGTCGAGGTATTCGATTTTGAAAAATCGACTTTTGGCCAAAAATACATGAAAATTCTCAAAAAAATAAATGGACATTTTTTAATTGGAAAAAACGTCCTCTTTCGAACCGTGCTACTCAAAAAGCTGTACTACTTTTGTGAGTCGAGATATTCGATTTTTTTCAAAATTTTGTGAGTCGAGGTATGCAATTTTGAAAAATCGAATTTTGGCCAAAAATACATGAAAATTCTCAAAAAAATAAATGGCCATTTTTTAATTGGAAAAAACGTCCTCTTTCGAACCGTTCTACTCAAAAAGCTGTACTACTTTTGTGAGTCGAGATATTCGATTTTTTTCAAAAGTTTGTGAGTCGAGGTATTTAATTTTGAAAAATCGAATTTTGGCCAAAAATACATGAAAATTCTCAAAAAAATAAATGGCCATTTTTTAATTGGAAAAAACGTCCTCTTTCGAACCGTGATACTCAAAAAGCTGTACTACTTTTGTGAGTCGAGATATTCGATTTTTTTCAAAATTTTGTGATTCGAGGTATTCAATTTTGAAAAATCGAATTTTGGCCAAAAATACATGAAAATTCTCAAAAAAATAAATGGCCATTTTTTAATTGGAAAAAACGTCCTCTTTCGAACCGTGCTACTCAAAAAGCTGTACTACTTTTGTGTGTCGAGATATTCGATTTTTTTCAAAATTTTGTGAGCCGAGGTATTCAATTTTTAAAAATCGAATTTTGGCCAAAAATACATGAAAATTCTCAAAAAAATAAATGGCCATTTTTTAATTGGAAAAAAGTCCTCTTTCGAACCTCAAAAAGCTGTACTACTTTTGTGAGTCGAGATATTCGATTTTTTTCAAAAGTTTGTGAGTCGAGGTATTCAATTTTAAAAATCGAATTTTGGCCAAAAATACATGAAAATTCTCAAAAAAATAAATGGCCATTTTTTAATTGGAAAAAACGTCCTCTTTCGAACCGTGCTACTCAAAAAGCTGTACTACTTTTGTGAGTCGAGATATTCGATTTTTTTCAAAATTTTGTGAGTCGAGGTTGCAATTTTGAAAAATCGAATATTGGCCAAAAATACATGAAAATTCTCAAAAAAATAAATGGCCATTTTTTAATTGGAAAAAACGTCCTCTTCCGAACCGTGCTACTCAAAAAGCTGTACTACTTTTGTGAGTCGAGATATTCGATTTTTTTCAAAAGTTTGTGAGTCGAGGTATTCAATTTTGAAAAATCGAATTTTGGCCAAAAATACATGAAAATTCTCAAAAAAATAAATGGCCATTTTTTCATTGGAAAAAACGTCCTCTTTCGAACCGTGCTACTCAAAAAGCTGTACTACTTTTGTGAGTCGAGATATTCGATTTTTTTCAAAATTTTGTGAGTTGAGGTATTCAATTTTGAAAAATCGAATTTTGGCCAAAAATACACGAAAATTCTCAAAAAAATAAATGGCCATTTTTAATTGGAAAAAACGTCCTCATTCGAACCGTGCTACTCAAAAAGCTGTACTACTTCTGTGAGTCGAGATATTCGATTTTTTTCAAAATTTTGTGAGTCGAGGTATTCAATTTTGAAAAATCGAATTTTGGCCAAAAATCATGAAAATTCTCAAAAAAATAAATGGCCATTTTTTAATTGGAAAAAACGTCCTCTTTCGAACCGTGCTACTCAAAAAGCTGTACTACTTCTGTGAGTCGAGATATTCGTTTTTTTTTTCAAAATTTTGTGAGTCGAGGTATTCAATTTTGAAAATCGAATTTTGGCCAAAAATACATGAAAATTCTCAAAAAAATAAATGGCCATTTTTTAATTGGAAAAAACGTCCTCTTTCGAACCGTTCTACTCAAAAAGCTGTACTACTTCTGTGAGTCGAGATATTCGATTTTTTTCAAAAGTTTGTGAGTCGAGGTATTCAATTTTGAAAAATCGAATTTTGGCCAAAAATACATGAAAATTCTCAAAAAAATAAATGGCCATTTTTTAATTGGAAAAAACGTCCTCTTTCGAACCGTGCTACTCAAAAAGCTGTACTACTTCTGTGAGTCGAGATATTCGATTTTTTTCAAAATTTTGTGAGTCGAGGTATTCAATTTTGAAAAATCGAATTTTGGCCAAAAATCATGAAAATTCTCAAAAAAATAAATGGCCATTTTTTAATTGGAAAAAACGTCCTCTTTCGAACCGTGCTACTCAAAAAGCTGTACTACTTCTGTGAGTCGAGATATTCGTTTTTTTTTTCAAAATTTTGTGAGTCGAGGTATTCAATTTTGAAAATCGAATTTTGGCCAAAAATACATGAAAATTCTCAAAAAAATAAATGGCCATTTTTTAATTGGAAAAAACGTCCTCTTTCGAACCGTTCTACTCAAAAAGCTGTACTACTTTTGTGAGTCGAGATATTCGAATTTTTTTCAAAAGTTTGTGAGTCGAGGTATTCAATTTTGAAAAATCGAATTTTGGCCAAAAATACATGAAAATTCTCAAAAAAATAAATGGCCATTTTTTAATTGGAAAAAACGTCCTCTTTCGAACCGTGCTACTCAAAAAGCTGTACTACCTTTGTGAGTCGAGATATTCGATTTTTTCAAAAGTTTGTGAGTCGAGGTATTCAATTTTGAAAAATCGAATTTTGGCCAAAAATACATGAAAATTCTCAAAAAAATAAATGGCCATTTTTTAATTGGAAAAAACGTCCTCTTTCGAACCGTGCTACTCAAAAAGCTGTACTACTTTCGTGTGTCGAGATATTCGATTTTTTTCAAAATTTTGTGAGTCGAGGTATTCAATTTTGAAAAATCGAATTTTGGCCAAAAATACATGAAAATTCTCAAAAAAATAAATGGCCATTTTTTAATTGGAAAAAACATCCTCTTTCGAACCGTGCTACTCAAAAAGCTGTACTACTTTTGTGTGTCGAGATATTCGATTTTTTTCAAAATTTTGTGAGCCGAGGTATTCAATTTTTAAAAATCGAATTTTGGCCAAAAATACATGAAAATTCTCAAAAAAAAAAATGGCCATTTTTTAATTGGAAAAAACGTCCTCTTTCGAACCGTGCTACTCAAAAAGCTGTACTACTTTCGTGTGTCGCGATATTCGATTTTTTTCAAAATTTTGTGAGCCGAGGTATTCAATTTTGAAAAATCGAATTTTGGCCAAAAATACATGAAAATTCTCAAAAAAATAAATGGCCATTTTTTAATTGGAAAAAACGTCCTCTTTCGAACCGTTCTACTCAAAAAGCTGTACTACTTTTGTGAGTCGAGATATTCGATTTTTTTCAAAAGTTTGTGAGTCGAGGTATTCAATTTTGAAAAATCGAATTTTGGCCAAAAATACATGAAAATTCTCAAAAAAATAAATTTCCATTTTTTAATTGGAAAAAACGTCCTCTTTCGAACCGTGCTACTCAAAAAGCTGTACTACTTTTGTGAGTCGAGATATTCGATTTTTTTCAAAAGTTTGTGAGTCGAGGTATTCAATTTTGAAAAATCGAATTTTGGCCAAAAATCATGAAAATTCTCAAAAAAATAAATGGCCATTTTTTAATTGGAAAAAACGTCCTCTTTCGAACCGTTCTACTCAAAAAGCTGTACTACTTTTGTGAGTCGAGATATTCGATTTTTTTCAAAAGTTTGTGAGTCGAGGTATTCAATTTTGAAAAATCGAATTTTGGCCAAAAATACATGAAAATTCTCAAAAAAATAAATTTCCATTTTTTAATTGGAAAAAACGTCCTCTTTCGAACCGTGCTACTCAAAAAGCTGTACTACTTTTGTGAGTCGAGATATTCGATTTTTTTCAAAAGTTTGTGAGTCGAGGTATTCAATTTTAAAAAATCGAATTTTGGCCAAAAATCATGAAAATTCTCAAAAAAATAAATGGCCATTTTTTAATTGGAAAAAACGTCCTCTTTCGAACCGTGCTACTCAAAAAGCTGTACTACTTCTGTGAGTCGAGATATTCGTTTTTTTTTCAAAATTTTGTGAGTCGAGGTATTCAATTTTGAAAATCGAATTTTGGCCAAAAATACATGAAAATTCTCAAAAAATAAATGGCCATTTTTTAATTGGAAAAAACGTCCTCTTTCGAACCGTTCTACTCAAAAAGCTGTACTACTTTTGTGAGTCGAGATATTCGAATTTTTTTCAAAAGTTTGTGAGTCGAGGTATTCAATTTTGAAAAATCGAATTTTGGCCAAAAATACATGAAAATTCTCAAAAAAATAAATGGCCATTTTTTAATTGGAAAAAACGTCCTCTTTCGAACCGTGCTACTCAAAAAGCTGTACTACTTTTGTGAGTCGAGATATTCGATTTTTTTAAAAATTTTGTATGTCGGTGTATTCAATTTTGAAAAATCGAATTTTGGCCAAAAATACATGAAAATTCTCAAAAAAATAAATGGCCATTTTTTAATTGGAAAAAACGTCCTCTTTCGAACCGTGCTACTCAAAAAGCTGTACTACTTCTGTGAGTCGAGATATTCGATTTTTTTCAAAATTTTGTGAGTCGAGGTATGCAATTTTGAAAAATTGAAATTTGGCCAAAAATACATGAAAATTCTCAAAAAAATAAATGGCCATTTTTTAATTGGAAAAAACGTCCTCTTTCGAACCGTGCTACTCAAAAAGCTGTACTACTTTTGTGTGTCGAGATATTCGATTTTTTTCAAAATTTTGTGAGCCGAGGTATTCAATTTTTAAAAATCGAATTTTGGCCAAAAATACATGAAAATTCTCAAAAAAATAAATGGCCATTTTTTAATTGGAAAAAAGTCCTCTTTCGAACCTCAAAAAGCTGTACTACTTTTGTGAGTCGAGATATTCGATTTTTTTCAAAAGTTTGTGAGTCGAGGTATTCAATTTTAAAAATCGAATTTTGGCCAAAAATACATGAAAATTCTCAAAAAAATAAATGGCCATTTTTTAATTGGAAAAAACGTCCTCTTTCGAACCGTGCTACTCAAAAAGCTGTACTACTTTTGTGAGTCGAGATATTCGATTTTTTTCAAAATTTTGTGAGTCGAGGTTGCAATTTTGAAAAATCGAATTTTGGCCAAAAATACATGAAAATTCTCAAAAAAATAAATGGCCATTTTTTAATTGGAAAAAACGTCCTCTTTCGAACCATTCTACTCAAAAAGCTGTACTACTTTTGTGAGTCGAGATATTCGATTTTTTTCAAAATTTTGTGAGTCGAGGTATTCAATTTTGAAAAATCGAATTTTGGCCAAAAATACATGAAAATTCTCAAAAAAATAAATGGCCATTTTTTCATTGGAAAAAACGTCCTCTTTCGAACCGTGCTACTCAAAAAGCTGTACTACTTTTGTGAGTAGAGATATTCGATTTTTTTCAAAATTTTGTGAGTCGAGGTATTCAATTTTGAAAAATCGAATTTTGGCCAAAAATACATGAAAATTCTCAAAAAAATAAATGGCCATTTTTTAATTGGAAAAAACGTCCTCTTTCGAACCGTTCTACTCAAAAAGCTGTACTACTTTTGTGAGTCGAGATATTCGATTTTTTTCAAAAGTTTGTGAGTCGAGGTATTCAATTTTGAAAAATCGAATTTTGGCCAAAAATACATGAAAATTCTCAAAAAAATAAATTTCCATTTTTTAATTGGAAAAAACGTCCTCTTTCGAACCGTGCTACTCAAAAAGCTGTACTACTTTTGTGAGTCGAGATATTCGATTTTTTTCAAAAGTTTGTGAGTTGAGGTATTTAATTTTGAAAAATCGAATTTGGCCAAAAATCATGAAATTCTCAAAAAAATAAATGGCCATTTTTTAATTGGAAAAAACGTCCTCTTTCGAACCGTGCTACTCAAAAAGCTGTACTACTTCTGTGAGTCGAGATATTCGTTTTTTTTCAAAATTTTGTGAGTCGAGGTATTCAATTTTGAAAATCGAATTTTGGCCAAAAATACATGAAAATTCTCAAAAAAATAAATGGCCATTTTTTAATTGGAAAAAACGTCCTCTTTCGAACCGTTCTACTCAAAAAGCTGTACTACTTTTGTGAGTCGAGATATTCGAATTTTTTTCAAAAGTTTGTGAGTCGAGGTATTCAATTTTGAAAAATCGAATTTTGGCCAAAAATACATGAAAATTCTCAAAAAAATAAATGGCAATTTTTTAATTGGAAAAAACGTCCTCTTTCGAACCGTTCTACTCAAAAAGCTGTACTACTTTTGTGAGTCGAGATATTCGATTTTTTTCAAAATTTTGTGAGTCGAGGTATTCAATTTTGAAAAATCGAATTTTGGCCAAAAATACATGAAAATTCTCAAAAAAATAAATGGCCATTTTTTAATTGGAAAAAACGTCCTCTTTCGAACCGTGCTACTCAAAAAGCTGTACTACTTTTGTGAGTCGAGATATTCGATTTTTTTCAAAATTTTGTGAGTCGAGGTATTCAATTTTGAAAAATCGAATTTTGGCCAAAAATACATGAAAATTCTCAAAAAAATAAATGGCCATTTTTTAATTGGAAAAAACGTCCTCTTTCGAACCGTTCTACTCAAAAAGCTGTACTACTTTTGTGAGTCGAGATATTCGATTTTTTTCAAAAGTTTGTGAGTCGAGGTATTCAATTTTGAAAAATCGAATTTTGGCCAAAAATACATGAAAATTCTCAAAAAAATAAATGGCCATTTTTTAATTGGAAAAAACGTCCTCTTTCGAACCGTGCTACTCAAAAAGCTGTACTACTTTTGTGAGTCGAGATATTCGATTTTTTTCAAAATTTTGTGATTCGAGGTATTCAATTTTGAAAAATCGAATTTTGGCCAAAAATACATGAAAATTCTCAAAAAAATAAATGGCCATTTTTTAATTGGAAAAAACGTCCTCTTTCGAACCGTTCTACTCAAAAAGCTGTACTACTTTTGTGAGTCGAGATATTCGATTTTTTTCAAAAGTTTGTGAGTCGAGGTATTCAATTTTGAAAAATCGAATTAGGGCCAAAAATACATGAAAATTCTCAAAAAAATAAATGGCCATTTTTTAATTGGAAAAAACGTCCTCTTTCGAACCGTGCTACTAAAAAAGCTGTACTACTTTTGTGAGTCGAGATATTCGATTTTTTTCAAAATTTTGTGTGTCGGGGTATTCAATTTTGAAAAATCGAATTTTGGCCAAAAATACATGAAAATTCTCAAAAAAATAAATGGCCATTTTTTAATTGGAAAAAACGTCCTCTTTCGAACCGTGCTACTCAAAAAGCTGTACTACTTTTGTGAGTCGAGATATTCGATTTTTTTCAAAATTTTGTGAGTCGAGGTATTCAATTTTGAAAAATCGAATTTTGGTCAAAAATACATGAAAATTCTCAAACAAATAAATGGCCATTTTTTAATTGGAAAAAACATCCTCTTTCGAACCGTGCTACTCAAAAAGCTGTACTACTTTTGTGTGTCGAGATATTCGATTTTTTTCAAAATTTTGTGAGTCGAGGTATTCAATTTTGAAAAATCGAATTTTGGCCAAAAATACATGAAAATTCTCAAACAAATAAATGGCCATTTTTTAATTGGAAAAAACATCCTCTTTCGAACCGTGCTACTCAAAAAGCTGTACTACTTTTGTGTGTCGAGATATTCGATTTTTTTCAAAATTTTGTGAGCCCAGGTATTCAATTTTTAAAAATCGAATTTTGGCCAAAAATACATGAAAATTCTCAAAAAAATAAATGGCCATTTTTTAATTGGAAAAAACGTCCTCTTTCGAACCGTGCTACTCAAAAAGCAGTACTACTTTCGTGTGTCGAGATATTCGATTTTTTTCAAAATTTTGTGAGCCGAGGTATTCAATTTTGAAAAATCGAATTTTGGCCAAAAATACATGAAAATTCTCAAAAAAATAAATGGCCATTTTTTAATTGGAAAAAACGTCCTCTTTCGAACCGTTCTACTCAAAAAGCTGTACTACTTTTGTGAGTCGAGATATTCGATTTTTTTCTAAAGTTTGTGAGTCGAGGTATTCAATTTGAAAAATCGAATTTTGGCCAAAAATACATGAAAATTCTCAAAAAAATAAATGGCCATTTTTTAATTGGAAAAAACGTCCTCTTTCGAACCGTGCTACTCAAAAAGCTGTACTACTTCTGTGAGTCGAGATATTCGATTTTTTTCAAAATTTTGTGAGTCGAGGTATGCAATTTTGAAAAATCGAATTTTGGCCAAAAGTACATGAAAATTCTCAAAAAAATAAATGGCCATTTTTTAATTGGAAAAAACGTCCTCTTTCGAACCGTTCTACTCAAAAAGCTGTACTACTTTTGTGAGTCGAGATATTCGATTTTTTTCAAAAGTTTGTGAGTCGAGGTATTCAATTTTAAAAATCGAATTTTGGCCAAAAATACATGAAAATTCTCAAAAAAATAAATGGCCATTTTTTAATTGGAAAAAACGTCCTCTTTCGAACCGTGCTACTCAAAAAGCTGTACTACTTTTGTGAGTCGAGATATTCGATTTTTTTAAAATTTTGTGAGTCGAGGTATTCAATTTTGAAAAATCGAATTTTGGCCAAAAATACATGAAAATTCTCAAAAAAATAAATGGCCATTTTTTAATTGGAAAAAACGTCCTCTTCGAACCGTGCTACTCAAAAAGCTGTACTACTTTTGTGAGTCGAGATATTCGATTTTTTTCAAAATTTTGTGAGTCGAGGTATGCAATTTTGAAAAATCTAATTTTGGCCAAAAATACATGAAAATTCTCAAAAAAATAAATGGCCATTTTTTAATTGGAAAAAACGTCCTCTTTCGAACCGTTCTACTCAAAAAGCTGTACTACTTTTGTGAGTCGAGATATTCGATTTTTTTCAAAATTTTGCGAGTCGAGGTATGCAATTTTGAAAAATCGAATTTTGGCTAAAAATACATGAAAATTCTCAAATAAATAAATGGCCATTTTTTAATTGGAAAAAACGTCCTCTTTCGAACCGTTCTACTCAAAAAGCTGTACTACTTTTGTGAGCCGAGATATTCGATTTTTTTTCAAAAGTTTGTGAGTCGAGGTATTCAATTTTGAAAAATCGAATTTTGGCCAAAAATACATGAAAATTCTCAAAACAATAAATGGCCATTTTTTAATTGGAAAAAACGTCCTCTTTCGAACCGTGCTACTCAAAAAGCTGTACTACTTCTGTGAGTCGAGATATTCGTTTTTTTTCAAAATTTTGTGAGTCGAGGTATTCAATTTTGAAAATCGAATTTTGGCCAAAAATACATGAAAATTCTAAAAAAAATAAATGGCCATTTTTTTATTGGAAAAAACGTCCTCTTTCGAACCGTTCTACTCAAAAAGCTGTACTACTTTTGTGAGTCGAGATATTCGATTTTTTTTCAAAAGTTTGTGAGTCGAGGTATTCAATTTTAAAAATCGAATTTTGGCCAAAAATACATGAAAATTCTCAAAAAAATAAATGGCCATTTTTTAATTGGAAAAAACGTCCTCTTTCGAACCGTGCTACTCAAAAAGCTGTACTACTTTTGTGAGTCGAGATATTCGATTTTTTTCAAAATTTTGTGAGTCGAGGTATTCAATTTTGAAAAATCGAATTTTGGCCAAAAATACATGAAAATTCTCAAAAAAATAAATGGCCATTTTTTAATTGGAAAAAACGTCCTCTTTCGAACCGTGCTACTCAAAAAGCTGTACTACTTTTGTGAGTCGAGATATTCGATTTTTTTCAAAATTTTGTGAGTCGAGGTATGCAATTTTGAAAATCGAATTTTGGCCAAAAATACATGAAAATTCTCAAAAAAATAAATGGCCATTTTTTAATTGGAAAAAACGTCCTCTTTCGAACCGTTCTACTCAAAAAGCTGTACTACTTTTGTGAGCCGAGATATTCGATTTTTTTCAAAAGTTTGTGAGTCGAGGTATTCAATTTTGAAAAATCGAATTTTGGCCAAAAATACATGAAAATTCTCAAAAAAATAAATGGCCATTTTTTAGTTGGAAAAAACGTCCTCTTTCGAACCGTGCTACTCAAAAAGCTGTACTACTTTTGTGAGTCGAGATATTCGATTTTTTTCAAAAGTTTGTGAGTCGAGGTATTCAATTTTGAAAAATCGAATTTTGGCCAAAAATCATGAAAATTCTTAAAAAAAATAAATGGCCATTTTTTAATTGGAAAAAACGTCCTCTTTCGAACCGTGCTACTCAAAAAGCTGTACTACTTCTGTGAGTCGAGATATTCGATTTTTTTCAAAAGTTTGTGAGTCGAGGTATTCAATTTTAAAAATCGAATTTTGGCCACAAATACATGAAAATTCTCAAAAAAATAAATGGCCATTTTTTAATTGGAAAAAACGTCCTCTTTCGAACCGTGCTACTCAAAAAGCTGTACTACTTTTGTGAGTCGAGATATTCGATTTTTTTCAAAAGTTTGTGAGTCGAGGTATTCAATTTTGAAAAATCGAATTTTGGCCAAAAATCATGAAAATTCTTAAAAAAAATAAATGGCCATTTTTTAATTGGAAAAAACGTCCTCTTTCGAACCGTGCTACTCAAAAAGCTGTACTACTTCTGTGAGTCGAGATATTCGATTTTTTTCAAAAGTTTGTGAGTCGAGGTATTCAATTTTAAAAATCGAATTTTGGCCACAAATACATGAAAATTCTCAAAAAAATAAATGGCCATTTTTTAATTGGAAAAAACGTCCCCTTTCGAACCGTGCTACTCAAAAAGCTGTACTACTTTTGTTAGTCGAGATATTCGATTTTTTTCAAAATTTTGTGAGTCGATTTATTCAATTTTGAAAAATCGAATTTTGTCCAAAAATACATGAAAATTCTCAAAAAAATAAATGGCCATTTTTTAATTGGAAAAAACGTCCTCTTTCGATCCGTGCTACTCAAAAAGCTGTACTACTTTTGTGAGTCGAGATATTCGATTTTTTTCAAAATTTTGTGAGTCGAGGTATTCAATTTTGAAAAATCGAATTTTGGCCAAAAATACATGAAAATTCACAAAAAAATAATGGCCATTTTTTAATTGGAAAAAACGTCCTCTTTCGAACCGTTCTACTCAAAAAGCTGTACTACTTTTGTGAGTCGATATATTGGATTTTTTTCAAAAGTTTGTGAGTCGAGGTATTCAATTTTGAAAAATCGAATTTTGGCCAAAAATACATGAAAATTCTCAAAAAAATAAATGGCCATTTTTTAATTGGAAAAAACGTCCTCTTTCGAACCGTGCTACTCAAAAAGCTGTACTACTTTTGTGAGTCGAGACATTCGATTTTTTTCAAAATTTTGTGAGTCGAGGTATTCAATTTTGAAAAATCGAATTTTGGCCAAAAATACATGAAAATTCTCAAAAAAATAAATGGCCATTTTTTAATTGGAAAAAACGTCCTCTTTCGAACCGTGCTACTCAAAAAGCTGTACTACTTTTGTGGGTCGAGATATTCGATTTTTTTCAAAAGTTTGTGAGTCGAGGTATTCAATTTTGAAAAATCGAATTTTGGCCAAAAATCATAAAAATTCTCAAAAAAATAAATGGCCATTTTTTAATTGGAAAAAACGTCCTCTTTCGATCCGTGCTACTCAAAAAGCTGTACTACTTTTGTGAGTCGAGATATTCGATTTTGTTCAAAATTTTGTGAGTCGAGGTATTCAATTTTGAAAAATCGAATTTTGGCCAAAAATACATGAAAATTCACAAAAAAATAAATGGCCATTTTTTAATTGGAAAAAACGTCCTCTTTCGAACCGTTCTACTCAAAAAACTGTACTACTTTTGTGAGTCGATATATTCGATTTTTTTCAAAAGTTTGTGAGTCGAGGTATTCAATTTTGAAAAATCGAATTTTGGCCAAAAATACATGAAAATTCTCAAAAAAATAAATGACCATTTTTTAATTGGAAAAAACGTCCTCTTTCGAACCGTGCTACTCAAAAAGCTGTACTACTTTTGTGGGTCGAGATATTCGATTTTTTTCAAAAGTTTGTGAGTCGAGGTATTCAATTTTGAAAAATCGAATTTTGGCCAAAAATACATGAAAATTCTCAAAAAAATAAATGGCCATTTTTTAATTGGAAAAAACGTCCTCTTTCGAACCGTGCTACTCAAAAAGCTGTACTACTTTTGTGAGTCGAGATATTCGATTTTTTTCAAAATTTTGTGAGTCGAGGTATTCAATTTTGAAAAATCGAATTTTGGCCAAAAATACATGAAAATTCTCAAAAAAATAAATGGCAATTTTTTAATTGGAAAAAACGTCCTCTTTCGAACCATTCTACTCAAAAAGCTGTACTATTTTGTGAGTCGAGATATTCGATTTTTTCAAAAGTTTGTGAGTCGAGGTATTCAATTTTGAAAAATCGAATTTTGGCCAAAAATACATGAAAATTCTCAAAAAAATAAATTTCCATTTTTGAATTGGAAAAAACGTCCTATTTCGAACCGTGCTACTCAAAAAGCTGTACTACTTTTGTGAGTCGAGATATTAGATTTTTTTCAAAAGTTTGTGAGTCGAGGTATTCAATTTTGAAAAATCGAATTTTGGCCAAAAATCATAAAAATTCTCAAAAAAATAAATGGCCATTTTTTAATTGGAAAAAACGTCCTCTTTCGAACCGTGCTACTCAAAAAGCTGTACTACTTTTGTGAGTCGAGATATTCGATTTTTTTCAAAATTTTGTGAGTCGAGGTATTCAATTTTGAAAAATCGAATTTTGGCCAAAAATACATGAAAATTCACAAAAAAATAAATGGCCATTTTTTAATTGGAAAAAACGTCCTCTTTCGAACCGTTCTACTCAAAAAGCTGTACTACTTTTGTGAGTCGATATATTCGATTTTTTTCAAAAGTTTGTGAGTCGAGGTATTCAATTTTGAAAAATCGAATTTTGGCCAAAAATACATGAAAATTCTCAAAAAACTAAATGGCCATTTTTTAGTTGGAAAAAACGTCCTCTTTCGAACCGTGCTACTCAAAAAGCTGTACTACTTTTGTGAGTCGAGATATTCGATTTTTTTCAAAATTTTGTGAGTCGAGGTATTTTGAAAAATCGAATTTTGGCCAAAAATACATGAAAATTCTCAAAAAAATTAATGGCCATTTTTTAATTGGAAAAAACGTCCTCTTTCGAACCGTGCTACTCAAAAAGCTGTACTACTTTTGTGAGTCGAGATATTCGATTTTTTTCAAAATTTTGTGAGTCGAGGTATTCAATTTTGAAAAATCGAATTTTGGCCAAAAATACATGAAAATTCACAAAAAAATAAATGGCCATTTTTTAATTGGAAAAAACGTCCTCTTTCGAACCGTTCTACTCAAAAAGCTGTACTACTTTTGTGAGTCGATATATTCGATTTTTTCAAAATTTTGTGAGTCGAGGTATTCAATTTTGAAAAATCGATTTTTGGCCAAAAATACATGAAAATTCTCAAAAAAATAAATGGCCATTTTTTAATTGGAAAAAACATCCTCTTTCGAACCGTGCTACTCAAAAAGCTGTACTACTTTCGTGTGTCGAGATATTCGATTTTTTTCAAAATTTTGTGAGCCGAGGTATTCAATTTTGAAAAATCGAATTTTGGCCAAAAATACATGAAAATTCTCAAAAAAATAAATGGCCATTTTTTAATTGGAAAAAACGTCCTCTTTCGAACCGTTCTACTCAAAAAGCTGTACTACTTTTGTGAGTCGAGATATTCGATTTTTTTCAAAAGTTTGTGAGTCGAGGTATTCAATTTTGAAAAATCGAATTTTGGCCAAAAATACATGAAAATTCTCAAAAAAATAAATGGCCATTTTTTAATTGGAAAAAACGTCCTCTTTCGAACCGTGCTACTCAAAAAGCTGTACTACTTTTGTGAGTCGAGATATTCGATTTTTTTCAAAATTTTGTGAGTCGAGGTATTCAATTTTGAAAAATCGAATTTTGGCCAAAAATACATGAAAATTCTCAAAAAAATAAATGGCCATTTTTTAATTGGAAAAACCGTCCTCTTTCGAACCGTTCTACTCAAAAAGCTGTACTACTTTTGTGAGTCGATATATTCGATTTTTTTCAAAAGTTTGTGAGTCGAGGTACTCAATCGAATTTTGGCCAAAAATACATGAAAATTCTCAAAAAAATAAATGGTCATTTTTTAATTGGAAAAAACGTCCTCTTTCGAACCGTGCTACTCAAAAAGCTGTACTACTTTTGTGAGTCGAGATATTCGATTTTTTTCAAAATTTTGTGTCGGTGTATTCAATTTTGAAAAATCGAATTTTGGCCAAAAATACATGAAAATTCTCAAAAAAATAAATGGCCATTTTTTAATTGGAAAAAACGTCCTCTTTCGAACCGTGCTACTCAAAAAGCTGTACTACTTCTGTGAGTCGAGATATTCGATTTTTTTCAAAATTTTGTGAGTCGAGGTATGCAATTTTGAAAAATCGAATTTTGGCCAAAAATACATGAAAATTCTCAAAAAAATAAATGGCCATTTTTTAATTGGAAAAAACGTCCTCTTTCGAACCGTGCTACTCAAAAAGCTGTACTACTTTTGTGAGTCGAGATATTCGATTTTTTTCAAACTTTTGTGAGTCGAGGTATGCAATTTTGAAAAATCGAATTTTGGCCAAAAATACATGAAAATTCTCAAAAAAATAAATGGCCATTTTTTAATTGGAAAAAAACGTCCTCTTTCGAACCGTTCTACTCAAAAAGCTGTACTACTTTTGTGAGCCGAGATATTCGATTTTTTTCAAAAGTTTGTGAGTCGAGGTATTCAATTTTGAAAAATCGAATTTTGGCCAAAAATACATGAAAATTCTCAAAAAAATAAATGGCCATTTTTTAATTGGAAAAAACGTCCTCTTTCGAACCGTGCTACTCAAAAAGCTGTACTACTTCTGTGAGTCGAGATATTCGTATTTTTCAAAATTTTGTGAGTCGAGGTATTCAATTTTGAAAAATCGAATTTTGGCCAAAAATACATGAAAATTCTCAAAAAAATAAATGGCCATTTTTTAATTGGAAAAAACGTCCTCTTTCGAACCGTTCTACTCAAAAAGCTGTACTACTTTTGTGAGTCGAGATATTCGATTTTTTTCAAAAGTTTGTGAGTCGATTTATTCAATTTTGAAAAATCGAATTTTGGCCAAAAATACATGAAAATTCTCAAAAAAATAAATGGCCATTTTTTAATTGGAAAAAACGTCCTCTTTCGATCCGTGCTACTCAAAAAGCTGTACTATTTTTGTGAATCGAGATATTCGATTTTTTTCAAAATTTTGTGAGTCGAGGTATTCAATTTTGAAAAATCGAATTTTGGCCAAAAATACATGAAAATTCTCAAAAAAATAAATGGCCATTTTTTAATTGGAAAAAACGTCCTCTTTCGAACCGTGCTACTCAAAAAGCTGTACTACTTTTGTGAGTCGAGATATTCGATTTTTTTCAAAATTTTGTGAGACGAGCTATTCAATTTTGAAAAATCGAATTTTGGCCAAAAATACATGAAAATTCTCAAAAAAATAAATGGCCATTTTTTAATTGGAAAAAACGTCCTCTTTCGAACCGTGCTACTCAAAAAGCTGTACTACTTTTGTGAGTCGAGATATTCGATTTTTTTCAAAAGTTTGTGAGACGAGGTATTCAATTTTGAAAAATCGAATTTTGGCCAAAAATACATGAAAATTCTCAAAAAAATAAATGGCCATTTTTTAATTGGAAAAAACGTCCTCTTTCGAACCGTGCTACTCAAAAAGCTGTACTACTTTTGTGAGTCGAGATATTCGATTTTTTTCAAAATTTTGTGAGTCGAGGTATTCAATTTTGAAAAATCGAATTTTGGCCAAAAATACATGAAAATTCTCAAAAAAATAAATGGCCATTTTTTAATTGGAAAAAACGTCCTCTTTCGAACCGTTCTACTCAAAAAGCTGTACTACTTTTGTGAGTCGAGATATTCGATTTTTTTCAAAAGTTTGTGAGTCGAGGTATTCAATTTTGAAAAATCGAATTTTGGCCAAAAATACATGAAAATTCTCAAAAATATAAATTTCCATTTTTGAATTGGAAAAAACGTCCTATTTCGA
Organism: Sarcophaga variegata; assembly: GCA_932273835.1. NCBI lineage: Eukaryota > Metazoa > Arthropoda > Insecta > Diptera > Sarcophagidae > Sarcophaga > Sarcophaga variegata. The sequence continues at coordinate 63,897,967 of OW026362.1, forward strand.
ACCGTGCTACTCAAAAAGCTGTACTACTTTTGTGAGTCGAGATATTAGATTTTTTTCAAAAGTTTGTGAGTCAATTTTGAAAAATCGAATTTTGGCCAAAAATACATGAAAATTCTCAAAAAAATAAATGGCCATGTTTTAATTGGAAAAAACGTCCTCTTTCGAACCGTGCTACTCAAAAAGCTGTACTACTTTTGTGAGTCGAGATATTCGATTTTTTCAAAAGTTTGTGAGTCGAGGTATTCAATTTTGAAAAATCGAATTTTGGCCAAAAATACATGAAAATTCTCAAAAAAATAAATGGCCATTTTTTAATTGGAAAAAACGTCCTCTTTCGAACCGTGCTACTCAAAAAGCTGTACTACTTCTGTGAGTCGAGATATTCGATTTTTTTCAAAATTTTGTGAGTCGAGGTATTCAATTTTGAAAAATCGATTTTTGGCAAAAATACATGAAAATTCTCAAAAAAATAAATGGCCATTTTTTAATTGGAAAAAACATCCTCTTTCGAACCGTGCTACTCAAAAAGCTGTACTACTTTCGTGTGTCGAGATATTCGATTTTTTTCAAAATTTTGTGAGCCGAGGTATTCAATTTTGAAAAATCGAATTTTGGCCAAAAATACATGAAAATTCTCAAAAAATAAATGGCCATTTTTTAATTGGAAAAAACGTCCTCTTTCGAACCGTGCTACTCAAAAAGCTGTACTACTGTTGTGAGTCGAGATATCCGATTTTTTTCAAAATTTTGTGTGTCGGTGTATTCAATTTTGAAAAATCGAATTTTGGCCAAAAATACATGAAAATTCTCAAAAAAATAAATGGCCATTTTTTAATTGGAAAAAACGTCCTCTTTCGAACCGTTCTACTCAAAAAGCTGTACTACTTTTGTGAGTCGAGATATTCGATTTTTTTCAAAAGTTTGTGAGTTGAGGTATTCAATTTTGAAAAATCGAATTTTGTCCAAAAATACATGAAAATTCTCAAAAAAATAAATGGCCATTTTTTAATTGGAAAAAACGTCCTCTTTCGAACCGTGCTACTCAAAAAGCTGTACTACTTTTGTGAGTCGAGATATTCGATTTTTTTCAAAATTTTGTGAGCCGAGGTATTCAATTTTGAAAAATCGAATTTTGGCCAAAAATACATGAAAATTCTCAAAAAAATAAATGGCCATTTTTTAATTGGAAAAAACGTCCTCTTTCGAACCGTTCTACTCAAAAAGCTGTACTACTTTTGTGAGTCGAGATATTCGATTTTTTTCAAAAGTTTGTGAGTCGAGGTATTCAATTTTGAAAAATCGAATTTTGGCCAAAAATACATGAAAATTCTCAAAAAAAATAAATGGCCATTTTTTAATTGGAAAAAACGTCCTCTTTTGAACCGTGCTACTCAAAAAGCTGTACTACTTTTGTGAGTCGAGATATTCGATTTTTTTCAAAATTTTGTGAGTCGAGGTATTCAATTTTGAAAAATCGAATTTTGGCCAAAAATACATGAAAATTCTCAAAAAAATAAATGGCCATTTTTTAATTGGAAAAAACGTCCTCTTTCGAACCGTTCTACTCAAAAAGCTGTACTACTTTTGTGAGTAGAGATATTCGATTTTTTTCAAAAGTTTGTGAGTCGAGGTATTCAATTTTGAAAAATCGAATTTTGGCCAAAAATACATGCAAATTCTCAAAAAAATAAATTTCCATTTTTTAATTGGAAAAAACGTCCTCTTTCGAACCCTGCTACTCAAAAAGCTGTACTACTTTTGTGAGTCGAGATATTCGATTTTTTTCAAAAGTTTGTGAGTCGAGGTATTCAATTTTGAAAAATCGAATTTTGGCCAAAAATCATGAAAATTCTCAAAAAAATAAATGGCCATTTTTTAATTGGAAAAAACGTCCTCTTTCGAACCGTGCTACTCAAAAAGCTGTACTACTTCTGTGAGTCGAGATATTCGTTTTTTTCAAAATTTTGTGAGTCGAGGTATTCAATTTTGAAAATCGAATTTTGGCCAAAAATACATGAAAATTCTCAAAAAAATAAATGGCCATTTTTTAATTGGAAAAAACGTCCTCTTTCGAACCGTTCTACTCAAAAAGCTGTACTACTTTTGTGAGTCGAGATATTCGATTTTTTTTCAAAAGTTTGTGAGTCGAGGTATTCAATTTTGAAAAATCGAATTTTGGCCAAAAATACATGAAAATTCTCAAAAAAATAAATGGCCATTTTTTAATTGGCAAAAACGTCCTCTTTCGAACCGTGCTACTCAAAAAGCTGTACTACTTTTGTGAGTCGAGATATTCGATTTTTTCAAAAGTTTGTGAGTCGAGGTATTCAATTTTGAAAAATCGAATTTTGGCCAAAAATACATGAAAATTCTCAAAAAAATAAATGGCCATTTTTTAATTGGAAAAAACGTCCTCTTTCGAACCGTGCTACTCAAAAAGCTGTACTACTTCTGTGAGTCGAGATATTCGATTTTTTTCAAAATTTTGTGAGTCGAGGTATTCAATTTTGAAAAATCGATTTTTGGCCAAAAATACATGAAAATTCTCAAAAAAATAAATGGCCATTTTTTAATTGGAAAAAACATCCTCTTTCGAACCGTGCTACTCAAAAAGCTGTACTACTTTCGTGTGTCGAGATATTCGATTTTTTTCAAAATTTTGTGAGCCGAGGTATTCAATTTTGAAAAATCGAATTTTGGCCAAAAATACATGAAAATTCTCAAAAAAATAAATGGCCATTTTTTAATTGGAAAAAACGTCCTCTTTCGAACCGTGCTACTCAAAAAGCTGTACTACTTTTGTGAGTCGAGATATCCGATTTTTTTCAAAATTTTGTGTGTCGGTGTATTCAATTTTGAAAAATCGAATTTTGGCCAAAAATACATGAAAATTCTCAAAAAAATAAATGGCCATTTTTTAATTGGAAAAAACGTCCTCTTTCGAACCGTTCTACTCAAAAAGCTGTACTACTTTTGTGAGTCGAGATATTCGATTTTTTTCAAAAGTTTGTGAGTTGAGGTATTCAATTTTGAAAAATCGAATTTTGGCCAAAAATACATGAAAATTCTCAAAAAAATAAATGGCCATTTTTTAATTGGAAAAAACGTCCTCTTTCGAACCGTGCTACTCAAAAAGCTGTACTACTTTTGTGAGTCGAGATATTCGATTTTTTTCAAAATTTTGTGAGCCGAGGTATTCAATTTTGAAAAATCGAATTTTGGCCAAAAATACATGAAAATTCTCAAAAAAATAAATGGCCATTTTTTAATTGGAAAAAACGTCCTCTTTCGAACCGTGCTACTCAAAAAGCTGTACTATTTCTGTGAGTCGAGATATTCGATTTTTTTCAAAATTTGTGAGTCGAGGTATGCAATATTGAAAAATCGAATTTTGGCCAAAAATACATGCAAATTCTCAAAAAAATAAATGGCCATTTTTTAATTGGAAAAAACGTCCTCTTTCGAACCGTTCTACTCAAAAAGCTGTACTACTTTTGTGAGTCGAGATATTCGATTTTTTTCAAAAGTTTGTGAGTCGAGGTATTCAATTTTAAAATCGAATTTTGGCCAAAAATACATGAAAATTCTCAAAAAAATAAATGGCCATTTTTTAATTGGAAAAAACGTCCTCTTTCGAACCGTGCTACTCAAAAAGCTGTACTACTTTTGTGAGTCGAGATATTCGATTTTTTTCAAAATTTTGTGAGTCGAGGTATTCAATTTTGAAAAATCGAATTTTGGCCAAAAATACATGAAAATTCTCAAAAAAATAAATGGCCATTTTTTAATTGGAAAAAACGTCCTCTTTCGAACCGTTCTACTCAAAAAGCTGTACTACTTTTGTGAGTCGAGATATTCGATTTTTTTCAAAATTTTGTGAGTCGAGGTATGCAATTTTGAAAAATCGTATTTTGGCCAAAAATACATGAAAATTCTCAAAAAAATAAATGGCCATTTTTTAATTGGAAAAAACGTCCTCTTTCGAACCGTGCTACTCAAAAAGCTGTACTACTTTTGTGAGTCGAGATATTCGATTTTTTTCAAAATTTTGTGTGTCGGGGTATTCAATTTTGAAAAATCGAATTTTGGCCAAAAATACATGAAAATTCTCAAAAAAATAAATGGCCATTTTTTAATTGGAAAAAACGTCCTCTTTCGAACCGTGCTACTCAAAAAGCTGTACTACTTTTGTGAGTCGAGATATTCGATTTTTTTCAAAATTTTGTGAGTCGAGGTATTCAATTTTGAAAAATCGAATTTTGGCCAAAAATACATGAAAATTCTCAAAAAAATAAATTTCCATTTTTTAATTGGAAAAAACGTCCTCTTTCGAACCGTGCTACTCAAAAAGCTGTACTACTTTTGTGAGTCGAGATATTCGATTTTTTTCAAAAGTTTGTGAGTCGAGGTATTCAATTTTGAAAAATCGAATTTTGGCCAAAAATACATGAAAATTCTCAAAAAAATAAATGGCCATTTTTTAATTGGAAAAAACGTCCTCTTTTGAACCGTGCTACTCAAAAAGCTGTACTACTTTTGTGAGTCGAGATATTCGATTTTTTTCAAAATTTTGTGAGTCGAGGTATTCAATTTTGAAAAATCGAATTTTGGCCAAAAATACATGAAAATTCTCAAAAAAATAAATGGCCATTTTTTAATTGGAAAAAACGTCCTCTTTCGAACCGTTCTACTCAAAAAGCTGTACTACTTTTGTGAGTCGAGATATTCGATTTTTTTCAAAAGTTTGTGAGTCGAGGTATTCAATTTTGAAAAATCGAATTTTGGCCAAAAATACATGAAAATTCTCAAAAAAATAAATTTCCATTTTTTAATTGGAAAAAACGTCCTCTTTCGAACCCTGCTACTCAAAAAGCTGTACTACTTTTGTGAGTCGAGATATTCGATTTTTTTCAAAAGTTTGTGAGTCGAGGTATTCAATTTTGAAAAATCGAATTTTGGCCAAAAATCATGAAAATTCTCAAAAAAATAAATGGCCATTTTTTAATTGGAAAAAACGTCCTCTTTCGAACCGTGCTACTCAAAAAGCTGTACTACTTCTGTGAGTCGAGATATTCGTTTTTTTCAAAATTTTGTGAGTCGAGGTATTCAATTTTGAAAATCGAATTTTGGCCAAAAATACATGAAAATTCTCAAAAAAATAAATGGCCATTTTTTAATTGGAAAAAACGTCCTCTTTCGAACCGTTCTACTCAAAAAGCTGTACTACTTTTGTGAGTCGAGATATTCGATTTTTTTTCAAAAGTTTGTGAGTCGAGGTATTCAATTTTGAAAAATCGAATTTTGGCCAAAAATACATGAAAATTCTCAAAAAAATAAATGGCCATTTTTTAATTGGCAAAAACGTCCTCTTTCGAACCGTGCTACTCAAAAAGCTGTACTACTTTTGTGAGTCGAGATATTCGATTTTTTCAAAAGTTTGTGAGTCGAGGTATTCAATTTTGAAAAATCGAATTTTGGCCAAAAATACATGAAAATTCTCAAAAAAATAAATGGCCATTTTTTAATTGGAAAAAACGTCCTCTTTCGAACCGTGCTACTCAAAAAGCTGTACTACTTCTGTGAGTCGAGATATTCGATTTTTTTCAAAATTTTGTGAGTCGAGGTATTCAATTTTGAAAAATCGATTTTTGGCCAAAAATACATGAAAATTCTCAAAAAAATAAATGGCCATTTTTTAATTGGAAAAAACATCCTCTTTCGAACCGTGCTACTCAAAAAGCTGTACTACTTTCGTGTGTCGAGATATTCGATTTTTTTCAAAATTTTGTGAGCCGAGGTATTCAATTTTGAAAAATCGAATTTTGGCCAAAAATACATGAAAATTCTCAAAAAAATAAATGGCCATTTTTTAATTGGAAAAAACGTCCTCTTTCGAACCGTGCTACTCAAAAAGCTGTACTACTTTTGTGAGTCGAGATATCCGATTTTTTTCAAAATTTTGTGTGTCGGTGTATTCAATTTTGAAAAATCGAATTTTGGCCAAAAATACATGAAAATTCTCAAAAAAATAAATGGCCATTTTTTAATTGGAAAAAACGTCCTCTTTCGAACCGTTCTACTCAAAAAGCTGTACTACTTTTGTGAGTCGAGATATTCGATTTTTTTCAAAATTTTGTGAGTTGAGGTATTCAATTTTGAAAAATCGAATTTTGGCCAAAAATACATGAAAATTCTCAAAAAAATAAATGGCCATTTTTTAATTGGAAAAAACGTCCTCTTTCGAACCGTGCTACTCAATAAGCTGTACTACTTTTGTGAGTCGAGATATTCGATTTTTTTCAAAATTTTGTGAGCCGAGGTATTCAATTTTGAAAAATCGAATTTTGGCCAAAAATACATGAAAATTCTCAAAAAAATAAATGGCCATTTTTTAATTGGAAAAAACGTCCTCTTTCGAACCGTGCTACTCAAAAAGCTGTACTATTTCTGTGAGTCGAGATATTCGATTTTTTTCAAAATTTGTGAGTCGAGGTATGCAATATTGAAAAATCGAATTTTGGCCAAAAATACATGCAAATTCTCAAAAAAATAAATGGCCATTTTTTAATTGGAAAAAACGTCCTCTTTCGAACCGTTCTACTCAAAAAGCTGTACTACTTTTGTGAGTCGAGATATTCGATTTTTTTCAAAAGTTTGTGAGTCGAGGTATTCAATTTTAAAATCGAATTTTGGCCAAAAATACATGAAAATTCTCAAAAAAATAAATGGCCATTTTTTAATTGGAAAAAACGTCCTCTTTCGAACCGTGCTACTCAAAAAGCTGTACTACTTTTGTGAGTCGAGATATTCGATTTTTTTCAAAATTTTGTGAGTCGAGGTATTCAATTTTGAAAAATCGAATTTTGGCCAAAAATACATGAAAATTCTCAAAAAAATAAATGGCCATTTTTTAATTGGAAAAAACGTCCTCTTTCGAACCGTTCTACTCAAAAAGCTGTACTACTTTTGTGAGTCGAGATATTCGATTTTTTTCAAAATTTTGTGAGTCGAGGTATGCAATTTTGAAAAATCGAATTTTGGCCAAAAATACATGAAAATTCTCAAAAAAATAAATGGCCATTTTTTAATTGGAAAAAACGTCCTCTTTCGAACCGTGCTACTCAAAAAGCTGTACTACTTTTGTGAGTCGAGATATTCGATTTTTTTCAAAATTTTGTGTGTCGGGGTATTCAATTTTGAAAAATCGAATTTTGGCCAAAAATACATGAAAATTCTCAAAAAAATAAATGGCCATTTTTTAATTGGAAAAAACGTCCTCTTTCGAACCGTGCTACTCAAAAAGCTGTACTACTTTTGTGAGTCGAGATATTCGATTTTTTTCAAAATTTTGTGAGTCGAGGTATTCAATTTTGAAAAATCGAATTTTGGCCAAAAATACATGAAAATTCTCAAAAAAATAAATTTCCATTTTTTAATTGGAAAAAACGTCCTCTTTCGAACCGTGCTACTCAAAAAGCTGTACTACTTTTGTGAGTCGAGATATTCGATTTTTTTCAAAAGTTTGTGAGTCGAGGTATTCAATTTTGAAAAATCGAATTTTGGCCAAAAATACATGAAAATTCTCAAAAAAATAAATGGCCATTTTTTAATTGGAAAAAACGTCCTCTTTTGAACCGTGCTACTCAAAAAGCTGTACTACTTTTGTGAGTCGAGATATTCGATTTTTTTCAAAATTTTGTGAGTCGAGGTATTCAATTTTGAAAAATCGAATTTTGGCCAAAAATACATGAAAATTCTCAAAAAAATAAATGGCCATTTTTTAATTGGAAAAAACGTCCTCTTTCGAACCGTTCTACTCAAAAAGCTGTACTACTTTTGTGAGTCGAGATATTCGATTTTTTTCAAAAGTTTGTGAGTCGAGGTATTCAATTTTGAAAAATCGAATTTTGGCCAAAAATACATGAAAATTCTCAAAAAAATAAATGGCCATTTTTTAATTGGAAAAAACGTCCTCTTTCGAACCGTGCTACTCAAAAAGCTGTACTACTTTTGTGAGTCGAGATATTCGATTTTTTTCAAAATTTTGTGAGTCGAGGTATTCAATTTTGAAAAATCGAATTTTGGCCAAAAATACATGAAAATTCTCAAAAAAATAAATGGCAATTTTTTAATTGGAAAAAACGTCCTCTTTCGAACCGTGCTACTCAAAAAGCTGTACTACTTTTGTGAGTCGAGATATTCGATTTTTTTCAAAATTTTGTGAGTCGAGGTATGCAATTTTGAAAAATCGAATTTTGGCCAAAAATACATGAAAATTCTCAAAAAAATAAATGGCCATTTTTTAATTGGAAAAAACGTCCTCTTTCGAACCGTTCTACTCAAAAAGCTGTACTACTTTTGTGAGTCGAGATATTCGATTTTTTTTCAAAAGTTTGTGAGTTGAGGTATTCAATTTTGAAAAATCGAATTTTGGCCAAAAATACATGAAAATTCTCAAAAAAATAAATGGCCATTTTTTAATTGGAAAAAACGTCCTTTTTCGAACCGTGCTACTCAAAAAGCTGTACTACTTTTGTGAGTCGAGATATTCGATTTTTTTCAAAATTTTGTGAGCCGAGGTATTCAATTTTGAAAAATCGAATTTTGGCCAAAAATACATGAAAATTCTCAAAAAAATAAATGGCCATTTTTTAATTGGAAAAAACGTCCTCTTTCGAACCGTGCTACTCAAAAAGCTGTACTACTTCTGTGAGTCGAGATATTCGATTTTTTTCAAAATTTGTGAGTCGAGGTATGCAATATTGAAAAATCGAATTTTGGCCAAAAATACATGCAAATTCTCAAAAAAATAAATGGCCATTTTTTAATTGGAAAAAACGTCCTCTTTCGAACCGTTCTACTCAAAAAGCTGTACTACTTTTGTGAGTCGAGATATTCGATTTTTTTCAAAAGTTTGTGAGTCGAGGTATTCAATTTTAAAATCGAATTTTGGCCAAAAATACATGAAAATTCTCAAAAAAATAAATGGCCATTTTTTAATTGGAAAAAACGTCCTCTTTCGAACCGTGCTACTCAAAAAGCTGTACTACTTTTGTGAGTCGAGATATTCGATTTTTTTCAAAATTTTGTGAGTCGAGGTATTCAATTTTGAAAAATCGAATTTTGGCCAAAAATACATGAAAATTCTCAAAAAAATAAATGGCAATTTTTTAATTGGATAAAACGTCCTCTTTCGAACCGTGCTACTCAAAAAGCTGTACTACTTTTGTGAGTCGAGATATTCGATTTTTTTCAAAATTTTGTGAGTCGAGGTATGCAATTTTGAAAAATCGAATTTTGGCCAAAAATACATGAAAATTCTCAAAAAAATAAATGGCCATTTTTTAATTGGAAAAAACGTCCTCTTTCGAACCGTTCTACTCAAAAAGCTGTACTACTTTTGTGAGTCGAGATATTCGATTTTTTTCAAAATTTTGTGAGTCGAGGTATGCAATTTTGAAAAATCGAATTTTGGCCAAAAATACATGAAAATTCTCAAAAAAATAAATGGCCATTTTTTAATTGGAAAAAACGTCCTCTTTCGAACCGTGCTACTCAACAAGCTGTACTACTTTTGAGAGTCGAGATATTCGATTTTTTTCAAAATTTTGTGTGTCGGGGTATTCAATTTTGAAAAATCGAATTTTGGCCAAAAATACATGAAAATTCTCAAAAAAATAAATGGCCATTTTTTAATTGGAAAAAACGTCCTCTTTCGAACCGTGCTACTCAAAAAGCTGTACTACTTTTGTGAGTCGAGATATTCGATTTTTTTCAAATTTTTGTGAGTCGAGGTATTCAATTTTGAAAAATCGAATTTTGGCCAAAAATACATGAAAATTCTCAAAAAAATAAATGGCCATTTTTTAATTGGAAAAAACGTCCTCTTTCGAACCGTTCTACTCAAAAAGCTGTACTACTTTTGTGAGTCGAGATATTCGATTTTTTTCAAAAGTTTGTGAGTCGAGGTATTCAATTTTGAAAAATCGAATTTTGGCCAAAAATACATGAAAATTCTCAAAAAAATAAATTTCCATTTTTTAATTGGAAAAAACGTCCTCTTTCGAACCGTGCTACTCAAAAAGCTGTACTACTTTTGTGAGTCGAGATATTCGATTTTTTTCAAAAGTTTGTGAGTCGAGGTATTCAATTTTGAAAAATCGAATTTTGGCCAAAAATACATGAAAATTCTCAAAAAAATAAATGGCCATTTTTTAATTGGAAAAAACGTCCTCTTTTGAACCGTGCTACTCAAAAAGCTGTACTACTTTTGTGAGTCGAGATATTCGATTTTTTTCAAAATTTTGTGAGTCGAGGTATTCAATTTTGAAAAATCGAATTTTGGCCAAAAATACATGAAAATTCTCAAAAAAATAAATGGCCATTTTTTAATTGGAAAAAACGTCCTCTTTCGAACCGTTCTACTCAAAAAGCTGTACTACTTTTGTGAGTCGAGATATTCGATTTTTTTCAAAAGTTTGTGAGTCGAGGTATTCAATTTTGAAAAATCGAATTTTGGCCAAAAATACATGAAAATTCTCAAAAAAATAAATGGCCATTTTTTAATTGGAAAAAACGTCCTCTTTCGAACCGTGCTACTCAAAAAGCTGTACTACTTTTGTGAGTCGAGATATTCAATTTTTTTCAAAATTTTGTGAGTCGAGGTATTCAATTTTGAAAAATCGAATTTTGGCCAAAAATACATGAAAATTCTCAAAAAAATAAATGGCAATTTTTTAATTGAAAAAAACGTCCTCTTTCGAACCGTGCTACTCAAAAAGCTGTACTACTTTTGTGAGTCGAGATATTCGATTTTTTTCAAAATTTTGTGAGTCGAGGTATGCAATTTTGAAAAATCGAATTTTGGCCAAAAATACATGAAAATTCTCAAAAAAATAAATGGCCATTTTTTAATTGGAAAAAACGTCCTCTTTCGAACCGTTCTACTCAAAAAGCTGTACTACTTTTGTGAGTCGAGATATTCGATTTTTTTTCAAAAGTTTGTGAGTCGAGGTATTCAATTTTGAAAAATCGAATTTTGGCCAAAAATATATCAAAATTCTCAAAAAAATAAATGGCCATTTTTTAATTGGAAAAAACGTCCTCTTTCGAACCGTTCTACTCAAAAAGCTGTACTACTTTTGTGAGTCGAGATATTCGATTTTTTTCAAAAGTTTGTGAGTCGAGGTATTCAATTTTGAAAAATCGAATTTTGGCCAAAAATACATGAAAATTCTCAAAAAAATAAATGGCCATTTTTTAATTGGAAAAAACGTCCTCTTTCGAACCGTGCTACTCAAAAAGCTGTACTACTTTTGTGAGTCGAGATATTCGATTTTTTTCAAAATTTTGTGTGTCGGGGTATTCAATTTTGAAAAATCGAATTTTGGCCAAAAATACATGAAAATTCTCAAAAAAATAAATGGCCATTTTTTAACTGGAAAAAACGTCCTCTTTCGAACCGTGCTACTCAAAAAGCTGTACTACTTTTGTGAGTCGAGATATTCGATTTTTTTCAAAATTTTGTGAGTCGAGGTATTCAATTTTGAAAAATCGAATTTTGGCCAAAAATACATGTAAATTCTCAAAAAAATAAATGGCCATTTTTTAATTGGAAAAAACGTCCTCTTTCGAACCGTTCTACTCAAAAAGCTGTACTACTTTTGTGAGTCGAGATATTCGATTTTTTTCAAAAGTTTGTGAGTCGAGGTATTCAATTTTGAAAAATCGAATTTTGGCCAAAAATACATGAAAATTCTCAAAAAAATAAATTTCCATTTTTTAATTGGAAAAAACGTCCTCTTTCGAACCGTGCTACTCAAAAAGCTGTACTACTTTTGTGAGTCGAGATATTCGATTTTTTTCAAAAGTTTGTGAGTCGAGGTATTCAATTTGAAAAATCGAATTTTGGCCAAAAATCATGAAAATTCTCAAAAAAAATAAATGGCCATTTTTTAATTGGAAAAAACGTCCTCTTTCGAACCGTGCTACTCAAGAAGCTGTACTACTTCTGTGAGTCTAGATATTCGATTTTTTTCAAAATTTTGTGAGTCGAGGTATGCAATATTGAAAAATCGAATTTTGGCCAAAAATACATGAAAATTCTCAAAAAAATAAATGGCCATTTTTTAATTGGAAAAAACGTCCTCTTTCGAACCGTGCTACTCAAAAAGCTGTACTACTTTTGTGAGTCGAGATATTCGATTTTTTTCAAAATTTTGTGAGTCGAGGTATGCAATTTTGAAAAATCGAATTTTGGCCAAAAATACATGAAAATTCTCAAAAAAATAAATGGCCATTTTTTAATTGGAAAAAACGTCCTCTTTCGAACCGTTCTACTCAAAAAGCTGTACTACTTTTGTGAGTCGAGATATTCGATTTTTTTCAAAAGTTTGTGAGTCGAGGTATTCAATTTTGAAAAATCGAATTTTGGCCAAAAATACATGAAAATTCTCAAAAAAATAAATGGCCATTTTTTAATTGGAAAAAACGTCCTCTTTCGATCCGTGCTACTCAAAAAGCTGTACTACTTTTGTGAGTCGAGATATTCGATTTTTTTCAAAATTTTGTGTGTCGGGGTATTCAATTTTGAAAAATCGAATTTTGGCCAAAAATACATGAAAATTCTCAAAAAAATAAATGGCCATTTTTTAATTGGAAAAAACGTCCTCTTTCGAACCGTGCTACTCAAAAAGCTGTACTACTTTTGTGAGTCGAGATATTCGATTTTTTTCAAAATTTTGTGAGTCGAGGTATTCAATTTTGAAAAATCGAATTTTGGCCAAAACTACATGAAAATTCTCAAAAAAATAAATGGCCATTTTTTAATTGGAAAAAACGTCCTCTTTCGAACCGTTCTACTCAAAAAGCTGTACTACTTTTGTGAGTCGAGATATTCGATTTTTTTCAAAAGTTTGTGAGTCGAGGTATTCAATTTTGAAAAATCGAATTTTGGCCAAAAATACATGAAAATTCGCAAAAAAAAAAATTTCCATTTTTTAATTGGAAAAAACGTCCTCTTTCGAACCGTGCTACTCAAAAAGCTGTACTACTTTTGTGAGTCGAGATATTCGATTTTTTTCAAAATTTTGTGAGTCGAGGTATTCAATTTTGAAAAATCGAATTTTGGCCAAAAATACATGAAAATTCTCAAAAAAATAAATGGCAATTTTTTAATTGGAAAAACGTCCTCTTTCGAACCGTGCTACTCAAAAAGCTGTACTACTTTTGTGAGTCGAGATATTCGATTTTTTTCAAAATTTTGTGAGTCGAGGTATGCAATTTTGAAAAATCGAATTTTGGCCAAAAATACATGAAAATTCTCAAAAAATAAATGGCCATTTTTTAATTGGAAAAAACGTCCTCTTTCGAACCGTTCTACTCAAAAAGCTGTACTACTTTTGTGAGTCGAGATATTCGATTTTTTTCAAAAGTTTGTGAGTCGAGGTATTCAATTTTGAAAAATCGAATTTTGGCCAAAAATACATGAAAATTCTCAAAAAAATAAATGGCCATTTTTTAATTGGAAAAAACGTCCTCTTTCGAACCGTGCTACTCAAAAAGCTGTACTACTTTTGTGAGTCGAGATATTCGATTTTTTTCAAAATTTTGTGTGTCGGGGTATTCAATTTTGAAAAATCGAATTTTGGCCAAAAATACATGAAAATTCTCAAAAAAATAAATTTCCATTTTTTAATTGGAAAAAACGTCCAAAAATAATAAAAATTCTCAAAAAAATAAATGGCCATTTTTTAATTGAAAAAAACGTCCTCTTTCGAACCGTTCTATTCAAAAAGCTGTACTACTTTTGTGAGTCGAGATATTCGTTTTTTTTCAAAATTTTGTGAGTCGAGGTATTCAATTTTGAAAATCGAATTTTGGCCAAAAATACATGAAAATTCTCAAAAAAATAAATGGCCATTTTTTAATTGGAAAAAACGTCCTCTTTCGAACCGTTCTACTCAAAAAGCTGTACTACTTTTGTGAGTCGAGATATTCGATTTTTTTTCAAAAGTTTGTGAGTCGAGGTATTTAATTTTGAAAAATCGAATTTTGGCCAAAAATACATGAAAATTCTCAAAAAAATAAATGGCCATTTTTTAATTGGAAAAAACGTCCTCTTTCGAACCGTGCTACTCAAAAAGCTGTACTACTTTTGTGAGTCGAGATATTCGATTTTTTCAAAAGTTTGTGAGTCGAGGTATTCAAATTTGAAAAATCGAATTTTGGCCAAAAATACATGAAAATTCTCAAAAAAATAAATGGCCATTTTTTAATTGAAAAAAACGTCCTCTTTCGAACCGTGCTACTCCAAAAGCTGTACTACTTCTGTGAGTCGAGATATTCGATTTTTTTTCAAAATTTTGTGAGTCGAGGTATTCAATTTTGAAAAATCGATTTTTGGCCAAAAATACATGAAACTTCTCCAAAAAATAAATGGCCATTTTTTAATTGGAAAAAACGTCCTCTTTCGAACCGTGCTACTCAAAAAGCTGTACTACTTCTGTGAGTCGAGATATTCGATTTTTTCAAAATTTTGTAAGTCGAGGTATGCAATATTGAAAAATCGAATTTTGGCCAAAAATACATGAAAATTCTCAAAAAAATAAATGGCCATTTTTTAATTGGAAAAAACGTCCTCTTTCGAACCGTTCTACTCAAAAAGCTGTACTACTTTTGTGAGTCGAGATGTTCGATTTTTTTCAAAAGTTTGTGAGTCGAGGTATTCAATTTTAAAAACCGAATTTTGGCCAAAAATACATGAAAATTCTCAAAAAAATAAATGGCCATTTTTTAATTGGAAAAAACGTCCTCTTTCGAACCGTGCTACTCAAAAAGCTGTACTACTTTTGTGAGTCGAGATATTCGATTTTTTTCAAAAGTTTGTGAGTCGAGGTATTCAATTTTGAAAAATCGAATTTTGGCCAAAAATACATGAAAATTCTCAAAAAAATAAATAGCCATTTTTTAATTGGAAAAAACGTCCTCTTTCGAACCGTTCTACTCAAAAAGCTGTACTACTTTTGTGAGTCGAGATATTCGATTTTTTTCAAAAGTTTGTGAGTCGAGGTATTCAATTTTGAAAAATCGAATTTTGGCCAAAAATACATGAAAATTCTCAAAAAAATAAATTTCCATTTTTTAATTGGAAAAAACGTCCAAAAATAATAAAAATTCTCAAAAAAATAAATGGCCATTTTTTAATTGAAAAAAACGTCCTCTTTCGAACCGTTCTATTCAAAAAGCTGTACTACTTTTGTGAGTCGAGATATTCGATTTTTTTCAAAAGTTTGTGAGTCGAGGTATTCAATTTTGAAAAATCGAATTTTGGCCAAAAATCATGAAAATTCTCAAAAAAATAAATGGCCATTTTTTAATTGGAAAAAACGTCCTCTTTCGAACCGTGCTACTCAAAAAGCTGTACTACTTCTGTGAGTCTAGATATTCGTTTTTTTCAAAAGTTTGTGAGTCGAGGTATTTAATTTTGAAAAATCGAATTTTGGCCAAAAATACATGAAAATTTTCAAAAAAATAAATGGCCATTTTTTAATTGGAAAAAACGTCCTCTTTCGAACCGTGCTACTCAAAAAGCTATACTACTTCTGTGAGTCGAGATATTCGATTTTTTTCAAAATTTTGTGAGTCGAGGTATTCAATTTTGAAAAATCGAATTTTGCCAAAAATACATGAAAATTCTCAAAAAAATAAATGGCAATATTTTAATTGGAAAAAACGTCCTCTTTCGAACCGTGCTACTCAAAAAGCTGTACTACTTTTGTGAGTCGAGATATTCGATTTTTTTCAAAATTTTGTGAGTCGAGGTATGCAATTTTGAAAAATCGATTTTTGGCCAAAAATACATGAAAATTCTCAAAAAAATAAATGGCCATTTTTTAATTGGAAAAAACGTCCTCTTTCGAACCGTGCTACTCAAAAAGCTGTACTACTTTTGTGAGTCGAGATATTCGATTTTTTTCAAAATTTTGTGTTTCGGGGTATTCAATTTTGAAAAATCGAATTTTGGCCAAAAATACATGAAAATTCTCACAAAAATAAATGGCCATTTTTTAATTGGAAAAAACGTCCTCTTTCGAACCGTGCTACTCAAAAAGCTGTACTACTTTTGTGAGTCGAGATATTCGATTTTTTTCAAAAGTTTGTGAGTCGAGGTATTCAATTTTGAAAAATCGAATTTTGGCCAAAAATACATGAAAATTCTCAAAAAAATAAATAGCCATTTTTTAATTGGAAAAAACGTCCTCTTTCGAACCGTTCTACTCAAAAAGCTGTACTACTTTTGTGAGTCGAGATATTCGATTTTTTTCAAAAGTTTGTGAGTCGAGGTATTCAATTTTGAAAAATCGAATTTTGGCCAAAAATACATGAAAATTCTCAAAAAAATAAATTTCCATTTTTTAATTGGAAAAAACGTCCAAAAATAATAAAAATTCTCAAAAAAATAAATGGCCATTTTTTAATTGAAAAAAACGTCCTCTTTCGAACCGTTCTATTCAAAAAGCTGTACTACTTTTGTGAGTCGAGATATTCGATTTTTTTCAAAAGTTTGTGAGTCGAGGTATTCAATTTTGAAAAATCGAATTTTGGCCAAAAATCATGAAAATTCTCAAAAAAATAAATGGCCATTTTTTAATTGGAAAAAACGTCCTCTTTCGAACCGTGCTACTCAAAAAGCTGTACTACTTCTGTGAGTCTAGATATTCGTTTTTTTCAAAAGTTTGTGAGTCGAGGTATTTAATTTTGAAAAATCGAATTTTGGCCAAAAATACATGAAAATTTTCAAAAAAATAAATGGCCATTTTTTAATTGGAAAAAACGTCCTCTTTCGAACCGTGCTACTCAAAAAGCTATACTACTTCTGTGAGTCGAGATATTCGATTTTTTTCAAAATTTTGTGAGTCGAGGTATTCAATTTTGAAAAATCGAATTTTGCCAAAAATACATGAAAATTCTCAAAAAAATAAATGGCAATATTTTAATTGGAAAAAACGTCCTCTTTCGAACCGTGCTACTCAAAAAGCTGTACTACTTTTGTGAGTCGAGATATTCGATTTTTTTCAAAATTTTGTGAGTCGAGGTATGCAATTTTGAAAAATCGATTTTTGGCCAAAAATACATGAAAATTCTCAAAAAAATAAATGGCCATTTTTTAATTGGAAAAAACGTCCTCTTTCGAACCGTGCTACTCAAAAAGCTGTATTACTTTTGTGAGTCGAGATATTCGATTTTTTTCAAAATTTTGTGTTTCGGGGTATTCAATTTTGAAAAATCGAATTTTGGCCAAAAATACATGAAAATTCTCACAAAAATAAATGGCCATTTTTTAATTGGAAAAAACGTCCTCTTTCGAACCGTGCTACTCAAAAAGCTGTACTACTTTTGTGAGTCGAGATATTCGATTTTTTTCAAAATTTTGTGAGTCGAGGTATTCAATTTTGAAAAATCGAATTTTGGCCAAAAATACATGAAAATTCTCAAAAAAATAAATGGCCATTTTTTAATTGGAAAAAACGTCCTCTTTCGAACCGTTCTACTCAAAAAGCTGTACTACTTTTGTGAGTCGAGATATTCGATTTTTTTCAAAAGTTTGTGAGTCGAGGTATTCAATTTTGAAAAATCGAATTTTGGCCAAAAATACATGAAAATTCTCAAAAAAATAAATTTCCATTTTTTAATTGGAAAAAACGTCCTCTTTCGAAACGTGCTACTCAAAAAGCTGTACTACTTTTGTGAGTCGAGATATTCGATTTTTTTCAAAAGTTTGTGAGTCGAGGTATTCAATTTTGAAAAATCGAATTTTGGCCAAAAATCATGAAAATTCTCAAAAAAATAAATGGCCATTTTTTAATTGAAAAAAACGTCCTCTTTCGAACCGTTCTATTCAAAAAGCTGTACTACTTTTGTGAGTCGAGATATTCGATTTTTTTTCAAAAGTTTGTGAGTCGAGGTATTCAATTTTGAAAAATCGAATTTTGGCCAAAAATACGTGAAAATTCTCAAAAAAATAAATGGCCATTTTTTAATTGGAAAAAACGTCCTCTTTCGAACCGTGCTACTCCAAAAGCTGTACTACTTCTGTGAGTCGAGATATTCGATTTTTTTTCAAAATTTTGTGAGTCGAGGTATTCAATTTTGAAAAATCGATTTTTGGCCAAAAATACATGAAAATTCTCAAAAAAATAAATGGCAACTTTTTAATTGGAAAAAAACGTCCTCTTTCGAACCGTGCTACTCAAAAAGCTGTACTACTTTTGTGAGTCGAGATATTCGATTTTTTTCAAAATTTTGTGAGTCGAGGTATGCAATTTTGAAAAATCGAATTTTGGCCAAAAATACATGAAAATTCTCAAAAAAATAAATGGCCATTTTTTAATTGGAAAAAACGTCCTCTTTCGAACCGTTCTACTCAAAAAGCTGTACTACTTTTGTGAGTCGAGATATTCGATTTTTTTCAAAAGTTTGTGAGTCGAGGTATTCAATTTTGAAAAATCGAATTTTGGCCAAAAATACATGAAAATTCTCAAAAAAATAAATGGCCATTTTTTAATTGGAAAAAACGTCCTCTTTCGAACCGTTCTACTCAAAAAGCTGTACTACTTTTGTGAGTCGAGATATTCGATTTTTTTCAAAAGTTTGTGAGTCGAGGTATTCAATTTTAAAATCGAATTTTGGCCAAAAATACATGAAAATTCTCAAAAAAATAAATGGCCATTTTTTAATTGGAAAAAACGTCCTCTTTCGAACCGTGCTACTCAAAAAGCTGTACTACTTTTGTGAGTCGAGATATTCGATTTTTTTCAAAATTTTGTGAGTCGAGGTATTCAATTTTGAAAAATCGAATTTTGGCCAAAAATACATGAAAATTCTCAAAAAAATAAATGGCCATTTTTTAATTGGAAAAAACGTCCTCTTTCGAACCGTTCTACTCAAAAAGCTGTACTACTTTTGTGAGTCGAGATATTCGATTTTTTTCAAAAGTTTGTGAGTCGAGGTATTCAATTTTGAAAAATCGAATTTTGGCCAAAAATACATGAAAATTCGCAAAAAAAAAATTTCCATTTTTTAATTGGAAAAAACGTCCTCTTTCGAACCGTGCTACTCAAAAAGCTGTACTACTTTTGTGAGTCGAGATATTCGATTTTTTTCAAAATTTTGTGAGTCGAGGTATTCAATTTTGAAAAATCGAATTTTGGCCAAAAATACATGAAAATTCTCAAAAAAATAAATGGCAATTTTTTAATTGGAAAAACGTCCTCTTTCGAACCGTGCTACTCAAAAAGCTGTACTACTTTTGTGAGTCGAGATATTCGATTTTTTTCAAAATTTTGTGAGTCGAGGTATGCAATTTTGAAAAATCGAATTTTGGCCAAAAATACATGAAAATTCTCAAAAAATAAATGGCCATTTTTTAATTGGAAAAAACGTCCTCTTTCGAACCGTTCTACTCAAAAAGCTGTACTACTTTTGTGAGTCGAGATATTCGATTTTTTTCAAAAGTTTGTGAGTCGAGGTATTCAATTTTGAAAAATCGAATTTTGGCCAAAAATACATGAAAATTCTCAAAAAAATAAATGGCCATTTTTTAATTGGAAAAAACGTCCTCTTTCGAACCGTGCTACTCAAAAAGCTGTACTACTTTTGTGAGTCGAGATATTTGATTTTTTTCAAAATTTTGTGTGTCGGGGTATTCAATTTTGAAAAATCGAATTTTGGCCAAAAATACATGAAAATTCTCAAAAAAATAAATTTCCATTTTTTAATTGGAAAAAACGTCCAAAAATAATAAAAATTCTCAAAAAAATAAATGGCCATTTTTTAATTGAAGAAAACGTCCTCTTTCGAACCGTTCTATTCAAAAAGCTGTACTACTTTTGTGAGTCGAGATATTCGATTTTTTTCAAAAGTTTGTGAGTCGAGGTATTCAATTTTGAAAAATCGAATTTTGGCCAAAAATACATGAAAATTCTCAAAAAAATAAATGGCCATTTTTTAATTGGAAAAAACGTCCTCTTTCGAACCGTGCTACTCAAAAAGCTGTACTACTTTTGTGAGTCGAGATATTCGATTTTTTTCAAAAGTTTGTGAGTCGAGGTATTCAATTTTGAAAAATCGAATTTTGGCCAAAAATACATGAAAATTCTCAAAAAAATAAATGGCCATTTTTTAATTGGAAAAAACGTCCTCTTTCGAACCGTGCTACTCAAAAAGCTGTACTACTTTTGTGAGTCGAGATATTCGATTTTTTTCAAAATTTTGTGTGTCGGGGTATTCAATTTTGAAAAATCGAATTTTGGCCAAAAATACATGAAAATTCTCAAAAAAATAAATTTCCATTTTTTAATTGGAAAAAACGTCCAAAAATAATAAAAATTCTCAAAAAAATAAATGGCCATTTTTTAATTGAAAAAAACGTCCTCTTTCGAACCGTTCTATTCAAAAAGCTGTACTACTTTTGTGAGTCGAGATATTCGTTTTTTTTCAAAATTTTGTGAGTCGAGGTATTCAATTTTGAAAATCGAATTTTGGCCAAAAATACATGAAAATTCTCAAAAAAATAAGTTCTACTCAAAAAGCTGTACTACTTTTGTGAGTCGAGATATTCGATTTTTTTTCAAAAGTTTGTGAGTCGAGGTATTTAATTTTGAAAAATCGAATTTTGGCCAAAAATACATGAAAATTCTCAAAAAAATAAATGGCCATTTTTTAATTGGAAAAAACGTCCTCTTTCGAACCGTGCTACTCAAAAAGCTGTACTACTTTTGTGAGTCGAGATATTCGATTTTTTCAAAAGTTTGTGAGTCGAGGTATTCAATTTTAAAAACCGAATTTTGGCCAAAAATACATGAAAATTCTCAAAAAAATAAATGGCCATTATTTAATTGGAAAAAACGTCCTCTTTCGAACCGTGCTACTCAAAAAGCTGTACTACTTTTGTGAGTCGAGATATTCGATTTTTTTCAAAAGTTTGTGAGTCGAGGTATTCAATTTTGAAAAATCGAATTTTGGCCAAAAATACATGAAAATTCTCAAAAAAATAAATAGCCATTTTTTAATTGGAAAAAACGTCCTCTTTCGAACCGTTCTACTCAAAAAGCTGTACTACTTTTGTGAGTCGAGATATTCGATTTTTTTCAAAAGTTTGTGAGTCGAGGTATTCAATTTTGAAAAATCGAATTTTGGCCAAAAATACATGAAAATTCTCAAAAAAATAAATTTCCATTTTTTAATTGGAAAAAACGTCCAAAAATAATAAAAATTCTCAAAAAAATAAATGGCCATTTTTTAATTGAAAAAAACGTCCTCTTTCGAACCGTTCTATTCAAAAAGCTGTACTACTTTTGTGAGTCGAGATATTCGATTTTTTTCAAAAGTTTGTGAGTCGAGGTATTCAATTTTGAAAAATCGAATTTTGGCCAAAAATCATGAAAATTCTCAAAAAAATAAATGGCCATTTTTTAATTGGAAAAAACGTCCTCTTTCGAACCGTGCTACTCAAAAAGCTGTACTACTTCTGTGAGTCTAGATATTCGTTTTTTTCAAAAGTTTGTGAGTCGAGGTATTTAATTTTGAAAAATCGAATTTTGGCCAAAAATACATGAAAATTTTCAAAAAAATAAATGGCCATTTTTTAATTGGAAAAAACGTCCTCTTTCGAACCGTGCTACTCAAAAAGCTATACTACTTCTGTGAGTCGAGATATTCGATTTTTTTCAAAATTTTGTGAGTCGAGGTATTCAATTTTGAAAAATCGAATTTTGGCCAAAAATACATGAAAATTCTCAAAAAAATAAATGGCAATATTTTAATTGGAAAAAACGTCCTCTTTCGAACCGTGCTACTCAAAAAGCTGTACTACTTTTGTGAGTCGAGATATTCGATTTTTTTCAAAATTTTGTGAGTCGAGGTATGCAATTTTGAAAAATCGAATTTTGGCCAAAAATACATGAAAATTCTCAAAAAAATAAATGGCCATTTTTTAATTGGAAAAAACGTCCTCTTTCGAACCGTGCTACTCAAAAAGCTGTACTACTTTTGTGAGTCGAGATATTCGATTTTTTTCAAAATTTTGTGTTTCGGGGTATTCAATTTTGAAAAATCGAATTTTGGCCAAAAATACATGAAAATTCTCACAAAAATAAATGGCCATTTTTTAATTGAAAAAAACGTCCTCTTTCGAACCGTGCTACTCAAAAAGCTGTACTACTTTTGTGAGTCGAGATATTCGATTTTTTTCAAAATTTTGTGAGTCGAGGTATTCAATTTTGAAAAATCGAATTTTGGCCAAAAATACATGAAAATTCTCAAAAAAATAAATGGCCATTTTTTAATTGGAAAAAACGTCCTCTTTCGAACCGTTCTACTCAAAAAGCTGTACTACTTTTGTGAGTCGAGATATTCGATTTTTTTCAAAAGTTTGTGAGTCGAGGTATTCAATTTTGAAAAATCGAATTTTGGCCAAAAATACATGAAAATTCTCAAAAAAATAAATTTCCATTTTTTAATTGGAAAAAACGTCCTCTTTCGAAACGTGCTACTCAAAAAGCTGTACTACTTTTGTGAGTCGAGATATTCGATTTTTTTCAAAAGTTTGTGAGTCGAGGTATTCAATTTTGAAAAATCGAATTTTGGCCAAAAATCATGAAAATTCTCAAAAAAATAAATGGCCATTTTTTAATTGAAAAAAACGTCCTCTTTCGAACCGTTCTATTCAAAAAGCTGTACTACTTTTGTGAGTCGAGATATTCGATTTTTTTTCAAAAGTTTGTGAGTCGAGGTATTCAATTTTGAAAAATCGAATTTTGGCCAAAAATACGTGAAAATTCTCAAAAAAATAAATGGCCATTTTTTAATTGGAAAAAACGTCCTCTTTCGAACCGTGCTACTCCAAAAGCTGTACTACTTCTGTGAGTCGAGATATTCGATTTTTTTCAAAATTTTGTGAGTCGAGGTATTCAATTTTGAAAAATCGATTTTTGGCCAAAAATACATGAAAATTCTCAAAAAAATAAATGGCCATTTTTTAATTGAAAAAAACGTCCTCTTTCGAACCGTGCTACTCAAAAAGCTGTACTACTTCTGTGAGTCGAGATATTCGATTTTTTTCAAAATTTTGTGAGTC
Organism: Sarcophaga variegata; assembly: GCA_932273835.1. Lineage (NCBI taxonomy): Eukaryota > Metazoa > Arthropoda > Insecta > Diptera > Sarcophagidae > Sarcophaga > Sarcophaga variegata. The sequence continues at coordinate 63,921,104 of OW026362.1, forward strand.
GAGGTATGCAATATTGAAAAATCGAATTTTGGCCAAAAATACATGAAAATTCTCAAAAAAATAAATGGCCATTTTTTAATTGGAAAAAACGTCCTCTTTAGAACCGTTCCACTCAAAAAGCTGTACTACTTTTGTGAGTCGAGATATTCGATTTTTTTCAAAATTTTGTGAGTCGAGGTATTCAATTTTGAAAAATCGATTTTTGGCCAAAAATACATGAAAATTCTCAAAAAAATAAATGGCCATTTTTTAATTGGAAAAAACATCCTCTTTCGAACCGTGCTACTCAAAAAGCTGTACTACTTTTGTGTGTCGAGATATTCGATTTTTTTCAAAATTTTGTGAGCCGAGGTATTCAATTTTTAAAAATCGAATTTTGGAAAAAAATACATGAAAATTCTCAAAAAAATAAATGGCCATTTTTAAATTGGAAAAAACGTCCTCTTTCGAACCGTGCTACTCAAAAAGCTGTACTACTTTCGTGTGTCGAGATATTCGATTTGTTTCAAAATTTTGTGAGCCGAGGTATTCAATTTTGAAAAATCGAATTTTGGCCAAAAATACATGAAAATTCTCAAAAAAAATAAATGGCCATTTTTTAATTGGAAAAAACGTCCTCTTTCGAACCGTGCTACTCAAAAAGCTGTACTACTTTTGTGAGTCGAGATATTCGATTTTTTTCAAAATTTTGTGTGTCGGTGTATTCAATTTTGAAAAATCGAATTTTGGCCAAAAATACATGAAAATACTCAAAAAAATAAATGGCAATTTTTTAATTGGAAAAAACGTCCTCTTTCGAACCGTGCTACTCAAAAAGCTGTACTACTTCTGTGAGTCGAGATATTCGATTTTTTTCAAAATTTTGTGAGTCGAGGTATGCAATTTTGAAAAATCGAATTTTGGCCAAAAATACATGAAAATTCTCAAAAAAAATAAATGGCCATTTTTTAATTGGAAAAAACGTCCTCTTTCGAACCGTTCTACTCAAAAAGCTGTACTACTTTTGTGAGTCGAGATATTCGATTTTTTTCAAAAGTTTGTGAGTCGAGGTATTTAATTTTGAAAAATCGAATTTTGGCCAAAAATACATGAAAATTCTCAAAAAAATAAATGGCCATTTTTTAATTGGAAAAAACGTCCTCTTTCGAACCGTTTTACTCAAAAAGCTGTACTAATTTTGTGAGTCGAGATATTCGATTTTTTTCAAAAGTTTGTGAGTCGAGGTATTCAATTTTGAAAAATCGAATTTTGGCCAAAAATACATGAAAATTCTCAAAAAATAAATGGCCATTTTTTAATTGGAAAAAACGTCCTCTTTCGAACCGTGCTACTCAAAAAGCTGTACTACTTTTGTGAGTCGAGATATTCGATTTTTTTCAAAATTTTGTGCGTCGGGGTATTCAATTTTGAAAAATCGAATTTTGGCCAAAAATACATGAAAATTCTCAAAAAAATAAATGGACATTTTTTAATTGGAAAAAACGTCCTCTTTCGAACCGTCCTACTCAAAAAGCTGTACTACTTTTGTGAGTCGAGATATTCGATTTTTTTCAAAAGTTTGTGAGTCGAGGTATTCAATTTTGAAAAATCGAATTTTGGCCAAAAATACATGAAAATTCTGAAAAAAATAAATGGCCATTTTTTAATTGGAAAAACGTCCTCTTTCGAAACGTGCTACTCAAAAAGCTGTACTACTTATGTGAGTCGAGATATTCGATTTTTTCAAAATTTTGTGAGTCGAGGTATTCAATTTTGAAAAATCGAATTTTGGCCAAAAATACATGAAAATTCTCAAAAAAATAAATGGCCATTTTTTAATTGGAAAAAACGTCCTCTTTCGAATCGTGCTACTCAAAAAGCTGTACTACTTTTGTGAGTCGAGATATTCGAATTTTTTCAAAATTTTGTGTGTCGGGGTATTCAATTTTGAAAAATCGAATTTTGGCCAAAAATACATGAAAATTCTCAAAAAAATAAATGGCCATTTTTTAATTGGAAAAAACGTCCTCTTTCGAACCGTGCTACTCAAAAAGCTGTACTACTTTTGTGAGTCGAGATATTCGATTTTTTTCAAAATTTTGTGAGTCGAGGTATTCAATTTTGAAAAATCGAATTCTGGCCAAAAATACATGAAAATTCTCAAAAAAATAAATGGCCATTTTTTAATTGGAAAAAACGTCCTCTTTCGAACCGTTTTACTCAAAAAGCTGTACTACTTTTGTGAGTCGAGATATTCGATTTTTTTTAAAAGTGTGAGTCGAGGTATTCAATTTTGAAAAATCGAATTTTGGCCAAAAATACATGAAAATTCTCAAAAAAATAAATGGCCATTTTTTAATTGGAAAAAACGTCCTCTTTGAACCGTGCTACTCAAAAAGCTGTACTACTTTTGTGAGTCGAGATATTCGATTTTTTTCAAAATTTTGTGTGTCGGGGTATTCAATTTTGAAAAATCGTATTTTGGCCAATAATACATGAAAATTCTCAAAAAAATAAATGGCCATTTTTTAATTGAAAAAAACGTCCTCTTTCGAACCGTTCTACTCAAAAAGCTGTACTACTTTTGTGAGTCGAGATATTCGATTTTTTTCAAAAGTTTGTGAGTCGAGGTATTCAATTTTGAAAAATCGAATTTTGGCCAAAAATACATGAAAATTCTCAAAAAAATAAATGGACATTTTTTAATTGGAAAAAACGTCCTCTTTCGAACCGTCCTACTCAAAAAGCTGTACTACTTTTGTGAGTCGAGATATTCGATTTTTTTCAAAAGTTTGTGAGTCGAGTTATTCAATTTTGAAAAATCGAATTTTGGCCAAAAATACATGAAAATTCTCAAAAAAATAAATAGCCATTTTTTAATTGGAAAAACGTTCTCTTTCGAAACGTGCTACTCAAAAAGCTGTACTACTTTTGTGAGTCGAGATATTCGATTTTTTCAAAATTTTGTGAGTCGAGGTATTCAATTTTGAAAAATTGAATTTTGGGCAAAAATACATGAAAATTCTCAAAAAAATAAATGGCCATTTTTTAATTGGGAAAAACGTCCTCTTTAGAACCGTGCTACTCAAAAAGCTGTACTACTTTTGTGAGTCGAGATATTCGATTTTTTTCAAAATTTTGTGAGTCGAGGTATTCAATTTTGAAAAATCGAATTTTGGCCAAAAATACATGAAAATTCTCAAAAAAATAAATGGCCATTTTTTAATTGGAAAAAACGTCCTCTTTCGAACCGTTCTACTCAAAAAGCTGTACTACTTTTGTGAGTCGAGATATTCGATTTTTTTCAAAAGTTTGTGAGTCGAGGTATTCAATTTTGAAAAATCGAATTTTGGCCAAAAATACATGAAAATTCTCAAAAAAATAAATGGCCATTTTTTAATTGGAAAAAACGTCCTCTTTCGAACCGTGCTACTCAAAAAGCTGTACTACTTTTGTGAGTCGAGATATTCGATTTTTTTCAAAAGTTTTTGAGTCGAGGTATTCAATTTTGAAAAATCGAATTTTGGCCAAAAATCATGAAAATTCTCAAAAAAATAAATGGCCATTTTTTAATTGGAAAAAACGTCCTCTTTCGAACCGTGCTACTCAAAAAGCTGTACTACTTCTGTGAGTCTAGATATTCGTTTTTTTTTTCAAAATTTTGTGAGTCGAGGTATTCAATTTTGAAAATCGAATTTTGGCCAAAAATACATGAAAATTCTCAAAAAAATAAATGGCCATTTTTTAATTGGAAAAAACATCCTCTTTCGAACCGTGCTACTCAAAAAGCTGTACTACTTCTGGGAGTCGAGATATTCGATTTTTTTCAAAATTTTGTGAGTATTTTTGAAAAATCGAATTTTGGCCAAAAATACATGAAAATTCTCAAAAAAATAAATGGCCATTTTTTAATTGGAAAAAACGTTCTCTTTCGAACCGTTCTACTCAAAAAGCTGTACTACTTTTGTGAGTCGAGATATTCGATTTTTTTCAAAAGTTTGTGAGTCGAGGTATTCAATTTTAAAAATCGAATTTTGGCCAAAAATACATGAAAATTCTCAAAAAAAAATAAATGGCCATTTTTAATTGGAAAAAACGTCCTCTTTCGAACCGTGCTACTCAAAAAGCTGTACTACTTTTGTGAGTCGAGATATTCGATTTTTTTCAAAATTTTGTGAGTCGAGGTATTCAATTTTAAAAAATCGAATTTTGGCCAAAAATACACGAAAATTCTCAAAAAAATAAATGGCCATTTTTTAATTGGAAAAAACGTCCTCTTTCGAAGCGTGCTACTAAAAAAGCTGTACTACTTTTGTGAGTCGAGATATTCGATTTTTTCAAAATTTTGTGAGTCGAGGTATGCAATTTTGAAAAATCGAATTTTGGCCAAAAATACATGAAAATTCTCAAAAAGAATAAATGGCCATTTTTTAATTGGAAAAAACGTCCTCTTTCGAACCGTTCTACTCAAAAAGCTGTACTACTTTTGTGAGTCGAGATATTCGATTTTTTTCAAAAGTTTGTGAGTCGAGGTATTTAATTTTGAAAAATCGAATTTTGGCCAAAAATACATGAAAATTCTCAAAAAAATAAATGGCCATTTTTTAATTGGAAAAAACGTCCTCTTTCGAACCGTGCTACTCAAAAAGCTGTACTACTTTTGTGAGTCGAGATATTTGATTTTTTTCAAAATTTTGTGTGTCGGGGTATTCAATTTTGAAAAATCGAATTTTGGCCAAAAATACATGAAAATTCTCAAAAAAATAAATGGCCATTTTTTAATTGGAAAAAACGTCCTCTTTCGAACCGTTCTACTCAAAAAGCTGTACTACTTTTGTGAGTCGAGATATTCGATTTTTTTCAAAAGTTTGTGAGTCGAGGTATTCAATTTTGAAAAATCGAATTTTGGCCAAAAATACATGAAAATTCTCAAAAAAATAAATGGACATTTTTTAATTGGAAAAAACGTCCTCTTTCGAAATGTCCTACTCAAAAAGCTGTACTACTTTTGTGAGTCGAGATATTCGATTTTTTTCAAAAGTTTGTGAGTCGAGGTATTCAATTTTGAAAAATCGAATTTTGGCCAAAAATACATGAAAATTCTCAAAAAAATAAATGGCCATTTTTTAATTGGAAAAACGTCCTCTTTCGAAACGTGCTACTCAAAAAGCTGTACTACTTTTGTGAGTCGAGATATTCGATTTTTTCAAAATTTTGTGAGTCGAGGTATTCAATTTTGAAAAATCGAATTTTGGGCAAAAATACATGAAAATTCTCAAAAAAATAAATGGCCATTTTTTAATTGGGAAAAACGTCCTCTTTCGAACCGTGCTACTCAAAAAGCTGTACTACTTTTGTGAGTCGAGATATTCGATTTTTTTCAAAAGTTTGTGAGTCGAGGTATTCAATTTTGAAAAATCGAATTTTGGCCAAAAATACATGAAAATTCTCAAAAAAATAAATGGACATTTTTTAATTGGAAAAAACGTCCTCTTTCGAACCGTCCTACTCAAAAAGCTGTACTACTTTTGTGAGTCGAGATATTCGATTTTTTTCAAAAGTTTGTGAGTCGAGGTATTCAATTTTGAAAAATCGAATTTTGGCCAAAAATACATGAAAATTCTCAAAAAAATAAATAGCCATTTTTTAATTGGAAAAACGTCCTCTTTCGAAACGTGCTACTCAAAAAGCTGTACTACTTTTGTGAGTCGAGATATTCGATTTTTTCAAAATTTTGTGTGTCGGTGTATTCAATTTTGAAAAATCGAATTTTGGCCAAAAATACATGAAAATTCTCAAAAAAATAAATGGCCATTTTTTAATTGGGAAAAACGTCCTCTTTCGAACCGTGCTACTCAAAAAGCTGTACTGCTTTTGTGAGTCGAGATATTCGATTTTTTTCAAAATTTTGTGAGTCGAGGTATTCAATTTTGAAAAATCGAATTTTGGCCAAAAATACATGAAAATTCTCAAAAAAATAAATGGCCATTTTTTAATTGGAAAAAACGTCCTCTTTCGAACCGTTCTACTCAAAAAGCTGTACTACTTTTGTGAGTCGAGATATTCGATTTTTTTCAAAAGTTTGTGAGTCGAGGTATTCAATTTTGAAAAATCGAATTTTGGCCAAAAATACATGAAAATTCTCAAAAAAATAAATGGCCATTTTTTAATTGGAAAAAACGTCCTCTATCGAATCGTGCTACTCAAAAAGCTGTACTACTTTTGTGAGTCGAGATATTCGATTTTTTTCAAAATTTTGTGTGTCGGGGTATTCAATTTTGAAAAATCGAATTTTGGCCAAAAATACATGAAAATTCTCAAAAAAATAAATTTCCATTTTTTAATTGGAAAAAACGTCCTCTTTCGAACCGTGCTACTCAAAAAGCTGTACTACTTTTGTGAGTCGAGATATTCGATTTTTTTCAAAAGTTTTTGAGTCGAGGTATTCAATTTTGAAAAATCGAATTTTGGCCAAAAATCATGAAAATTCTCAAAAAAATAAATGGCCATTTTTTAATTGGAAAAAAACGTCCTCTTTCGAACCGTGCTACTCAAAAAGCTGTACTACTTCTGTGAGTCTAGATATTCGTTTTTTTTTCAAAATTTTGTGAGTCGAGGTATTCAATTTTGAAAATCGAATTTTGGCCAAAAATACATGAAAATTCTCAAAAAAATAAATGGCCATTTTTTAATTGGAAAAAACATCCTCTTTCGAACCGTGCTACTCAAAAAGCTGTACTACTTCTGTGAGTCGAGATATTCGATTTTTTTCAAAATTTTGTGAGTATTTTTGAAAAATCGAATTTTGGCCAAAAATACATGAAAATTCTCAAAAAAATAAAAGGCCATTTTTTAATTGGAAAAAACGTTCTCTTTCGAACCGTTCTACTCAAAAAGCTGTACTACTTTTGTGAGTCGAGATATTCGATTTTTTTCAAAAGTTTGTGAGTCGAGGTATTCAATTTTAAAAATTGGATTTTTGGCCAAAAATACATGAAAATTCTCAAAAAAAAATAAATGGCCATTTTTAATTGGAAAAAACGTCCTCTTTCGAACCGTGCTACTCAAAAAGCTGTACTACTTTTGTGAGTCGAGATATTCGATTTTTTTCAAAATTTTGTGAGTCGAGGTATTAAATTTTGAAAAATCGAATTTTGGCCAAAAATACATGAAAATTCTCAAAAAAATAAATGGCCATTTTTTAATTGGAAAAAACGTCCTCTTTCGAACCGTTCTACTCAAAAAGCTGTACTACTTTTGTGAGTCGAGATATTCGATTTTTTCAAAATTTTGTGAGTCGAGGTATGCAATTTTGAAAAATCAAATTTTGGCCAAAAATACATGAAAATTCTCAAAAAGAATAAATGGCCATTTTTTAATTGGAAAAAACGTCCTCTTTCGAACCGTTCTACTCAAAAAGCTGTACTACTTTTGTGAGTCGAGATATTCGATTTTTTTCAAAAGTTTGTGAGTCGAGGTATTTAATTTTGAAAAATCGAATTTTGGCCAAAAATACATGAAAATTCTCAAAAAAATAAATGGCCATTTTTTAATTGGAAAAAACGTCCTCTTTCGAACCGTGCTACTCAAAAAGCTGTACTACTTTTGTGAGTCGAGATATTTGATTTTTTTCAAAATTTTGTGTGTCGGGGTATTCAATTTTGAAAAATCGAATTTTGGCCAAAAATACATGAAAATTCTCAAAAAAATAAATGGCCATTTTTTAATTGGAAAAAACGTCCTCTTTCGAACGGTTCTACTCAAAAAGCTGTACTACTTTTGTGAGTCGAGATATTCGATTTTTTTCAAAAGTTTGTGAGTCGAGGTATTCAATTTTGAAAAATCGAATTTTGGCCAAAAATACATGAAAATTCTCAAAAAAATAAATGGACATTTTTTAATTGGAAAAAACGTCCTCTTTCGAAATGTCCTACTCAAAAAGCTGTACTACTTTTGTGAGTCGAGATATTCGATTTTTTTCAAAAGTTTGTGAGTCGAGGTATTCAATTTTGAAAAATCGAATTTTGGGCAAAAATACATGAAAATTCTCAAAAAAATAAATGGCCATTTTTTAATTGGGAAAAACGTCCTCTTTCGAACCGTGCTACTCAAAAAGCTGTACTACTTTTGTGAGTCGAGATATTCGATTTTTTGCAAAATTTTGTGAGTCGAGGTATTCAATTTTGAAAAATCGAATTTTGGCCAAAAATACATGAAAATTCTCAAAAAAATAAATGGCCATTTTTTAATTGGAAAAAACGTCCTCTTTCGAACCGTTCTACTCAAAAAGCTGTACTACTTTTGTGAGTCGAGATATTCGATTTTTTTCAAAAGTTTGTGAGTCGAGGTATTCAATTTTGAAAAATCGAATTTTGGCCAAAAATACATGAAAATTCTCAAAAAAATAAATGGCCATTTTTTAATTGGAAAAAACGTCCTCTTTCGAATCGTGCTACTCAAAAAGCTGTACTACTTTTGTGAGTCGAGATATTCGATTTTTTTCAAAATTTTGTGTGTCGGGGTATTCAATTTTGAAAAATCGAATTTTGGCCAAAAATACATGAAAATTCTCAAAAAAATAAATTTTCATTTTTTAATTGGAAAAAACGTCCTCTTTCGAACCGTGCTACTCAAAAAGCTGTACTACTTTTGTGAGCCGAGATATTCGATTTTTTTCAAAAGTTTTTGAGTCGAGGTATTCAATTTTGAAAAATCGAATTTTGGCCAAAAATCATGAAAATTCTCAAAAAAATAAATGGCCATTTTTTAATTGGAAAAAACGTCCTCTTTCGAACCGTGCTACTCAAAAAGCTGTACTACTTCTGTGAGTCTAGATATTCGTTTTTTTCAAAATTTTGTGAGTCGAGGTATTCAATTTTGAAAATCGAATTTTGGCCAAAAATACATGAAAATTCTCAAAAAAATAAATGGCCATTTTTTAATTGGAAAAAACGTCCTCTTTCGAACCGTTCTATTCAAAAAGCTGTACTACTTTTGTGAGTCGAGATATTCGATTTTTTTTCAAAAGTTTGTGAGTCGAGGTATTCAATTTTGAAAAATCGAATTTTGGCCAAAAATACATGAAAATTCTCAAAAAAATAAATGGCCATTTTTTAATTGGAAAAAACGTCCTCTTTCGAACCGTGCTACTCAAAAAGCTGTACTACTTTTGTGAGTCGAGATATTCGATTTTTTCAAAAGTTTGTGAGTCGAGGTATTCAATTTTGAAAAATCGAATTTTGGCCAAAAATACATGAAAATTCTCAAAAAAATAAATGGCCATTTTTTAATTGGAAAAAACGTCCTCTTTCGAACCGTGCTACTCAAAAAGCTATACTACTTCTGTGAGTCGAGATATTCGATTTTTTTCAAAATTTTGTGAGTCGAGGTATTCAATTTTGAAAAATCGATTTTTGGCCAAAAATACATGAAAGTTCTCAAAAAAATAAATGGCCATTTTTTAATTGGAAAAAACATCCTCTTTCGAACCGTGCTACTCAAAAAGCTGTACTACTTTTGTGTGTCGAGATATTCGATTTTTTTCAAAATTTTGTGAGTCGAGGTATTCAATTTTTAAAAATCGAATTTTGGAAAAAAATACATGAAAATTCTCAAAAAAATAAATGGCCATTTTTTAATTGGAAAAAACGTCCTCTTTCGAACCGTGCTACTCAAAAAGCTGTACTACTTTTGTGAGTCGAGATATTCGATTTTTTCAAAAGTTTGTGAGTCGAGGTATTCAATTTTGAAAAATCGAATTTTGGCCAAAAATACATGAAAATTCTCAAAAAAATAAATGGCCATTTTTTAATTGGAAAAAACGTCCTCTTTCGAACCGTGCTACTCAAAAAGCTATACTACTTCTGTGAGTCGAGATATTCGATTTTTTTCAAAATTTTGTGAGTCGAGGTATTCAATTTTGAAAAATCGATTTTTGGCCAAAAATACATGAAAGTTCTCAAAAAAATAAATGGCCATTTTTTAATTGGAAAAAACATCCTCTTTCGAACCGTGCTACTCAAAAAGCTGTACTACTTTTGTGTGTCGAGATATTCGATTTTTTTCAAAATTTTGTGAGCCGAGGTATTCAATTTTTAAAAATCGAATTTTGGAAAAAAATACATGAAAATTCTCAAAAAAATAAATGGCCATTTTTTAATTGGAAAAAACGTCCTCTTTCGAACCGTGCTACTCAAAAAGCTGTACTACTTTTGTGAGTCGAGATATTCGATTTTTTTCAAAAGTTTGTGAGTCGAGGTATTCAATTTTGAAAAATCGAATTTTGGCCAAAAATACATGAAAATTCTCAAAAAAATAAATGGCCATTTTTTAATTGGAAAAACGTCCTCTTTCGAAACGTGCTACTCAAAAAGCTGTACTACTTTTGTGAGTCGAGATATTCGATTTTTTCAAAATTTTGTGAGTCGAGGTATTCAATTTTGAAAAATCGAATTTTGGGCAAAAATACATGAAAATTCTCAAAAAAATAAATGGCCATTTTTTAATTGGGAAAAACGTCCTCTTTCGAACCGTGCTACTCAAAAAGCTGTACTACTTTTGTGAGTCGAGATATTCGATTTTTTGCAAAATTTTGTGAGTCGAGGTATTCAATTTTGAAAAATCGAATTTTGGCCAAAAATACATGAAAATTCTCAAAAAAATAAATGGCCATTTTTTAATTGGAAAAAACGTCCTCTTTCGAACCGTTCTACTCAAAAAGCTGTACTACTTTTGTGAGTCGAGATATTCGATTTTTTTCAAAAGTTTGTGAGTCGAGGTATTCAATTTTGAAAAATCGAATTTTGGCCAAAAATACATGAAAATTCTCAAAACAATAAATGGCCATTTTTTAATTGGAAAAAACGTCCTCTTTCGAATCGTGCTACTCAAAAAGCTGTACTACTTTTGTGAGTCGAGATATTCGATTTTTTTCAAAATTTTGTGTGTCGGGGTATTCAATTTTGAAAAATCGAATTTTGGCCAAAAATACATGAAAATTCTCAAAAAAATAAATTTTCATTTTTTAATTGGAAAAAACGTCCTCTTTCGAACCGTGCTACTCAAAAAGCTGTACTACTTTTGTGAGTCGAGATATTCGATTTTTTTCAAAAGTTTTTGAGTCGATGTATTCAATTTTGAAAAATCGAATTTTGGCCAAAAATCATGAAAATTCTCAAAAAAATAAATGGCCATTTTTTAATTGGAAAAAACGTCCTCTTTCGAACCGTGCTACTCAAAAAGCTGTACTACTTCTGTGAGTCTAGATATTCGTTTTTTTCAAAATTTTGTGAGTCGAGGTATTCAATTTTGAAAAATCGAATTTTGGCCAAAAATACATGAAAATTCTCAAAAAAATAAATGGCCATTTTTTAATTGGAAAAAACGTCCTCTTTCGAACCGTGCTACTCAAAAAGCTGTACTACTTTTGTGAGTCGAGATATTCGATTTTTTCAAAAGTTTGTGAGTCGAGGTATTCAATTTTGAAAAATCGAATTTTGGCCAAAAATACATGAAAATTCTCAAAAAAATAAATGGCCATTTTTTAATTGGAAAAAACGTCCTCTTTCGAACCGTGCTACTCAAAAAGCTATACTACTTCTGTGAGTCGAGATATTCGATTTTTTTCAAAATTTTGTGAGTCGAGGTATTCAATTTTGAAAAATCGATTTTTGGCCAAAAATACATGAAAGTTCTCAAAAAAATAAATGGCCATTTTTTAATTGGAAAAAACATCCTCTTTCGAACCGTGCTACTCAAAAAGCTGTACTACTTTTGTGTGTCGAGATATTCGATTTTTTTCAAAATTTTGTGAGCCGAGGTATTCAATTTTTAAAAATCGAATTTTGGAAAAAAATACATGAAAATTCTCAAAAAAATAAATGGCCATTTTTTAATTGGAAAAAACGTCCTCTTTCGAACCGTGCTACTCAAAAAGCTGTACTACTTTCGTGTGTCGAGCTATTCGATTTTTTTCAAAATTTTGTGAGCCGAGGTATTCAATTTTAAAAATCGAATTTTGGCCAAAAATACATGAAAATTCTCAAAAAAATAAATGGCCATTTTTTAATTGGAAAAAACGTCCTCTTTCGAACCGTGCTACTCAAAAAGCTGTACTACTTTCGTGTGTCGAGATATTCGATTTTTTTCAAAAGTTTGTGAGTCGAGGTATTCAATTTTAAAAATCGAATTTTGGCCAAAAATACATGAAAATTCTCAAAAAAATAAATGGTCATTTTTTAATTGGAAAAAACGTCCTCTTTCGAACCGTGCTACTCAAAAAGCTGTACTACTTCTGTGAGTCGAGATATTCGTTTTTTTTTCAAAATTTTGTGAGTCGAGGTATTCAATTTTGAAAATCGAATTTTGGCCAAAAATACATGAAAATTCTCAAAAAAATAAATGGCCATTTTTTAATTGGAAAAAACGTCCTCTTTCGAACCGTTCTACTCAAAAAGCTGTACTACTTTTGTGAGTCGAGATATTCAATTTTTTTCAAAAGTTTGTGAGTCGAGGTATTCAATTTTAAAAATCGAATTTTGGCCAAAAATACATGAAAATTCTCAAAAAAATAAATGGCCATTTTTTAATTGGAAAAAACGTCCTCTTTCGAACCGTGCTACTCAAAAAGCTGTACTACTTCTGTGAGTCGAGATATTCGTTTTTTTTTTCAAAATTTTGTGAGTCGAGGTATTCAATTTTGAAAATCGAATTTTGGCCAAAAATACATGAAAATTCTCAAAAAAAATAAATGGCCATTTTTTAATTGGAAAAAACGTCCTCTTTCGAACCGTTCTACTCAAAAAGCTGTACTACTTTTGTGAGTCGAGAAATTCGATTTTTTTCAAAAGTTTGTGTGTCGGTGTATTCAATTTTGAAAAATCGAATTTTGGCCAAAAATACATGAAAATTCTCAAAAAAATAAATGGCCATTTTTTAATTGGAAAAAACGTCCTCTTTCGAACCGTTCTACTCAAAAAGCTGTACTACTTTTGTGAGTCGAGATATTCAATTTTTTTCAAAAGTTTGTGAGTCGAGGTATTCAATTTTAAAAATCGAATTTTGGCCAAAAATACATGAAAATTCTCAAAAAAATAAATGGCCATTTTTTAATTGGAAAAAACGTCCTCTTTCGAACCGTGCTACTCAAAAAGCTGTACTACTTCTGTGAGTCGAGATATTCGTTTTTTTTTCAAAATTTTGTGAGTCGAGGTATTCAATTTTGAAAATCGAATTTTGGCCAAAAATACATGAAAATTCTCAAAAAAATAAATGGCCATTTTTTAATTGGAAAAAACGTCCTCTTTCGAACCGTTCTACTCAAAAAGCTGTACTACTTTTGTGAGTCGAGATATTCAATTTTTTTCAAAAGTTTGTGAGTCGAGGTATTCAATTTTAAAAATCGAATTTTGGCCAAAAATACATGAAAATTCTCAAAAAAATAAATGGCCATTTTTTAATTGGAAAAAACGTCCTCTTTCGAACCGTGCTACTCAAAAAGCTGTACTACTTCTGTGAGTCGAGATATTCGTTTTTTTTTTCAAAATTTTGTGAGTCGAGGTATTCAATTTTGAAAATCGAATTTTGGCCAAAAATACATGAAAATTCTCAAAAAAAATAAATGGCCATTTTTTAATTGGAAAAAACGTCCTCTTTCGAACCGTTCTACTCAAAAAGCTGTACTACTTTTGTGAGTCGAGAAATTCGATTTTTTTCAAAAGTTTGTGAGTCGAGGTATTCAATTTTGAAAAATCGAATTTTGGCCAAAAATACATGAAAATTCTCAAAAAAATAAATGGCCATTTTTTAATTGGAAAAAACATCCTCTTTCGAACCGTGCTACTCAAAAAGCTGTACTACTTTTGTGTGTCCAGATATTCGATTTTTTTCAAAATTTTGTGTGTCGGTGTATTCAATTTTGAAAAATCGAATTTTGGCCAAAAATACATGAAAATTCTCAAAAAAATAAATGGCCATTTTTTAATTGGAAAAAACGTCCTCTTTCGAACCGTTCTACTCAAAAAGCTGTACTACTTTTGTGAGTCGAGAAATTCGATTTTTTTCAAAAGTTTGTGAGTCGAGGTATTCAATTTTGAAAAATCGAATTTTGGCCAAAAATACATGAAAATTCTCAAAAAAATAAATGGCCATTTTTTAATTGGAAAAAACATCCTCTTTCGAACCGTGCTACTCAAAAAGCTGTACTACTTTTGTGTGTCGAGATATTAGATTTTTTTCAAAATTTTGTGTGTCGGTGTATTCAATTTTGAAAAATCGAATTTTGGCCAAAAATACATGAAAATTCTCAAAAAAATAAATGGCCATTTTTTAATTGGAAAAAACGTCCTCTTTCGAACCGTGCTACTCAAAAAGCTGTACTACTTCTGTGAGTCTAGATATTCGTTTTTTTCAAAATTTTGTGAGTCGAGGTATTCAATTTTGAAAATCGAATTTTGGCCAAAAATACATGAAAATTCTCAAAAAAATAAATGGCCATTTTTTAATTGGAAAAAACGTCCTCTTTCGAACCGTTCTATTCAAAAAGCTGTACTACTTTTGTGAGTCGAGATATTCGATTTTTTTTCAAAAGTTTGTGAGTCGAGGTATTCAATTTTGAAAAATCGAATTTTGGCCAAAAATACATGAAAATTCTCAAAAAAATAAATGGCCATTTTTTAATTGGAAAAAACGTCCTCTTTCGAACCGTGCTACTCAAAAAGCTGTACTACTTTTGTGAGTCGAGATATTCGATTTTTTCAAAAGTTTGTGAGTCGAGGTATTCAATTTTGAAAAATCGAATTTTGGCCAAAAATACATGAAAATTCTCAAAAAAATAAATGGCCATTTTTTAATTGGAAAAAACGTCCTCTTTCGAACCGTGCTACTCAAAAAGCTATACTACTTCTGTGAGTCGAGATATTCGATTTTTTTCAAAATTTTGTGAGTCGAGGTATTCAATTTTGAAAAATCGATTTTTGGCCAAAAATACATGAAAGTTCTCAAAAAAATAAATGGCCATTTTTTAATTGGAAAAAACATCCTCTTTCGAACCGTGCTACTCAAAAAGCTGTACTACTTTTGTGTGTCGAGATATTCGATTTTTTTCAAAATTTTGTGAGCCGAGGTATTCAATTTTTAAAAATCGAATTTTGGAAAAAAATACATGAAAATTCTCAAAAAAATAAATGGCCATTTTTTAATTGGAAAAAACGTCCTCTTTCGAACCGTGCTACTCAAAAAGCTGTACTACTTTCGTGTGTCGAGCTATTCGATTTTTTTCAAAATTTTGTGAGCCGAGGTATTCAATTTTTAAAAATCGAATTTTGGAAAAAAATACATGAAAATTCTCAAAAAAATAAATGGCCATTTTTTAATTGGAAAAAACGTCCTCTTTCGAACCGTGCTACTCAAAAAGCTGTACTACTTTCGTGTGTCGAGATATTCGATTTTTTTCAAAAGTTTGTGAGTCGAGGTATTCAATTTTAAAAATCGAATTTTGGCCAAAAATACATGAAAATTCTCAAAAAAATAAATGGTCATTTTTTAATTGGAAAAAACGTCCTCTTTCGAACCGTGCTACTCAAAAAGCTGTACTACTTCTGTGAGTCGAGATATTCGTTTTTTTTCAAAATTTTGTGAGTCGAGGTATTCAATTTTGAAAATCGAATTTTGGCCAAAAATACATGAAAATTCTCAAAAAAATAAATGGCCATTTTTTAATTGGAAAAAACGTCCTCTTTCGAACCGTTCTACTCAAAAAGCTGTACTACTTTTGTGAGTCGAGATATTCAATTTTTTTCAAAAGTTTGTGAGTCGAGGTATTCAATTTTAAAAATCGAATTTTGGCCAAAAATACATGAAAATTCTCAAAAAAATAAATGGCCATTTTTTAATTGGAAAAAACGTCCTCTTTCGAACCGTGCTACTCAAAAAGCTGTACTACTTCTGTGAGTCGAGATATTCGATTTTTTTCAAAATTTTGTGTGTCGGGGTATTCAATTTTGAAAAATCGAATTTGGCCAAAAATACATGAAAATTCTCAAAAAAATAAATGGCCAGTTTTTAATTGGAAAAAACGTCCTCTTTCGAACCGTGCTACTCAAAAAGCTGTACTACTTTCGTGTGTCGAGATATTCGATTTTTTTCAAAATTTTGTGTGTCGGTGTATTCAATTTTGAAAAATCGAATTTTGGCCAAAAATACATGAAAATTCTCAAAAAAATAAATGGCCATTTTTTAATTGGAAAAAACGTCCTCTTTCGAACCGTGCTACTCAAAAAGCTGTACTACTTCTGTGAGTCGAGATATTCGATTTTTTTCAAAATTTTGTGAGTCGAGGTATGCAATTTTGAAAAATCGAATTTTGGCCAAAAATACATGAAAATTCTCAAAAAAATAAATGGCCATTTTTTAATTGGAAAAAACGTCCTCTTTCGAACCGTGCTACTCAAAAAGCTATACTACTTCTGTGAGTCGAGATATTCGATTTTTTTCAAAATTTTGTGAGTCGAGGTATTCAATTTTGAAAAATCGATTTTTGGCCAAAAATACATGAAAGTTCTCAAAAAAATAAATGGCCATTTTTTAATTGGAAAAAACATCCTCTTTCGAACCGTGCTACTCAAAAAGCTGTACTACTTTTGTGTGTCGAGATATTCGATTTTTTTCAAAATTTTGTGAGCCGAGGTATTCAATTTTTAAAAATCGAATTTTGGAAAAAAATACATGAAAATTCTCAAAAAAATAAATGGCCATTTTTTAATTGGAAAAAACGTCCTCTTTCGAACCGTGCTACTCAAAAAGCTGTACTACTTTCGTGTGTCGAGCTATTCGATTTTTTTCAAAATTTTGTGAGCCGAGGTATTCAATTTTTAAAAATCGAATTTTGGAAAAAAATACATGAAAATTCTCAAAAAAATAAATGGCCATTTTTTAATTGGAAAAAACGTCCTCTTTCGAACCGTGCTACTCAAAAAGCTGTACTACTTTCGTGTGTCGAGATATTCGATTTTTTTCAAAAGTTTGTGAGTCGAGGTATTCAATTTTAAAAATCGAATTTTGGCCAAAAATACATGAAAATTCTCAAAAAAATAAATGGTCATTTTTTAATTGGAAAAAACGTCCTCTTTCGAACCGTGCTACTCAAAAAGCTGTACTACTTCTGTGAGTCGAGATATTCGTTTTTTTTCAAAATTTTGTGAGTCGAGGTATTCAATTTTGAAAATCGAATTTTGGCCAAAAATACATGAAAATTCTCAAAAAAATAAATGGCCATTTTTTAATTGGAAAAAACGTCCTCTTTCGAACCGTTCTACTCAAAAAGCTGTACTACTTTTGTGAGTCGAGATATTCAATTTTTTTCAAAAGTTTGTGAGTCGAGGTATTCAATTTTAAAAATCGAATTTTGGCCAAAAATACATGAATATTCTCAAAAAAATAAATGGTCATTTTTTAATTGGAAAAAACGTCCTCTTTCGAACCGTGCTACTCAAAAAGCTGTACTACTTCTGTGAGTCGAGATATTCGTTTTTTTTTTCAAAATTTTGTGAGTCGAGGTATTCAATTTTGAAAATCGAATTTTGGCCAAAAATACATGAAAATTCTCAAAAAAAATAAATGGCCATTTTTTAATTGGAAAAAACGTCCTCTTTCGAACCGTTCTACTCAAAAAGCTGTACTACTTTTGTGAGTCGAGAAATTCGATTTTTTTCAAAAGTTTGTGAGTCGAGGTATTCAATTTTGAAAAATCGAATTTTGGCCAAAAATACATGAAAATTCTCAAAAAAATAAATGGCCATTTTTTAATTGGAAAAAACATCCTCTTTCGAA
Source organism: Sarcophaga variegata (assembly GCA_932273835.1). Taxonomy (NCBI): domain Eukaryota; kingdom Metazoa; phylum Arthropoda; class Insecta; order Diptera; family Sarcophagidae; genus Sarcophaga; species Sarcophaga variegata. The sequence continues at coordinate 63,938,909 of OW026362.1, forward strand.
CCGTGCTACTCAAAAAGCTGTATTACTTTTGTGTGTCGAGATATTCGATTTTTTTCAAAATTTTGTGTGTCGGTGTATTCAATTTTGAAAAATCGAATTTTGGCCAAAAATACATGAAAATTCTCAAAAAAATAAATGGCCATTTTTTAATTGGAAAAAACGTCCTCTTTCGAACCGTGCTACTCAAAAAGCTGTACTACTTCTGTGAGTCGAGATATTCGATTTTTTTCAAAATTTTGTGAGTCGAGGTATGCAATTTTGAAAAATCGAATTTTGGCCAAAAATACATGAAAATTCTCAAAAAAATAAATGGCCATTTTTTAATTGGAAAAAACGTCCTCTTTCGAACCGTGCTACTCAAAAAGCTGTACTACTTTTGTGAGTCGAGATATTCGATTTTTTTCAAAATTTTGTGAGTCGAGGTATGCAATTTTGAAAAATCGAATTTTGGCCAAAAATACATGAAAATTCTCAAAAAAATAAATGGCCATTTTTTAATTGGAAAAAACGTCCTCTTTCGAACCGTGCTACTCAAAAAGCTGTACTTCTTTTGTGAGTCGAGATATTCGATTTTTTTCAAAATTTTGTGTGTCGGGGTATTCAATTTTGAAAAATCGAATTTGGCCAAAAATACATGAAAATTCTCAAAAAAATAAATGGCCAGTTTTTAATTGGAAAAAACGTCCTCTTTCGAACCGTGCTACTCAAAAAGCTGTACTACTTTCGTGTGTCGAGATATTCGATTTTTTTCAAAATTTTGTGTGTCGGTGTATTCAATTTTGAAAAATCGAATTTTGGCCAAAAATACATGAAAATTCTCAAAAAAATAAATGGCCATTTTTTAATTGGAAAAAACGTCCTCTTTCGAACCGTGCTACTCAAAAAGCTGTACTACTTCTGTGAGTCGAGATATTCGATTTTTTTCAAAATTTTGTGAGTCGAGGTATGCAATTTTGAAAAATCGAATTTTGGCCAAAAATACATGAAAATTCTCAAAAAAATAAATGGCCATTTTTTAATTGGAAAAAACGTCCTCTTTCGAACCGTTCTACTCATAAAGCTGTACTACTTTTGTGAGTCGAGATATTCGATTTTTTTCAAAAGTTTGTGAGTCGAGGTATTCAATTTTAAAAATCGAATTTTGGCCAAAAATACATGAAAATTCTCAAAAAAATAAATGGCCATTTTTTAATTGGAAAAAACGTCCTCTTTCAAACCGTGCTACTCAAAAAGCTGTACTACTTCTGTGAGTCGAGATATTCGTTTTTTTTTTCAAAATTTTGTGAGTCGAGGTATTCAATTTTGAAAATCGAATTTTGGCCAAAAATACATGAAAATTCTCAAAAAAAATAAATGGCCATTTTTTAATTGGAAAAAACGTCCTCTTTCGAACCGTTCTACTCAAAAAGCTGTACTACTTTTGTGAGTCGAGAAATTCGATTTTTTTCAAAAGTTTGTGAGTCGAGGTATTCAATTTTGAAAAATCGAATTTTGGCCAAAAATACATGAAAATTCTCAAAAAAATAAATGGCCATTTTTTAATTGGGAAAAACGTCCTCTTTCGAACCGTGCTACTCAAAAAGCTGTATTACTTTTGTGTGTCGAGATATTCGATTTTTTTCAAAATTTTGTGTGTCGGTGTATTCAATTTTGAAAAATCGAATTTTGGCCAAAAATACATGAAAATTCTCAAAAAAATAAATGGCCATTTTTTAATTGGAAAAAACGTCCTCTTTCGAACCGTGCTACTCAAAAAGCTGTACTACTTCTGTGAGTCGAGATATTCGATTTTTTTCAAAATTTTGTGAGTCGAGGTATGCAATTTTGAAAAATCGAATTTTGGCCAAAAATACATGAAAATTCTCAAAAAAATAAATGGCCATTTTTTAATTGGAAAAAACGTCCTCTTTCGAACCGTGCTACTCAAAAAGCTGTACTACTTTTGTGAGTCGAGATATTCGATTTTTTTCAAAATTTTGTGAGTCGAGGTATGCAATTTTGAAAAATCGAATTTTGGCCAAAAATACATGAAAATTCTCAAAAAAATAAATGGCCATTTTTTAATTGGAAAAAACGTCCTCTTTCGAACCGTGCTACTCAAAAAGCTGTACTTCTTTTGTGAGTCGAGATATTCGATTTTTTTCAAAATTTTGTGTGTCGGGGTATTCAATTTTGAAAAATCGGATTTGGCCAAAAATACATGAAAATTCTCAAAAAAATAAATGGCCAGTTTTTAATTGGAAAAAACGTCCTCTTTCGAACCGTGCTACTCAAAAAGCTGTACTACTTTCGTGTGTCGAGATATTCGATTTTTTTCAAAATTTTGTGTGTCGGTGTATTCAATTTTGAAAAATCGAATTTTGGCCAAAAATACATGAAAATTCTCAAAAAAATAAATGGCCATTTTTTAATTGGAAAAAACGTCCTCTTTCGAACCGTGCTACTCAAAAAGCTGTACTACTTCTGTGAGTCGAGATATTCGATTTTTTTCAAAATTTTGTGAGTCGAGGTATGCAATTTTGAAAAATCGAATTTTGGCCAAAAATACATGAAAATTCTCAAAAAAATAAATGGCCATTTTTTAATTGGAAAAAACGTCCTCTTTCGAACCGTTCTACTCATAAAGCTGTACTACTTTTGTGAGTCGAGATATTCGATTTTTTTCAAAAGTTTGTGAGTCGAGGTATTCAATTTTAAAAATCGAATTTTGGCCAAAAATACATGAAAATTCTCAAAAAAATAAATGGCCATTTTTTAATTGGAAAAAACGTCCTCTTTCAAACCGTGCTACTCAAAAAGCTGTACTACTTCTGTGAGTCGAGATATTCGTTTTTTTTTCAAAATTTTGTGAGTCGAGGTATTCAATTTTGAAAATCGAATTTTGGCCAAAAATACATGAAAATTCTCAAAAAAAATAAATGGCCATTTTTTAATTGGAAAAAACGTCCTCTTTCGAACCGTTCTACTCAAAAAGCTGTACTACTTTTGTGAGTCGAGAAATTCGATTTTTTTCAAAAGTTTGTGAGTCGAGGTATTCAATTTTGAAAAATCGAATTTTGGCCAAAAATACATGAAAATTCTCAAAAAAATAAATGGCCATTTTTTAATTGGAAAAAACGTCCTCTTTCGAACCGTGCTACTCAAAAAGCTGTACTACTTTTGTGAGTCGAGATATTCGATTTTTTTCAAAATTTTGTGAGTCGAGGTATGCAATTTTGAAAAATCGAATTTTGGCCAAAAATACATGAAAATTCTCAAAAAAATAAATGGCCATTTTTTAATTGGAAAAAACGTCCTCTTTCGAACCGTGCTACTCAAAAAGCTGTACTACTTTTGTGAGTCGAGATATTCGATTTTTTTCAAAATTTTGTGAGTCGAGGTATTCAATTTTGAAAAATCGAATTTTGGCCAAAAATACATGAAAATTCTCAAAAAAATAAATGGCCATTTTTTAATTGGAAAAAACGTCCTCTTTCGAACCGTGCTACTCAAAAAGCTGTACTACTTTTGTGAGTCGAGATATTCGATTTTTTTCAAAATTTTGTGTGTCGGGGTATTCAATTTTGAAAAATCGAATTTGGCCAAAAATACATGAAAATTCTCAAAAAAATAAATGGCCATTTTTTAATTGGAAAAAACGTCCTCTTTCGAACCGTGCTACTCAAAAAGCTGTACTACTTTCGTGTGTCGAGATATTCGATTTTTTTCAAAATTTTGTGTGTCGGGGTATTCAATTTTGAAAAATCGAATTTTGGCCAAAAATACATGAAAATTCTCAAAAAAATAAATGGCCATTTTTTAATTGGAAAAAACGTCCTCTTTCGAACCGTGCTACTCAAAAAGCTGTACTACTTCTGTGAGTCGAGATATTCGATTTTTTTCAAAATTTTGTGAGTCGAGGTATGCAATTTTGAAAAATCGAATTTTGGCCAAAAATACATGAAAATTCTCAAAAAAATAAATGGCCATTTTTTAATTGGAAAAAACGTCCTCTTTCGAACCGTGCTACTCAAAAAGCTGTACTACTTTCGTGTGTCGAGATATTCGATTTTTTTCAAAATTTTGTGTGTCGGTGTATTCAATTTTGAAAAATCGAATTTTGGCCAAAAATACATGAAAATTCTCAAAAAAATAAATGGCCATTTTTTAATTGGAAAAAACGTCCTCTTTCGAACCGTGCTACTCAAAAAGCTGTACTACTTCTGTGAGTCGAGATATTCGATTTTTTTCAAAATTTTGTGAGTCGAGGTATGCAATTTTGAAAAATCGAATTTTGGCCAAAAATACATGAAAATTCTCAAAAAAATAAATGGCCATTTTTTAATTGGAAAAAACGTCCTCTTTCGAACCGTTCTACTCAAAAAGCTGTACTACTTTTGTGAGTCGAGATATTCGATTTTTTTCAAAAGTTTGTGAGTCGAGGTATTCAATTTTAAAAATCGAATTTTGGCCAAAAATACATGAAAATTCTCAAAAAAATAAATGGTCATTTTTTAATTGGAAAAAACGTCCTCTTTCGAACCGTGCTACTCAAAAAGCTGTACTACTTCTGTGAGTCGAGATATTCGTTTTTTTTTCAAAATTTTGTGAGTCGAGGTATTCAATATTGAAAATCGAATTTTGGCCAAAAATACATGAAAATTCTCAAAAAAATAAATGGCCATTTTTTAATTGGAAAAAACGTCCTCTTTCGAACCGTTCTACTCAAAAAGCTGTACTACTTTTGTGAGTCGAGATATTCAATTTTTTTCAAAAGTTTGTGAGTCGAGGTATTCAATTTTAAAAATCGAATTTTGGCCAAAAATACATGAAAATTCTCAAAAAAATAAATGGCCATTTTTTAATTGGAAAAAACGTCCTCTTTCGAACCGTGCTACTCAAAAAGCTGTACTACTTCTGTGAGTCGAGATATTCGTTTTTTTTTTCAAAATTTTGTGAGTCGAGGTATTCAATTTTGAAAATCGAATTTTGGCCAAAAATACATGAAAATTCTCAAAAAAAATAAATGGCCATTTTTTAATTGGAAAAAACGTCCTCTTTCGAACCGTTCTACTCAAAAAGCTGTACTACTTTTGTGAGTCGAGAAATTCGATTTTTTTCAAAAGTTTGTGAGTCGAGGTATTCAATTTTGAAAAATCGAATTTTGGCCAAAAATACATGAAAATTCTCAAAAAAATAAATGGCCATTTTTTAATTGGAAAAAACGTCCTCTTTCGAACCGTGCTACTCAAAAAGCTGTACTACTTCTGTGAGTCGAGATATTCGATTTTTTTCAAAATTTTGTGAGTCGAGGTATTCAATTTTGAAAAATCGATTTTTGGCCAAAAATACATGAAAATTCTCAAAAAAATAAATGGCCATTTTTTAATTGGAAAAAACATCCTCTTTCGAACCGTTCTACTCAAAAAGCTGTACTACTTTTGTGTGTCGAGATATTCGATTTTTTTCAAAAGTTTGTGAGTCGAGGTATTCAATTTTGAAAAATCGAATTTTGGCCAAAAATCATGAAAATTCTCAAAAAAATAAATGGCCATTTTTTAATTGGAAAAAACGTCCTCTTTCGAACCGTGCTACTCAAAAAGCTGTACTACTTCTGTGAATCGAGATATTCGTTTTTTTTCAAAATTTTGTGAGTCGAGGTATTCAATTTTGAAAATCGAATTTTGGCCAAAAATACATGAAAATTCTCAAAAAAATAAATGGCAATTTTTTAATTGGAAAAAACGTCCTCTTTCGAACCGTTCTACTCAAAAAGCTGTACTACTTTTGTGAGTCGAGATATTCGATTTTTTTTCAAAAGTTTGTGAGTCGAGGTATTCAATTTTAAAAAATCGAATTTTGGCCAAAAATAGATGAAAATTCTCAAAAAAATAAATGGCCATTTTTTAATTGGAAAAAAACGTCCTCTTTCGAACCATGCTACTCAAAAAGCTGTACTACTTTTGTGAGTCGAGATATTCGATTTTTTTCAAAAGTTTGTGAGTCGAGGTATTCAATTTTGAAAAATCGAATTTTGGCCAAAAATACATGAAAATTCTCATAAAAATAAATGGCCATTTTTTAATTGGAAAAAACGTCCTCTTTCGAACCGTGCTACTCAAAAAGCTGTACTACTTCTGTGAGTCGAGATATTCGATTTTTTTCAAAATTTTGTGAGTCGAGGTATTCAATTTTGAAAAATCGATATTTGGCCAAAAATACATGAAAATTCTCAAAAAAATAAATGGCCATTTTTTAATTGGAAAAAACATCCTCTTTCGAACCGTGCTACTCAAAAAGCTGTACTACTTTTGTGTGTCGAGATATTCGAATTTTTTCAAAATTTTGTGAGCCGAGGTATTCAATTTTTAAAAATCGAATTTTGGCCAAAAATACATGAAAATTCTCAAAAAAATAAATGGCTATTTTTTAATTGGAAAAAACGTCCTCTTTCGAACCGTGCTACTCAAAAAGCTGTACTACTTTCGTGTGTCGAGATATTCGATTTTTTTCAAAATTTTGTGTGTCGGGGTATTCAATTTTGAAAAATCGAATTTTGGCCAAAAATACATGAAAATTCTCAAAAAAATAAATGGCCATTTTTTAATTGGAAAAAACGTCCTCTTTCGAACCGTGCTACTCAAAAAGCTGTACTACTTTCGTGTGTCGAGATATTCGATTTTTTTCAAAATTTTGTGAGCCGAGGTATTCAATTTTGAAAAATCGAATTTTGGCCAAAAATACATGAAAATTCTCAAAAAAATAAATGGCCATTTTTTAATTGGAAAAAACGTCCTCTTTCGAACCGTGCTACTCAAAAAGCTGTACTACTTTTGTGAGTCGAGATATTCGATTTTTTTCAAAATTTTGTGTGTCGGGGTATTCAATTTTGAAAAATCGAATTTTGGCTAAAAATACATGAAAATTCTCAAAAAAATAAATGGCCATTTTTTAATTGGAAAAAACGTCCTCTTTCGAACCGTTCTACTCAAAAAGCTGTACTACTTTTGTGAGTCGAGATATTCGATTTTTTTCAAAATTTTGTGAGCCGAGGTATTCAATTTTGAAGAATCGAATTTTGGCCAAAAATACATGAAAATTCTCAAAAAATAAATTTCCATTTTTTAATTGGAAAAAACGTCCTCTTTCGAACCGTGCTACTCAAAAGCTGTACTACTTTTGTGAGTCGAGATATTCGATTTCTTTCAAAAGTTTGTGAGTCGAGGTATTCAATTTTGAAAAATCGAATTTTGGCCAAAAATCATGAATATTCTCAAAAAAACAAATGGCCATTTTTTAATTGGAAAAAACGTCCTCTTTCGAACCGTGCTACTCAAAAAGCTGTACTACTTCTATGAGTCGAGATATTCGTTTTTTTTTCAAAATTTTGTGAGTCGAGGTATTCAATTTTGAAAAATCGAATTTTGGCCAAAAATACATGAAAATTCTCAAAAAAATAAATGGCCATTTTTTAATTGGAAAAAACGTCCTCTTTCGAACCGTGCTACTCAAAAAGCTGTACTACTTCTGTGAGTCGAGATATTCGATTTTTTTCAAAATTTTGTGAGTCGAGGTATGCAATTTTGAAAAATCGAATTTTGGCCAAAAATACATGAAAATTCTCAAAAAAATAAATGGCCATTTTTTAATTGGAAAAAACGTCCTCTTTCGAACCGTTCTACTCAAAAAGCTGTACTACTTTTGTGAGTCGAGATATTCGATTTTTTTCAAAAGTTTGTGAGTCGAGGTATTCAATTTTGAAAATCGAATTTTGGCCAAAAATACATGAAAATTCTCAAAAAAATAAATGGCCATTTTTTAATTGGAAAAAACGTCCTCTTTCGAACCGTTCTACTCAAAAAGCTGTACTACTTTTGTGAGTCGAGATATTCGATTTTTTTTCAAAAGTTTGTGAGTCGAGGTATTCAATTTTGAAAAATCGAATTTTGGCCAAAAATACATGAAAATTCTCAAAAAAATAAATGGCCATTTTTTAATTGGAAAAAACGTCCTCTTTCGAACCGTGCTACTCAAAAAGCTGTACTACTTCTGTGAGTCGAGATATTCGATTTTTTTCAAAATTTTGTGAGTCGAGGTATTCAATTTTGAAAAATCGATTTTTGGCCTAAAATACATGAAAATTCTCAAAAAAATAAATGGCCATTTTTTAATTGGAAAAAACATCCTCTTTCGAACCGTTCTACTCAAAAAGCTGTACTACTTTTGTGTGTCGAGATATTCGATTTTTTTCAAAAGTTTGTGAGTCGAGGTATTCAATTTTGAAAAATCGAATTTTGGCCAAAAATCATGAAAATTCTCAAAAAAATAAATGGCCATTTTTTAATTGGAAAAAACGTCCTCTTTCGAACCGTGCTACTCAAAAAGCTGTACTACTTCTGTGAGTCGAGATATTCGTTTTTTTTCAAAATTTTGTGAGTCGAGGTATTCAATTTTGAAAATCGAATTTTGGCCAAAAATACATGAAAATTCTCAAAAAAATAAATGGCAATTTTTTAATTGGAAAAAACGTCCTCTTTCGAACCGTTCTACTCAAAAAGCTGTACTACTTTTGTGAGTCGAGATATTCGATTTTTTTTCAAAAGTTTGTGAGTCGAGGTATTCAATTTTGAAAAATCGAATTTTGGCCAAAAATAGATGAAAATTCTCAAAAAAATAAATGGCCATTTTTTAATTGGAAAAAACGTCCTCTTTCGAACCATGCTACTCAAAAAGCTGTACTACTTCTGTGAGTCGAGATATTCGATTTTTTTCAAAATTTTGTGAGTCGAGGTATTCAATTTTGAAAAATCGATATTTGGCCAAAAATACATGAAAATTCTCAAAAAAATAAATGGCCATTTTTTAATTGGAAAAAACATCCTCTTTCGAACCGTGCTACTCAAAAAGCTGTACTACTTTTGTGTGTCGAGATATTCGATTTTTTTCAAAATTTTGTGAGCCGAGGTATTCAATTTTTAAAAATCGAATTTTGGCCAAAAATACATGAAAATTCTCAAAAAAATAAATGGCCATTTTTTAATTGGAAAAAACGTCCTCTTTCGAACCGTGCTACTCAAAAAGCTGTACTACTTTTGTGAGTCGAGATATTCGATTTTTTTCAAAATTTTGTGTGTCGGGGTATTCAATTTTGAAAAATCGAATTTTGGCCAAAAATACATGAAAATTCTCAAAAAAATAAATGGCCATTTTTTAATTGGAAAAAACGTCCTCTTTCGAACCGTGCTACTCAAAAAGCTGTGCTACTTTCGTGTGTCGAGATATTCGATTTTTTTCAAAATTTTGTGAGCCGAGGTATTCAATTTTGAAAAATCGATTTTTGGCCAAAAATACATGAAAATTCTCAAAAAAATAAATGGCCATTTTTTAATTGGAAAAAACGTCCTCTTTCGAACCGTGCTACTCAAAAAGCTGTACTACTTTTGTGAGTCGAGATATTCGATTTTTTTCAAAATTTTGTGTGTCGGGGTATTCAATTTTGAAAAATCGAATTTTGGCCAAAAATACATGAAAATTCTCAAAAAAATAAATGGCCATTTTTTAATTGGAAAAAACGTCCTCTTTCGAACCGTTCTACTCAAAAAGCTGTACTACTTTTGTGAGTCGAGATATTCGATTTTTTTCAAGAGTTTGTGAGTCGAGGTATTCAATTTTGAAAAATCGAATTTTGGCCAAAAATACATGAAAATTCTCAAAAAAATAAATTTCCATTTTTTAATTGGAAAAAACGTCCTCTTTCGAACCGTGCTACTCAAAAGCTGTACTACTTTTGTGAGTCGAGATATTCGATTTCTTTCAAAAGTTTGTGAGTCGAGGTATTCAATTTTGAAAAATCGAATTTTGGCCAAAAATCATGAATATTCTCAAAAAAACAAATGGCCATTTTTTAATTGGAAAAAACGTCCTCTTTCGAACCGTGCTACTCAAAAAGCTGTACTACTTCTATGAGTCGAGATATTCGTTTTTTTTTTCAAAATTTTGTGAGTCGAGGTATTCAATTTTGAAAAATCGAATTTTGGCCAAAAATACATGAAAATTCTCAAAAAAATAAATGGCCCTTTTTAATTGGAAAAAACGTCCTCTTTCGAACCGTGCTACTCAAAAAGCTGTACTACTTTCGTGTGTCGAGATATTCGATTTTTTTCAAAATTTTGTGAGTCGAGGTATTCAATTTTGAAAAATCGAATTTTGGCCAAAAATACATGAAAATTCTCAAAAAAATAAATGGCCATTTTTTAATTGGAAAAAACGTCTTCTTTCGAACCATGCTACTCAAAAAGCTGTACTACTTTTGTGAGTCGAGATATTCGATTTTTTTCAAAAGTTTGTGAGTCGAGGTATTCAATTTTGAAAAATCGAATTTTGGCCAAAAATACATGAAAATTCTCATAAAAATAAATGGCCATTTTTTAATTGGAAAAAACGTCCTCTTTCGAACCGTGCTACTCAAAAAGCTGTACTACTTCTGTGAGTCGAGATATTCGATTTTTTTCAAAATTTTGTGAGTCGAGGTATTCAATTTTGAAAAATCGATATTTGGCCAAAAATACATGAAAATTCTCAAAAAAATAAATGGCCATTTTTTAATTGGAAAAAACATCCTCTTTCGAACCGTGCTACTCAAAAAGCTGTACTACTTTTGTGTGTCGAGATATTAGATTTTTTTCAAAATTTTGTGAGCCGAGGTATTCAATTTTAAAAAATCGAATTTTGGCCCAAAATACATGAAAATTCTCAAAAAAATAAATGGCCATTTTTTAATTGGAAAAAACGTCCTCTTTCGAACCGTGTTACTCAAAAAGCTGTACTACTTTCGTGTGTCGAGATATTCGATTTTTTTCAAAATTTTGTGTGTCGGGGTATTCAATTTTGAAAAATCGAATTTTGGCCAAAAATACATGAAAATTCTCAAAAAAATAAATGGCCATTTTTTAATTGGAAAAAACGTCCTCTTTCGAACCGTGCTACTCAAAAAGCTGTACTACTTTTGTGAGTCGAGATATTCGATTTTTTTCAAAATTTTGTGTGTCGGGGTATTCAATTTTGAAAAATCGAATTTTGGCCAAAAATACATGAAAATTCTCAAAAAAATAAATGGCCATTTTTTAATTGGAAAAAACGTCCTCTTTCGAACCGTTCTACTCAAAAAGCTGTACTACTTTTGTGAGTCGAGATATTCGATTTTTTTCAAGAGTTTGTGAGTCGAGGTATTCAATTTTGAAAAATCGAATTTTGGCCAAAAATACATGAAAATTCTCAAAAAAATAAATTTCCATTTTTTAATTGGAAAAAACGTCCTCTTTCGAACCGTGCTACTCAAAAGCTGTACTACTTTTGTGAGTCGAGATATTCGATTTTTTTCAAAAGTTTGTGAGTCGAGGTATTCAATTTTGAAAAATCGAATTTTGGCCAAAAATACATGAAAATTCTCAAAAAAATAAATGGCCCTTTTTAATTGGAAAAAACGTCCTCTTTCGAACCGTGCTACTCAAAAAGCTGTACTACTTTCGTGTGTCGAGATATTCGATTTTTTTCAAAATTTTGTGAGTCGAGGTATTCAATTTTGAAAAATCGAATTTTGGCCAAAAATACATGAAAATTCTCAAAAAAATAAATGGCCATTTTTTAATTGGAAAAAACGTCCTCTTTCGAACCGTGCTACTCAAAAAGCTGTACTACTTTTGTGAGTCGAGATATTCGATTTTTTTCAAAATTTTGTGTGTCGGGGTATTCAATTTTGAAAAATCGAATTTTGGCCAAAAATACATGAAAATTCTCAAAAAAATAAATGGCCATTTTTTAATTGGGAAAAACGTCCTCTTTCGAACCGTTCTACTCAAAAAGCTGTACTACTTTTGTGAGTCGAGGTATTCAATTTTTTTCAAAATTTTGTGAGTCGAGGTATTAAATTTTGAAAAATCTAATTTTGGCCAAAAATACATGAAAATTCTCAAAAAAATAAATTTCCATTTTTTAATTGGAAAAAACTTCCTCTTTCGAACCGTGCTACTCAAAAAGCTGTACTACTTTTGTGAGTCGAGATATTCGATTTTTTTCAAAAGTTTGTGAGTCGAGGTATTCAATTTTGAAAAATCGATTTTGGCCAAAAATACATGAAGATTCTCAAAAAAATAAATGGCCATTTTTTAATTGGAAAAAACGTCCTCTTTCGAACCGTGCTACTCAAAAAGCTGTACTACTTTTGTGAGTCGAGATATTCGATTTTTTTCAAAATTTTGTGTGTCGGGGTATTCAATTTTGAAAAATCGAATTTTGGCCAAAAATACATGAAAATTCTCAAAAAAATAAATGGCCATTTTTTAATTGGAAAAAACGTCCACTTTCGAACCGTGTTACTCAAAAAGCTGTACTACTTTCGTGTGTCGAGATATTCGATTTTTTTCAAAATTTTGTGTGTCGGGGTATTCAATTTTGAAAAATCGAATTTTGGCCAAAAATACATGAAAATTCTCAAAAAAATAAATGGCCATTTTTTAATTGGAAAAAACGTCCTCTTTCGAACCGTGCTACTCAAAAAGCTGTACTACTTTTGTGAGTCGAGATATTCGATTTTTTTCAAAATTTTGTGTGTCGGGGTATTCAATTTTGAAAAATCGAATTTTGGCCAAAAATACATGAAAATTCTCAAAAAAATAAATGGCCATTTTTTAATTGGAAAAAACGTCCTCTTTCGAACCGTTCTACTCAAAAAGCTGTACTACTTTTGTGAGTCGAGATATTCGATTTTTTTCAAGAGTTTGTGAGTCGAGGTATTCAATTTTGAAAAATCGAATTTTGGCCAAAAATACATGAAAATTCTCAAAAAAATAAATTTCCATTTTTTAATTGGAAAAAACGTCCTCTTTCGAACCGTGCTACTCAAAAGCTGTACTACTTTTGTGAGTCGAGATATTCGATTTTTTTCAAAAGTTTGTGAGTCGAGGTATTCAATTTTGAAAAATCGAATTTTGGCCAAAAATCATGAATATTCTCAAAAAAACAAATGGCCATTTTTTAATTGGAAAAAACGTCCTCTTTCGAACCGTGCTACTCAAAAAGCTGTACTACTTCTATGAGTCGAGATATTCGTTTTTTTTTCAAAATTTTGTGAGTCGAGGTATTCAATTTTGAAAAATCGAATTTTGGCCAAAAATACATGAAAATTCTCAAAAAAATAAATGGCCCTTTTTAATTGGAAAAAACGTCCTCTTTCGAACCGTGCTACTCAAAAAGCTGTACTACTTTCGTGTGTCGAGATATTCGATTTTTTTCAAAATTTTGTGAGTCGAGGTATTCAATTTTGAAAAATCGAATTTTGGCCAAAAATACATGAAAATTCTCAAAAAAATAAATGGCCATTTTTTAATTGGAAAAAACGTCTTCTTTCGAACCGTGCTACTCAAAAAGCTGTACTACTTTTGTGAGTCGAGATATTCGATTTTTTTCAAAATTTTGTGTGTCGGGGTATTCAATTTTGAAAAATCGAATTTTGGCCAAAAATACATGAAAATTCTCAAAAAAATAAATGGCCATTTTTTAATTGGGAAAAACGTCCTCTTTCGAACCGTTCTACTCAAAAAGCTGTACTACTTTTGTGAGTCGAGGTATTCAATTTTTTTCAAAATTTTGTGAGTCGAGGTATTAAATTTTGAAAAATCTAATTTTGGCCAAAAATACATGAAAATTCTCAAAAAAATAAATTTCCATTTTTTAATTGGAAAAAACTTCCTCTTTCGAACCGTGCTACTCAAAAAGCTGTACTACTTTTGTGAGTCGAGATATTCGATTTTTTTCAAAAGTTTGTGAGTCGAGGTATTCAATTTTGAAAAATCGATTTTGGCCAAAAATACATGAAGATTCTCAAAAAAATAAATGGCCATTTTTTAATTGGAAAAAACGTCCTCTTTCGAACCGTGCTACTCAAAAAGCTGTACTACTTTTGTGAGTCGAGATATTCGATTTTTTTCAAAATTTTGTGTGTCGGGGTATTCAATTTTGAAAAATCGAATTTTGGCCAAAAATACATGAAAATTCTCAAAAAAATAAATGGCCATTTTTTAATTGGAAAAAACGTCCTCTTTCGAACCGTTCTACTCAAAAAGCTGTACTACTTTTGTGAGTCGAGATATTCGATTTTTTTCAAGAGTTTGTGAGTCGATGTATTCAATTTTGAAAAATCGAATTTTGGCCAAAAATACATGAAAATTCTCAAAAAAATAAATTTCCATTTTTTAATTGGAAAAAACGTCCTCTTTCGAACCGTGCTACTCAAAAGCTGTACTACTTTTGTGAGTCGAGATATTCGATTTTTTTCAAAAGTTTGTGAGTCGAGGTATTCAATTTTGAAAAATCGAATTTTGGCCAAAAATCATGAATATTCTCAAAAAAACAAATGGCCATTTTTTAATTGGAAAAAACGTCCTCTTTCGAACCGTGCTACTCAAAAAGCTGTACTACTTCTATGAGTCGAGATATTCGTTTTTTTTTCAAAATTTTGTGAGTCGAGGTATTCAATTTTGAAAAATCGAATTTTGGCCAAAAATACATGAAAATTCTCAAAAAAATAAATGGCCCTTTTTAATTGGAAAAAACGTCCTCTTTCGAACCGTGCTACTCAAAAAGCTGTACTACTTTCGTGTGTCGAGATATTCGATTTTTTTCAAAATTTTGTGAGTCGAGGTATTCAATTTTGAAAAATCGAATTTTGGCCAAAAATACATGAAAATTCTCAAAAAAATAAATGGCCATTTTTTAATTGGTAAAAACGTCTTCTTTCGAACCGTGCTACTCAAAAAGCTGTACTACTTTTGTGAGTCGAGATATTCGATTTTTTTCAAAATTTTGTGTGTCGGGGTATTCAATTTTGAAAAATCGAATTTTGGCCAAAAATACATGAAAATTCTCAAAAAAATAAATGGCCATTTTTTAATTGGGAAAAACGTCCTCTTTCGAACCGTTCTACTCAAAAAGCTGTACTACTTTTGTGAGTCGAGGTATTCAATTTTTTTCAAAATTTTGTGAGTCGAGGTATTAAATTTTGAAAAATCTAATTTTGGCCAAAAATACATGAAAATTCTCAAAAAAATAAATTTCCATTTTTTAATTGGAAAAAACTTCCTCTTTCGAACCGTGCTACTCAAAAAGCTGTACTACTTTTGTGAGTCGAGATATTCGATTTTTTTCAAAAGTTTGTGAGTCGAGGTATTCAATTTTGAAAAATCGATTTTGGCCAAAAATACATGAAGATTCTCAAAAAAATAAATGGCCATTTTTTAATTGGAAAAAACGTCCTCTTTCGAACCGTGCTACTCAAAAAGCTGTACTACTTTTGTGAGTCGAGATATTCGATTTTTTTCAAAATTTTGTGTGTCGGGGTATTCAATTTTGAAAAATCGAATTTTGGCCAAAAATACATGAAAATTCTCAAAAAAATAAATGGCCATTTTTTAATTGGAAAAAACGTCCTCTTTCGAACCGTGTTACTCAAAAAGCTGTACTACTTTCGTGTGTCGAGATATTCCATTTTTTTCAAAATTTTGTGTGTCGGGGTATTCAATTTTGAAAAATCGAATTTTGGCCAAAAATACATGAAAATTCTCAAAAAAATAAATGGCCATTTTTTAATTGGAAAAAACGTCCTCTTTCGAACCGTGCTACTCAAAAAGCTGTACTACTTTTGTGAGTCGAGATATTCGATTTTTTTCAAAATTTTGTGTGTCGGGGTATTCAATTTTGAAAAATCGAATTTTGGCCAAAAATACATGAAAATTCTCAAAAAAATAAATGGCCATTTTTTAATTGGAAAAAACGTCCTCTTTCGAACCGTTCTACTCAAAAAGCTGTACTACTTTTGTGAGTCGAGATATTCGATTTTTTTCAAGAGTTTGTGAGTCGAGGTATTCAATTTTGAAAAATCGAATTTTGGCCAAAAATACATGAAAATTCTCAAAAAAATAAATTTCCATTTTTTAATTGGAAAAAACGTCCTCTTTCGAACCGTGCTACTCAAAAGCTGTACTACTTTTGTGAGTCGAGATATTCGATTTTTTTCAAAAGTTTGTGAGTCGAGGTATTCAATTTTGAAAAATCGAATTTTGGCCAAAAATCATGAATATTCTCAAAAAAACAAATGGCCATTTTTTAATTGGAAAAAACGTCCTCTTTCGAACCGTGCTACTCAAAAAGCTGTACTACTTCTATGAGTCGAGATATTCGTTTTTTTTTCAAAATTTTGTGAGTCGAGGTATTCAATTTTGAAAAATCGAATTTTGGCCAAAAATACATGAAAATTCTCAAAAAAATAAATGGCCCTTTTTAATTGGAAAAAACGTCCTCTTCCGAACCGTGCTACTCAAAAAGCTGTACTACTTTCGTGTGTCGAGATATTCGATTTTTTTCAAAATTTTGTGAGTCGAGGTATTCAATTTTGAAAAATCGAATTTTGGCCAAAAATACATGAAAATTCTCAAAAAAATAAATGGCCATTTTTTAATTGGAAAAAACGTCTTCTTTCGAACCGTGCTACTCAAAAAGCTGTACTACTTTTGTGAGTCGAGATATTCGATTTTTTTCAAAATTTTGTGTGTCGGGGTATTCAATTTTGAAAAATCGAATTTTGGCCAAAAATACATGAAAATTCTCAAAAAAATAAATGGCCATTTTTTAATTGGGAAAAACGTCCTCTTTCGAACCGTTCTACTCAAAAAGCTGTACTACTTTTGTGAGTCGAGGTATTCAATTTTTTTCAAAATTTTGTGAGTCGAGGTATTAAATTTTGAAAAATCTAATTTTGGCCAAAAATACATGAAAATTCTCAAAAAAATAAATTTCCATTTTTTAATTGGAAAAAACTTCCTCTTTCGAACCGTGCTACTCAAAAAGCTGTACTACTTTTGTGAGTCGAGATATTCGATTTTTTTCAAAAGTTTGTGAGTCGAGGTATTCAATTTTGAAAAATCGATTTTGGCCAAAAATACATGAAGATTCTCAAAAAAATAAATGGCCATTTTTTAATTGGAAAAAACGTCCTCTTTCGAACCGTGCTACTCAAAAAGCTGTACTACTTTTGTGAGTCGAGATATTCGATTTTTTTCAAAATTTTGTGTGTCGGGGTATTCAATTTTGAAAAATCGAATTTTGGCCAAAAATACATGAAAATTCTCAAAAAAATAAATGGCCATTTTTTAATTGGAAAAAACGTCCTCTTTCGAACCGTTCTACTCAAAAAGCTGTACTACTTTTGTGAGTCGAGATATTCGATTTTTTTCAAGAGTTTGTGAGTCGAGGTATTCAATTTTGAAAAATCGAATTTTGGCCAAAAATACATGAAAATTCTCAAAAAAATAAATTTCCATTTTTTAATTGGAAAAAACGTCCTCTTTCGAACCGTGCTACTCAAAAGCTGTACTACTTTTGTGAGTCGAGATATTCGATTTTTTTCAAAAGTTTGTGAGTCGAGGTATTCAATTTTGAAAAATCGAATTTTGGCCAAAAATCATGAATATTCTCAAAAAAACAAATGGCCATTTTTTAATTGGAAAAAACGTCCTCTTTCGAACCGTGCTACTCAAAAAGCTGTACTACTTCTATGAGTCGAGATATTCGTTTTTTTTCAAAATTTTGTGAGTCGAGGTATTCAATTTTGAAAAATCGAATTTTGGCCAAAAATACATGAAAATTCTCAAAAAAATAAATGGCCCTTTTTAATTGGAAAAAACGTCCTCTTTCGAACCGTGCTACTCAAAAAGCTGTACTACTTTCGTGTGTCGAGATATTCGATTTTTTTCAAAATTTTGTGAGTCGAGGTATTCAATTTTGAAAAATCGAATTTTGGCCAAAAATACATGAAAATTCTCAAAAAAATAAATGGCCATTTTTTAATTGGAAAAAACGTCTTCTTTCGAACCGTGCTACTCAAAAAGCTGTACTACTTTTGTGAGTCGAGATATTCGATTTTTTTCAAAATTTTGTGTGTCGGGGTATTCAATTTTGAAAAATCGAATTTTGGCCAAAAATACATGAAAATTCTCAAAAAAATAAATGGCCATTTTTTAATTGGGAAAAACGTCCTCTTTCGAACCGTTCTACTCAAAAAGCTGTACTACTTTTGTGAGTCGAGGTATTCAATTTTTTTCAAAATTTTGTGAGTCGAGGTATTAAATTTTGAAAAATCTAATTTTGGCCAAAAATACATGAAAATTCTCAAAAAAATAAATTTCCATTTTTTAATTGGAAAAAACTTCCTCTTTCGAACCGTGCTACTCAAAAAGCTGTACTACTTTTGTGAGTCGAGATATTCGATTTTTTTCAAAAGTTTGTGAGTCGAGGTATTCAATTTTGAAAAATCGATTTTGGCCAAAAATCATGAAAATTCTCAAAAAAATAAATGGCCATTTTTTAATTGGAAAAAACGTCCTCTTTCGAACCGTTCTACTCAAAAAGCTGTACTACTTTTGTGAGTCGAGATATTCGATTTTTTTCAAGAGTTTGTGAGTCGAGGTATTCAATTTTGAAAAATCGAATTTTGGCCAAAAATACATGAAAATTCTCAAAAAAATAAATTTCCATTTTTTAATTGGAAAAAACGTCCTCTTTCGAACCGTGCTACTCAAAAGCTGTACTACTTTTGTGAGTTGAGATATTCGATTTTTTTCAAAAGTTTGTGAGTCGAGGTATTCAATTTTGAAAAATCGAATTTTGGCCAAAAATCATGAATATTCTCAAAAAAACAAATGGCCATTTTTTAATTGGAAAAAACGTCCTCTTTCGAACCGTGCTACTCAAAAAGCTGTACTACTTCTATGAGTCGAGATATTCGTTTTTTTTCAAAATTTTGTGAGTCGAGGTATTCAATTTTGAAAAATCGAATTTTGGCCAAAAATACATGAAAATTCTCAAAAAAATAAATGGCCCTTTTTAATTGGAAAAAACGTCCTCTTTCGAACCGTGCTACTCAAAAAGCTGTACTACTTTCGTGTGTCGAGATATTCGATTTTTTTCAAAATTTTGTGAGTCGAGGTATTCAATTTTGAAAAATCGAATTTTGGCCAAAAATACATGAAAATTCTCAAAAAAATAAATGGCCATTTTTTAATTGGAAAAAACGTCTTCTTTCGAACCGTGCTACTCAAAAAGCTGTACTACTTTTGTGAGTCGAGATATTCGATTTTTTTCAAAATTTTGTGTGTCGGGGTATTCAATTTTGAAAAATCGAATTTTGGCCAAAAATACATGAAAATTCTCAAAAAAATAAATGGCCATTTTTTAATTGGGAAAAACGTCCTCTTTCGAACCGTTCTACTCAAAAAGCTGTACTACTTTTGTGAGTCGAGGTATTCAATTTTTTTCAAAATTTTGTGAGTCGAGGTATTAAATTTTGAAAAATCTAATTTTGGCCAAAAATACATGAAAATTCTCAAAAAAATAAATTTCCATTTTTTAATTGGAAAAAACTTCCTCTTTCGAACCGTGCTACTCAAAAAGCTGTACTACTTTTGTGAGTCGAGATATTCGATTTTTTTCAAAAGTTTGTGAGTCGAGGTATTCAATTTTGAAAAATCGATTTTGGCCAAAAATCATGAAAATTCTCAAAAAAATAAATGGCCATTTTTTAATTGGAAAAAACGTCCTCTTTCGAACCGTGCTACTCAAAAAGCTGTACTACTTCTGTGAGTCGAGATATTCGATTTTTTTTCAAAATTTTGTGAGTCGAGGTATTCAATTTTGAAAAATCGAATTTTGGCCAAAAATACATGAAGATTCTCAAAAAAATAAATGGCCATTTTTTAATTGGAAAAAACGTCCTCTTTCGAACCGTGCTACTCAAAAAGCTGTACTACTTTTGTGAGTCGAGATATTCGATTTTTTTCAAAAGTTTGTGAGTCGAGGTATTCAATTTTGAAAAATCGAATTTTGGCCAAAAATACATGAAAATTCTCAAAAATATAAATGGCCATTTTTTAATTGGAAAAAACGTCCTCTTTCGAACCGTGCTACTCAAAAAGCTGTACTACTTTTGTGAGTCGAGATATTCGATTTTTTTCAAAATTTTGTTAGTCGAGGTATTCAATTTTGAAAAATCGAATTTTGGCCAAAAATACATGAAAATTCTCAAAAAAATAAATGGCCATTTTTTAATTGGAAAAAACGTCCTCTTTCGAACCGTGCTACTCAAAAAGCTGTACTACTTTTGTGAGTCGAGATATTCGATTTTTTTCAAAATTTTGTGAGTCGAGGTATTCAATTTTGAAAAATCGATATTTGGCCAAAAATACATGAAAATTCTCAAAAAAATAAATGGCCATTTTTTAATTGGAAAAAACGTCCTCTTTCGAACCGTGCTACTCAAAAAGCTGTACTACTTTCGTGTGTCGAGATATTCGATTTTTTTCAAAATTTTGTGAGCCGAGGTATTCAATTTTGAAAAATCGAATTTTGGCCAAAAATACATGAAAATTCTCAAAAAAACAAATGGCCATTTTTTAATTGGAAAAAACGTCCTCTTTCGAACCGTGCTACTCAAAAAGCTGTACTACTTCTATGAGTCGAGATATTCGTTTTTTTTTCAAAATTTTGTGAGTCGAGGTATTCAATTTTGAAAAATCGAATTTTGGCCAAAAATACATGAAAATTCTCAAAAAAATAAATGACCCTTTTTAATTGGAAAAAACGTCCTCTTTCGAACCGTGCTACTCAAAAAGCTGTACTACTTTCGTGTGTCGAGATATTCGATTTTTTTCAAAATTTTGTGAGTCGAGGTATTCAATTTTGAAAAATCGAATTTTGGCCAAAAATACATGAAAATTCTCAAAAAAATAAATGGCCATTTTTTAATTGGAAAAAACGTCTTCTTTCGAACCGTGCTACTCAAAAAGCTGTACTACTTTTGTGAGTCGAGATATTCGATTTTTTTCAAAATTTTGTGTGTCGGGGTATTCAATTTTGAAAAATCGAATTTTGGCCAAAAATACATGAAAATTCTCAAAAAAATAAATGGCCATTTTTTAATTGGAAAAAACGTCCTCTTTCGAACCGTTCTACTCAAAAAGCTGTACTACTTTTGTGAGTCGAGGTATTCAATTTTTTTCAAAATTTTGTGAGTCGAGGTATTAAATTTTGAAAAATCTAATTTTGGCCAAAAATACATGAAAATTCTCAAAAAAATAAATTTCCATTTTTTAATTGGAAAAAACTTCCTCTTTCGAACCGTGCTACTCAAAAAGCTGTACTACTTTTGTGAGTCGAGGTATTCAATTTTTTTCAAAATTTTGTGAGTCGAGGTATTAAATTTTGAAAAATCTAATTTTGGCCAAAAATACATGAAAATTCTCAAAAAAATAAATTTCCATTTTTTAATTGGAAAAAACTTCCTCTTTCGAACCGTGCTACTCAAAAAGCTGTACTACTTTTGTGAGTCGAGATATTCGATTTTTTTCAAAAGTTTGTGAGTCGAGGTATTCAATTTTGAAAAATCGATTTTGGCCAAAAATCATGAAAATTCTCAAAAAAATAAATGGCCATTTTTTAATTGGAAAAAACGTCCTCTTTCGAACCGTGCTACTCAAAAAGCTGTACTACTTCTGTGAGTCGAGATATTCGATTTTTTTTCAAAATTTTGTGAGTCGAGGTATTCAATTTTGAAAAATCGAATTTTGGCCAAAAATACATGAAGATTCTCAAAAAAATAAATGGCCATTTTTTAATTGGAAAAAACGTCCTCTTTCGAACCGTGCTACTCAAAAAGCTGTACTACTTTTGTGAGTCGAGATATTCGATTTTTTCAAAAGTTTGTGAGTCGAGGTATTCAATTTTGAAAAATCGAATTTTGGCCAAAAATACATGAAAATTCTCAAAAAAATAAATGGCCATTTTTTAATTGGAAAAAACGTCCTCTTTCGAACCGTGCTACTCAAAAAGCTGTACTACTTTTGTGAGTCGAGATATTCGATTTTTTTCAAAAGTTTGTGAGTCGAGTTATTCAATTTTGAAAAATCTAATTTTGGCCAAAAATACATGAAAATTCTCAAAAAAATAAATGGCCATTTTTTAATTGGAAAAAACGTCCTCTTTCGAACCGTGCTACTCAAAAAGCTGTACTACTTTTGTGAGTCGAGATATTCGATTTTTTTCAAAATTTTGTGAGTCGAGGTATTCAATTTTGAAAAATCGAATTTTGGCCAAAAATACATGAAAATTCTCAAAAAAATAAATGGCCATTTTTTAATTGGAAAAAACGTCCTCTTTCGAACCGTTCTACTCAAAAAGCTGTACTACTTTTGTGAGTCGAGATATTCGATTTTTTTCAAAATTTTGTGAGTCGAGGTATGCAATTTTGAAAAATCGAATTTTGGCCAAAAATACATGAAAATTCTCAAAAAAATAAATGGCCATTTTTTAATTGGAAAAAACGTCCTCTTTCGAACCGTTCTACTCAAAAAGCTGTACTACTTTTGTGAGTCGAGATATTCGATTTTTTTCAAAAGTTTGTGAGTCGAGGTATTCAATTTTAAAAATCGAATTTTGGCCAAAAATACATGAAAATTCTCAAAAAAATAAATGGCCATTTTTTAATTGGAAAAAACGTCATCTTTCGAACCGTTCTACTCAAAAAGCTGTACTATTTTTGTGAGTCGAGATATTCTATTTTTTTCAAAAGTTTGTGAGTCGAGGTATTAAATTTTGAAAAATCTAATTTTGGCCAAAAATACATGAAAATTCTCAAAAAAATAAATTTCCATTTTTTAATTGGAAAAAACTTCCTCTTTCGAACCGAGCTACTCAAAAAGCTGTACTACTTTTGTGAGTCGAGATATTCGATTTTTTTCAAAAGTTTGTGAGTCGAGGTATTCAATTTTGAAAAATCGAATTTTGGCCAAAAATACATGAAGATTCTCAAAAAAATAAATGGCCATTTTTTAATTGGAAAAAACGTCCTCTTTCGAACCGTGCTACTCAAAAAGCTGTACTACTTTTGTGAGTCGAGATATTCGATTTTTTTCAAAAGTTTGTGAGTCGAGGTATTCAATTTTGAAAAATCGAATTTTGGCCAAAAATACATGAAAATTCTCAAAAAAATAAATGGCCATTTTTTAATTGGAAAAAACGTCCTCTTTCGAACCGTGCTACTCAAAAAGCTGTACTACTTTTGTGAGTCGAGTAATTCGATTTTTTTCAAAATTTTGTTAGTCGAGGTATTCAATTTTGAAAAATCGAATTTTGGCCAAAAATACATGAAAATTCTCAAAAAAATAAATGGCCATTTTTTAATTGGAAAAAACGTCCTCTTTCGAACCGTGCTACTCAAAAAGCTGTACTACTTTTGTGAGTCGAGATTTTCGATTTTTTTCAAAATTTTGTGAGTCGAGGTATTCAATTTTGAAAAATCGAATTTTGGCCAAAAATACATGAAAATTCTCAAAAAAATAAATGGCCATTTTTTAATTGGAAAAAACGTCCTCTTTCGAACCGTTCTACTCAAAAAGCTGTACTACTTTTGTGAGTCGAGATATTCGATTTTTTTCAAAATTTTGTGAGTCGAGGTATGCAATTTTGAAAAATCGAATTTTGGCCAAAAATACATGAAAATTCTCAAAAAAATAAATGGCCATTTTTTAATTGGAAAAAACGTCCTCTTTCGAACCGTTCTACTCAAAAAGCTGTACTACTTTTGTGAGTCGAGATATTCGATTTTTTTCAAAATTTTGTGTGTCGGGGTATTCAATTTTGAAAAATCGAATTTTGGCCAAAAATACATGAAAATTCTCAAAAAAATAAATG
This sequence comes from Sarcophaga variegata, assembly GCA_932273835.1. Lineage (NCBI taxonomy): Eukaryota > Metazoa > Arthropoda > Insecta > Diptera > Sarcophagidae > Sarcophaga > Sarcophaga variegata. The sequence continues at coordinate 63,962,681 of OW026362.1, forward strand.
GCCATTTTTTAATTGGAAAAAACGTCCTCTTTCGAACCGTTCTACTCAAAAAGCTGTACTACTTTTGTGAGTCGAGGTATTCAATTTTTTTCAAAATTTTGTGAGTCGAGGTATTAAATTTTGAAAAATCTAATTTTGGCCAAAAATACATGAAAATTCTCAAAAAAATAAATTTCCATTTTTTAATTGGAAAAAACTTCCTCTTTCGAACCGTGCTACTCAAAAAGCTGTACTACTTTTGTGAGTCGAGGTATTCAATTTTTTTCAAAATTTTGTGAGTCGAGGTATTAAATTTTGAAAAATCTAATTTTGGCCAAAAATACATGAAAATTCTCAAAAAAATAAATTTCCATTTTTTAATTGGAAAAAACTTCCTCTTTCGAACCGTGCTACTCAAAAAGCTGTACTACTTTTGTGAGTCGAGATATTCGATTTTTTTCAAAAGTTTGTGAGTCGAGGTATTCAATTTTGAAAAATCGATTTTGGCCAAAAATCATGAAAATTCTCAAAAAAATAAATGGCCATTTTTTAATTGGAAAAAACGTCCTCTTTCGAACCGTGCTACTCAAAAAGCTGTACTACTTCTGTGAGTCGAGATATTCGATTTTTTTTCAAAATTTTGTGAGTCGAGGTATTCAATTTTGAAAAATCGAATTTTGGCCAAAAATACATGAAGATTCTCAAAAAAATAAATGGCCATTTTTTAATTGGAAAAAACGTCCTCTTTCGAACCGTGCTACTCAAAAAGCTGTACTACTTTTGTGAGTCGAGATATTCGATTTTTTCAAAAGTTTGTGAGTCGAGGTATTCAATTTTGAAAAATCGAATTTTGGCCAAAAATACATGAAAATTCTCAAAAAAATAAATGGCCATTTTTTAATTGGAAAAAACGTCCTCTTTCGAACCGTGCTACTCAAAAAGCTGTACTACTTTTGTGAGTCGAGATATTCGATTTTTTTCAAAAGTTTGTGAGTCGAGTTATTCAATTTTGAAAAATCTAATTTTGGCCAAAAATACATGAAAATTCTCAAAAAAATAAATGGCCATTTTTTAATTGGAAAAAACGTCCTCTTTCGAACCGTGCTACTCAAAAAGCTGTACTACTTTTGTGAGTCGAGATATTCGATTTTTTTCAAAATTTTGTGAGTCGAGGTATTCAATTTTGAAAAATCGAATTTTGGCCAAAAATACATGAAAATTCTCAAAAAAATAAATGGCCATTTTTTAATTGGAAAAAACGTCCTCTTTCGAACCGTTCTACTCAAAAAGCTGTACTACTTTTGTGAGTCGAGATATTCGATTTTTTTCAAAATTTTGTGAGTCGAGGTATGCAATTTTGAAAAATCGAATTTTGGCCAAAAATACATGAAAATTCTCAAAAAAATAAATGGCCATTTTTTAATTGGAAAAAACGTCCTCTTTCGAACCGTTCTACTCAAAAAGCTGTACTACTTTTGTGAGTCGAGATATTCGATTTTTTTCAAAAGTTTGTGAGTCGAGGTATTCAATTTTAAAAATCGAATTTTGGCCAAAAATACATGAAAATTCTCAAAAAAATAAATGGCCATTTTTTAATTGGAAAAAACGTCATCTTTCGAACCGTTCTACTCAAAAAGCTGTACTATTTTTGTGAGTCGAGATATTCGATTTTTTTCAAAAGTTTGTGAGTCGAGGTATTAAATTTTGAAAAATCTAATTTTGGCCAAAAATACATGAAAATTCTCAAAAAAATAAATTTCCATTTTTTAATTGGAAAAAACTTCCTCTTTCGAACCGTGCTACTCAAAAAGCTGTACTACTTTTGTGAGTCGAGATATTCGATTTTTTTCAAAAGTTTGTGAGTCGAGGTATTCAATTTTGAAAAATCGAATTTTGGCCAAAAATACATGAAGATTCTCAAAAAAATAAATGGCCATTTTTTAATTGGAAAAAACGTCCTCTTTCGAACCGTGCTACTCAAAAAGCTGTACTACTTTTGTGAGTCGAGATATTCGATTTTTTTCAAAAGTTTGTGAGTCGAGGTATTCAATTTTGAAAAATCGAATTTTGGCCAAAAATACATGAAAATTCTCAAAAAAATAAATGGCCATTTTTTAATTGGAAAAAACGTCCTCTTTCGAACCGTGCTACTCAAAAAGCTGTACTACTTTTGTGAGTCGAGTAATTCGATTTTTTTCAAAATTTTGTTAGTCGAGGTATTCAATTTTGAAAAATCGAATTTTGGCCAAAAATACATGAAAATTCTCAAAAAAATAAATGGCCATTTTTTAATTGGAAAAAACGTCCTCTTTCGAACCGTGCTACTCAAAAAGCTGTACTACTTTTGTGAGTCGAGATATTCGATTTTTTTCAAAATTTTGTGAGTCGAGGTATTCAATTTTGAAAAATCGAATTTTGGCCAAAAATACATGAAAATTCTCAAAAAAATAAATGGCCATTTTTTAATTGGAAAAAACGTCCTCTTTCGAACCGTTCTACTCAAAAAGCTGTACTACTTTTGTGAGTCGAGATATTCGATTTTTTTCAAAATTTTGTGAGTCGAGGTATGCAATTTTGAAAAATCGAATTTTGGCCAAAAATACATGAAAATTCTCAAAAAAATAAATGGCCATTTTTTAATTGGAAAAAACGTCCTCTTTCGAACCGTTCTACTCAAAAAGCTGTACTACTTTTGTGAGTCGAGATATTCGATTTTTTTCAAAAGTTTGTGAGTCGAGGTATTCAATTTTAAAAATCGAATTTTGGCCAAAAATACATGAAAATTCTCAAAAAAATAAATGGCCATTTTTTAATTGGAAAAAACGTCCTCTTTCGAACCGTTCTACTCAAAAAGCTGTACTATTTTTGTGAGTCGAGATATTCGATTTTTTTCAAAAGTTTGTGAGTCGAGGTATTCAATTTTGAAAAATCTAATTTTGGCCAAAAATACATGAAAATTCTCAAAAAAATAAATGGCCATTTTTTAATTGGAACAAACGTCCTCTTTCGAACCGTGCTACTCAAAAAGCTGTACTACTTTTGTGAGTCGAGATATTCGATTTTTTTCAAAATTTTGTGAGTCGAGGTATTCAATTTTGAAAAATCGAATTTTGGGCAAAAATACATGAAAATTCTCAAAAAAATAAATGGCCATTTTTTAATTGGAAAAAACGTCCTCTTTCGAACCGTGCTACTCAAAAAGCTGTACTACTTTTGTGAGTCGAGATATTCGATTTTTTTCAAAATTTTGTGTGTCGGGGTATTCAATTTTGAAAAATCGAATTTTGGCCAAAAATACATGTTGAAGATTTTGTACTGCCCTAATACAATTCAAATGCGTACAACACAGTATTCGAAGTTATTGAAATACTTTATTTCGTTTGTTGAAATATAGTAGACATTGTATATTCCGTTTTTAATTTTATTACACAAAGAACCCTCTGTTCTATTACTTCATAATTTTTCGTAGTATACATACATAAGTTGTTGAATTAATAAAAACTTATATATTAGAAAAACGACTTCGAGTTTTCACTTTTACCGGAAGATCATAGATTCTGAATTTCACGCTATATCTCTTGGAACACAGATCCTAACAAAGGTTATGGGCCCAGAAATTCAGATATCTACTTAAAGTTTCATTCTGCAAGTAATTGATCGGAAAAGTGTGGTTACATCTCGTTGGAATCGTTTTTGGTTTTTACTACATTAAGAAGTCGGAAAAAGGTGTAATGGCAGGTCACGTTGCAAATATTGATAAACTTAATGGGGAAAACTACGCAACATGGTGCATACAAATGAAGAGCTTGCTAATAACGTTGGACTTGTATCACACAGTCTTAGGACAACGACCAGAAGGTGAAAACGAGGCCAAATGGCTTGTAGATGACAGCAAAGCTTTAGCTGCAATAACACTAAGTGTTAAAACAACTGAATTAATTCATATAAAGAATTGTACTTCTTCAAAAGCTGCCTGGGATCTTTTGAGTTCACTTTACCAAGCGAACACCGCATCTAGAAAGGTAAATTTATTTAAAAAATTGGTACATTTTAAATTAAATGCAAGCGAAAAATTTTCTCCACAAATCAATGAATTTTGTTGTACGGTCGATGATTTGAAGGAAATTGGGATCACGTTAAATGATGATCTGCTGTCAATTTTATTATTATGTGGTCTTCCCGATGAATTGGAATCTTTTGTAGTTGCTATAGAAAGCAGAGATAGCTTGCCAAAGTATGAAAATTTAATTTCCAAAATATTAGAAGAAGAAATGCGCCAAGGGAGCAAAAATAATTTAACAAATGAAACTGTTTTTGCGGCGAATTCGCGAAATGATTTTAAAAGGAATAAGAAAAATATTCCTAAAAATAGCATTAACAGAAATGCAAATAATAATAATAATATGCAATTTAAAGTAAATGAAAACAAAAATCTAAGCTGTAATGTATATAATAACAGCAACATTAAATGTTACCGATGTGGTAAAAAGGGACATATACGATCTCAGTGTAAAACTCATGACCGAAAAGATGACTTAGCTTGTTCAGTAATAGATAACAATATCGACTTAAGAGAGTTGTGGATATTGGACAGCGGAGCGACATCGCATATGTGCAGAATCAAAGAGTGTTTTGGGAAGTTAACGGAATCAAAGCAAAAAATTATTTTAGCATCTGGTGAGAGTATTTATGCTCAAGGAATTGGTGATGTTAAAATTAAAACAAAGTTCTGCAGGCTGACATTAAGAAATGTATGGTATGTACCTGAATTGCATTCTAATTTCTTGTCAATAAATAAAATAGTTAAATCTGGTCATATTGTTCAATTCGCCAAGAATAAAGCTGTGATGAGAAGCAGAAGAAATGAAATTATCTTTACAGCCAATCTATTAAACGATATGTTTATTGTCAACTTTGAAAAATTTGAAAATTGTGAAAAACTGAATGGGGCTATTGATGAAAATATTGTGAGAAGATGGCATCAGCGATTTGGTCACATAAATGTAAACGACCTAAACAAGTTAAATTCAAAGAACATGGTTAGAGGTATGAATGTTAAAATGCCAAAGAGTATTGAATGTTTTACATGTGCTGTGAACAAAATTTCTGCTACACCATATAAAACTTATGCAGATATTCAGACCAAAAGTGTTTTAGAATTGGTACACACAGATTTATGTGGGCCAATTGGTGTTAAATCTGTTGGTGGGTCATCTTATTTTATAACTTTCATCGATGACTATTCTCGTTATATAACTACGTATTTTTTGAAGAATAAAAGTGAAGCTTTTGATGCATTCCTTAATTTTTCCGTGCTCGCGGAGAAACAGACAGGTCGCCAAATAAAAACGCTACGCAGCGATAATGGGAAAGAGTTTATTAATTCTAAATTCAAGCAGCATTTTGCTAAAAAAGGTATTGTGCATCAAACAACAGTTGGTTATTCTCCTCAACAGAATGGTGTTTCGGAAAGGGCGAATAGAACGCTTGTTGAAATGGCGAGATGCTTGTTGGAGTCGTCTGGATTACCACAAAGTTTGTGGGGCGAAGCCATTAATACAGCGACTTATCTGAAGAACCGAGCTCCGACAAAAGTTCTCGACGATGTTACGCCTTGTGAAATATGGTATGGTAGAAAACCTTCGGTGTCATATTTAAAAACGTTTGGTTGCGATGCAGTGGTTTTGAAAAAGGGTCCAAAGCCTAAGGGTGGCAAATTTTTACCTAAAGGCGAAAAATTAAAATTTGTTGGTTATCAACTACATACAAAAGGATATCGCTTGTACAATCCTGGTACCAGACAAATTATTATTGCTCGTGATGTAATATTTTTTGAGCAATCATTCGAAAATATCACTAGTATTTGCGATGAAAATGAACTTTTTTATACAGATCTTTTTAAAATAAATAACAATGATGCTGAGGAAGTAGAAGACGCTGGTAATAAGGAAGTTGGTGACATTAGCGAACCTGAATATATGAGTGTTGAAACTAGTGAAGCTGAAAGAGAAGAAACACCTGTTGGTAATAAAAAGCGAAAACGTGGTAGACCTAAATTTGTTAAAGGTGGTGGTAAAGGGAGACCTAGGAAAATATATTGCATGGAAAATGATACCGAAATGTTAAACTCGGTTATAGAAAATCCAAAAACAGTAGCTGAGGCATTGAATTCCGAAAATTCCATAAAGTGGAAAGAGGCTATGCAGGCAGAATATAATTCATTGATCAAAAATAAAACCTGGAATCTCGTGGATAAGCCAAGTAAAGTAAATGTGATCGGGTGTAAATGGGTTTTCACTTTAAAACGTAAACCTGATGGCTCTATTGAAAAATATAAGGCGAGGCTAGTGGCTCATGGCTGTTCGCAGAAGTATAATATCGATTATCAGGAAACTTTTGCACCGGTTGTACGGCATTCTACTATTAGATTGCTTTTAGCTCTTTCTGCTAAACATAAGTTATTAGTAAATCATATCGATATTGTAGCAGCCTACCTAAATGGTGACTTAGAAGACGATGTGTACATGGTTCAACCTAAAATGTTTGAGGACAGTAATTCCCCAAACAAAGTCTGTAAATTAAACAAAGCATTATACGGCTTAAAACAAGCCGGTCGTGAATGGAACAAGAAGGCAAACGATTTCTTATTACAAATGGGTTTCACTAGGTGCAAATCAGATACTTGTGTTTATATGCAGAGAAATGGAAAGAATATTTGCCTTATAGCATTATATGTCGACGATATGCTAATAGCTTGTACCAGTGAAGAAGAAATGAAAAATGTTATTTTAAATTTAAATAAACATGTTGAAGCTACTGATCGTGGTCCAATATCGTTCTATTTGGGCATGGAAATTTTTCGTGATGGGTTGCGAGGCGATATTACTTTACATCAAGAAAAATACACTAAAGAAATTCTGGATCGTTGGGGTATGGCAAATTGTAAACCAGCTACTACTCCGTGGTCAAGTGGAACAGTTTTGAAAAAATGTAATGCACAGTGTGAAAATTTAGATGTGAAAAATTATCAAAGTCTAATTGGTGCACTGATGTATCTTGCGGTGATATCTAGACCCGATCTAATGCACGTCGTGTCGAGGTTATCGCAATTTAATACGCATCCACATGAAGAGCATTTTCAAGCCGCTAAACATGTTCTCAGATATTTAAAAAATAATAGTATGGGTAAAATTAATTATTCTAACAATTTGGAAAATTTTGAATGTTTCACAGACTCAGATTGGGGAGGTGATTCTAATGACCGCAGGTCTTATTCTGGGCATGTGGTGTTTATGGCTGGTGGCCCTATTGCATGGGAATCTCGCAAGCAATCTGTTGTGGCTTTAAGTACAATGGAGGCAGAATATATTGCTTTATGCCAAGGGACTAAAGAAGTTGTATTCCATCGTAGTCTGCTTACTGAGTTGGGTTTCGACGAATATGTTGTCAGTCCTACATCTATATTATGTGATAACCAGGGTGCAGTCTTTATGGTAAAAAATCAAACTGTCAAAAAGAGGAGCAAACACATTGATATACGTTATCACTATATTCGAGAAAAGTTTGAGGAGAGCGCTATTGAAATACAGTATGTTACTTCTGAAGACAACGCTGCTGATATACTTACAAAATGTTTAACTAAACAAAGGCATATACATTGTTGTAATTTATTAAAAATTAAAATGTAATTCTTAAAAGAACGCATTTGATTTGAGGCGGAGATTGTTGAAGATTTTGTACTGCCCTAATACAATTCAAATGCGTACAACACAGTATTCAAAGTTATTGAAATACTTTATTTCGTTTGTTGAATTGTATATTCCGTTTTTAATTTTATTACACAAAGAACCATCTGTTCTATTACTTCATAATTTTTCGTAGTATACATACATAAGTTGTTGAATTAATAAAAACTTATATATTAGAAAAACGACTTCGAGTTTTCACTTTTACCGGAAGATCATAGATTCTGAATTTCACGCTATATCTCTTGGAACACAGATCCTAACAATACATGAAAATTCTCAAAAAAATAAATGGCCATTTTTTAATTGGAAAAAACGTCCTCTTTCGAACCGTGCTACTCAAAAAGCTGTACTACTTCTGTGAGTCGAGATATTCGATTTTTTTCAAAATTTTGTGAGTCGAGGTATGCAATTTTGAAAAATCGAATTTTGGCCAAAAATACATGAAAATTCTCAAAAAAATAAATGGCCATTTTTTAATTGGAAAAAACGTCCTCTTTCGAACCGTTCTACTCAAAAAGCTGTACTACTTTTGTGAGTCGAGATATTCGATTTTTTTCAAAAGTTTGTGAGTCGAGGTATTCAATTTTAAAAATCGAATTTTGGCCAAAAATACATGAAAATTCTCAAAAAAATAAATGGCCATTTTTTAATTGGAAAAAACGTCCTCTTTCGAACCGTGCTACTCAAAAAGCTGTACTACTTTTGTGAGTCGAGATATTCGATTTTTTTCAAAATTTTGTGAGTCGAGGTATTCAATTTTGAAAAATCGAATTTTGGCCAAAAATACATGAAAATTCTCAAAAAAATAAATGGCCATTTTTTAATTGGAAAAAACGTCCTCTTTCGAACCGTGCTACTCAAAAAGCTGTACTACTTTTGTGAGTCGAGATATTCGATTTTTTTCAAAATTTTGTGAGACGAGGTATTCAATTTTGAAAAATCGAATTTTGGCCAAAAATACATGAAAATTCTCAAAAAAAATAAATGGCCATTTTTTAATTGGAAAAAAGTCCTCTTTCGAACCGTTCTACTCCAAAAGCTGTACTACTTTTGTGAGTCGAGATATTCGATTTTTTTCAAAATTTTGTGAGTCGAGGTATTCAATTTTGAAAAATCGAATTTTGGTCAAAAATATATGAAAATTCTCAAAAAAATAAATGGCCATTTTTTAATTGGAAAAAACGTCCTCTTCCGAACCGTGCTACTCAAAAAGCTGTACTACTTTTGTGAGTCGAGATATTCGATTTTTTTCAAAATTTTGTGTGTCGGGGTATTCAATTTTGAAAAATCGAATTTTGGCCAAAAATACATGAAAATTCTCAAAAAAATAAATGGCCATTTTTTAATTGGAAAAAACGTCCTCTTTCGAACCGTTGTACTCAAAAAGCTGTACTACTTTTGTGAGTCGAGATATTCGATTTTTTTCAAAAGTTTGTGAGTCGAGGTATTCAATTTTGAAAAATCGAATTTTGGCTAAAAATACATGAAAATTCTCAAAAAAATAAATTTCCATTTTTTAATTGGAAAAAACGTCCTCTTTCGAACCGTGCTACTCAAAAAGCTGTACTACTTTTGTGAGTCGAGATATTCGATTTTTTTCAAAAGTTTGTGAGTCGAGGTATTCAATTTTGAAAAATCGAATTTTGGCCAAAAATCATGAAAATTCTCAAAAAAATAAATGGCCATTTTTTAATTGGAAAAAACGTCCTCTTTCGAACCGTGCTACTCAAAAATCTGTACTACTTCTGTGAGTCGAGATATTCGTTTTTTTTTTCAAAATTTTGTGAGTCGAGGTATTCAATTTTGAAAAATCGAATTTTGGCCAAAAATACATGAAAATTCTCAAAAAAATAAATGGCCATTTTTTAATTGGAAAAAACGTCCTCTTTCGAACCGTGCTACTCAAAAAGCTGTACTACTTTTGTGAGTCGAGATATTCGATTTTTTCAAAAGTTTGTGAGTCGAGGTATTCAATTTTGAAAAATCGAATTTTGGCCAAAAATACATGAAAATTCTCAAAAAAATATATGGCCATTTTTTAATTGGAAAAAACGTCCTCTTTCGAACCGTGCTACTCAAAAAGCTGTACTACTTCTGTGAGTCGAGATATTCGATTTTTTTCAAAATTTTGTGAGTCGAGGTATTCAATTTTGAAAAATCGAATTTTGGCCAAAAATACATGAAAATTCTCAAAAAAATAAATGGCCATTTTTTAATTGGAAAAAACGTCCTCTTTCGAACCGTGCTACTCAAAAAGCTGTACTACTTCTGTGAGTCGAGATATTCGATTTTTTTCAAAATTTTGTGATTCGAGGTATGCAATTTTGAAAAATCCAATTTTGGCCAAAAATACATGAAAATTCTCAAAAAAATAAATGGCCATTTTTTAATTGGAAAAAACGTCCTCTTTCGAACCGTGCTACTCAAAAAGCTGTACTACTTCTGTGAGTCGAAATATTCGATTTTTTTCAAAATTTTGTGAGTCGAGGTATTCAATTTTGAAAAATCGAATTGTGGCCAATAATACATGAAGATTCTCAAAAAAATAAATGGCCATTTTTTAATTGGAAAAAACGTCCTCTTTCGAACCGTGCTACTCAAAAAGCTGTACTACTTTTGTGAGTCGAGATATTCGATTTTTTTCAAAATTTTGTGAGTCGAGGTATTCAATTTTGAAAAATCGAATTTTGGTCAAAAATATATGAAAATTCTCAAAAAAATAAATGGCCATTTTTTAATTGGAAAAAACGTCCTCTTTCGAACCGTGCTACTCAAAAAGCTGTACTACTTTTGTGAGTCGAGATATTCGATTTTTTTCAAAATTTTGTGAGTCGAGGTATTCAATTTTGAAAAATCGAATTTTGGCCAAAAATACATGAAAATTCTCAAAAAAATAAATGGCCATTTTTTAATTGGAAAAAACGTTCTCTTTCGAACCGTGCTGCTCAAAAAGCTGTACTACTTTTGTGAGTCGAGATATTCGATTTTTTTCAAAATTTTGTGAGTCGAGGTATTCAATTTTGAAAAATCGAATTTTGGGCAAAAATACATGAAAATTCTCAAAAAAATAAATGGCCATTTTTAATTGGAAAAAACGTCCTCTTTCGAACCGTGCTACTCAAAAAGCTGTACTACTTTTGTGAGTCGAGATATTCGATTTTTTTCAAAATTTTGTGAGTCGAGGTATTCAATTTTGAAAAATCGAATTTTGGCCAAAAATACATGAAAATTCTCAAAAAAATAAATGGCCATTTTTTAATTGGAAAAAACGTCCTCTTTCGAACCGTTCTACTCAAAAAGCTGTACTACTTTTGTGAGTCGAGATATTCGATTTTTTTCAAAATTTTGTGAGTCGAGGTATGCAATTTTGAAAAATCGAATTTTGGCCAAAAATACATGAAAATGCTCAAAAAAATAAATGGCCATTTTTTAATTGGAAAAAACGTCCTCTTTCGAACCGTTCTACTCAAAAAGCTGTACTACTTTTGTGAGTCGAGATATTCGATTTTTTTCAAAAGTTTGTGAATCGAGGTATTCAATTTTAAAAATCGAATTTTGGCCAAAAATACATGAAAATTCTCAAAAAAATAAATGGCCATTTTTTAATTGGAAAAAACGTCCTCTTTCGAACCGTTCTACTCAAAAAGCTGTACTACTTTTGTGAGTCGAGGTATTCAATTTTTTTCAAAAGTTTGTGAGTCGAGGTATTAAATTTTGAAAAATCTAATTTTGGCCAAAAATACATGAAAATTCTCAAAAAAATAAATTTCCATTTTTTAATTGGAAAAAACGTCCTCTTTCGAACCGTGCTACTCAAAAAGCTGTACTACTTCTGTGAGTCGAGATATTCGATTTTTTTCAAAATTTTGTGAGTCGAGGTATTCAATTTTGAAAAATCGAATTTTGGCCAAAAATACATGAAAATTCTCAAAAAAATAAATGGCCATTTTTTAATTGGAAGAAACGTCCTCTTTCGAACCGTTCTACTCAAAAAGCTGTACTACTTTTGTGAGTCGAGATATTCGATTTTTTTCAAAAGTTTGTGAGTCGAGGTATGCAATTTTGAAAAATCGAATTTTGGCCAAAAATACATGAAAGTTCTCAAAAAAATAAATGGCCATTTTTTAATTGGAAAAAACGTCCTCTTTCGAACCGTTCCACTCAAAAAGCTGTACTACTTTTGTGAGTCGAGATATTCAATTTTTTTCAAAAGTTTGTGAGTCGTGGTATTCAATTTTGAAAAATCGAATTTTGGTCAAAAATATATGAAAATTCTCAAAAAAATAAATGGCCATTTTTTAATTGGAAAAAACGTCCTCTTCCGAACCGTGCTACTCAAAAAGCTGTACTACTTTTGTGAGTCGAGATATTCGATTTTTTTCAAAATTTTGTGTGTCGGTGTATTCAATTTTGAAAAATCGAATTTTGGCCAAAAATACATGAAAATTCTCAAAAAAATAAATGGCCATTTTTTAATTGAAAAAAACGTCCTCTTTCGAACCGTGCTACTCAAAAAGCTGTACTACTTCTGTGAGTCGAGATATTCGATTTTTTTCAAAATTTTGTGAGTCGAGGTATGCAATTTTGAAAAATCGAATTTTGGCCAAAAATACATGAAAATTCTCAAAAAAATAAATGGCCATTTTTTAATTGGAAAAAACGTCCTCTTTCGAACCGTTCTACTCAAAAAGCTGTACTACTTTTGTGAGTCGAGATATTCGATTTTTTTCAAAAGTTTGTGAGTCGAGGTATTCAATTTTAAAAATCGAATTTTGGCCAAAAATACATGAAAATTCTCAAAAAAATAAATGGCCATTTTTTAATTGGAAAAAACGTCCTCTTTCGAACCGTTCTACTCAAAAAGCTGTACTACTTTTGTGAGTCGAGGTATTCAATTTTTTTCAAAAGTTTGTGAGTCGAGGTATTAAATTTTGAAAAATCTAATTTTGGCCAAAAATACATGAAAATTCTCAAAAAAATAAATTTCCATTTTTTAATTGGAAAAAACGTCCTCTTTCGAACCGTTCCACTCAAAAAGCTGTACTACTTTTGTGAGTCGAGATATTCAATTTTTTTCAAAAGTTTGTGAGTCGTGGTATTCAATTTTAAAAATCGAATTTTGGCCAAAAATACATGAAAATTCTCAAAAAAATAAATGGCCATTTTTTAATTGGAAAAAACGTCCTCTTTCGAACCGTGCTACTCAAAAAGCTGTACTACTTTTGTGAGTCGAGATATTCGATTTTTTTCAAAATTTTGTGAGACGAGGTATTCAATTTTGAAAAATCGAATTTTGGCCAAAAATACATGAAAATTCTCAAAAAAAATAAATGGCCATTTTTTAATTGGAAAAAACGTCCTCTTTCGAACCGTTCTACTCAAAAAGCTGTACTACTTTTGTGAGTCGAGATATTCGATTTTTTTCAAAATTTTGTGAGTCGAGGTATTCAATTTTGAAAAATCGAATTTTGGTCAAAAATATATGAAAATTCTCAAAAAAATAAATGGCCATTTTTTAATTGGAAAAAACGTCCTCTTCCGAACCGTGCTACTCAAAAAGCTGTACTACTTTTGTGAGTCGAGATATTCGATTTTTTTCAAAATTTTGTGTGTCGGGGTATTCAATTTTGAAAAATCGAATTTTGGCCAAAAATACATGAAAATTCTCAAAAAAATAAATGGCCATTTTTTAATTGAAAAAAACGTCCTCTTTCGAACCGTTGTACTCAAAAAGCTGTACTACTTTTGTGAGTCGAGATATCCGATTTTTTTCAAAAGTTTGTGAGTCGAGGTATTCAATTTTGAAAAATCGAATTTTGGCCAAAAATACATGAAAATTCTCAAAAAAATAAATTTCCATTTTTTAATTGGAAAAAACGTCCTCTTTCGAACCGTGCTACTCAAAAAGCTGTACCACTTTTGTGAGTCGAGATATTCGATTTTTTTCAAAATTTTGTGATTCGAGGTATGCAATTTTGAAAAATCCAATTTTGGCCAAAAATACATGAAAATTCTCAAAAAAATAAATGGCCATTTTTTAATTGGAAAAAACGTCCTCTTTCGAACCGTGCTACTCAAAAAGCTGTACTACTTCTGTGAGTCGAAATATTCGATTTTTTTCAAAATTTTGTGAGTCGAGGTATTCAATTTTGAAAAATCGAATTTTGGCCAATAATACATGAAGATTCTCAAAAAAATAAATGGCCATTTTTTAATTGGAAAAAACGTCCTCTTTCGAACCGTGCTACTCAAAAAGCTGTACTACTTTTGTGAGTCGAGATATTCGATTTTTTTCAAAATTTTGTGAGACGAGGTATTCAATTTTGAAAAATCGAATTTTGGCCAAAAATACATGAAAATTCTCAAAAAAAATAAATGGCCATTTTTTAATTGGAAAAAACGTCCTCTTTCGAACCGTTCTACTCAAAAAGCTGTACTACTTTTGTGAGTCGAGATATTCGATTTTTTTCAAAATTTTGTGAGTCGAGGTATTCAATTTTGAAAAATCGAATTTTGGTCAAAAATATATGAAAATTCTCAAAAAAATAAATGGCCATTTTTTAATTGGAAAAAACGTCCTCTTCCGAACCGTGCTACTCAAAAAGCTGTACTACTTTTGTGAGTCGAGATATTCGATTTTTTTCAAAAGTTTGTGAGTCGTGGTATTCAATTTTGAAAAATCGAATTTTGGTCAAAAATATATGAAAATTCTCAAAAAAATAAATGGCCATTTTTTAATTGGAAAAAACGTCCTCTTCCGAACCGTGCTACTCAAAAAGCTGTACTACTTTTGTGAGTCGAGATATTCGATTTTTTTCAAAATTTTGTGTGTCGGTGTATTCAATTTTGAAAAATCGAATTTTGGCCAAAAATACATGAAAATTCTCAAAAAAATAAATGGCCATTTTTTAATTGAAAAAAAAACGTCCTCTTTCGAACCGTGCTACTCAAAAAGCTGTACTACTTCTGTGAGTCGAGATATTCGATTTTTTTCAAAATTTTGTGAGTCGAGGTATGCAATTTTGAAAAATCGAATTTTGGCCAAAAATACATGAAAATTCTCAAAAAAATAAATGGCCATTTTTTAATTGGAAAAAACGTCCTCTTTCGAACCGTTCTACTCAAAAAGCTGTACTACTTTTGTGAGTCGAGATATTCGATTTTTTTCAAAAGTTTGTGAGTCGAGGTATTCAATTTTAAAAATCGAATTTTGGCCAAAAATACATGAAAATTCTCAAAAAAATAAATGGCCATTTTTTAATTGGAAAAAACGTCCTCTTTCGAACCGTTCTACTCAAAAAGCTGTACTACTTTTGTGAGTCGAGGTATTCAATTTTTTTCAAAAGTTTGTGAGTCGAGGTATTAAATTTTGAAAAATCTAATTTTGGCCAAAAATACATGAAAATTCTCAAAAAAATAAATTTCCATTTTTTAATTGGAAAAAACGTCCTCTTTCGAACCGTTCCACTCAAAAAGCTGTACTACTTTTGTGAGTCGAGATATTCAATTTTTTTCAAAAGTTTGTGAGTCGTGGTATTCAATTTTAAAAATCGAATTTTGGCCAAAAATACATGAAAATTCTCAAAAAAATAAATGGCCATTTTTTAATTGGAAAAAACGTCCTCTTTCGAACCGTGCTACTCAAAAAGCTGTACTACTTTTGTGAGTCGAGATATTCGATTTTTTTCAAAATTTTGTGAGACGAGGTATTCAATTTTGAAAAATCGAATTTTGGCCAAAAATACATGAAAATTCTCAAAAAAAATAAATGGCCATTTTTTAATTGGAAAAAACGTCCTCTTTCGAACCGTTCTACTCAAAAAGCTGTACTACTTTTGTGAGTCGAGATATTCGATTTTTTTCAAAATTTTGTGAGTCGAGGTATTCAATTTTGAAAAATCGAATTTTGGTCAAAAATATATGAAAATTCTCAAAAAAATAAATGGCCATTTTTTAATTGGAAAAAACGTCCTCTTCCGAACCGTGCTACTCAAAAAGCTGTACTACTTTTGTGAGTCGAGATATTCGATTTTTTTCAAAATTTTGTGTGTCGGGGTATTCAATTTTGAAAAATCGAATTTTGGCCAAAAATACATGAAAATTCTCAAAAAAATAAATGGCCATTTTTTAATTGAAAAAAACGTCCTCTTTCGAACCGTTGTACTCAAAAAGCTGTACTACTTTTGTGAGTCGAGATATCCGATTTTTTTCAAAAGTTTGTGAGTCGAGGTATTCAATTTTGAAAAATCGAATTTTGGCCAAAAATACATGAAAATTCTCAAAAAAATAAATTTCCATTTTTTAATTGGAAAAAACGTCCTCTTTCGAACCGTGCTACTCAAAAAGCTGTACCACTTTTGTGAGTCGAGATATTCGATTTTTTTCAAAATTTTGTGATTCGAGGTATGCAATTTTGAAAAATCCAATTTTGGCCAAAAATACATGAAAATTCTCAAAAAAATAAATGGCCATTTTTTAATTGGAAAAAACGTCCTCTTTCGAACCGTGCTACTCAAAAAGCTGTACTACTTCTGTGAGTCGAAATATTCGATTTTTTTCAAAATTTTGTGAGTCGAGGTATTCAATTTTGAAAAATCGAATTTTGGCCAATAATACATGAAGATTCTCAAAAAAATAAATGGCCATTTTTTAATTGGAAAAAACGTCCTCTTTCGAACCGTGCTACTCAAAAAGCTGTACTACTTTTGTGAGTCGAGATATTCGATTTTTTTCAAAATTTTGTGAGACGAGGTATTCAATTTTGAAAAATCGAATTTTGGCCAAAAATACATGAAAATTCTCAAAAAAAATAAATGGCCATTTTTTAATTGGAAAAAACGTCCTCTTTCGAACCGTTCTACTCAAAAAGCTGTACTACTTTTGTGAGTCGAGATATTCGATTTTTTTCAAAATTTTGTGAGTCGAGGTATTCAATTTTGAAAAATCGAATTTTGGTCAAAAATATATGAAAATTCTCAAAAAAATAAATGGCCATTTTTTAATTGGAAAAAACGTCCTCTTCCGAACCGTGCTACTCAAAAAGCTGTACTACTTTTGTGAGTCGAGATATTCGATTTTTTTCAAAAGTTTGTGAGTCGTGGTATTCAATTTTGAAAAATCGAATTTTGGTCAAAAATATATGAAAATTCTCAAAAAAATAAATGGCCATTTTTTAATTGGAAAAAACGTCCTCTTCCGAACCGTGCTACTCAAAAAGCTGTACTACTTTTGTGAGTCGAGATATTCGATTTTTTTCAAAATTTTGTGTGTCGGTGTATTCAATTTTGAAAAATCGAATTTTGGCCAAAAATACATGAAAATTCTCAAAAAAATAAATGGCCATTTTTTAATTGAAAAAAAACGTCCTCTTTCGAACCGTGCTACTCAAAAAGCTGTACTACTTCTGTGAGTCGAGATATTCGATTTTTTTCAAAATTTTGTGAGTCGAGGTATGCAATTTTGAAAAATCGAATTTTGGCCAAAAATACATGAAAATTCTCAAAAAAATAAATGGCCATTTTTTAATTGGAAAAAACGTCCTCTTTCGAACCGTTCTACTCAAAAAGCTGTACTACTTTTGTGAGTCGAGATATTCGATTTTTTTCAAAAGTTTGTGAGTCGAGGTATTCAATTTTAAAAATCGAATTTTGGCCAAAAATACATGAAAATTCTCAAAAAAATAAATGGCCATTTTTTAATTGGAAAAAACGTCCTCTTTCGAACCGTTCTACTCAAAAAGCTGTACTACTTTTGTGAGTCGAGGTATTCAATTTTTTTCAAAAGTTTGTGAGTCGAGGTATTAAATTTTGAAAAATCTAATTTTGGCCAAAAATACATGAAAATTCTCAAAAAAATAAATTTCCATTTTTTAATTGGAAAAAACGTCCTCTTTCGAACCGTTCCACTCAAAAAGCTGTACTACTTTTGTGAGTCGAGATATTCAATTTTTTTCAAAAGTTTGTGAGTCGTGGTATTCAATTTTAAAAATCGAATTTTGGCCAAAAATACATGAAAATTCTCAAAAAAATAAATGGCCATTTTTTAATTGGAAAAAACGTCCTCTTTCGAACCGTGCTACTCAAAAAGCTGTACTACTTTTGTGAGTCGAGATATTCGATTTTTTTCAAAATTTTGTGAGACGAGGTATTCAATTTTGAAAAATCGAATTTTGGCCAAAAATACATGAAAATTCTCAAAAAAAATAAATGGCCATTTTTTAATTGGAAAAAACGTCCTCTTTCGAACCGTTCTACTCAAAAAGCTGTACTACTTTTGTGAGTCGAGATATTCGATTTTTTTCAAAATTTTGTGAGTCGAGGTATTCAATTTTGAAAAATCGAATTTTGGTCAAAAATATATGAAAATTCTCAAAAAAATAAATGGCCATTTTTTAATTGGAAAAAACGTCCTCTTTCGAACCGTTGTACTCAAAAAGCTGTACTACTTTTGTGAGTCGAGATATTCGATTTTTTTCAAAAGTTTGTGAGTCGAGGTATTCAATTTTGAAAAATCGAATTTTGGCCAAAAATACATGAAAATTCTCAAAAAAATAAATTTCCATTTTTTAATTGGAAAAAACGTCCTCTTTCGAACCGTGCTACTCAAAAAGCTGTACCACTTTTGTGAGTCGAGATATTCGATTTTTTTCAAAAGTTTGTGAGTCGAGGTATTCAATTTTGAAAAATCGAATTTTGGCCAAAAATCATGAAAATTCTCAAAAAAATAAATGACCATTTTTTAATTGGAAAAAACGTCCTCTTTCGAACCGTGCTACTCAAAAATCTGTACTACTTCTGTGAGTCGAGATATTCGTTTTTTTTTCAAAATTTTGTGAGTCGAGGTATTCAATTTTGAAAACCGAATTTTGGCCAAAAATACATGAAAATTCTCAAAAAAATAAATGGCCATTTTTTAATTGGAAAAAACGTCCTCTTTCGAACCGTTCTACTCAAAAAGCTGTACTACTTTTGTGAGTCGAGATATTCGATTTTTTTTCAAAAGTTTGTGAGTCGAGGTATTCAATTTTGAAAAATCGAATTTTGGCCAAAAAAACATGAAAATTCTCAAAAAAATAAATGGCCATTTTTTAATTGGAAAAAACGTCCTCTTACGAACCGTGCTACTCAAAAAGCTGTACTACTTTTGTGAGTCGAGATATTCGATTTTTTCAAAAGTTTGTGAGTCGAGGTATTCAATTTTGAAAAATCGAATTTTGGCCAAAAATACATGAAAATTCTCAAAAAAATAAATGGCCATTTTTTAATTGGAAAAAACGTCCTCTTTCGAACCGTGCTACTCAAAAAGCTGTACGACTTCTGTGAGTCGAGATATTCGATTTTTTTCAAAATTTAGTGAGTCGAGGTATTCAATTTTGAAAAATCGATTTTTGGCCAAAAATACATGAAAATTCTCAAAAAAATAAATGGCCATTTTTTAATTGGAAAAAACATCCTCTTTCGAACCGTGCTACTCAAAAAGCTGTACTACTTTTGTGTGTCGAGATATTCGATTTTTTTCAAAATTTTGTGAGCCGAGGTATTCAATTTTTAAAAATCGAATTTTGGCCAAAAATACATGAAAATTCTCAAAAAAATAAATGGCCATTTTTTAATTGGAAAAAACGTCCTCTTTCGAACCGTGCTACTCAAAAAGCTGTACTACTTTCGTGTGTCGAGATATTCGATTTTTTTCAAAATTTTGTGAGCCGAGGTGTTCAATTTTGAAAAATCGAATTTTGGCCAAAAATACATGAATATTCTCAAAAAAATAAATGGCCATTTTTTAATTGGAAAAAACGTCCTCTTTCGAACCGTGCTACTCAAAAAGCTGTACTACTTTTGTGAGTCGAGATATTCGATTTTTTTCAAAATTTTGTGTGTCGGTGTATTCAATTTTGAAAAATCGAATTTTGGCCAAAAATACATGAAAATTCTCAAAAAAATAAATGGCCATTTTTTAATTGGAAAAAACGTCCTCTTTCGAACCGTGCTACTCAGAAAGCTATACTACTTCTGTGAGTCGAGATATTCGATTTTTTTCAAAATTTTGTGAGTCGAGGTATGCAATTTTGAAAAATCCAATTTTGGCCAAAAATACATGAAAATTCTCAAAAAAATAAATGGCCATTTTTTAATTGGAAAAAACGCCCTCTTTCGAACCGTTCTACTCAAAAAGCTGTACGACTTTTGTGACTCGAGATATTCGATTTTTTTCAAAAGTTTGTGAGTCGAGGTATTCAATTTTAAAAATCGAATTTTGGCCAAAAATACATGAAAATTCTCAAAAAAATAAATGGCCATTTTTTAATTGAAAAAAACGTCCTCTTTCGAACCGTGCTACTCAAAAAGCTGTACTACTTTTGTGAGTCGAGATATTCGATTTTTTTCAAAATTTTGTGAGTCGAGGTATTCAATTTTGAAAAATCGAATTTTGGCCAAAAATACATGAAAATTCTCAAAAAAATAAATGGCCATTTTTTAATTGGAAAAAACGTCCTCTTTCGAACCGTGCTACTCAAAAAGCTGTACTACTTTTGTGAGTCGAGATATTCGATTTTTTTCAAAATTTTGTGAGACGAGGTATTCAATTTTGAAAAATCGAATTTTGGCCAAAAATACATGAAAATTCTCAAAAAAAAAATAAATGGCCAATTTTTAATTGGAAAAAACGTCCTCTTTCGAACCGTTCTACTCAAAAAGCTGTACTACTTTTGTGAGTCGAGATATTCGATTTTTTTCAAAATTTTGTGAGTCGAGGTATTCAATTTTGAAAAATCGAATTTTGGTCAAAAATATATGAAAATTCTCAAAAAAATAAATGGCCATTTTTTAATTGGAAAAAACGTCCTCTTCCGAACCGTGCTACTCAAAAAGCTGTACTACTTTTGTGAGTCGAGATATTCGTTTTTTTTCAAAATTTTGTGTGTCGTGGTATTCAATTTTGAAAAATCGAATTTTGGCCAAAAATACATGAAAATTCTCAAAAAAATAAATGGCAATTTTTTAATTGGAAAAAACGTCCTCTTTCGAACCGTGCTACTCAAAAAGCTGTACTACTTCTGTGAATCGAGATATTCGATTTTTTTCAAAATTTTGTGAGTCGAGGTATTCAATTTTGAAAAATCGATTTTTGGCCAAAAATACATGAAAATTCTCAAAAAAATAAATGGCCATTTTTTAATTGGAAAAAACATCCTCTTTCGAACCGTGCTACTCAAAAAGCTGTACTACTTTTGTGTGTCGAGATATTCGATTTTTTTTCAAAATTTTGTGAGCCGAGGTATTCAATTTTTAAAAATCGAATTTTGGCCAAAAATACATGAAAATTCTCAAAAAAATAAATGGCCATTTTTTAATTGGAAAAAACGTCCTCTTTCGAACCGTGCTACTCAAAAAGCTGTACTACTTTTGTGAGTCGAGATATTCGATTTTTTTCAAAATTTTGTGAGCCGAGGTGTTCAATTTTGAAAAATCGAATTTTGGCCAAAAATACATGAAAATTCTCAAAACAATAAATGGCCATTTTTTAATTGGAAAAAACGTCCTCTTTCGAACCGTGCTACTCAAAAAGCTGTACTACTTTTGTGAGTCGAGATATTCGATTTTTTTCAAAAGTTTGTGAGTCAAGGTATTCAATTTTGATAAATCGAATTTTGGCCAAAAATACATGAAAATTCTCAAAAAAATAAATGGCCATTTTTTAATTGGAAAAAACGTCCTCTTTCGAACCGTGCTACTCAAAAAGCTGTACTACTTTTGTGAGTCGAGATATTCGATTTTTTTCAAAATTTTGTGTGTCGGGGTATTCAATTTTGAAAAATCGAATTTTGGCCAAAAATACATGAAAATTCTCAAAAAAATAAATGGCCATATTTTAATTGGAAAAAACGTCCTCTTTCGAACCGTGCTACTCAAAAAGCTGTACTGCTTTCGTGTGTCGAGATATTCGATTTTTTTCAAAATTTTGTGAGCCGAGGTATTCAATTTTGAAAAATCGAATTTTGGCCAAAAATACATGAAAATTCTCAAAAAAATAAATGGCCATTTTTTAATTGGAAAAAACGTCCTCTTTCGAATCGTGCTACTCAAAAAGCTGTACTACTTTTGTGAGTCGAGATATTCGATTTTTTTCAAAAGTTTGTGAGTCAAGGTATTCAATTTTGATAAATCGAATTTTGGCCAAAAATACATGAAAATTCTCAAAAAAATAAATGGCCATTTTTTAATTGGAAAAAACGTCCTCTTTCGAACCGTGCTACTCAAAAAGCTGTACTACTTTTGTGAGTCGAGATATTCGATTTTTTTCAAAATTTTGTGTGTCGGGGTATTCAATTTTGAAAAATCGAATTTTGGCCAAAAATACATGAAAATTCTCAAAAAAATAAATGGCCATATTTTAATTGGAAAAAACGTCCTCTTTCGAACCGTGCTACTCAAAAAGCTGTACTGCTTTCGTGTGTCGAGATATTCGATTTTTTTCAAAATTTTGTGAGCCGAGGTATTCAATTTTGAAAAATCGAATTTTGGCCAAAAATACATGAAAATTCTCAAAAAAATAAATGGCCATTTTTTAATTGGAAAAAACGTCCTCTTTCGAATCGTGCTACTCAAAAAGCTGTACTACTTTTGTGAGTCGAGATATTCGATTTTTTTCAAAATTTTGTGTGTCGGTGTATTCAATTTTGAAAAATCGAATTTTGGCCAAAAATACATGAAAATTCTCAAAAAAATAAATGGCCATTTTTTAATTGGAAAAAACGTCCTCTTTCGAACCGTGCTACTCAAAAAGCTGTACTACTTTTGTGAGTCGAGATATTCGATTTTTTTCAAAATTTTGTGTGTTGGGGTATTCAGTTTTGAAAAATCGAATTTTGGCCAAAAATACATGAAAATTCTCAAAAAAATAAATGGCCATTTTTTAATTGGAAAAAACGTCCTCTTTCGAACCGTGCTACTCTAAAAGCTGTACTACTTTCGTGTGTCGAGATATTCGATTTTTTTCAAAATTTTGTGAGCCGAGGTATTCAATTTTGGAAAATCGTATTTTGGCCAAAAATACATGAAAATTCTCAAAAAAATAAATGGCCATTTTTTAATTGGAAAAAACGTCCTCTTTCGAACCGTGCTACTCAAAAAGCTGTACTACTTCTGTGAGTCGAGATATTCGATTTTTTTCAAAATTTTGTGAGTCGAGGTATGCAATTTTGAAAAATCGAATTTTGGCCAAAAATACATGAAAATTCTCAAAAAAATAAATGGCCATTTTTTAATTGGAAAAAACGTCCTCTTTCGAACCGTTCTACACAAAAAGCTGTACTACTTTTGTGAGTCTAGATATTCGATTTTTTTTCAAAAGTTTGTGAGTCGAGGTATTCAATTTTGAAAAATCGAATTTTGGCCAAAAATACATGAAAATTCTCAAAAAAATAAATGGCCATTTTTTAATTGGAAAAAACGTCCTCTGTCGAACCGTGCTACTCAAAAAGCTGTACTACTTTTGTGAGTCGAGATATTCGATTTTTTCAAAAGTTTGTGAGTCGAGGTATTCAATTTTGAAAAATCGAATTTTGGCCAAAAATACATGAAAATTCTCAAAAAAATAAATGGCCATTTTTTAATTGGAAAAAACGTCCTCTTTCGAACCGTGCTACTCAAAAAGCTGTACTACTTCTGTGAATCGAGATATTCGATTTTTTTCAAAATTTTGTGAGTCGAGGTATTCAATTTTGAAAAATCGATTTTTGGCCAAAAATTCATGAAAATTCTCAAAAAAATAAATGGCCATTTTTTAATTGGAAAAAACATCCTCTTTCGAACCGTGCTACTCAAAAAGCTGTACTACTTTTGTGTGTCGAGATATTCGATTTTTTTTCAAAATTTTGTGAGCCGAGGTATTCAATTTTTAAAAATCGAATTTTGGCCAAAAATACATGAAAATTCTCAAAAAAATAAATGGCCATATTTTAATTGGAAAAAACGTCCTTTTTCGAACCGTGCTACTCAAAAAGCTGTACTACTTTCGTGTGTCGAGATATTCGATTTTTTTCAAAATTTTGTGAGCCGAGGTATTCAATTTTGAAAAAACGAATTTCGGCCAAAAATACATGAAAATTCTCAAAAAAATAAATGGCCATTTTTTAATTGGAAAAAACGTCCTCTTTCGAACCGTGCTACTCAAAAAGCTGTACTACTTCTGTGAATCGAGATATTCGATTTTTTTCAAAATTTTGTGAGTCGAGGTATTCAATTTTGAAAAATCGATTTTTGGCCAAAAATTCATGAAAATTCTCAAAAAAATAAATGGCCATTTTTTAATTGGAAAAAACATCCTCTTTCGAACCGTGCTACTCAAAAAGCTGTACTACTTTTGTGTGTCGAGATATTCGATTTTTTTTCAAAATTTTGTGAGCCGAGGTATTCAATTTTTAAAAATCGAATTTTGGCCAAAAATACATGAAAATTCTCAAAAAAATAAATGGCCATATTTTAATTGGAAAAAACGTCCTCTTTCGAACCGTGCTACTCAAAAAGCTGTACTACTTTCGTGTGTCGAGATATTCGATTTTTTTCAAAATTTTGTGAGCCGAGGTATTCAATTTTGAAAAAACGAATTTCGGCCAAAAATACATGAAAATTCTCAAAAAAATAAATGGCCATTTTTTAATTGGAAAAAACGTCCTCTTTCGAACCGTGCTACTCAAAAAGCTGTACTACTTTCGTGTGTCGAGATATTCGATTTTCTTCAAAATTTTGTGAGCCGAGGTATTCAATTTTGAAAAATCGAATTTTGGCCAAAAATACATTAAAATTCTCAAAAAAATAAATGGCCATTTTTTAATTGGAAAAAACGTCCTCTTTCGAACCGTGCTACTCAAAAAGCTGTACTACTTTTGTGAGTCGAGATATTCGATTTTTTTCAAAATTTTGTGTGTCGGTGTATTCAATTTTGAAAAATCGAATTTTGGCCAAAAATACATGAAAATTCTCAAAAAAATAAATGGCCATTTTTTAATTGGACAAAACGTCCTCTTTCGAACCGTGCTACTCAAAAAGCTGTACTACTTTTGTGAGTCGAGATATTCGATTTTTTTCAAAATTTTGTGTGTTGGGGTATTCAGTTTTGACAAATCGAATTTTGGCCAAAAATACATGAAAATTCTCAAAAAAATAAATGGCCATTTTTTAATTGGAAAAAACGTCCTCTTTCGAACCGTGCTACTCAAAAAGCTGTACTACTTTTGTGAGTCGAGATATTCGATTTTTTTCAAAATTTTGTGTGTCGGGGTATTCAATTTTGAAAAATCGAATTTTGGCCAAAAATACATGAAAATTCTCAAAAAAATAAATGGCCATATTTTAATTGGAAAAAACGTCCTCTTTCGAACCGTGCTACTCAAAAAGCTGTACTGCTTTCGTGTGTCGAGATATTCGATTTTTTTCAAAATTTTGTGAGCCGAGGTATTCAATTTTGAAAAATCGAATTTTGGCCAAAAATACATGAAAATTCTCAAAAAAATAAATGGCCATTTTTTAATTGGAAAAAACGTCCTCTTTCGAATCGTGCTACTCAAAAAGCTGTACTACTTTTGTGAGTCGAGATATTCGATTTTTTTCAAAAGTTTGTGAGTCAAGGTATTCAATTTTGATAAATCGAATTTTGGCCAAAAATACATGAAAATTCTCAAAAAAATAAATGGCCATTTTTTAATTGGAAAAAACGTCCTCTTTCGAACCGTGCTACTCAAAAAGCTGTACTACTTTTGTGAGTCGAGATATTCGATTTTTTTCAAAATTTTGTGTGTCGGGGTATTCAATTTTGAAAAATCGAATTTTGGCCAAAAATACATGAAAATTCTCAAAAAAATAAATGGCCATATTTTAATTGGAAAAAACGTCCTCTTTCGAACCGTGCTACTCAAAAAGCTGTACTGCTTTCGTGTGTCGAGATATTCGATTTTTTTCAAAATTTTGTGAGCCGAGGTATTCAATTTTGAAAAATCGAATTTTGGCCAAAAATACATGAAAATTCTCAAAAAAATAAATGGCCATTTTTTAATTGGAAAAAACGTCCTCTTTCGAATCGTGCTACTCAAAAAGCTGTACTACTTTTGTGAGTCGAGATATTCGATTTTTTTCAAAATTTTGTGTGTCGGTGTATTCAATTTTGAAAAATCGAATTTTGGCCAAAAATACATGAAAATTCTCAAAAAAATAAATGGCCATTTTTTAATTGGAAAAAACGTCCTCTTTCGAACCGTGCTACTCAAAAAGCTGTACTACTTTTGTGAGTCGAGATATTCGATTTTTTTCAAAATTTTGTGTGTTGGGGTATTCAGTTTTGAAAAATCGAATTTTGGCCAAAAATACATGAAAATTCTCAAAAAAATAAATGGCCATTTTTTAATTGGAAAAAACGTCCTCTTTCGAACCGTGCTACTCTAAAAGCTGTACTACTTTCGTGTGTCGAGATATTCGATTTTTTTCAAAATTTTGTGAGCCGAGGTATTCAATTTTGGAAAATCGTATTTTGGCCAAAAATACATGAAAATTCTCAAAAAAATAAATGGCCATTTTTTAATTGGAAAAAACGTCCTCTTTCGAACCGTGCTACTCAAAAAGCTGTACTACTTCTGTGAGTCGAGATATTCGATTTTTTTCAAAATTTTGTGAGTCGAGGTATGCAATTTTGAAAAATCGAATTTTGGCCAAAAATACATGAAAATTCTCAAAAAAATAAATGGCCATTTTTTAATTGGAAAAAACGTCCTCTTTCGAACCGTTCTACACAAAAAGCTGTACTACTTTTGTGAGTCTAGATATTCGATTTTTTTTCAAAAGTTTGTGAGTCGAGGTATTCAATTTTGAAAAATCGAATTTTGGCCAAAAATACATGAAAATTCTCAAAAAAATAAATGGCCATTTTTTAATTGGAAAAAACGTCCTCTGTCGAACCGTGCTACTCAAAAAGCTGTACTACTTTTGTGAGTCGAGATATTCGATTTTTTCAAAAGTTTGTGAGTCGAGGTATTCAATTTTGAAAAATCGAATTTTGGCCAAAAATACATGAAAATTCTCAAAAAAATAAATGGCCATTTTTTAATTGGAAAAAACGTCCTCTTTCGAACCGTGCTACTCAAAAAGCTGTACTACTTCTGTGAATCGAGATATTCGATTTTTTTCAAAATTTTGTGAGTCGAGGTATTCAATTTTGAAAAATCGATTTTTGGCCAAAAATTCATGAAAATTCTCAAAAAAATAAATGGCCATTTTTTAATTGGAAAAAACATCCTCTTTCGAACCGTGCTACTCAAAAAGCTGTACTACTTTTGTGTGTCGAGATATTCGATTTTTTTTCAAAATTTTGTGAGCCGAGGTATTCAATTTTTAAAAATCGAATTTTGGCCAAAAATACATGAAAATTCTCAAAAAAATAAATGGCCATATTTTAATTGGAAAAAACGTCCTTTTTCGAACCGTGCTACTCAAAAAGCTGTACTACTTTCGTGTGTCGAGATATTCGATTTTTTTCAAAATTTTGTGAGCCGAGGTATTCAATTTTGAAAAAACGAATTTCGGCCAAAAATACATGAAAATTCTCAAAAAAATAAATGGCCATTTTTTAATTGGAAAAAACGTCCTCTTTCGAACCGTGCTACTCAAAAAGCTGTACTACTTCTGTGAATCGAGATATTCGATTTTTTTCAAAATTTTGTGAGTCGAGGTATTCAATTTTGAAAAATCGATTCTTGGCCAAAAATTCATGAAAATTCTCAAAAAAATAAATGGCCATTTTTTAATTGGAAAAAACATCCTCTTTCGAACCGTGCTACTCAAAAAGCTGTACTACTTTTGTGTGTCGAGATATTCGATTTTTTTTCAAAATTTTGTGAGCCGAGGTATTCAATTTTTAAAAATCGAATTTTGGCCAAAAATACATGAAAATTCTCAAAAAAATAAATGGCCATATTTTAATTGGAAAAAACGTCCTCTTTCGAACCGTGCTACTCAAAAAGCTGTACTACTTTCGTGTGTCGAGATATTCGATTTTTTTCAAAATTTTGTGAGCCGAGGTATTCAATTTTGAAAAAACGAATTTCGGCCAAAAATACATGAAAATTCTCAAAAAAATAAATGGCCATTTTTTAATTGGAAAAAACGTCCTCTTTCGAACCGTGCTACTCAAAAAGCTGTACTACTTTCGTGTGTCGAGATATTCGATTTTCTTCAAAATTTTGTGAGCCGAGGTATTCAATTTTGAAAAATCGAATTTTGGCCAAAAATACATTAAAATTCTCAAAAAAATAAATGGCCATTTTTTAATTGGAAAAAACGTCCTCTTTCGAACCGTGCTACTCAAAAAGCTGTACTACTTTTGTGAGTCGAGATATTCGATTTTTTTCAAAATTTTGTGTGTCGGTGTATTCAATTTTGAAAAATCGAATTTTGGCCAAAAATACATGAAAATTCTCAAAAAAATAAATGGCCATTTTTTAATTGGAAAAAACGTCCTCTTTCGAACCGTGCTACTCAAAAAGCTGTACTACTTTTGTGAGTCGAGATATTCGATTTTTTTCAAAATTTTGTGTGTTGGGGTATTCAGTTTTGACAAATCGAATTTTGGCCAAAAATACATGAAAATTCTCAAAAAAATAAATGGCCATTTTTTAATTGGAAAAAACGTCCTCTTTCGAACCGTGCTACTTAAAAAGCTGTACTACTTTTGTGAGTCGAGATATTCGATTTTTTTCAAAAGTTTGTGAGTCGAGGTATTCAATTTTGAAAAATCGAATTTTGGCCAAAAATACATGAAAATTCTCAAAAAAATAAATGGCCATTTTTTAATTGGAAAAAACGTCCTCTTTCGAACCGTGCTACTCAAAAAGCTGTACTACTTTTGTGAGTCGAGATATTCGATTTTTTCAAAAGTTTGTGAGTCGAGGTATTCAATTTTGAAAAATCGAATTTTGGCCAAAAATACATGAAAATTCTCAAAAAAATAAATGGCCATTTTTTAATTGGAAAAAACGTCCTCTTTCGAACCGTGCTACTCAAAAAGCTGTACTACTTCTGTGAATCGAGATATTCGATTTTTTTCAAAATTTTGTGAGTCGAGGTATTCAATTTTGAAAAATCGAATTTTGGCCAAAAATTCATGAAAATTCTCAAAAAAATAAATGGCCATTTTTTAATTGGAAAAAACATCCTCTTTCGAACCGTGCTACTCAAAAAGCTGTACTACTTTTGTGTGTCGAGATATTCGATTTTTTTTCAAAATTTTGTGAGCCGAGGTATTCAATTTTTAAAAATCGAATTTTGGCCAAAAATACATGAAAATTCTCAAAAAAATAAATGATCATTTTTTAATTGGAAAAAACGTCCTCTTTCGAACCGTGCTACTCAAAAAGCTGTACTACTTTTGTGAGTCGAGATATTCGATTTTTTTCAAAATTTTGTGTGTCGGTGTATTCAATTTTGAAAAATCGAATTTTGGCCAAAAATACATGAAAATTCTCAAAAAAATAAATGGCCATTTTTTAATTGGAAAAAACGTCCTCTTTCGAACCGTGCTACTCAAAAAGCTGTACTACTTCTGTGAGTCGAGATATTCGATTTTTTTCAAAAGTTTGTGAGTCGAGGTATTCAATTTTAAAAATCCAATTTTGGCCAAAAATACATGAAAATTCTCAAAAAAAATAAATGGCCATTTTTTAATTGGAAAAAACGTCCTCTTTCGAACCGTGCTACTCAAAAAGCTGTACTACTTTTGTGAGTCGAGATATTCGATTTTTTTCAAAATTTTGTGAGTCGAGGTATTCAATTTTGAAAAATCGAATTTTGGCCAAAAATACATGAAAATTCTCAAAAAAATAAATGGCCATTTTTTAATTGGAAAAAAACGTCCTCTTTCGAACCGTGCTACTCAAAAAGCTGTACTACTTTTGTGAGTCGAGATATTCGATTTTTTTCAAAATTTTGTGAGTCGAGGTAACAATTTTGAAAATCGAATTTTGGCCAAAAATACATGAAAATTCTCAAAAAAATAAATGGCCATTTTTTAATTGGAAAAAACGTCCTCTTTCGAACCGTTCTACTCAAAAAGCTGTACTACTTTTGTGAGTCGAGATATTCGATTTTTTTCAAAAGTTTGTGAGTCGAGGTATTCAATTTTGAAAAATCGAATTTTGGCCAAAAATACATGAAAATTCTCAAAAAAAATAAATGGCCATTTTTTAATTGGAAAAAACGTCCTCTTTCGAACCGTTCTACTCAAAAAGCTGTACTACTTTTGTGAGTCGAGATATTCGATTTTTTTCAAAAGTTTGTGAGTCAAGGTATTCAATTTTGAAAAATCGAATTTTGGCCAAAAATACATGAAAATTCTCAAAAAAATAAATGGCCATTTTTTAATTGGAAAAAACGTCCTCTTTCGAACCGTGCTACTCAAAAAGCTGTACTACTTTTGTGAGTCGAGATATTCGATTTTTTTCAAAATTTTGTGTGTCGGGGTATTCAATTTTGAAAAATCGAATTTTGGCCAAAAATACATGAAAATTCTCAAAAAAATAAATGGCCATATCTTAATTGGAAAAAACGTCCTCTTTCGAACCGTGCTACTCAAAAAGCTGTACTACTTTCGTGTGTCGAGATATTCGATTTTTTTCAAAATTTTGTGAGCCGAGGTATTCAATTTTGAAAAATCGAATTTTGGCCAAAAATACATGAAAATTCTCAAAAAAATAAATGGCCATTTTTAATTGGAAAAAACGTCCTCTTTCGAACCGTGCTACTCAAAAAGCTGTACTACTTTTGTGAGTCGAGATATTCGATTTTTTTCAAAATTTTGTGTGTCGGTGTATTCAATTTTGAAAAATCGAATTTTGGCCAAAAATACATGAAAATTCTCAAAAAAATAAATGGCCATTTTTTAATTGGAAAAAACGTCCTCTTTCGAACCGTGCTACTCAAAAAGCTGTACTACTTCTGTGAATCTATATATTCGATTTTTTTCAAAATTTTGTGAGTCGAGGTATTCAATTTTGAAAAATCGAATTTTGGCCAAAAATTCATGAAAATTCTCAAAAAAATAAATGGCCATTTTTTAATTGGAAAAAACA
Organism: Sarcophaga variegata; assembly: GCA_932273835.1. Lineage (NCBI taxonomy): Eukaryota > Metazoa > Arthropoda > Insecta > Diptera > Sarcophagidae > Sarcophaga > Sarcophaga variegata. The sequence goes on from OW026362.1 coordinate 63,993,521, forward strand.
TCCTCTTTCGAACCGTGCTACTCAAAAAGCTGTACTACTTTTGTGTGTCGAGATATTCGATTTTTTTTCAAAATTTTGTGAGCCGAGGTATTCAATTTTTAAAAATCGAATTTTGGCCAAAAATACATGAAAATTCTCAAAAAAATAAATGATCATTTTTTAATTGGAAAAAACGTCCTCTTTCGAACCGTGCTACTCAAAAAGCTGTACTACTTTTGTGAGTCGAGATATTCGATTTTTTTCAAAATTTTGTGTGTCGGTGTATTCAATTTTGAAAAATCGAATTTTGGCCAAAAATACATGAAAATTCTCAAAAAAATAAATGGCCATTTTTTAATTGGAAAAAACGTCCTCTTTCGAACCGTGCTACTCAAAAAGCTGTACTACTTCTGTGAGTCGAGATATTCGATTTTTTTCAAAAGTTTGTGAGTCGAGGTATTCAATTTTAAAAATCCAATTTTGGCCAAAAATACATGAAAATTCTCAAAAAAAATAAATGGCCATTTTTTAATTGGAAAAAACGTCCTCTTTCGAACCGTGCTACTCAAAAAGCTGTACTACTTTTGTGAGTCGAGATATTCGATTTTTTTCAAAATTTTGTGAGTCGAGGTATTCAATTTTGAAAAATCGAATTTTGGCCAAAAATACATGAAAATTCTCAAAAAAATAAATGGCCATTTTTTAATTGGAAAAAAACGTCCTCTTTCGAACCGTGCTACTCAAAAAGCTGTACTACTTTTGTGTGTCGAGATATTCGATTTTTTTTCAAAATTTTGTGAGCCGAGGTATTCAATTTTTAAAAATCGAATTTTGGCCAAAAATACATGAAAATTCTCAAAAAAATAAATGGCCATATTTTAATTGGAAAAAACGTCCTCTTTCGAACCGTGCTACTCAAAAAGCTGTACTACTTTCGTGTGTCGAGATATTCGATTTTTTTCAAAATTTTGTGAGCCGAGGTATTCAATTTTGAAAAAACGAATTTCGGCCAAAAATACATGAAAATTCTCAAAAAAATAAATGGCCATTTTTTAATTGGAAAAAACGTCCTCTTTCGAACCGTGCTACTCAAAAAGCTGTACTACTTTCGTGTGTCGAGATATTCGATTTTCTTCAAAATTTTGTGAGCCGAGGTATTCAATTTTGAAAAATCGAATTTTGGCCAAAAATACATTAAAATTCTCAAAAAAATAAATGGCCATTTTTTAATTGGAAAAAACGTCCTCTTTCGAACCGTGCTACTCAAAAAGCTGTACTACTTTTGTGAGTCGAGATATTCGATTTTTTTCAAAATTTTGTGTGTCGGTGTATTCAATTTTGAAAAATCGAATTTTGGCCAAAAATACATGAAAATTCTCAAAAAAATAAATGGCCATTTTTTAATTGGAAAAAACGTCCTCTTTCGAACCGTGCTACTCAAAAAGCTGTACTACTTTTGTGAGTCGAGATATTCGATTTTTTTCAAAATTTTGTGTGTTGGGGTATTCAGTTTTGAAAAATCGAATTTTGGCCAAAAATACATGAAAATTCTCAAAAAAATAAATGGCCATTTTTTAATTGGAAAAAACGTCCTCTTTCGAACCGTGCTACTTAAAAAGCTGTACTACTTTTGTGAGTCGAGATATTCGATTTTTTTCAAAAGTTTGTGAGTCGAGGTATTCAATTTTGAAAAATCGAATTTTGGCCAAAAATACATGAAAATTCTCAAAAAAATAAATGGCCATTTTTTAATTGGAAAAAACGTCCTCTTTCGAACCGTGCTACTCAAAAAGCTGTACTACTTTTGTGAGTCGAGATATTCGATTTTTTCAAAAGTTTGTGAGTCGAGGTATTCAATTTTGAAAAATCGAATTTTGGCCAAAAATACATGAAAATTCTCAAAAAAATAAATGGCCATTTTTTAATTGGAAAAAACGTCCTCTTTCGAACCGTGCTACTCAAAAAGCTGTACTACTTTTGTGAGTCGAGATAATCGATTTTTTTCAAAATTTTGTGTGTCGGTGTATTCAATTTTGAAAAATCGAATTTTGGCCAAAAATACATGAAAATTCTCAAAAAAATAAATGGCCATTTTTTAATTGGAAAAAACGTCCTCTTTCGAACCGTGCTACTCAAAAAGCTGTACTACTTCTGTGAGTCGAGATATTCGATTTTTTTCAAAAGTTTGTGAGTCGAGGTATTCAATTTTAAAAATCCAATTTTGGCCAAAAATACATGAAAATTCTCAAAAAAAATAAATGGCCATTTTTTAATTGGAAAAAACGTCCTCTTTCGAACCGTGCTACTCAAAAAGCTGTACTACTTTTGTGAGTCGAGATATTCGATTTTTTTCAAAATTTTGTGAGTCGAGGTATTCAATTTTGAAAAATCGAATTTTGGCCAAAAATACATGAAAATTCTCAAAAAAATAAATGGCCATTTTTTAATTGGAAAAAAACGTCCTCTTTCGAACCGTGCTACTCAAAAAGCTGTACTACTTTTGTGAGTCGAGATATTCGATTTTTTTCAAAATTTTGTGAGTCGAGGTAACAATTTTGAAAAATCGAATTTTGGCCAAAAATACATGAAAATTCTCAAAAAAATAAATGGCCATTTTTTAATTGGAAAAAACGTCCTCTTTCGAACCGTTCTACTCAAAAAGCTGTACTACTTTTGTGAGTCGAGATATTCGATTTTTTTCAAAAGTTTGTGAGTCGAGGTATTCAATTTTGAAAAATCGAATTTTGGCCAAAAATACATGAAAATTCTCAAAAAAAATAAATGGCCATTTTTTAATTGGAAAAAACGTCCTCTTTCGAACCGTTCTACTCAAAAAGCTGTACTACTTTTGTGAGTCGAGATATTCGATTTTTTTCAAAAGTTTGTGAGTCAAGGTATTCAATTTTGAAAAATCGAATTTTGGCCAAAAATACATGAAAATTCTCAAAAAAATAAATGGCCATTTTTTAATTGGAAAAAACGTCCTCTTTCGAACCGTGCTACTCAAAAAGCTGTACTACTTTTGTGAGTCGAGATATTCGATTTTTTTCAAAATTTTGTGTGTCGGGGTATTCAATTTTGAAAAATCGAATTTTGGCCAAAAATACATGAAAATTCTCAAAAAAATAAATGGCCATATTTTAATTGGAAAAAACGTCCTCTTTCGAACCGTGCTACTCAAAAAGCTGTACTACTTTCGTGTGTCGAGATATTCGATTTTTTTCAAAATTTTGTGAGCCGAGGTATTCAATTTTGAAAAATCGAATTTTGGCCAAAAATACATGAAAATTCTCAAAAAAATAAATGGCCATTTTTAATTGGAAAAAACGTCCTCTTTCGAACCGTGCTACTCAAAAAGCTGTACTACTTTTGTGAGTCGAGATATTCGATTTTTTTCAAAATTTTGTGTGTCGGTGTATTCAATTTTGAAAAATCGAATTTTGGCCAAAAATACATGAAAATTCTCAAAAAAATAAATGGCCATTTTTTAATTGGAAAAAACGTCCTCTTTCGAACCGTGCTACTCAAAAAGCTGTACTACTTCTGTGAATCGATATATTCGATTTTTTTCAAAATTTTGTGAGTCGAGGTATTCAATTTTGAAAAATCGAATTTTGGCCAAAAATTCATGAAAATTCTCAAAAAAATAAATGGCCATTTTTTAATTGGAAAAAAACATCCTCTTTCGAACCGTGCTACTCAAAAAGCTGTACTACTTTTGTGTGTCGAGATATTCGATTTTTTTTCAAAATTTTGTGAGCCGAGGTATTCAATTTTTAAAAATCGAATTTTGGCCAAAAATACATGAACATTCTCAAAAAAATAAATGATCATTTTTTAATTGGAAAAAACGTCCTCTTTCGAACCGTGCTACTCAAAAAGCTGTACTACTTTTGTGAGTCGAGATATTCGATTTTTTTCAAAATTTTGTGTGTCGGTGTATTCAATTTTGAAAAATCGAATTTTGGCCAAAAATACATGAAAATTCTCAAAAAAATAAATGGCCATTTTTTAATTGGAAAAAACGTCCTCTTTCGAACCGTGCTACTCAAAAAGCTGTACTACTTCTGTGAGTCGAGATATTCGATTTTTTTCAAAAGTTTGTGAGTCGAGGTATTCAATTTTAAAAATCCAATTTTGGCCAAAAATACATGAAAATTCTCAAAAAAAATAAATGGCCATTTTTTAATTGGAAAAAACGTCCTCTTTCGAACCGTGCTACTCAAAAAGCTGTACTACTTTTGTGAGTCGAGATATTCGATTTTTTTCAAAATTTTGTGAGTCGAGGTATTCAATTTTGAAAAATCGAATTTTGGCCAAAAATACATGAAAATTCTCAAAAAAATAAATGGCCATTTTTTAATTGGAAAAAAACGTCCTCTTTCGAACCGTGCTACTCAAAAAGCTGTACTACTTTTGTGAGTCGAGATATTCGATTTTTTTCAAAATTTTGTGAGTCGAGGTAACAATTTTGAAAAATCGAATTTTGGCCAAAAATACATGAAAATTCTCAAAAAAATAAATGGCCATTTTTTAATTGGAAAAAACGTCCTCTTTCGAACCGTGCTACTCAAAAAGCTGTACTACTTTCGTGTGTCGAGATATTCGTTTTTTTTCAAAATTTTGTGTGTCGGTGTATTCAATTTTGAAAAATCGAATTTTGGCCAAAAATACATGAAAATTCTCAAAAAAATAAATGGCCATTTTTTAATTGTAAAAAACGTCCTCTTTCGAACCGTGCTACTCAAAAAGCTGTACTACTTTTGTGAGTCGAGATATTCAATTTTTTTCAAAATTTTGTGTGTTGGGGTATTCAGTTTTGAAAAATCGAATTTTGGCCAAAAATACATGAAAATTCTCAAAAAATAAAATGGCCATTTTTTAATTGGAAAAAACGTCCTCTTTCGAACCGTGCTACTCAAAAAGCTGTACTACTTTCGTGTGTCGAGATATTCGATTTTTTTCAAAATTTTGTGAGCCGAGGTATTCAATTTTGGAAAATCGTATTTTGGCCAAAAATACATGAAAATTCTCAAAAAAATAAATGGCCATTTTTTAATTGGAAAAAACGCCCTCTTTCGAACCGTGCTACTCAAAAAGCTGTACTACTTCTGTGAGTCGAGATATTCGATTTTTTTCAAAATTTTGTGAGTCGAGGTATGCAATTTTGAAAAATCGAATTTTGGCCAAAAATACATGAAAATTCTCAAAAAAATAAATGGCCATTTTTTAATTGGACAAAACGTCCTCTTTCGAACCGTTCTACACAAAAAGCTGTACTACTTTTGTGAGTCGAGATATTCGATTTTTTTTCAAAAGTTTGTGAGTCGAGGTATTCAATTTTGAAAAATCGAATTTTGGCCAAAAATACATGAAAATTCTCAAAAAAATAAATGGCCATTTTTTAATTGGAAAAAACGTCCTCTTTCGAACCGTGCTACTCAAAAAGCTGTACTACTTTTGTGAGTCGAGATATTCGATTTTTTCAAAAGTTTGTGAGTCGAGGTATTCAATTTTGAAAAATCGAATTTTGGCCAAAAATACATGAAAATTCTCAAAAAAATAAATGGCCATTTTTTAATTGGAAAAAACGTCCTCTTTCGAACCGTGCTACTCAAAAAGCTGTACTACTTTTGTGAGTCGAGATATTCGATTTTTTTCAAAATTTTGTGAGTCGAGGTAACAATTTTGAAAAATCGAATTTTGGCCAAAAATACATGAAAATTCTCAAAAAAATAAATGGCCATTTTTTAATTGGAAAAAACGTCCTCTTTCGAACCGTTCTACTCAAAAAGCTGTACTACTTTTGTGAGTCGAGATATTCGATTTTTTTCAAAAGTTTGTGAGTCGAGGTATTCAATTTTGAAAAATCGAATTTTGGCCAAAAATACATGAAAATTCTCAAAAAAAATAAATGGCCATTTTTTAATTGGAAAAAACGTCCTCTTTCGAACCGTTCTACTCAAAAAGCTGTACTACTTTTGTGAGTCGAGATATTCGATTTTTTTCAAAAGTTTGTGAGTCAAGGTATTCAATTTTGAAAAATCGAATTTTGGCCAAAAATACATGAAAATTCTCAAAAAAATAAATGGCCATTTTTTAATTGGAAAAAACGTCCTCTTTCGTACCGTGCTACTCAAAAAGCTGTACTACTTTTGTGAGTCGAGATATTCGATTTTTTTCAAAATTTTGTGTGTCGGGGTATTCAATTTTGAAAAATCGAATTTTGGCCAAAAATACATGAAAATTCTCAAAAAAATAAATGGCCATATTTTAATTGGAAAAAACGTCCTCTTTCGAACCGTGCTACTCAAAAAGCTGTACTACTTTCGTGTGTCGAGATATTCGATTTTTTTCAAAATTTTGTGAGCCGAGGTATTCAATTTTGAAAAATCGAATTTTGGCCAAAAATACATGAAAATTCTCAAAAAAATAAATGGCCATTTTTTAATTGGAAAAAACGTCCTCTTTCGAACCGTGCTACTCAAAAAGCTGTACTACTTTTGTGAGTCGAGATATTCGATTTTTTTCAAAATTTTGTGTGTCGGTGTATTCAATTTTGAAAAATCGAATTTTGGCCAAAAATGCATGAAAATTCTCAAAAAAATAAATGGCCATTTTTTAATTGTAAAAAACGTCCTCTTTCGAACCGTGCTACTCAAAAAGCTGTACTACTTTTGTGAGTCGAGATATTCGATTTTTTTCAAAATTTTGTGTGTTGGGGTATTCAGTTTTGAAAAATCGAATTTTGGCCAAAAATACATGAAAATTCTCAAAAAATAAAATGGCCATTTTTTAATTGGAAAAAACGTCCTCTTTCGAACCGTGCTACTCAAAAAGCTGTACTACTTTCGTGTGTCGAGATATTCGATTTTCTTCAAAATTTTGTGAGCCGAGGTATTCAATTTTGAAAAATCGAATTTTGGCCAAAAATACATTAAAATTCTCAAAAAAATAAATGGCCATTTTTTAATTGGAAAAAACGTCCTCTTTCGAACCGTGCTACTCAAAAAGCTGTACTACTTTTGTGAGTCGAGATATTCGATTTTTTTCAAAATTTTGTGTGTCGGTGTATTCAATTTTGAAAAATCGAATTTTGGCCAAAAATACATGAAAATTCTCAAAAAAATAAATGGCCATTTTTTAATTGGAAAAAACGTCCTCTTTCGAACCGTGCTACTCAAAAAGCTGTACTACTTTTGTGAGTCGAGATATTCTATTTTTTTCAAAATTTTGTGTGTTGGGGTATTCAGTTTTGAAAAATCGAATTTTGGCCAAAAATACATGAAAATTCTCAAAAAAATAAATGGCCATTTTTTAATTGGAAAAAACGTCCTCTTTCGAACCGTGCTACTCAAAAAGCTGTACTACTTTCGTGTGTCGAGATATTCGATTTTTTTCAAAATTTTGTGAGCCGAGGTATTCAATTTTGGAAAATCGTATTTTGGCCAAAAATACATGAAAATTCTCAAAAAAATAAATGGCCATTTTTTAATTGGAAAAAACGTCCTCTTTCGAACCGTGCTACTCAAAAAGCTGTACTACTTCTGTGAGTCGAGTTCGATTTTTTTCAAAATTTTGTGAGTCGAGGTATGCAATTTTGAAAAATCGAATTTTGGCCAAAAATACATGAAAATTCTCAAAAAAATAAATGGCCATTTTTTAATTGGACAAAACGTCCTCTTTCGAACCGTTCTACACAAAAAGCTGTACTACTTTTGTGAGTCGAGATATTCGATTTTTTTTCAAAAGTTTGTGAGTCGAGGTATTCAATTTTGAAAAATCGAATTTTGGCCAAAAATACATGAAAATTCTCAAAAAAATAAATGGCCATTTTTTAATTGGAAAAAACGTCCTCTTTCGAACCGTGCTACTCAAAAAGCTGTACTACTTTTGTGAGTCGAGATATTCGATTTTTTCAAAAGTTTGTGAGTCGAGGTATTCAATTTTGAAAAATCGAATTTTGGCCAAAAATACATGAAAATTCTCAAAAAAATAAATGGCCATTTTTTAATTGGAAAAAACGTCCTCTTTCGAACCGTGCTACTCAAAAAGCTGTACTACTTCTGTGAATCGAGATTTTCGATTTTTTTCAAAATTTTGTGAGTCGAGGTATTCAATTTTGAAAAATCGAATTTTGGCCAAAAATTCATGAAAATTCTCAAAAAAATAAATGGCCATTTTTTAATTGGAAAAAACATCCTCTTTCGAACCGTGCTACTCAAAAAGCTGTACTACTTTTGTGTGTCGAGATATTCGATTTTTTTTCAAAATTTTGTGAGCCGAGGTATTCAATTTTTAAAAATCGAATTTTGGCCAAAAATACATGAAAATTCTCAAAAAAATAAATGACCATTTTTTAATTGGAAAAAACGTCCTCTTTCGAACCGTGCTACTCAAAAAGCTGTACTACTTTTGTGAGTCGAGATATTCGATTTTTTTCAAAATTTTGTGTGTCGGTGTATTCAATTTTGAAAAATCGAATTTTGGCCAAAAATACATGAAAATTCTCAAAAAAATAAATGGCCATTTTTTAATTGGAAAAAACGTCCTCTTTCGAACCGTGCTACTCAAAAAGCTGTACTACTTCTGTGAGTCGAGATATTTGATTTTTTTCAAAAGTTTGTGAGTCGAGGTATTCAATTTTAAAAATCCAATTTTGGCCAAAAATACATGAAAATTCTCAAAAAAAATAAATGGCCATTTTTTAATTGGAAAAAACGTCCTCTTTCGAACCGTGCTACTCAAAAAGCTGTACTACTTTTGTGAGTCGAGATATTCGATTTTTTTCAAAATTTTGTGAGTCGAGGTATTCAATTTTGAAAAATCGAATTTTGGCCAAAAATACATGAAAATTCTCAAAAAAATAAATGGCCATTTTTTAATTGGAAAAAAACGTCCTCTTTCGAACCGTGCTACTCAAAAAGCTGTACTACTTTTGTGAGTCGAGATATTCGATTTTTTTCAAAATTTTGTGAGTCGAGGTAACAATTTTGAAAAATCGAATTTTGGCCAAAAATACATGAAAATTCTCAAAAAAATAAATGGCCATTTTTTAATTGGAAAAAACGTCCTCTTTCGAACCGTTCTACTCAAAAAGCTGTACTACTTTTGTGAGTCGAGATATTCGATTTTTTTCAAAAGTTTGTGAGTCGAGGTATTCAATTTTGAAAAATCGAATTTTGGCCAAAAATACATGAAAATTCTCAAAAAAAATAAATGGCCATTTTTTAATTGGAAAAAACGTCCTCTTTCGAACCGTTCTACTCAAAAAGCTGTACTACTTTTGTGAGTCGAGATATTCGATTTTTTTCAAAAGTTTGTGAGTCAAGGTATTCAATTTTGAAAAATCGAATTTTGGCCAAAAATACATGAAAATTCTCAAAAAAATAAATGGCCATTTTTTAATTGGAAAAAACGTCCTCTTTCGAACCGTGCTACTCAAAAAGCTGTACTACTTTTGTGAGTCGAGATATTCGATTTTTTTCAAAATTTTGTGTGTCGGGGTATTCAATTTTGAAAAATCGAATTTTGGCCAAAAATACATGAAAATTCTCAAAAAAATAAATGGCCATATTTTAATTGGAAAAAACGTCCTCTTTCGAACCGTGCTACTCAAAAAGCTGTACTACTTTCGTGTGTCGAGATATTCGATTTTTTTCAAAATTTTGTGAGCCGAGGTATTCAATTTTGAAAAATCGAATTTTGGCCAAAAATACATGAAAATTCTCAAAAAAATAAATGGCCATTTTTTAATTGGAAAAAACGTCCTCTTTCGAACCGTGCTACTCAAAAAGCTGTACTACTTTTGTGAGTCGAGATATTCGATTTTTTTCAAAATTTTGTGTGTCGGTGTATTCAATTTTGAAAAATCGAATTTTGGCCAAAAATACATGAAAATTCTCAAAAAAATAAATGGCCATTTTTTAATTGTAAAAAACGTCCTCTTTCGAACCGTGCTACTCAAAAAGCTGTACTACTTTTGTGAGTCGAGATATTCAATTTTTTTCAAAATTTTGTGTGTTGGGGTATTCAGTTTTGAAAAATCGAATTTTGGCCAAAAATACATGAAAATTCTCAAAAAATAAAATGGCCATTTTTTAATTGGAAAAAACGTCCTCTTTCGAACCGTGCTACTCAAAAAGCTGTACTACTTTCGTGTGTCGAGATATTCGATTTTTTTCAAAATTTTGTGAGCCGAGGTATTCAATTTTGGAAAATCGTATTTTGGCCAAAAATACATGAAAATTCTCAAAAAAATAAATGGCCATTTTTTAATTGGAAAAAACGTCCTCTTTCGAACCGTGCTACTCAAAAAGCTGTACTACTTTCGTGTGTCGAGATATTCGATTTTTTTCAAAATTTTGTGAGCCGAGGTATTCAATTTTGGAAAATCGTATTTTGGCCAAAAATACATGAAAATTCTCAAAAAAATAAATGGCCATTTTTTAATTGGAAAAAACGTCCTCTTTCGAACCGTGCTACTCAAAAAGCTGTACTACTTCTGTGAGTCGAGATATTCGATTTTTTTCAAAATTTTGTGAGTCGAGGTATGCAATTTTGAAAAATCGAATTTTGGCCAAAAATACATGAAAATTCTCAAAAAAATAAATGGCCATTTTTTAATTGGACAAAACGTCCTCTTTCGAACCGTTCTACACAAAAAGCTGTACTACTTTTGTGAGTCGAGATATTCGATTTTTTTTCAAAAGTTTGTGAGTCGAGGTATTCAATTTTGAAAAATCGAATTTTGGCCAAAAATACATGAAAATTCTCAAAAAAATAAATGGCCATTTTTTAATTGGAAAAAACGTCCTCTTTCGAACCGTGCTACTCAAAAAGCTGTACTACTTTTGTGAGTCGAGATATTCGATTTTTTCAAAAGTTTGTGAGTCGAGGTATTCAATTTTGAAAAATCGAATTTTGGCCAAAAATACATGAAAATTCTCAAAAAAATAAATGGCCATTTTTTAATTGGAAAAAACGTCCTCTTTCGAACCGTGCTACTCAAAAAGCTGTACTACTTCTGTGAATCGAGATATTCGATTTTTTTCAAAATTTTGTGAGTCGAGGTATTCAATTTTGAAAAATCGATTTTTGGCCAAAAATTCATGAAAATTCTCAAAAAAATAAATGGCCATTTTTTAATTGGAAAAAACATCCTCTTTCGAACCGTGCTACTCAAAAAGCTGTACTACTTTTGTGTGTCGAGATATTCGATTTTTTTTTCAAAATTTTGTGAGCCGAGGTATTCAATTTTTAAAAATCGAATTTTGGCCAAAAATACATGAAAATTCTCAAAAAAATAAATGGCCATTTTTTAATTGGAAAAAACGTCCTCTTTCGAACCGTGCTACTCAAAAAGCTGTACTACTTTTGTGAGTCCAGATATTCGATTTTTTTCAAAATTTTGTGAGTCGAGTTATTCAATTTTGAAAAATCGAATTTTGGCCAAAAATACATGAAAATTCTCAAAAAAATAAATGGCCATTTTTTAATTGGAAAAAACGTCCTCTTTCGAACCGTGCTACTCAAAAAGCTGTACTACTTTTGTGAGTGGAGATATTCGATTTTTTTCAAAATTTTGTGAGTCGAGGTAACAATTTTGAAAAATCGAATTTTGGCCAAAAATACATGAAAATTCTCAAAAAAATAAATGGCCATTTTTTAATTGGAAAAAACGTCCTCTTTCGAACCGTTCTACTCAAAAAGCTGTACTACTTTTGTGAGTCGAGATATTCGATTTTTTTCAAAAGTTTGTGAGTCGAGGTATTCAATTTTGAAAAATCGAATTTTGGCCAAAAATACATGAAAATTCTCAAAAAAAATAAATGGCCATTTTTTAATTGGAAAAAACGTCCTCTTTCGAACCGTTCTACTCAAAAAGCTGTACTACTTTTGTGAGTCGAGATATTCGATTTTTTTCAAAAGTTTGTGAGTCAAGGTATTCAATTTTGAAAAATCGAATTTTGGCCAAAAATACATGAAAATTCTCAAAAAAATAAATGGCCATTTTTTAATTGGAAAAAACGTCCTCTTTCGTACCGTGCTACTCAAAAAGCTGTACTACTTTTGTGAGTCGAGATATTCGATTTTTTTCAAAATTTTGTGTGTTGGGGTATTCAGTTTTGAAAAATCGAATTTTGGCCAAAAATACATGAAAATTCTCAAAAAATAAAATGGCCATTTTTTAATTGGAAAAAACGTCCTCTTTCGAACCGTGCTACTCAAAAAGCTGTACTACTTTCGTGTGTCGAGATATTCGATTTTTTTCAAAATTTTGTGAGCCGAGGTATTCAATTTTGGAAAATCGTATTTTGGCCAAAAATACATGAAAATTCTCAAAAAAATAAATGGCCATTTTTTAATTGGAAAAAACGTCCTCTTTCGAACCGTGCTACTCAAAAAGCTGTACTACTTCTGTGAGTCGAGATATTCGATTTTTTTCAAAATTTTGTGAGTCGAGGTATGCAATTTTGAAAAATCGAATTTTGGCCAAAAATACATGAAAATTCTCAAAAAAATAAATGGCCATTTTTTAATTGGAAAAAACGTCCTCTTTCGAACCGTTCTACTCAAAAAGCTGTACTACTTTTGTGAGTCGAGATATTCGATTTTTTTCAAAAGTTTGTGAGTCGAGGTTTTCAATTTTAAAAATCGAATTTTGGCCAAAATTACATGAAAATTCTCAAAAAAATAAATGGCCATTTTTTAATTGGAAAAAACGTCCTCTTTCGAACCGTGCTACTCAAAAAGCTGTACTACTTTTGTGAGTCGAGATATTCGATTTTTTTCAAAATTTTGTGAGTCGAGGTATTCAATTTTGAAAAATCGAATTTTGGCCAAAAATACATGAAAATTCTCAAAAAATAAATGGCCATTTTTTAATTGGAAAAAACGTCCTCTTTCGAACCGTGCTACTCAAAAAGCTGTACTACTTTTGTGAGTCGAGATATTCGATTTTTTTCAAAATTTTGTGAGTCGAGGTATGCAATTTTGAAAAATCGAATTTTGGCCAAAAATACATGAAAATTCTCAAAAAAATAAATGGCCATTTTTAATTGGAAAAAACGTCCTCTTTCGAACCGTTCTACTCAAAAAGCTGTACTACTTTTGTGAGTCGAGATACTCGATTTTTTTCAAAAGTTTGTGAGTCGAGGTATTCAATTTTGAAAAATCGAATTTTGGCCAAAAATACATGAAAATTCTCAAAAAAATAAATGGCCATTTTTTAATTGGAAAAAACGTCCTCTTTCGAACCGTGCTACTCAAAAAGCTGTACTACTTTTGTGAGTCGAAATATTCGATTTTTTTCAAAATTTTTTGAGTCGAGGTATTCAATTTTGAAAAATCGAATTTTGGCCAAAAATACATGAAAATTCTCAAAAAAATAAATGGCCATTTTTTAATTGGAAAAAACGTCCTCTTTCGAACCGTTCTACTCAAAAAGCTGTACTACTTTTGTGAGTCGAGATATTCGATTTTTTTCAAAAGTTTGTGAGTCGAGGTATTCAATTTTGAAAAATCGAATTTTGGCCAAAAATACATGAAAATTCTCAAAAAAATAAATGGCCATTTTTTAATTGGAAAAAACGTCCTCTTTCGAACCGTGCTACTCAAAAAGCTGTACTACTTTCGTGTGTCGAGATATTCGATTTTTTTCAAAATTTTGTGAGCCGAGGTATTCAATTTTGAAAAATCGAATTTTGGCCAAAAATACATGAAAATTCTCAAAAAAATAAATGGCCATTTTTTAATTGGAAAAAACGTCCTCTTTCGAACCGTGCTACTCAAAAAGCTGTACTACTTTTGTGAGTCGAGATATTCGATTTTTTTCAAAATTTTGTGTGTCGGTGTATTCAATTTTGAAAAATCGAATTTTGGCCAAAAATACATGAAAATTCTCAAAAAAATAAATGGCCATTTTTTAATTGGAAAAAACGTCCTCTTTCGAACCGTTCTACTCAAAAAGCTGTATTACTTTTGTGAGTCGAGATATTCGATTTTTTTCAAAAGTTTGTGAGACGAGGTATTCAATTTTGAAAAATCGAATTTTGGCCAAAAATACATGAAAATTCTCAAAAAAATAAATGGCCATTTTTTAATTGGAAAACACGTCCTCTTTCGAACCGTGCTACTCAAAAAGCTGTACAACTTTTGTGAGTCGAGATATTCGATTTTGAAAAATCGAATTTTGGCCAAAAATACATGAAAATTCTCAAAAAAATAAATGGCCATTTTTTAATTGGAAAAAACGTCCTCTTTCGAACCGTGCTACTCAAAAAGCTGTACTACTTTTGTGAGTCGAGATATTCGATTTTTTTAAAAATTTTGTGAGTCGAGGTATTCAATTTTGAAAAATCGAATTTTGGCCAAAAATACATGAAAATTCTCAAAAAAATAAATGGCCATTTTTTAATTGGAAAAAACGTCCTCTTTCGAACCGTGCTACTCAAAAAGCTGTACTACTTTCGTGTGTCGAGATATTCCATTTTTTTCAAAATTTTGTGAGCCGAGGTATTCAATTTTGAAAAATCGAATTTTGGCCAAAAATACATGAAAATTCTCAAAAAAATAAATGGCCATTTTTTAATTGGAAAAAACGTCCTCTTTCGAACCGTGCTACTCAAAAAGCTGTACTACTTTTGTGAGTCGAGATATTCGATTTTTTTCAAAATTTTGTGTGTCGGTGTATTCAATTTTGAAAAATCGAATTTTGGCCAAAAATACATGAAAATTCTCAAAAAAATAAATGGCCATTTTTTAATTGGAAAAAACGTCCTCTTTCGAACCGTGCTACTCAAAAAGCTGTACTACTTCTGTGAGTCGAGATATTCGATTTTTTTCAAAATTTTGTGAGTCGAGGTATGCAATTTTGAAAAATCGAATTTTGGCCAAAAATACATGAAAATTCTCAAAAAAATAAATGGCCATCTTTTAATTGGAAAAAACGTCCTCTTTCGAACCGTGCTACTCAAAAAGCTGTACTACTTTCGTGTGTCGAGATATTCGATTTTTTTCAAAATTTTGTGAGCCGAGGTATTCAATTTTGAAAAATCGAATTTTGGTCAAAAATACATGATAATTCTCAAAAAAATAAATGGCCATTTTTAATTGGAAAAAACGTCCTCTTTCGAACCGTGCTACTCAAAAAGCTGTACTACTTTTGTGAGTCGAGATATTCGATTTTTTTCAAAATTTTGTGAGTCGAGGTATTCAATTTTGAAAAATCGAATTTTGGCCAAAAATACATGAAAATTCTCAAAAAAATAAATGGCCATTTTTTAATTGGAAAAAACGTCCTCTTTCGAACCGTGCTACTCAAAAAGCTGTACTACTTTTGTGAGTCGAGATATTCGATTTTTTTCAAAATTTTGTGAGTCGAGGTATGCAATTTCGAAAAATCGAATTTTGGCCAAAAATACATGAAAATTCTCAAAAAAATAAATGGCCATTTTTTAATTGGAAAAAACGTCCTCTTTTGAACCGTTCTACTCAAAAAGCTGTACTACTTTTGTGTCGAGATATTCGATTTTTTTCAAAATTTTGTGAGTCGAGGTATTCAATTTTGAAAAATCGAATTTTGGCCAAAAATACATGAAAATTCTCAAAAAAATAAATGGCCATTTTTTAATTGGAAAAAACGTCCTCTTTCGAACCGTGCTACTCAAAAAGCTGTACTACTTTTGTGAGTCGAGATATTCGATTTTTTTCAAAATTTTGTGAGTCGAGGTATGCAATTTTGAAAAATCGAATTTTGGCCAAAAATACATGAAAATTCTCAAAAAAATAAATGGCCATTTTTTAATTGAAAAAACGTCCTCTTTCGAACCGTTCTACTCAAAAAGCTGTATTACTTTTGTGAGTCGAGATATTCGATTTTTTTCAAAAGTTTGTGAGACGAGGTATTCAATTTTGAAAAATCGAATTTTGGCCAAAAATACATGAAAATTCTCAAAAAAATAAATGGCCATTTTTTAATTGGAAAAAACGTCCTCTTTCGAACCGTGCTACTCAAAAAGCTGTACAACTTTTGTGAGTCGAGATATTCGATTTTGAAAAATCGAATTTTGGCCAAAAATACATGAAAATTCTCAAAAAAATAAATGGCCATTTTTTAATTGGAAAAAACGTCCTCTTTCGAACCGTGCTACTCAAAAAGCTGTGCTACTTTTGTGAGTCGAGATATTCGATTTTTTTAAAAATTTTGTGAGTCGAGGTATTCAATTTTGAAAAATCGAATTTTGGCCAAAAATACATGAAAATTCTCAAAAAAATAAATGGCCATTTTTTAATTTGAAAAAACGTCCTCTTTCGAACCGTGCTACTCAAAAAGCTGTACTACTTTTGTGAGTCGAGATATTCGATTTTTTTCAAAATTTTGTGTGTCGGGGTATTCAATTTTGAAAAATCGAATTTTGGCCAAAAATACATGAAAATTCTCAAAAAAATAAATGGCCATTTTTTAATTGGAAAAAACGTCCTCTTTCGAACCGTGCTACTCAAAAAGCTGTACTACTTTCGTGTGTCGAGATATTCCATTTTTTTCAAAATTTTGTGAGCCGAGGTATTCAATTTTGAAAAATCGAATTTTGGCCAAAAATACATGAAAATTCTCAAAAAAATAAATGGCCATTTTTTAATTGGAAAAAACGTCCTCTTTCGAACCGTGCTACTCAAAAAGCTGTACTACTTTTGTGAGTCGAGATATTCGATTTTTTTCAAAATTTTGTGTGTCGGTGTATTCAATTTTGAAAAATCGAATTTTGGCCAAAAATACATGAAAATTCTCAAAAAAATAAATGGCCATTTTTTAATTGGAAAAAACGTCCTCTTTCGAACCGTGCTACTCAAAAGGCTGTACTACTTCTGTGAGTCGAGATATTCGATTTTTTTCAAAATTTTGTGAGTCGAGGTATGCAATTTTGAAAAATCGAATTTTGGCCTAAAATACATGAAAATTCTCAAAAAAATAAATGGCCATCTTTTAATTGGAAAAAACGTCCTCTTTCGAACCGTGCTACTCAAAAAGCTGTGCTACTTTCGTGTGTCGAGATATTCGATTTTTTTCAAAATTTTGTGAGCCGAGGTATTCAATTTTGAAAAATCGAATTTTGGCCAAAAATACATGAAAATTCTCAAAAAAATAAATGGCCATTTTTTAATTGGAAAAAACGTCCTCTTTCGAACCGTGCTACTCAAAAAGCTGTACTACTTTTGTGAGTCGAGATATTCGATTTTTTTCAAAATTTTGTGAGTCGAGGTATGCAATTTTGAAAAATCGAATTTTGGCCAAAAATACATGAAAATTCTCAAAAAAATAAATGGCCATTTTTTAATTGGAAAAAACGTCCTCTTTTGAACCGTTCTACTCAAAAAGCTGTACTACTTTTGTGAGTCGAGATATTCGATTTTTTTCAAAAGTTTGTGAGTCGAGGTATTCAATTTTGAAAAATCGAATTTTGGCCAAAAATACATGAAAATTCTCAAAAAAATAAATGGCCATTTTTTAATTGGAAAAAACGTCCTCTTTCGAACCGTGCTACTCAAAAAGCTGTACTACTTTTGTGAGTCGAGATATTCGATTTTTTTAAAAATTTTGTGAATCGAGATATTCGATTTTGAAAAATCGAATTTTGGCCAAAAATACATGAAAATTCTCAAAAAAATAAATGGCCATTTTTTAATTGGAAAAAACGTCCTCTTTCGAACCGTGCTACTCAAAAAGCTGTGCTACTTTTGTGAGTCGAGATATTCGATTTTTTTAAAAATTTTGTGAGTCGAGGTATTCAATTTTGAAAAATCGAATTTTGGCCAAAAATACATGAAAATTCTCAAAAAAATAAATGGCCATTTTTTAATTTGAAAAAACGTCCTCTTTCGAACCGTGCTACTCAAAAAGCTGTACTACTTTTGTGAGTCGAGATATTCGATTTTTTTCAAAATTTTGTGTGTCGGGGTATTCAATTTTGAAAAATCGAATTTTGGCCAAAAATACATGAAAATTCTCAAAAAAATAAATGGCCATTTTTTAATTGGAAAAAACGTCCTCTTTCGAACCGTGCTACTCAAAAAGCTGTACTACTTTCGTGTGTCGAGATATTCCATTTTTTTCAAAATTTTGTGAGCCGAGGTATTCAATTTTGAAAAATCGAATTTTGGACAAAAATACATGAAAATTCTCAAAAAAATAAATGGCCATTTTTTAATTGGAAAAAACGTCCTCTTTCGAACCGTGCTACTCAAAAAGCTGTACTACTTTTGTGAGTCGAGATATTCGATTTTTTTCAAAATTTTGTGTGTCGGTGTATTCAATTTTGAAAAATCGAATTTTGGCCAAAAATACATGAAAATTCTCAAAAAAATAAATGGCCATTTTTTAATTGGAAAAAACGTCCTCTTTCGAACCGTGCTACTCAAAAGGCTGTACTACTTCTGTGAGTCGAGATATTCGATTTTTTTCAAAATTTTGTGAGTCGAGGTATGCAATTTTGAAAAATCGAATTTTGGCCTAAAATACATGAAAATTCTCAAAAAAATAAATGGCCATCTTTTAATTGGAAAAAACGTCCTCTTTCGAACCGTGCTACTCAAAAAGCTGTGCTACTTTCGTGTGTCGAGATATTCGATTTTTTTCAAAATTTTGTGAGCCGAGGTATTCAATTTTGAAAAATCGAATTTTGGCCAAAAATACATGAAAATTCTCAAAAAAATAAATGGCCATTTTTTAATTGGAAAAAACGTCCTCTTTCGAACCGTGCTACTCAAAAAGCTGTACTACTTTTGTGAGTCGAGATATTCGATTTTTTTCAAAATTTTGTGAGTCGAGGTATGCAATTTTGAAAAATCGAATTTTGGCCAAAAATACATGAAAATTCTCAAAAAAATAAATGGCCATTTTTTAATTGGAAAAAACGTCCTCTTTTGAACCGTTCTACTCAAAAAGCTGTACTACTTTTGTGAGTCGAGATATTCGATTTTTTTCAAAAGTTTGTGAGTCGAGGTATTCAATTTTGAAAAATCGAATTTTGGCCAAAAATACATGAAAATTCTCAAAAAAATAAATGGCCATTTTTTAATTGGAAAAAACGTCCTCTTTCGAACCGTGCTACTCAAAAAGCTGTACTACTTTTGTGAGTCGAGATATTCGATTTTTTTAAAAATTTTGTGAATCGAGGTATTCAATTTTGAAAAATCGAATTTTGGCCAAAAATACATGAAAATTCTCAAAAAAATAAATGGCCATTTTTTAATTTGAAAAAACGTCCTCTTTCGAACCGTGCTACTCAAAAAGCTGTACTACTTTTGTGAGTCGAGATATTCGATTTTTTTCAAAATTTTGTGTGTCGGGGTATTCAATTTTGAAAAATCGAATTTTGGCCAAAAATACATGAAAATTCTCAAAAAAATAAATGGCCATTTTTTAATTGGAAAAAACGTCCTCTTTCGAACCGTGCTACTCAAAAAGCTGTACTACTTTCGTGTGTCGAGATATTCCATTTTTTTCAAAATTTTGTGAGCCGAGGTATTCAATTTTGAAAAACCGAATTTTGGCCAAAAATACATGAAAATTCTCAAAAAAATAAATGGCCATTTTTTAATTGGAAAAAACGTCCTCTTTCGAACCGTGCTACTCAAAAAGCTGTACTACTTTTGTGAGTCGAGATATTAGATTTTTTTCAAAATTTTGTGTGTCGGTGTATTCAATTTTGAAAAATCGAATTTTGGCCAAAAATACATGAAAATTCTCAAAAAAATAAATGGCCATTTTTTAATTGGAAAAAACGTCCTCTTTCGAACCGTGCTACTCAAAAAGCTGTACTACTTCTGTGAGTCGAGATATTCGATTTTTTTCAAAATTTTGTGAGTCGAGGTATGCAATTTTGAAAAATCGAATTTTGGCCTAAAATACATGAAAATTCTCAAAAAAATAAATGGCCATCTTTTAATTGGAAAAAACGTCCTCTTTCGAACCGTGCTACTCAAAAAGCTGTGCTACTTTCGTGTGTCGAGATATTCGATTTTTTTCAAAATTTTGTGAGCCGAGGTATTCAATTTTGAAAAATCGAATTTTGGTCAAAAATACATGATAATTCTCAAAAAAATAAATGGCCATTTTTAATTGGAAAAAACGTCCTCTTTCGAACCGTGCTACTCAAAAAGCTGTACTACTTTTGTGAGTCGAGATATTCGATTTTTTTCAAAATTTTGTGAGTCGAGGTATTCAATTTTGAAAAATCGAATTTTGGCCAAAAATACATGAAAATTCTCAAAAAAATAAATGGCCATTTTTTAATTGGAAAAAACGTCCTCTTTCGAACCGTGCTACTCAAAAAGCTGTACTACTTTTGTGAGTCGAGATATTCGATTTTTTTCAAAATTTTGTGAGTCGAGGTATGCAATTTTGAAAAATCGAATTTTGGCCAAAAATACATGAAAATTCTCAAAAAAATAAATGGCCATTTTTTAATTGGAAAAAACGTCCTCTTTTGAACCGTTCTACTCAAAAAGCTGTACTACTTTTGTGAGTCGAGATATTCGATTTTTTTCAAAAGTTTGTGAGTCGAGGTATTCAATTTTGAAAAATCGAATTTTGGCCAAAAATACATGAAAATTCTCAAAAAAATAAATGGCCATTTTTTAATTGGAAAAAACGTCCTCTTTCGAACCGTGCTACTCAAAAAGCTGTACTACTTCTGTGAGTCGAGATATTCGATTTTTTTCAAAATTTTGTGAGTCGAGGTATTCAATTTTGAAAAATCGAATTTTGGCCAAAAATACATGAAAATTCTCAAAAAAATAAATGGCCATTTTTTAATTGGAAAAAACGTCCTCTTTCGAACCGTGCTACTCAAAAAGCTGTACTACTTTTGTGAGTCGAGATATTCGATTTTTTTAAAAATTTTGTGAATCGAGGTATTCAATTTTGAAAAATCGAATTTTGGCCAAAAATACATGAAAATTCTCAAAAAAATAAATGGCCATTTTTTAATTTGAAAAAACGTCCTCTTTCGAACCGTGCTACTCAAAAAGCTGTACTACTTTTGTGAGTCGAGATATTCGATTTTTTTCAAAATTTTGTGTGTCGGGGTATTCAATTTTGAAAAATCGAATTTTGGCCAAAAATACATGAAAATTCTCAAAAAAATAAATGGCCATTTTTTAATTGGAAAAAACGTCCTCTTTCGAACCGTGCTACTCAAAAAGCTGTACTACTTTCGTGTGTCGAGATATTCCATTTTTTTCAAAATTTTGTGAGCCGAGGTATTCAATTTTGAAAAATCGAATTTTGGCCAAAAATACATGAAAATTCTCAAAAAAATAAATGGCCATTTTTTAATTGGAAAAAACGTCCTCTTTCGAACCGTGCTACTCAAAAAGCTGTACTACTTCTGTGAGTCGAGATATTCGATTTTTTTCAAAATTTTGTGAGTCGAGGTATGCAATTTTGAAAAATCGAATTTTGGCCTAAAATACATGAAAATTCTCAAAAAAATAAATGGCCATCTTTTAATTGGAAAAAACGTCCTCTTTCGAACCGTGCTACTCAAAAAGCTGTGCTACTTTCGTGTGTCGAGATATTCGATTTTTTTCAAAATTTTGTGAGCCGAGATATTCAATTTTGAAAAATCGAATTTTGGTCAAAAATACATGATAATTCTCAAAAAAATAAATGGCCATTTTTAATTGGAAAAAACGTCCTCTTTCGAACCGTGCTACTCAAAAAGCTGTACTACTTTTGTGAGTCGAGATATTCGATTTTTTTCAAAATTTTGTGAGTCGAGGTATTCAATTTTGAAAAATCGAATTTTGGCCAAAAATACATGAAAATTCTCAAAAAAATAAATGGCCATTTTTTAATTGGAAAAAACGTCCTCTTTCGAACCGTGCTACTCAAAAAGCTGTACTACTTTTGTGAGTCGAGATATTCGATTTTTTTCAAAATTTTGTGAGTCGAGGTATGCAATTTTGAAAAATCGAATTTTGGCCAAAAATACATGAAAATTCTCAAAAAAATAAATGGCCATTTTTTAATTGGAAAAAACGTCCTCTTTTGAACCGTTCTACTCAAAAAGCTGTACTACTTTTGTGAGTCGAGATATTCGATTTTTTTCAAAAGTTTGTGAGTCGAGGTATTCAATTTTGAAAAATCGAATTTTGGCCAAAAATACATGAAAATTCTCAAAAAAATAAATGGCCATTTTTTAATTGGAAAAAACGTCCTCTTTCGAACCGTGCTACTCAAAAAGCTGTACTACTTCTGTGAGTCGAGATATTCGATTTTTTTCAAAATTTTGTGAGTCGAGGTATTCAATTTTGAAAAATCGATTTTTGGCCAAAAATACATGAAAATACTCAAAAAAATAAATGGCCATTTTTTAATTGGAAAAAACATCCTCTTTCGAACCGTGCTACTCAAAAAGCTGTACTACTTTTGTGTGTCGAGATATTCGATTTTTTTCAAAATTTTGTGAGCCGAGGTATTCAATTTTTAAAAATCGAATTTTGGCCAAAAATACATGAAAATTCTCAAAAAAATAAATGGCCATTTTTTAATTGGAAAAAACGTCCTCTTTCGAACCGTGCTACTCAAAAAGCTGTACTACTTTCGTGTGTCGAGATATTCGATTTTTTTCAAAATTTTGTGAGCCGAGGTATTCAATTTTGAAAAATCGAATTTTGGCCAAAAATACATGAAAATCCTCAAAAAAATAAATGGCCATTTTTTAATTGGAAAAAACGTCCTCTTTCGAACCGTGCTACTCAAAAAGCTGTACTACTTTCGTGTGTCGAGATATTCGATTTTTTTCAAAATTTTGTGAGCCGAGGTATTCAATTTTGAAAAATCGAATTTTGGCACAAATATACATGAGAATTCTCAAAAAAATAAATGGCCATTTTTTAATTGGAAAAAACGTCCTCTTTCGAACCGTGCTACTCAAAAAGCTGTACTACTTTCGTGTGTCGAGATATTCGATTTTTTTCAAAATTTTGTGAGCCGAGGTATTCAATTTTGAAAAATCGAATTTTGGCCAAAAATACATGAAAATTCTCAAAAAAATAAATGGCCATTTTTTAATTGGAAAAAACGTCCTCTTTCGAACCGTGCTACTCAAAAAGCTGTACTACTTTTGTGAGTCGAGATATTCGATTTTTTTCAAAATTTTGTGTGTCGGTGTATTCAATTTTGAAAAATCGAATTTTGGCCAAAAATACATGAAAATTCTCAAAAAAATAAATGGCCATTTTTTAATTGGAAAAAACGTCCTCTTTCGAACCGTGCTACTCAAAAAGCTGTACTACTTCTGTGAGTCGAGATATTCGATTTTTTTCAAAATTTTGTGAGTCGAGGTATGCAATTTTGAAAAATCGAATTTTGGCCAAAAATACATGAAAATTCTCAAAAAAATAAATGGCCATTTTTTAATTGGAAAAAACGTCCTCTTTCGAACCGTTCTAATCAAAAAGCTGTACTACTTTTGTGTCGAGATATTCGATTTTTTTCAAAATTTTGTGAGTCGAGGTATTCAATTTTGAAAAATCGAATTTTGGCCAAAAATACATGAAAATTCTCAAAAAAATAAATGGCCATTTTTTAATTGGAAAAAACGTCCTCTTTCGAACCGTGCTACTCAAAAAGATGTACTACTTTTGTGAGTCGAGATATTCGATTTTTTTCAAAATTTTGTGAGTCGAGGTATGCAATTTTGAAAAATCGAATTTTGGCCAAAAATACATGAAAATTCTCAAAAAAATAAATGGCCATTTTTTAATTGAAAAAAACGTCCTCTTTCGAACCGTTCTACTCAAAAAGCTGTATTACTTTTGTGAGTCGAGATATTCGATTTTTTTCAAAAGTTTGTGAGACGAGGTATTCAATTTTGAAAAATCGAATTTTGGCCAAAAATACATGAAAATTCTCAAAAAAAATAAATGGCCATTTTTTAATTGGAAAAAACGTCCTCTTTCGAACCGAGCTACTCAAAAAGCTGTACAACTTTTGTGAGTCGAGATATTCGATTTTGAAAAATCGAATTTTGGCCAAAAATACATGAAAATTCTCAAAAAAATAAATGGCCATTTTTTAATTGGAAAAAACGTCCTCTTTCGAACCGTGCTACTCAAAAAGCTGTACTACTTTTGTGAGTCGAGATATTCGATTTTTTTAAAAATTTTGTGAGTCGAGGTATTCAATTTTGAAAAATCGAATTTTGGCCAAAAATACATGAAAATTCTCAAAAAAATAAATGGCCATTTTTTAATTTGAAAAAACGTCCTCTTTCGAACCGTGCTACTCAAAAAGCTGTACTACTTTTGTGAGTCGAGATATTCGATTTTTTTCAAAATTTTGTGTGTCGGGGTATTCAATTTTGAAAAATCGAATTTTGGCCAAAAATACATGAAAATTCTCAAAAAAATAAATGGCCATTTTTTAATTGGAAAAAACGTCCTCTTTCGAACCGTGCTACTCAAAAAGCTGTACTACTTTCGTGTGTCGAGATATTCCATTTTTTTCAAAATTTTGTGAGCCGAGGTATTCAATTTTGAAAAATCGATTTTTGGCCAAAAATACATGAAAATTCTCAAAAAATAAATGGCCATTTTTTAATTGGAAAAAACGTCCTCTTTCGAACCGTGCTACTCAAAAAGCTGTACTACTTTTGTGAGTCGAGATATTCGATTTTTTTCAAAATTTTGTGTGTCGGTGTATTCAATTTTGAAAAACCGAATTTTGGCCAAAAATACATGAAAATTCTCAAAAAAATAAATGGCCATTTTTTAATTGAAAAAAAACGTCCTCTTTCGAACCGTGCTACTCAAAAAGCTGTACTACTTCTGTGAGTCGAGATATTCGATTTTTTTCAAAATTTTGTGAGTCGAGGTATGCAATTTTGAAAAATCGAATTTTGGCCTAAAATACATGAAAATTCTCAAAAAAATAAATGGCCATCTTTTAATTGGAAAAAACGTCCTCTTTCGAACCGTGCTACTCAAAAAGCTGTACTACTTTTGTGAGTCGAGATATTCGATTTTTTTCAAAATTTTGTGAGTCGAGGTATGCAATTTTGAAAAATCGAATTTTGGCCAAAAATACATGAAAATTCTCAAAAAAATAAATGGCCATTTTTTAATTGGAAAAAACATCCTCTTTTGAACCGTTCTACTCAAAAAGCTGTACTACTTTTGTGAGTCGAGATATTCGATTTTTTTCAAAAGTTTGTGAGTCGAGGTATTCAATTTTGAAAAATCGAATTTTGGCCAAAAATACATGAAAATTCTCAAAAAAATAAATGGCCATTTTTTAATTGGAAAAAACGTCCTCTTTCGAACCGTGCTACTCAAAAAGCTGTACTACTTCTGTGAGTCGAGATATTCGATTTTTTTCAAAATTTTGTGAGTCGAGGTATTCAATTTTGAAAAATCGATTTTTGGCCAAAAATACATGAAAATTCTCAAAAAAATAAATGGCCATTTTTTAATTGGAAAAAACATCCTCTTTCGAACCGTGCTACTCAAAAAGCTGTACTACTTTTGTGTGTCGAGATATTCGATTTTTTTCAAAATTTTGTGAGCCGAGGTATTCAATTTTTAAAAATCGAATTTTGGCCAAAAATACATGAAAATTCTCAAAAAAATAAATGGCCATTTTTTAATTGGAAAAAACGTCCTCTTTCGAACCGTGCTACTCAAAAAGCTGTACTACTTTCGTGTGTCGAGATATTCGATTTTTTTCAAAATTTTGTGAGCCGAGGTATTCAATTTTGAAAAATCGAATTTTGGCCAAAAATACATGAAAATTCTCAAAAAAATAAATGGCCATTTTTTAATTGGAAAAAACGTCCTCTTTCGAACCGTGCTACTCAAAAAGCTGTACTACTTTCGTGTGTCGAGATATTCGATTTTTTTCAAAATTTTGTGAGCCGAGGTATTCAATTTTGAAAAATCGAATTTTGGCCAAAAATACATGAAAAATCTCAAAAAAATAAATGGCCATTTTTTAATTGGAAAAAACGTCCTCTTTCGAACCGTGCTACTCAAAAAGCTGTACTACTTTTGTGAGTCGAGATATTCGATTTTTTTCAAAATTTTGTGAGTCGAGGTATTCAATTTTGAAAAATCGAATTTTGGCCAAAAATACATGAAAATTCTCAAAAAAATAAATGGCCATTTTTTAATTGGAAAAAACGTCCTCTTTCGAACCGTGCTACTCAAAAAGCTGTACTACTTTTGTGAGTCGAGATATTCGATTTTTTTCAAAATTTTGTGAGTCGAGGTATGCAATTTTGAAAAATCGAATTTTGGCCAAAAATACATGAAAATTCTCAAAAAAATAAATGGCCATTTTTTAATTGGAAAAAACGTCCTCTTTCGAACCGTGCTACTCAAAAAGCTGTACTACTTTTGTGAGTCGAGATATTCGATTTTTTTCAAAATTTTGTGAGTCGAGGTATGCAATTTTGAAAAATCGAATTTTGGCCAAAAATACATGAAAATTCTCAAAAAAATAAATGGCCATTTTTTAATTGAAAAAACGTCCTCTTTCGAACCGTTCTACTCAAAAAGCTGTATTACTTTTGTGAGTCGAGATATTCGATTTTTTTCAAAAGTTTGTGAGACGAGGTATTCAATTTTGAAAAATCGAATTTTGGCCAAAAATACATGAAAATTCTCAAAAAAATAAATGGCCATTTTTTAATTGGAAAAAACGTCCTCTTTCGAACCGTGCTACTCAAAAAGCTGTACAACTTTTGTGAGTCGAGATATTCGATTTTGAAAAATCGAATTTTGGCCAAAAATACATGAAAATTCTCAAAAAAATAAATGGCAATTTTTTAATTGGAAAAAACGTCCTCTTTCGAACCGTGCTACTCAAAAAGCTGTACTACTTTTGTGAGTCGAGATATTCGATTTTTTTAAAAATTTTGTGAGTCGAGGTATTCAATTTTGAAAAATCGAATTTTGGCCAAAAATACATGAAAATTCTCAAAAAAATAAATGGCCATTTTTTAATTTGAAAAAACGTCCTCTTTCGAACCGTGCTACTCAAAAAGCTGTACTACTTTTGTGAGTCGAGATATTCGATTTTTTTCAAAATTTTGTGTGTCGGGGTATTCAATTTTGAAAAATCGAATTTTGGCCAAAAATACATGAAAATTCTCAAAAAAATAAATGGCCATTTTTTAATTGGAAAAAACGTCCTCTTTCGAACCGTGCTACTCAAAAAGCTGTACTACTTTCGTGTGTCGAGATATTCCATTTTTTTCAAAATTTTGTGAGCCGAGGTATTCAATTTTGAAAAATCGAATTTTGGCCAAAAATACATGAAAATTCTCAAAAAAATAAATGGCCATTTTTTAATTGAAAAAAACGTCCTCTTTCGAACCGTGCCACTCAAAAAGCTGTACTACTTCTGTGAGTCGAGATATTCGATTTTTTTCAAAATTTTGTGAGTCGAGGTATTCAATTTTGAAAAATCGATTTTTGGCCAAAAATACATGAAAATTCTCAAAAAAATAAATGGCCATTTTTTAATTGGAAAAAACATCCTCTTTCGAACCGTGCTACTCAAAAAGCTGTACTACTTTTGTATGTCGAGATATTCGATTTTTTTCAAAATTTTGTGAGCCGAGGTATTCAATTTTGAAAAATCGAATTTTGGCCAAAAATACATGAAAAATCTCAAAAAAATAAATGGCCATTTTTTAATTGGAAAAAACGTCCTCTTTCGAACCGTGCTACTCAAAAAGCTGTACTACTTTTGTGAGTCGAGATATTCGATTTTTTTCAAAATTTTGTGAGTCGAGGTATGCAATTTTGAAAAATCGAATTTTGGCCAAAAATACATGAAAATTCTCAAAAAAATAAATGGCCATTTTTTAATTGGAAAAAACGTCCTCTTTCGAACCGTGCTACTCAAAAAGCTGTACTACTTCTGTGAGTCGAGATATTCGATTTTTTTCAAAATTTTGTGAGTCGAGGTATGCAATTTTGAAAAATCGAATTTTGGCCAAAAATACATGAAAATTCTCAAAAAAATAAATGGCCATTTTTTAATTGGAAAAAACGTCCTCTTTCGAACCGTGCTACTCAAAAAGCTGTACTACTTTTGTGAGTCGAGATATTCGATTTTTTTCAAAATTTTGTGAGTCGAGGTATGCAATTTTGAAAAATCGAATTTTGGCCAAAAATACATGAAAATTCTCAAAAAAATAAATGGCCATTTTTTAATTGAAAAAACGTCCTCTTTCGAACCGTTCTACTCAAAAAGCTGTATTACTTTTGTGAGTCGAGATATTCGATTTTTTTCAAAAGTTTGTGAGACGAGGTATTCAATTTTGAAAAATCGAATTTTGGCCAAAAATACATGAAAATTCTCAAAAAAATAAATGGCCATTTTTTAATTGGAAAAAACGTCCTCTTTCGAACCGTGCTACTCAAAAAGCTGTACAACTTTTGTGAGCCGAGATATTCGATTTTGAAAAATCGAATTTTGGCCAAAAATACATGAAAATTCTCAAAAAAATAAATGGCAATTTTTTAATTGGAAAAAACGTCCTCTTTCGAACCGTGCTACTCAAAAAGCTGTACTACTTTTGTGAGTCGAGATATTCGATTTTTTTAAAAATTTTGTGAGTCGAGGTATTCAATTTTGAAAAATCGAATTTTGGCCAAAAATACATGAAAATTCTCAAAAAAATAAATGGCCATTTTTTAATTTGAAAAAACGTCCTCTTTCGAACCGTGCTACTCAAAAAGCTGTACTACTTTTGTGAGTCGAGATATTCGATTTTTTTCAAAATTTTGTGTGTCGGGGTATTCAATTTTGAAAAATCGAATTTTGGCCAAAAATACATGAAAATTCTCAAAAAAATAAATGGCCATTTTTTAATTGGAAAAAACGTCCTCTTTCGAACCGTGCTACTCAAAAAGCTGTACTACTTTCGTGTGTCGAGATATTCCATTTTTTTCAAAATTTTGTGAGCCGAGGTATTCAATTTTGAAAAATCGAATTTTGGCCAAAAATACATGAAAATTCTCAAAAAAATAAATGGCCATTTTTTAATTGGAAAAAACGTCCTCTGTCAGAAACAGTTTTTCTATTCAAAATTCTTGTCGACATTTTTTTTGTCAAATACCAGGCCAACAGAATCGCATAGCAAGCAAATGTCGGTAAACAAAAATGTTTAAACGCTTATAACTCCGGATCCATCGGACCTGTTAAAATGAAAGTGGTCCCATTGAAAAGGCCAGAGCTCGTACTTTCAGATAGTGACAAAATAAACACGAGCAACTCCAAGTCCAAGTCGAGAAAGTTTAAATTTGAAAGTATAAACGAGGTCTTTATCACTCACACACACACAGAAACAGTTTTTCTATTCAAAATTCTTGTCGACATTTTTTTTGTCAAATACCAGGCCAACAGAATCGCATAGCAAGCAAATGTCGGTAAACAAAAATGTTTAAACGCTTATAACTTCGGATCCATCGGACCTATTAAAATGAAAGTGGTCCCACTGTAAAGGCCAGACCTCATACTTTCAGATAGTACCAAATTAAATACGAGCAAGTCCAAGGCCAAGTCCAGAAAGTCCAGAGGTAAATAGAAATTTTTAAACGCTTATAACTCCGGATCCATCGGATCTATTAAAATGAAAGTGGTCCCATTGGAAAGGCCAGAGCTCGTACTTTCAGATAGTGATAAAATAAACACGAGCAAGTCCAAGTCCAAGTCGAGAAAGTTTAAATTTGGAAGTATAAACGAGGTCTTCATCACTCACACACACACATAAACAGTTTTTCTATTCAAAATTCTTGTCGACATTTTTTTTGTCAAATACCAAGCCAACAGAATCGCATAGCAAGCAAATGTCGGTAAACAAAAATGTTTAAACGCTTATAACTTCGGATCCATCGGACCTATTAAAATGAAAGTGGTCCCACTGTAAAGGCCAGACCTCATATTTTCAGATAGTACCAAATTAAATACGAGCAAGTCCAAGGCCAAGTCCAGAAAGTCCAGAGGTAAATAGAAATTTTTAAACGCTTATAACTCCGGATCCATCGGATCTATTAAAATGAAAGTGGTCCCATTGGAAAGGCCAGACCTCATACTTTCAGATAGTGATAAAATAAACACGAGCAAGTCCAAGTCCAAGTCGAGAAAGTTTAAATTTGAAAGTATAAACGAGGTCTTCATCACTCACACACACACAGAAACAGTTTTTCTATTCAAAATTCTTGTCGACATTTTTTTTGTCAAATACCAGGCCAACAGAATCGCATAGCAAGCAAATGTCGGTAAACAAAAATGTTTAAACGCTTATAACTTCGGATCCATCGGACCTATTAAAATGAAAGTGGTCCCACTGTGAAGGCCAGACCTCATACTTTCAGATAGTACCAAGTTAAATACGAGCAAGTCCAAGGCCAAGTCCAGAAAGTCCAGAGGTAAATAGAAATTTTTAAACGCTTATAACTCCGGATCCATCGGACCTGTTAAAATGAAAGTGGTCCCATTGAAAAGGCCAGAGCTCGTACTTTCAGATAGTGACAAAATAAACACGAGGAAGTCCAAGTCCAAGTCGAGAAAGTTTAAATTTGAAAGTATAAACGAGGTCTTTATCACTCACACACACACAGAAACAGTTTTTCTATTCAAAATTCTTGTCGACATTTTTTTGTCAAATACCAGGCCAACAGAATCGCATAGCAAGTAAATGTCGGTAAACAAAAATGTTTAAACGCTTATAACTCCGGATCCATCGGACCTATTAAAATGAAAGTGGTCCCACTGTAAAGTCCAGACCTCATACTTTCAGATAGTACCAAATTAAATACGAGCAAGTCCAAGGCCAAGTCCAGAAAGTCCAGAGGTAAATATAAATTTTTAAACGCTTATAACTTCGGATCCATCGGACCTATTAAAATGAAAGTGGTCCCATTGGAAAGGCCAGAGCTCGTACTTTCAGATAGTGATAAAATAAACACGAGCAAGTCCAAGTCCAAGTCGAGAAAGTTTAAATTTGAAAGTATAAACGAGGTCTTCATCACTCACACACACACAGAAACAGTTTTTCTATTCAAAATTCTTGTCGACATTTTTTTGTCAAATACCAGGCCAACAGAATCGCATAGCAAGCAAATGTCGGTAAACAAAAATGTTTAAACGCTTATAACTCCGGATCCATCGGACCTATTAAAATGAAAGTGGTCCCACTGTAAAGGCCAGACCTCATACTTTCAGATAGTACCAAATTAAATACGAGCAAGTCCAAGGCCAAGTCCAGAAAGTCCAGAGGTAAATAGAAATGTTTAAACGCTTATAACTCCGGATCCATCGGACCTATTAAAATGAAAGTGGTCCCATTGGAAAGGCCAGAGCTCGTACTTTCAGATAGTGATATAATAAACACGAGCAAGTCCAAGTCCAAGTCCAGAAAGTTTAAATTTGAAAGTATAAACGAGGTCTTCATCACTCACACACACACAGAAACAGTTTTTCTATTCAAAATTCTTGTCGACATTTTTTTTGTCAAATACCAGGCCAACAGAATCGCATAGCAAGCAAATGTCGGTAAACAAAAATGTTTAAACGCTTATAACTCCGGATCCATCGGACCTATTAAAATGAAAGTGGTCCCACTTTAAAGGCCAGACCTCATACTTTCAGATAGTACCAAATTAAATACGAGCAAGTCCAAGGCCAAGTCCAGAAAGTCCAGAGGTAAATATAAATTTTTAAACGCTTATAACTTCGGATCCATCGGACCTATTAAAATGAAAGTGGTCCCACTGTAAAGGCCAGACCTCATACTTTCAGATAGTACCAAATTAAATACGAGCAAGTCCAAGGCCAAGTCCAGAAAGTCCAGAGGTAAATAGAAATTTTTAAACGCTTATAACTCCGGATCCATCGGATCTATTAAAATGAAAGTGGTCCCATTGGAAAGGCCAGAGCTCGTACTTTCAGATAGTGATAAAATAAACACGAGCAAGTCCAAGTCCAAGTCGAGAAAGTTTAAATTTGGAAGTATAAACGAGGTCTTCATCACTCACACACACACATAAACAGTTTTTCTATTCAAAATTCTTGTCGACATTTTTTTTGTCAAATACCAAGCCAACAGAATCGCATAGCAAGCAAATGTCGGTAAACAAAAATATTTAAACGCTTATAACTTCGGATCCATCGGACCTATTAAAATGAAAGTGGTCCCACTGTAAAGGCCAGACCTCATATTTTCAGATAGTACCAAATTAAATACGAGCAAGTCCAAGGCCAAGTCCAGAAAGTCCAGAGGTAAATAGAAATTTTTAAACGCTTATAACTCCGGATCCATCGGATCTATTAAAATGAAAGTGGTCCCATTGGAAAGGCCAGACCTCATACTTTCAGATAGTGATAAAATAAACACGAGCAAGTCCAAGTCCAAGTCGAGAAAGTTTAAATTTGAAAGTATAAACGAGGTCTTCATCACTCACACACACACAGAAACAGTTTTTCTATTCAAAATTCTTGTCGACATTTTTTTTGTCAAATACCAGGCCAACAGAATCGCATAGCAAGCAAATGTCGGTAAACAAAAATGTTTAAACGCTTATAACTTCGGATCCATCGGACCTATTAAAATGAAAGTGGTCCCACTGTAAAGGCCAGACCTCATACTTTCAGATAGTACCAAATTAAATACGAGCAAGTCCAAGGCCAAGTCCAGAAAGTCCAGAGGTAAATAGAAATTTTTAAACGCTTATAACTCCGGATCCATCGGACCTGTTAAAATGAAAGTGGTCCCATTGAAAAGGCCAGAGCTCGTACTTTCAGATAGTGACAAAATAAACACGAGGAAGTCCAAGTCCAAGTCGAGAAAGTTTAAATTTGAAAGTATAAACGAGGTCTTTATCACTCACACACACACAGAAACAGTTTTTCTATTCAAAATTCTTGTCGACATTTTTTTGTCAAATACCAGGCCAACAGAATCGCATAGCAAGTAAATGTCGGTAAACAAAAATGTTTAAACGCTTATAACTCCGGATCCATCGGACCTATTAAAATGAAAGTGGTCCCACTGTAAAGTCCAGACCTCATACTTTCAGATAGTACCAAATTAAATACGAGCAAGTCCAAGGCCAAGTCCAGAAAGTCCAGAGGTAAATATAAATTTTTAAACGCTTATAACTTCGGATCCATCGGACCTATTAAAATGAAAGTGGTCCCATTGGAAAGGCCAGAGCTCGTACTTTCAGATAGTGATAAAATAAACACGAGCAAGTCCAAGTCCAAGTCGAGAAAGTTTAAATTTGAAAGTATAAACGAGGTCTTCATCACTCACACACACACAGAAACAGTTTTTCTATTCAAAATTCTTGTCGACATTTTTTTGTCAAATACCAGGCCAACAGAATCGCATAGCAAGCAAATGTCGGTAAACAAAAATGTTTAAACGCTTATAACTCCGGATCCATCGGACCTATTAAAATGAAAGTGGTCCCACTGTAAAGGCCAGACCTCATACTTTCAGATAGTACCAAATTAAATACGAGCAAGTCCAAGGCCAAGTCCAGAAAGTCCAGAGGTAAATATAAATTTTTAAACGCTTATAACTTCGGATCCATCGGACCTATTAAAATGAAAGTGGTCCCACTGTAAAGGCCAGACCTCATACTTTCAGATAGTACCAAATTAAATACGAGCAAGTCCAAGGCCAAGTCCAGAAAGTCTAGAGGTAAATAGAAATTTTTAAACGCTTATAACTCCGGATCCATCGGACCTATTAAAATGAAAGTGGTCCCATTGGAAAGGCCAGAGCTCGTACTTTCAGATAGTGATAAAATAAACACGAGCAAGTCCAAGTCCAAGTCGAGAAAGTTTAAATTTGAAAGTATAAACGAGGTCTTCATCACTCACACACACACAGAAACAGTTTTTCTATTCAAAATTCTTGTCGACATTTTTTTTGTCAAATACCAGGCCAACAGAATCGCATAGCAAGCAAATGTCGGTAAACAAAAATGTTTAAACGCTTATAACTTCGGATCCATCGGACCTATTAAAATGAAAGTGGTCCCACTGTAAAGGCCAGACCTCATACTTTCAGATAGTACCAAATTAAATACTAGCAAGTCCAAGGCCAAGTCCAGAAAGTCCAGAGGTAAATAGAAATTTTTAAACGCTTATAACTCCGGATCCATCGGACCTATTAAAATGAAAGTGGTCCCATTGGAAAGGCCAGAGCTCGTACTTTCAGATAGTGATATAATAAACACGAGCAAGTCCAAGTCCAAGTCGAGAAAGTTTAAATTTGAAAGTATAAACGAGGTCTTCATCACTCACACACACACAGAAACAGTTTTTCTATTCAAAATTCTTGTCGACATTTTTTTTGTCAAATACCAGGCCAACAGAATCGCATAGCAAGCAAATGTCGGTAAACAAAAATGTTTAAACGCTTATAACTCCGGATCCATCGGACCTATTAAAATGAAAGTGGTCCCACTGTAAAGGCCAGACCTCATACTTTCAGATAGTACCAAATTAAATACGAGCAAGTCCAAGGCCAAGTCCAGAAAGTCCAGAGGTAAATATAAATTTTTAAACGCTTATAACTTCGGATCCATCGGACCTATTAAAATGAAAGTGGTCCCACTGTAAAGGCCAGACCTCATACTTTCAGATAGTACCAAATTAAATACGAGCAAGTCCAAGGCCAAGTCCAGAAAGTCTAGAGGTAAATAGAAATTTTTAAACGCTTATAACTCCGGATCCATCGGACCTATTAAAATGAAAGTGGTCCCATTGGAAAGGCCAGAGCTCGTACTTTCAGATAGTGATAAAATAAACACGAGCAAGTCCAAGTCCAAGTCGAGAAAGTTTAAATTTGAAAGTATAAACGAGGTCTTCATCACTCACACACACACAGAAACAGTTTTTCTATTCAAAATTCTTGTCGACATTTTTTTTGTCAAATACCAGGCCAACAGAATCGCATAGCAAGCAAATGTCGGTAAACAAAAATGTTTAAACGCTTATAACTTCGGATCCATCGGACCTATTAAAATGAAAGTGGTCCCACTGTAAAGGCCAGACCTCATACTTTCAGATAGTACCAAATTAAATACTAGCAAGTCCAAGGCCAAGTCCAGAAAGTCCAGAGGTAAATAGAAATTTTTAAACGCTTATAACTCCGGATCCATCGGACCTATTAAAATGAAAGTGGTCCCATTGGAAAGGCCAGAGCTCGTACTTTCAGATAGTGATATAATAAACACGAGCAAGTCCAAGTCCAAGTCGAGAAAGTTTAAATTTGAAAGTATAAACGAGGTCTTCATCACTCACACACACACAGAAACAGTTTTTCTATTCAAAATTCTTGTCGACATTTTTTTTGTCAAATACCAGGCCAACAGAATCGCATAGCAAGCAAATGTCGGTAAACAAAAATGTTTAAACGCTTATAACTCCGGATCCATCGGACCTATTAAAATGAAACTGGTCCCACTGTAAAGGCCAGACCTCATACTTTCAGATAGTACCAAATTAAATACGAGCAAGTCCAAGGCCAAGTCCAGAAAGTCCAGAGGTAAATATAAATTTTTAAA
Source organism: Sarcophaga variegata (assembly GCA_932273835.1). Lineage (NCBI taxonomy): Eukaryota > Metazoa > Arthropoda > Insecta > Diptera > Sarcophagidae > Sarcophaga > Sarcophaga variegata. The sequence continues at coordinate 64,029,101 of OW026362.1, forward strand.
CGCTTATAACTTCGGATCCATCGGACCTATTAAAATGAAAGTGGTCCCACTGTAAAGGCCAGACCTCATACTTTCAGATAGTACCAAATTAAATACGAGCAAGTCCAAGGCCAAGTCCAGAAAGTCTAGAGGTAAATAGAAATTTTTAAACGCTTATAACTCCGGATCCATCGGACCTATTAAAATGAAAGTGGTCCCATTGGAAAGGCCAGAGCTCGTACTTTCAGATAGTGATAAAATAAACACGAGCAAGTCCAAGTCCAAGTCGAGAAAGTTTAAATTTGAAAGTATAAACGAGGTCTTCATCACTCACACACACACAGAAACAGTTTTTCTATTCAAAATTCTTGTCGACATTTTTTTTGTCAAATACCAGGCCAACAGAATCGCATAGCAAGCAAATGTCGGTAAACAAAAATGTTTAAACGCTTATAACTTCGGATCCATCGGACCTATTAAAATGAAAGTGGTCCCACTGTAAAGGCCAGACCTCATACTTTCAGATAGTACCAAATTAAATACGAGCAAGTCCAAGGCCAAGTCCAGAAAGTCTAGAGGTAAATAGAAATTTTTAAACGCTTATAACTCCGGATCCATCGGACCTATTAAAATGAAAGTGGTCCCATTGGAAAGGCCAGAGCTCGTACTTTCAGATAGTGATAAAATAAACACGAGCAAGTCCAAGTCCAAGTCGAGAAAGTTTAAATTTGAAAGTATAAACGAGGTCTTCATCACTCACACACACACAGAAACAGTTTTTCTATTCAAAATTCTTGTCGACATTTTTTTTGTCAAATACCAGGCCAACAGAATCGCATAGCAAGCAAATGTCGGTAAACAAAAATGTTTAAACGCTTATAACTTCGGATCCATCGGACCTATTAAAATGAAAGTGGTCCCACTGTAAAGGCCAGACCTCATACTTTCAGATAGTACCAAATTAAATACTAGCAAGTCCAAGGCCAAGTCCAGAAAGTCCAGAGGTAAATAGAAATTTTTAAACGCTTATAACTCCGGATCCATCGGACCTATTAAAATGAAAGTGGTCCCATTGGAAAGGCCAGAGCTCGTACTTTCAGATAGTGATATAATAAACACGAGCAAGTCCAAGTCCAAGTCGAGAAAGTTTAAATTTGAAAGTATAAACGAGGTCTTCATCACTCACACACACACAGAAACAGTTTTTCTATTCAAAATTCTTGTCGACATTTTTTTTGTCAAATACCAGGCCAACAGAATCGCATAGCAAGCAAATGTCGGTAAACAAAAATGTTTAAACGCTTATAACTCCGGATCCATCGGACCTATTAAAATGAAAGTGGTCCCACTGTAAAGGCCAGACCTCATACTTTCAGATAGTACCAAATTAAATACGAGCAAGTCCAAGGCCAAGTCCAGAAAGTCCAGAGGTAAATATAAATTTTTAAACGCTTATAACTTCGGATCCATCGGACCTATTAAAATGAAAGTGGTCCCACTGTAAAGGCCAGACCTCATACTTTCAGATAGTACCAAATTAAATACGAGCAAGTCCAAGGCCAAGTCCAGAAAGTCTAGAGGTAAATAGAAATTTTTAAACGCTTATAACTCCGGATCCATCGGACCTATTAAAATGAAAGTGGTCCCATTGGAAAGGCCAGAGCTCGTACTTTCAGATAGTGATAAAATAAACACGAGCAAGTCCAAGTCCAAGTCGAGAAAGTTTAAATTTGAAAGTATAAACGAGGTCTTCATCACTCACACACACACAGAAACAGTTTTTCTATTCAAAATTCTTGTCGACATTTTTTTTGTCAAATACCAGGCCAACAGAATCGCATAGCAAGCAAATGTCGGTAAACAAAAATGTTTAAACGCTTATAACTTCGGATCCATCGGACCTATTAAAATGAAAGTGGTCCCACTGTAAAGGCCAGACCTCATACTTTCAGATAGTACCAAATTAAATACTAGCAAGTCCAAGGCCAAGTCCAGAAAGTCCAGAGGTAAATAGAAATTTTTAAACGCTTATAACTCCGGATCCATCGGACCTATTAAAATGAAAGTGGTCCCATTGGAAAGGCCAGAGCTCGTACTTTCAGATAGTGATATAATAAACACGAGCAAGTCCAAGTCCAAGTCGAGAAAGTTTAAATTTGAAAGTATAAACGAGGTCTTCATCACTCACACACACACAGAAACAGTTTTTCTATTCAAAATTCTTGTCGACATTTTTTTTGTCAAATACCAGGCCAACAGAATCGCATAGCAAGCAAATGTCGGTAAACAAAAATGTTTAAACGCTTATAACTCCGGATCCATCGGACCTATTAAAATGAAAGTGGTCCCACTGTAAAGGCCAGACCTCATACTTTCAGATAGTACCAAATTAAATACGAGCAAGTCCAAGGCCAAGTCCAGAAAGTCCAGAGGTAAATATAAATTTTTAAACGCTTATAACTTCGGATCCATCGGACCTATTAAAATGAAAGTGGTCCCACTGTAAAGGCCAGACCTCATACTTTCAGATAGTACCAAATTAAATACGAGCAAGTCCAAGGCCAAGTCCAGAAAGTCTAGAGGTAAATAGAAATTTTTAAACGCTTATAACTCCGGATCCATCGGACCTATTAAAATGAAAGTGGTCCCATTGGAAAGGCCAGAGCTCGTACTTTCAGATAGTGATAAAATAAACACGAGCAAGTCCAAGTCCAAGTCGAGAAAGTTTAAATTTGAAAGTATAAACGAGGTCTTCATCACTCACACACACACAGAAACAGTTTTTCTATTCAAAATTCTTGTCGACATTTTTTTTGTCAAATACCAGGCCAACAGAATCGCATAGCAAGCAAATGTCGGTAAACAAAAATGTTTAAACGCTTATAACTTCGGATCCATCGGACCTATTAAAATGAAAGTGGTCCCACTGTAAAGGCCAGACCTCATACTTTCAGATAGTACCAAATTAAATACTAGCAAGTCCAAGGCCAAGTCCAGAAAGTCCAGAGGTAAATATAAATTTTTAAACGCTTATAACTCCGGATCCATCGGACCTATTAAAATGAAAGTGGTCCCATTGGAAAGGCCAGAGCTCGTACTTTCAGATAGTGATATAATAAACACGAGCAAGTCCAAGTCCAAGTCGAGAAAGTTTAAATTTGAAAGTATAAACGAGGTCTTCATCACTCACACACACACAGAAACAGTTTTTCTATTCAAAATTCTTGTCGACATTTTTTTTGTCAAATACCAGGCCAACAGAATCGCATAGCAAGCAAATGTCGGTAAACAAAAATGTTTAAACGCTTATAACTTCGGATCCATCGGACCTATTAAAATGAAAGTGGTCCCATTGGAAAGGCCAGACCTCATACTTTCAGATAGTACCAAATTAAATACGAGCAAGTCCAAGGCCAAGTCCAGAAAGTCCAGAGGTAAATAGAAATTTTTAAACGCTTATAACTCCGGATCCATCGGACCTGTTAAAATGAAAGTGGTCCCATTGAAAAGGCCAGAGCTCGTACTTTCAGATAGTGACAAAATAAACACGAGGAAGTCCAAGTCCAAGTCGAGAAAGTTTAAATTTGAAAGTATAAACGAGGTCTTTATCACTCACACACACACAGAAACAGTTTTTCTATTCAAAATTCTTGTCGACATTTTTTTGTCAAATACCAGGCCAACAGAATCGCATAGCAAGCAAATGTCGGTAAACAAAAATGTTTAAACGCTTATAACTCCGGATCCATCGGACCTATTAAAATGAAAGTGGTCCCACTGTAAAGGCCAGACCTCATACTTTCAGATAGTACCAAATTAAATACGAGCAAGTCCAAGGCCAAGTCCAGAAAGTCCAGAGGTAAATATAAATTTTTAAACGCTTATAACTTCGGATCCATCGGACCTATTAAAATGAAAGTGGTCCCACTGTAAAGGCCAGACCTCATACTTTCAGATAGTACCAAATTAAATACGAGCAAGTCCAAGGCCAAGTCCAGAAAGTCCAGAGGTAAATAGAAATTTTTAAACGCTTATAACTCCGGATCCATCGGACCTATTAAAATGAAAGTGGTCCCATTGGAAAGGCCAGAGCTCGTGCTTTCAGATAGTGATAAAATAAACACGAGCAAGTCCAAGTCCAAGTCGAGAAAGTTTAAATTTGAAAGTATAAACGAGGTCTTCATCACTCACACACACACAGAAACAGTTTTTCTATTCAAAATTCTTGTCGACATTTTTTTTGTCAAATACCAGGCCAACAGAATCGCATAGCAAGCAAATGTCGGTAAACAAAAATGTTTAAACGCTTATAACTTCGGATCCATCGGACCTATTAAAATGAAAGTGGTCCCACTGTAAAGGCCAAACCTCATACTTTCAGATAGTACCAAATTAAATACTAGCAAGTCCAAGGCCAAGTCCAGAAAGTCCAGAGGTAAATAGAAATTTTTAAACGCTTATAACTCCGGATCCATCGGACCTATTAAAATGAAAGTGGTCCCATTGGAAAGGCCAGAGCTCGTACTTTCAGATAGTGATAAAATAAACACGAGCAAGTCCAAGTCCAAGTCGAGAAAGTTTAAATTTGAAAGTATAAACGAGGTCTTCATCACTCACACACACACAGAAACAGTTTTTCTATTCAAAATTCTTGTCGACATTTTTTTTGTCAAATACCAGGCCAACAGAATCGCATAGCAAGCAAATGTCGGTAAACAAAAATGTTTAAACGCTTATAACTCCGGATCCATCGGACCTATTAAAATGAAACTGGTCCCACTGTAAAGGCCAGACCTCATACTTTCAGATAGTACCAAATTAAATACTAGCAAGTCCAAGGCCAAGTCCAGAAAGTCCAGAGGTAAATAGAAATTTTTAAACGCTTATAACTCCGGATCCATCGGACCTATTAAAATGAAAGTGGTCCCACTGTAAAGGCCAGACCTCATACTTTCAGATAGTACCAAATTAAATACGAGCAAGTCCAAGGCCAAGTCCAGAAAGTCCAGAGGTAAATAGAAATTTTTAAACGCTTATAACTCCGGATCCATCGGACCTATTAAAATGAAAGTGGTCCCATTGGAAAGGCCAGAGCTCGTACTTTCAGATAGTGATAAAATAAACACGAGCAAGTCCAAGTCCAAGTCGAGAAAGTTTAAATTTGAAAGTATAAACGAGGTCTTCATCACTCACACACACACAGAAACAGTTTTTCTATTCAAAATTCTTGTCGACATTTTTTTTGTCAAATACCAGGCCAACAGAATCGCATAGCAAGCAAATGTCGGTAAACAAAAATGTTTAAACGCTTATAACTTCGGATCCATCGGACCTATTAAAATGAAAGTGGTCCCACTGTAAAGGCCAGACCTCATACTTTCAGATAGTACCAAATTAAATACTAGCAAGTCCAAGGCCAAGTCCAGAAAGTCCAGAGGTAAATATAAATTTTTAAACGCTTATAACTCCGGATCCATCGGACCTATTAAAATGAAAGTGGTCCCATTGGAAAGGCCAGAGCTCGTACTTTCAGATAGTGATATAATAAACACGAGCAAGTCCAAGTCCAAGTCGAGAAAGTTTAAATTTGAAAGTATAAACGAGGTCTTCATCACTCACACACACACAGAAACAGTTTTTCTATTCAAAATTCTTGTCGACATTTTTTTTGTCAAATACCAGGCCAACAGAATCGCATAGCAAGCAAATGTCGGTAAACAAAAATGTTTAAACGCTTATAACTTCGGATCCATCGGACCTATTAAAATGAAAGTGGTCCCATTGGAAAGGCCAGACCTCATACTTTCAGATAGTACCAAATTAAATACGAGCAAGTCCAAGGCCAAGTCCAGAAAGTCCAGAGGTAAATAGAAATTTTTAAACGATTATAACTTTGGATCCATCGGACCTATTAAAATGAAAGTGGTCCCATTGGAAAGGCCAGAGCTCGTACTTTCAGATAGTGATAAAATAAACACGAGCAAGTCCAAGTCCAAGTCGAGAAAGTTTAAATTTGAAAGTATAAACGAGGTCTTCATCACTCACACACACACAGAAACAGTTTTTCTATTCAAAATTCTTGTCGACATTTTTTTTGTCAAATACCAGGCCAACAGAATCGCATAGCAAGCAAATGTCGGTAAACAAAAATGTTTAAACGCTTATAACTCCGGATCCATCGGACCTATTAAAATGAAACTGGTCCCACTGTAAAGGCCAGACCTCATACTTTCAGATAGTACCAAATTAAATACTAGCAAGTCCAAGGCCAAGTCCAGAAAGTCCAGAGGTAAATAGAAATTTTTAAACGCTTATAACTCCGGATCCATCGGACCTATTAAAATGAAAGTGGTCCCACTGTAAAGGCCAGACCTCATACTTTCAGATAGTACCAAATTAAATACTAGCAAGTCCAAGGCCAAGTCCAGAAAGTCCAGAGGTAAATAGAAATTTTTAAACGCTTATAACTCCGGATCCATCGGACCTATTAAAATGAAAGTGGTCCCATTGGAAAGGCCAGAGCTCGTACTTTCAGATAGTGATATAATAAACACGAGCAAGTCCAAGTCCAAGTCGAGAAAGTTTAAATTTGAAAGTATAAACGAGGTCTTCATCACTCACACACACACAGAAACAGTTTTTCTATTCAAAATTCTTGTCGACATTTTTTTTGTCAAATACCAGGCCAACAGAATCGCATAGCAAGCAAATGTCGGTAAACAAAAATGTTTAAACGCTTATAACTTCGGATCCATCGGACCTATTAAAATGAAAGTGGTCCCATTGGAAAGGCCAGACCTCATACTTTCAGATAGTACCAAATTAAATACGAGCAAGTCCAAGGCCAAGTCCAGAAAGTCCAGAGGTAAATAGAAATTTTTAAACGATTATAACTTCGGATCCATCGGACCTATTAAAATGAAAGTGGTCCCATTGGAAAGGCCAGAGCTCGTACTTTCAGATAGTGATAAAATAAACACGAGCAAGTCCAAGTCCAAGTCGAGAAAGTTTAAATTTGAAAGTATAAACGAGGTCTTCATCACTCACACACACACAGAAACAGTTTTTCTATTCAAAATTCTTGTCGACATTTTTTTTGTCAAATACCAGGCCAACAGAATCGCATAGCAAGCAAATGTCGGTAAACAAAAATGTTTAAACGGTTATAACTCCGGATCCATCGGACCTATTAAAATGAAAGTGGTCCCATTGGAAAGGCCAGACCTCATACTTTCAGATAGTACCAAATTAAATACGAGCAAGTCCAAGGCCAAGTCCAGAAAGTCCAGAGGTAAATAGAAATTTTTAAACGCTTATAACTTCGGATCCATCGGACCTATTAAAATGAAAGTGGTCCCATTGGAAAGGCCAGAGCTCGTGCTTTCAGATAGTGATAAAATAAACACGAGCAAGTCCAAGTCCAAGTCGAGAAAGTTTAAATTTGAAAGTATAAACGAGGTCTTCATCACTCACACACACACAGAAACAGTTTTTCTATTCAAAATTCTTGTCGACATTTTTTTTGTCAAATACCAGGCCAACAGAATCGCATAGCAAGCAAATGTCGGTAAACAAAAATGTTTAAGCGCTTATAACTTCGGATCCATCGGACCTATTAAAATGAAAGTGGTCCCACTGTAAAGGCCAGACCTCATACTTTCAGATAGTACCAAATTAAATACTAGCAAGTCCAAGGCCAAGTCCAGAAAGTCCAGAGGTAAATAGAAATTTTTAAACGCTTATAACTCCGGATCCATCGGACCTATTAAAATGAAAGTGGTCCCATTGGAAAGGCCAGAGCTCGTACTTTCAGATAGTGATATAATAAACACGAGCAAGTCCAAGTCCAAGTCGAGAAAGTTTAAATTTGAAAGTATAAACGAGGTCTTCATCACTCACACACACACAGAAACAGTTTTTCTATTCAAAATTCTTGTCGAAATTTTTTTGTCAAATACCAGGCCAACAGAATCGCATAGCAAGCAAATGTCGGTAAACAAAAATGTTTAAACGCTTATAACTCCGGATCCATCGGACCTATTAAAATGAAACTGTTCCCACTGTAAAGGCCAGACCTCATACTTTCAGATAGTACCAAATTAAATACTAGCAAGTCCAAGGCCAAGTTCAGAAAGTCCAGAGGTAAATAAAAATTTTTAAACGCTTATAACTCCGGATCCATCGGATCTATTAAAATGAAAGTGGTCCCATTGGAAAGGCCAGAGCTCGTGCTTTCAGATAGTGATAAAATAAACACGAGCAAGTCCAAGTCCAAGTCGAGAAAGTTTAAATTTGAAAGTATAAACGAGGTCTTCATCACTCACACACACACAGAAACAGTTTTTCTATTCAAAATTCTTGTCGACATTTTTTTTGTCAAATACCAGGCCAACAGAATCGCATAGCAAGCAAATGTCGGTAAACAAAAATGTTTAAACGCTTATAACTTCGGATCCATCGGACCTATTAAAATGAAAGTGGTCCCACTGTAAAGGCCAGACCTCATACTTTCAGATAGTACCAAATTAAATACTAGCAAGTCCAAGGCCAAGTCCAGAAAGTCCAGAGGTAAATAGAAATTTTTAAACGCTTATAACTTCGGATCCATCGGACCTATTAAAATGAAAGTGGTCCCATTGGAAAGGCCAGAGCTCGTTCTTTCGGATAGTGACAAAATAAACACGAGCAAGTCCAAATCCAAGTCGAGAAAGTTTAAATTTGAAAGTATAAACGAGGTCTTCATCACTCACACACACACAGAAACAGTTTTTCTATTCAAAATTCTTGTCGACATTTTTTTTGTCAAATACCAGGCCAACAGAATCGCATAGCAAGCAAATGTCGGTAAACAAAAATGTTTAAACGCTTATAACTCCGGATCCATAGGACCTATTAAAATGAAAGTGGTCCCACTGTAAAGGCCAGACCTCATACTTTCAGATAGTACCAAATTAAATACGAGCAAGTCCAAGGCCAAGTCCAGAAAGTCTAGAGGTAAATAGAAATTTTTAAACGCTTATAACTCCGGATCCATCGGACCTATTAAAATGAAAGTGGTCCCATTGGAAAGGCCAGAGCTCGTACTTTCAGATAGTGATAAAATAAACACGAGCAAGTCCAAGTCCAAGTCGAGAAAGTTTAAATTTGAAAGTATAAACGAGGTCTTCATCACTCACACACACACAGAAACAGTTTTTCTATTCAAAATTCTTGTCGACATTTTTTTTGTCAAATACCAGGCCAACAGAATCGCATAGCAAGCAAATGTCGGTAAACAAAAATGTTTAAACGCTTATAACTTCGGATCCATCGGACCTATTAAAATGAAAGTGGTCCCACTGTAAAGGCCAGACCTCATACTTTCAGATAGTACCAAATTAAATACTAGCAAGTCCAAGGCCAAGTCCAGAAAGTCCAGAGGTAAATATAAATTTTTAAACGCTTATAACTCCGGATCCATCGGACCTATTAAAATGAAAGTGGTCCCATTGGAAAGGCCAGAGCTCGTACTTTCAGATAGTGATATAATAAACACGAGCAAGTCCAAGTCCAAGTCGAGAAAGTTTAAATTTGAAAGTATAAACGAGGTCTTCATCACTCACACACACACAGAAACAGTTTTTCTATTCAAAATTCTTGTCGACATTTTTTTTGTCAAATACCAGGCCAACAGAATCGCATAGCAAGCAAATGTCGGTAAACAAAAATGTTTAAACGCTTATAACTTCGGATCCATCGGACCTATTAAAATGAAAGTGGTCCCATTGGAAAGGCCAGACCTCATACTTTCAGATAGTACCAAATTAAATACGAGCAAGTCCAAGGCCAAGTCCAGAAAGTCCAGAGGTAAATAGAAATTTTTAAACGCTTATAACTCCGGATCCATCGGACCTGTTAAAATGAAAGTGGTCCCATTGAAAAGGCCAGAGCTCGTACTTTCAGATAGTGACAAAATAAACACGAGGAAGTCCAAGTCCAAGTCGAGAAAGTTTAAATTTGAAAGTATAAACGAGGTCTTTATCACTCACACACACACAGAAACAGTTTTTCTATTCAAAATTCTTGTCGACATTTTTTTTGTCAAATACCAGGCCAACAGAATCGCATAGCAAGCAAATGTCGGTAAACAAAAATGTTTAAACGCTTATAACTTCGGATCCATCGGACCTATTAAAATGAAAGTGGTCCCATTGGAAAGGCCAGAGCTCGTACTTTCAGATAGTGATATAATAAACACGAGCAAGTCCAAGTCCAAGTCGAGAAAGTTTAAATTTGAAAGTATAAACGAGGTCTTCATCACTCACACACACACAGAAACAGTTTTTCTATTCAAAATTCTTGTCGACATTTTTTTTGTCAAATACCAGGCCAACAGAATCGCATAGCAAGCAAATGTCGGTAAACAAAAATGTTTAAACGCTTATAACTTCGGATCCATCGGACCTATTAAAATGAAAGTGGTCCCATTGGAAAGGCCAGACCTCATACTTTCAGATAGTACCAAATTAAATACGAGCAAGTCCAAGGCCAAGTCCAGAAAGTCCAGAGGTAAATAGAAATTTTTAAACGATTATAACTTCGGATCCATCGGACCTATTAAAATGAAAGTGGTCCCATTGGAAAGGCCAGAGCTCGTACTTTCAGATAGTGATAAAATAAACACGAGCAAGTCCAAGTCCAAGTCGAGAAAGTTTAAATTTGAAAGTATAAACGAGGTCTTCATCACTCACACACACACAGAAACAGTTTTTCTATTCAAAATTCTTGTCGACATTTTTTTTGTCAAATACCAGGCCAACAGAATCGCATAGCAAGCAAATGTCGGTAAACAAAAATGTTTAAACGCTTATAACTCCGGATCCATCGGACCTATTAAAATGAAACTGGTCCCACTGTAAAGGCCAGACCTCATACTTTCAGATAGTACCAAATTAAATACTAGCAAGTCCAAGGCCAAGTCCAGAAAGTCCAGAGGTAAATAGAAATTTTTAAACGCTTATAACTCCGGATCCATCGGACCTATTAAAATGAAAGTGGTCCCACTGTAAAGGCCAGACCTCATACTTTCAGATAGTACCAAATTAAATACTAGCAAGTCCAAGGCCAAGTCCAGAAAGTCCAGAGGTAAATAGAAATTTTTAAACGCTTATAACTCCGGATCCATCGGACCTATTAAAATGAAAGTGGTCCCATTGGAAAGGCCAGAGCTCGTACTTTCAGATAGTGATATAATAAACACGAGCAAGTCCAAGTCCAAGTCGAGAAAGTTTAAATTTGAAAGTATAAACGAGGTCTTCATCACTCACACACACACAGAAACAGTTTTTCTATTCAAAATTCTTGTCGACATTTTTTTTGTCAAATACCAGGCCAACAGAATCGCATAGCAAGCAAATGTCGGTAAACAAAAATGTTTAAACGCTTATAACTTCGGATCCATCGGACCTATTAAAATGAAAGTGGTCCCATTGGAAAGGCCAGACCTCATACTTTCAGATAGTACCAAATTAAATACGAGCAAGTCCAAGGCCAAGTCCAGAAAGTCCAGAGGTAAATAGAAATTTTTAAACGATTATAACTTCGGATCCATCGGACCTATTAAAATGAAAGTGGTCCCATTGGAAAGGCCAGAGCTCGTACTTTCAGATAGTGATAAAATAAACACGAGCAAGTCCAAGTCCAAGTCGAGAAAGTTTAAATTTGAAAGTATAAACGAGGTCTTCATCACTCACACACACACAGAAACAGTTTTTCTATTCAAAATTCTTGTCGACATTTTTTTTGTCAAATACCAGGCCAACAGAATCGCATAGCAAGCAAATGTCGGTAAACAAAAATGTTTAAACGGTTATAACTCCGGATCCATCGGACCTATTAAAATGAAAGTGGTCCCATTGGAAAGGCCAGACCTCATACTTTCAGATAGTACCAAATTAAATACGAGCAAGTCCAAGGCCAAGTCCAGAAAGTCCAGAGGTAAATAGAAATTTTTAAACGCTTATAACTTCGGATCCATCGGACCTATTAAAATGAAAGTGGTCCCATTGGAAAGGCCAGAGCTCGTGCTTTCAGATAGTGATAAAATAAACACGAGCAAGTCCAAGTCCAAGTCGAGAAAGTTTAAATTTGAAAGTATAAACGAGGTCTTCATCACTCACACACACACAGAAACAGTTTTTCTATTCAAAATTCTTGTCGACATTTTTTTTGTCAAATACCAGGCCAACAGAATCGCATAGCAAGCAAATGTCGGTAAACAAAAATGTTTAAGCGCTTATAACTTCGGATCCATCGGACCTATTAAAATGAAAGTGGTCCCACTGTAAAGGCCAGACCTCATACTTTCAGATAGTACCAAATTAAATACTAGCAAGTCCAAGGCCAAGTCCAGAAAGTCCAGAGGTAAATAGAAATTTTTAAACGCTTATAACTCCGGATCCATCGGACCTATTAAAATGAAAGTGGTCCCATTGGAAAGGCCAGAGCTCGTACTTTCAGATAGTGATATAATAAACACGAGCAAGTCCAAGTCCAAGTCGAGAAAGTTTAAATTTGAAAGTATAAACGAGGTCTTCATCACTCACACACACACAGAAACAGTTTTTCTATTCAAAATTCTTGTCGAAATTTTTTTGTCAAATACCAGGCCAACAGAATCGCATAGCAAGCAAATGTCGGTAAACAAAAATGTTTAAACGCTTATAACTCCGGATCCATCGGACCTATTAAAATGAAACTGTTCCCACTGTAAAGGCCAGACCTCATACTTTCAGATAGTACCAAATTAAATACTAGCAAGTCCAAGGCCAAGTTCAGAAAGTCCAGAGGTAAATAAAAATTTTTAAACGCTTATAACTCCGGATCCATCGGATCTATTAAAATGAAAGTGGTCCCATTGGAAAGGCCAGAGCTCGTGCTTTCAGATAGTGATAAAATAAACACGAGCAAGTCCAAGTCCAAGTCGAGAAAGTTTAAATTTGAAAGTATAAACGAGGTCTTCATCACTCACACACACACAGAAACAGTTTTTCTATTCAAAATTCTTGTCGACATTTTTTTTGTCAAATACCAGGCCAACAGAATCGCATAGCAAGCAAATGTCGGTAAACAAAAATGTTTAAACGCTTATAACTTCGGATCCATCGGACCTATTAAAATGAAAGTGGTCCCACTGTAAAGGCCAGACCTCATACTTTCAGATAGTACCAAATTAAATACTAGCAAGTCCAAGGCCAAGTCCAGAAAGTCCAGAGGTAAATAGAAATTTTTAAACGCTTATAACTTCGGATCCATCGGACCTATTAAAATGAAAGTGGTCCCATTGGAAAGGCCAGAGCTCGTTCTTTCGGATAGTGACAAAATAAACACGAGCAAGTCCAAATCCAAGTCGAGAAAGTTTAAATTTGAAAGTATAAACGAGGTCTTCATCACTCACACACACACAGAAACAGTTTTTCTATTCAAAATTCTTGTCGACATTTTTTTTGTCAAATACCAGGCCAACAGAATCGCATAGCAAGCAAATGTCGGTAAACAAAAATGTTTAAACGCTTATAACTCCGGATCCATAGGACCTATTAAAATGAAAGTGGTCCCACTGTAAAGGCCAGACCTCATACTTTCAGATAGTACCAAATTAAATACGAGCAAGTCCAAGGCCAAGTCCAGAAAGTCTAGAGGTAAATAGAAATTTTTAAACGCTTATAACTCCGGATCCATCGGACCTATTAAAATGAAAGTGGTCCCATTGGAAAGGCCAGAGCTCGTACTTTCAGATAGTGATAAAATAAACACGAGCAAGTCCAAGTCCAAGTCGAGAAAGTTTAAATTTGAAAGTATAAACGAGGTCTTCATCACTCACACACACACAGAAACAGTTTTTCTATTCAAAATTCTTGTCGACATTTTTTTTGTCAAATACCAGGCCAACAGAATCGCATAGCAAGCAAATGTCGGTAAACAAAAATGTTTAAACGCTTATAACTTCGGATCCATCGGACCTATTAAAATGAAAGTGGTCCCACTGTAAAGGCCAGACCTCATACTTTCAGATAGTACCAAATTAAATACTAGCAAGTCCAAGGCCAAGTCCAGAAAGTCCAGAGGTAAATATAAATTTTTAAACGCTTATAACTCCGGATCCATCGGACCTATTAAAATGAAAGTGGTCCCATTGGAAAGGCCAGAGCTCGTACTTTCAGATAGTGATATAATAAACACGAGCAAGTCCAAGTCCAAGTCGAGAAAGTTTAAATTTGAAAGTATAAACGAGGTCTTCATCACTCACACACACACAGAAACAGTTTTTCTATTCAAAATTCTTGTCGACATTTTTTTTGTCAAATACCAGGCCAACAGAATCGCATAGCAAGCAAATGTCGGTAAACAAAAATGTTTAAACGCTTATAACTTCGGATCCATCGGACCTATTAAAATGAAAGTGGTCCCATTGGAAAGGCCAGACCTCATACTTTCAGATAGTACCAAATTAAATACGAGCAAGTCCAAGGCCAAGTCCAGAAAGTCCAGAGGTAAATAGAAATTTTTAAACGCTTATAACTCCGGATCCATCGGACCTGTTAAAATGAAAGTGGTCCCATTGAAAAGGCCAGAGCTCGTACTTTCAGATAGTGACAAAATAAACACGAGGAAGTCCAAGTCCAAGTCGAGAAAGTTTAAATTTGAAAGTATAAACGAGGTCTTTATCACTCACACACACACAGAAACAGTTTTTCTATTCAAAATTCTTGTCGACATTTTTTTGTCAAATACCAGGCCAACAGAATCGCATAGCAAGCAAATGTCGGTAAACAAAAATGTTTAAACGCTTATAACTCCGGATCCATCGGACCTATTAAAATGAAAGTGGTCCCACTGTAAAGGCCAGACCTCATACTTTCAGATAGTACCAAATTAAATACGAGCAAGTCCAAGGCCAAGTCCAGAAAGTCCAGAGGTAAATATAAATTTTTAAACGCTTATAACTTCGGATCCATCGGACCTATTAAAATGAAAGTGGTCCCACTGTAAAGGCCAGACCTCATACTTTCAGATAGTACCAAATTAAATACGAGCAAGTCCAAGGCCAAGTCCAGAAAGTCCAGAGGTAAATAGAAATTTTTAAACGCTTATAACTCCGGATCCATCGGACCTATTAAAATGAAAGTGGTCCCATTGGAAAGGCCAGAGCTCGTGCTTTCAGATAGTGATAAAATAAACACGAGCAAGTCCAAGTCCAAGTCGAGAAAGTTTAAATTTGAAAGTATAAACGAGGTCTTCATCACTCACACACACACAGAAACAGTTTTTCTATTCAAAATTCTTGTCGACATTTTTTTTGTCAAATACCAGGCCAACAGAATCGCATAGCAAGCAAATGTCGGTAAACAAAAATGTTTAAACGCTTATAACTCCGGATCCATCGGACCTATTAAAATGAAACTGGTCCCACTGTAAAGGCCAGACCTCATACTTTCAGATAGTACCAAATTAAATACGAGCAAGTCCAAGGCCAAGTCCAGAAAGTCCAGAGGTAAATAGAAATTTTTAAACGCTTATAACTCCGGATCCATCGGACCTATTAAAATGAAAGTGGTCCCACTGTAAAGGCCAGACCTCATACTTTCAGATAGTACCAAATTAAATACGAGCAAGTCCAAGGCCAAGTCCAGAAAGTCCAGAGGTAAATAGAAATTTTTAAACGCTTATAACTCCGGATCCATCGGACCTATTAAAATGAAAGTGGTCCCATTGGAAAGGCCAGAGCTCGTACTTTCAGATAGTGATAAAATAAACACGAGCAAGTCCAAGTCCAAGTCGAGAAAGTTTAAATTTGAAAGTATAAACGAGGTCTTCATCACTCACACACACACAGAAACAGTTTTTCTATTCAAAATTCTTGTCGACATTTTTTTTGTCAAATACCAGGCCAACAGAATCGCATAGCAAGCAAATGTCGGTAAACAAAAATGTTTAAACGCTTATAACTTCGGATCCATCGGACCTATTAAAATGAAAGTGGTCCCACTGTAAAGGCCAGACCTCATACTTTCAGATAGTACCAAATTAAATACTAGCAAGTCCAAGGCCAAGTCCAGAAAGTCCAGAGGTAAATAGAAATTTTTAAACGCTTATAACTCCGGATCCATCGGACCTATTAAAATGAAAGTGGTCCCATTGGAAAGGCCAGAGCTCGTACTTTCAGATAGTGATATAATAAACACGAGCAAGTCCAAGTCCAAGTCGAGAAAGTTTAAATTTGAAAGTATAAACGAGGTCTTCATCACTCACACACACACAGAAACAGTTTTTCTATTCAAAATTCTTGTCGACATTTTTTTTGTCAAATACCAGGCCAACAGAATCGCATAGCAAGCAAATGTCGGTAAACAAAAATGTTTAAACGCTTATAACTTCGGATCCATCGGACCTATTAAAATGAAAGTGGTCCCACTGTAAAGGCCAAACCTCATACTTTCAGATAGTACCAAATTAAATACTAGCAAGTCCAAGGCCAAGTCCAGAAAGTCCAGAGGTAAATAGAAATTTTTAAACGCTTATAACTCCGGATCCATCGGACCTATTAAAATGAAAGTGGTCCCATTGGAAAGGCCAGAGCTCGTACTTTCAGATAGTGATAAAATAAACACGAGCAAGTCCAAGTCCAAGTCGAGAAAGTTTAAATTTGAAAGTATAAACGAGGTCTTCATCACTCACACACACACAGAAACAGTTTTTCTATTCAAAATTCTTGTCGACATTTTTTTTGTCAAATACCAGGCCAACAGAATCGCATAGCAAGCAAATGTCGGTAAACAAAAATGTTTAAACGCTTATAACTCCGGATCCATCGGACCTATTAAAATGAAACTGGTCCCACTGTAAAGGCCAGACCTCATACTTTCAGATAGTACCAAATTAAATACTAGCAAGTCCAAGGCCAAGTCCAGAAAGTCCAGAGGTAAATAGAAATTTTTAAACGCTTATAACTCCGGATCCATCGGACCTATTAAAATGAAAGTGGTCCCATTGGAAAGGCCAGAGCTCGTACTTTCAGATAGTGATAAAATAAACACGAGCAAGTCCAAGTCCAAGTCGAGAAAGTTTAAATTTGAAAGTATAAACGAGGTCTTCATCACTCACACACACACAGAAACAGTTTTTCTATTCAAAATTCTTGTCGACATTTTTTTTGTCAAATACCAGGCCAACAGAATCGCATAGCAAGCAAATGTCGGTAAACAAAAATGTTTAAACGCTTATAACTCCGGATCCATCGGACCTATTAAAATGAAACTGGTCCCACTGTAAAGGCCAGACCTCATACTTTCAGATAGTACCAAATTAAATACTAGCAAGTCCAAGGCCAAGTCCAGAAAGTCCAGAGGTAAATAGAAATTTTTAAACGCTTATAACTTCGGATCCATCGGACCTATTAAAATGAAAGTGGTCCCATTGGAAAGGCCAGAGCTCGTTCTTTCGGATAGTGACAAAATAAACACGAGCAAGTCCAAATCCAAGTCGAGAAAGTTTAAATTTGAAAGTATAAACGAGGTCTTCATCACTCACACACACACAGAAACAGTTTTTCTATTCAAAATTCTTGTCGACATTTTTTTTGTCAAATACCAGGCCAACAGAATCGCATAGCAAGCAAATGTCGGTAAACAAAAATGTTTAAACGCTTATAACTCCGGATCCATAGGACCTATTAAAATGAAAGTGGTCCCACTGTAAAGGCCAGACCTCATACTTTCAGATAGTACCAAATTAAATACGAGCAAGTCCAAGGCCAAGTCCAGAAAGTCCAGAGGTAAATAGAAATTTTTAAACGCTTATAACTCCGGATCCATCGGACCTATTAAAATGAAAGTGGTCCCATTGGAAAGGCCAGAGCTCGTACTTTCAGATAGTGATATAATAAACACGAGCAACTCCAAGTCCAAGTCGAGAAAGTTTAAATTTGAAAGTATAAACGAGGTCTTCATCACTCACACACACACAGAAACAGTTTTTCTATTCAAAATTCTTGTCGACATTTTTTTTGTCAAATACCAGGCCAACAGAATCGCATAGCAAGCAAATGTCGGTAAACAAAAATGTTTAAACGCTTATAACTTCGGATCCATCGGACCTATTAAAATGAAAGTGGTCCCATTGGAAAGGCCAGACCTCATACTTTCAGATAGTACTAAATTAAATACGAGCAAGTCCAAGGCCAAGTCCAGAAAGTCCAGAGGTAAATAGAAATTTTTAAACGATTATAACTTCGGATCCATCGGACCTATTAAAATGAAAGTGGTCCCATTGGAAAGGCCAGAGCTCGTACTTTCAGATAGTGATAAAATAAACACGAGCAAGTCCAAGTCCAAGTCCAAGTCGAGAAAGTTTAAATTTGAAAGTATAAACGAGGTCTTCATCACTCACACACACACAGAAACAGTTTTTCTATTCAAAATTCTTGTCGACATTTTTTTTGTCAAATACCAGGCCAACAGAATCGCATAGCAAGCAAATGTCGGTAAACAAAAATGTTTAAACGCTTATAACTTCGGATCCATCGGACCTATTAAAATGAAAGTGGTCCCACTGTAAAGGCCAGACCTCATACTTTCAGATAGTACCAAATTAAATACTAGCAAGTCCAAGGCCAAGTCCAGAAAGTCCAGAGGTAAATAGAAATTTTTAAACGCTTATAACTCCGGATCCATCGGACCTATTAAAATGAAAGTGGTCCCATTGGAAAGGCCAGAGCTCGTGCTTTCAGATAGTGATAAAATAAACACGAGCAAGTCCAAGTCCAAGTCGAGAAAGTTTAAATTTGAAAGTATAAACGAGGTCTTCATCACTCACACACACACAGAAACAGTTTTTCTATTCAAAATTCTTGTCGACATTTTTTTTGTCAAATACCAGGCCAACAGAATCGCATAGCAAGCAAATGTCGGTAAACAAAAATGTTTAAACGCTTATAACTTCGGATCCATCGGACCTATTAAAATGAAAGTGGTCCCACTGTAAAGGCCAGACCTCATACTTTCAGATAGTACCAAATTAAATACTAGCAAGTCCAAGGCCAAGTCCAGAAAGTCCAGAGGTAAATATAAATTTTTAAACGCTTATAACTTCGGATCCATCGGACCTATTAAAATGAAAGTGGTCCCACTGTAAAGGCCAGACCTCATACTTTCAGATAGTACCAAATTAAATACGAGCAAGTCCAAGGCCAAGTCCAGAAAGTCCAGAGGTAAATAGAAATTTTTAAACGCTTATAACTTCGGATCCATCGGACCTATTAAAATGAAAGTGGTCCCATTGGAAAGGCCAGAGCTCGTTCTTTCGGATAGTGATAAAATAAACACGAGCAAGTCCAAGTCCAAGTCCAAGTCGAGAAAGTTTAAATTTGAAAGTATAAACGAGGTCTTCATCACTCACACACACACAGAAACAGTTTTTCTATTCAAAATTCTTGTCGACATTTTTTTTGTCAAATACCAGGCCAACAGAATCGCATAGCAAGCAAATGTCGGTAAACAAAAATGTTTAAACGCTTATAACTTCGGATCCATCGGACCTATTAAAATGAAAGTGGTCCCACTGTAAAGGCCAGACCTCATACTTTCAGATAGTACCAAATTAAATACTAGCAAGTCCAAGGCCAAGTCCAGAAAGTCCAGAGGTAAATAGAAATTTTTAAACGCTTATAACTCCGGATCCATCGGACCTATTAAAATGAAAGTGGTCCCATTGGAAAGGCCAGAGCTCGTGCTTTCAGATAGTGATAAAATAAACACGAGCAAGTCCAAGTCCAAGTCGAGAAAGTTTAAATTTGAAAGTATAAACGAGGTCTTCATCACTCACACACACACAGAAACAGTTTTTCTATTCAAAATTCTTGTCGACATTTTTTTTGTCAAATACCAGGCCAACAGAATCGCATAGCAAGCAAATGTCGGTAAACAAAAATGTTTAAACGCTTATAACTTCGGATCCATCGGACCTATTAAAATGAAAGTGGTCCCACTGTAAAGGCCAGACCTCATACTTTCAGATAGTACCAAATTAAATACTAGCAAGTCCAAGGCCAAGTCCAGAAAGTCCAGAGGTAAATATAAATTTTTAAACGCTTATAACTTCGGATCCATCGGACCTATTAAAATGAAAGTGGTCCCACTGTAAAGGCCAGACCTCATACTTTCAGATAGTACCAAATTAAATACGAGCAAGTCCAAGGCCAAGTCCAGAAAGTCCAGAGGTAAATAGAAATTTTTAAACGCTTATAACTTCGGATCCATCGGACCTATTAAAATGAAAGTGGTCCCATTGGAAAGGCCAGAGCTCGTTCTTTCGGATAGTGACAAAATAAACACGAGCAAGTCCAAATCCAAGTCGAGAAAGTTTAAATTTGAAAGTATAAACGAGGTCTTCATCACTCACACACACACCGAAACAGTTTTTCTATTCAAAATTCTTGTCGACATTTTTTTTGTCAAATACCAGGCCAACAGAATCGCATAGCAAGCAAATGTCGGTAAACAAAAATGTTTAAACGCTTATAACTTCGGATCCATCGGACCTATTAAAATGAAAGTGGTCCCATTGGAAAGGCCAGACCTCATACTTTCAGATAGTACCAAATTAAATACGAGCAAGTCCAAGGCCAAGTCCAGAAAGTCCAGAGGTAAATAGAAATTTTTAAACGCTTATAACTTCGGATCCATCGGACCTATTAAAATGAAAGTGGTCCCATTGGAAAGGCCAGAGCTCGTGCTTTCAGATAGTGATAAAATAAACACGAGCAAGTCCAAGTCCAAGTCGAGAAAGTTTAAATTTGAAAGTATAAACGAGGTCTTCATCACTCACACACACACAGAAACAGTTTTTCTATTCAAAATTCTTGTCGACATTTTTTTTGTCAAATACCAGGCCAACAGAATCGCATAGCAAGCAAATGTCGGTAAACAAAAATGTTTAAGCGCTTATAACTTCGGATCCATCGGACCTATTAAAATGAAAGTGGTCCCACTGTAAAGGCCAGACCTCATACTTTCAGATAGTACCAAATTAAATACTAGCAAGTCCAAGGCCAAGTCCAGAAAGTCCAGAGGTAAATAGAAATTTTTAAACGCTTATAACTCCGGATCCATCGGACCTATTAAAATGAAAGTGGTCCCATTGGAAAGGCCAGAGCTCGTACTTTCAGATAGTGATATAATAAACACGAGCAAGTCCAAGTCCAAGTCGAGAAAGTTTAAATTTGAAAGTATAAACGAGGTCTTCATCACTCACACACACACAGAAACAGTTTTTCTATTCAAAATTCTTGTCGAAATTTTTTTGTCAAATACCAGGCCAACAGAATCGCATAGCAAGCAAATGTCGGTAAACAAAAATGTTTAAACGCTTATAACTCCGGATCCATCGGACCTATTAAAATGAAACTGTTCCCACTGTAAAGGCCAGACCTCATACTTTCAGATAGTACCAAATTAAATACTAGCAAGTCCAAGGCCAAGTTCAGAAAGTCCAGAGGTAAATAAAAATTTTTAAACGCTTATAACTCCGGATCCATAGGATCTATTAAAATGAAAGTGGTCCCATTGGAAAGGCCAGAGCTCGTGCTTTCAGATAGTGATAAAATAAACACGAGCAAGTCCAAGTCCAAGTCGAGAAAGTTTAAATTTGAAAGTATAAACGAGGTCTTCATCACTCACACACACACAGAAACAGTTTTTCTATTCAAAATTCTTGTCGACATTTTTTTTGTCAAATACCAGGCCAACAGAATCGCATAGCAAGCAAATGTCGGTAAACAAAAATGTTTAAACGCTTATAACTTCGGATCCATCGGACCTATTAAAATGAAAGTGGTCCCACTGTAAAGGCCAGACCTCATACTTTCAGATAGTACCAAATTAAATACTAGCAAGTCCAAGGCCAAGTCCAGAAAGTCCAGAGGTAAATAGAAATTTTTAAACGCTTATAACTTCGGATCCATCGGACCTATTAAAATGAAAGTGGTCCCATTGGAAAGGCCAGAGCTCGTTCTTTCGGATAGTGACAAAATAAACACGAGCAAGTCCAAATCCAAGTCGAGAAAGTTTAAATTTGAAAGTATAAACGAGGTCTTCATCACTCACACACACACAGAAACAGTTTTTCTATTCAAAATTCTTGTCGACATTTTTTTTGTCAAATACCAGGCCAACAGAATCGCATAGCAAGCAAATGTCGGTAAACAAAAATGTTTAAACGCTTATAACTCCGGATCCATCGGACCTATTAAAATGAAAGTGGTCCCACTGTAAAGGCCAGACCTCATACTTTCAGATAGTACCAAACTAAATACGAGCAAGTCCAAGGCCAAGTCCAGAAAGTCCAGAGGTAAATAGAAATTTTTAAACGATTATAACTTCGGATCCATCGGACCTATTAAAATGAAAGTGGTCCCATTGGAAAGGCCAGAGCTCGTACTTTCAGATAGTGATAAAATAAACACGAGCAAGTCCAAGTCCAAGTCGAGAAAGTTTAAATTTGAAAGTATAAACGAGGTCTTCATCACTCACACACACACAGAAACAGTTTTTCTATTCAAAATTCTTGTCGACATTTTTTTTGTCAAATACCAGGCCAACAGAATCGCATAGCAAGCAAATGTCGGTAAACAAAAATGTTTAAGCGCTTATAACTTCGGATCCATCGGACCTATTAAAATGAAAGTGGTCCCACTGTAAAGGCCAGACCTCATACTTTCAGATAGTACCAAATTAAATACTAGCAAGTCCAAATAGAAATTTTTAAACGCTTATAACTCCGGATCCATCGGACCTATTAAAATGAAAGTGGTCCCATTGGAAAGGCCAGAGCTCGTGCTTTCAGATAGTGATAAAATAAACACGAGCAAGTCCAAGTCCAAGTCGAGAAAGTTTAAATTTGAAAGTATAAACGAGGTCTTCATCACTCACACACACACAGAAACAGTTTTTCTATTCAAAATTCTTGTCGACATTTTTTTTGTCAAATACCAGGCCAACAGAATCGCATAGCAAGCAAATGTCGGTAAACAAAAATGTTTAAACGCTTATAACTTCGGATCCATCGGACCTATTAAAATGAAAGTGGTCCCACTGTAAAGGCCAGACCTCATACTTTCAGATAGTACCAAATTAAATACTAGCAAGTCCAAGGCCAAGTCCAGAAAGTCCAGAGGTAAATATAAATTTTTAAACGCTTATAACTTCGGATCCATCGGACCTATTAAAATGAAAGTGGTCCCACTGTAAAGGCCAGACCTCATACTTTCAGATAGTACCAAATTAAATACGAGCAAGTCCAAGGCCAAGTCCAGAAAGTCCAGAGGTAAATAGAAATTTTTAAACGCTTATAACTTCGGATCCATCGGACCTATTAAAATGAAAGTGGTCCCATTGGAAAGGCCAGAGCTCGTTCTTTCGGATAGTGACAAAATAAACACGAGCAAGTCCAAATCCAAGTCGAGAAAGTTTAAATTTGAAAGTATAAACGAGGTCTTCATCACTCACACACACACCGAAACAGTTTTTCTATTCAAAATTCTTGTCGACATTTTTTTTGTCAAATACCAGGCCAACAGAATCGCATAGCAAGCAAATGTCGGTAAACAAAAATGTTTAAACGCTTATAACTTCGGATCCATCGGACCTATTAAAATGAAAGTGGTCCCACTGTAAAGGCCAGACCTCATACTTTCAGATAGTACCAAATTAAATACTAGCAAGTCCAAGGCCAAGTCCAGAAAGTCCAGAGGTAAATAGAAATTTTTAAACGCTTATAACTTCGGATCCATCGGACCTATTAAAATGAAAGTGGTCCCATTGGAAAGGCCAGAGCTCGTTCTTTCGGATAGTGACAAAATAAACACGAGCAAGTCCAAATCCAAGTCGAGAAAGTTTAAATTTGAAAGTATAAACGAGGTCTTCATCACTCACACACACACAGAAACAGTTTTTCTATTCAAAATTCTTGTCGACATTTTTTTTGTCAAATACCAGGCCAACAGAATCGCATAGCAAGCAAATGTCGGTAAACAAAAATGTTTAAACGCTTATAACTCCGGATCCATCGGACCTATTAAAATGAAAGTGGTCCCACTGTAAAGGCCAGACCTCATACTTTCAGATAGTACCAAATTAAATACTAGCAAGTCCAAATAGAAATTTTTAAACGCTTATAACTCCGGATCCATCGGACCTATTAAAATGAAAGTGGTCCCATTGGAAAGGCCAGAGCTCGTGCTTTCAGATAGTGATAAAATAAACACGAGCAAGTCCAAGTCCAAGTCGAGAAAGTTTAAATTTGAAAGTATAAACGAGGTCTTCATCACTCACACACACACAGAAACAGTTTTTCTATTCAAAATTCTTGTCGACATTTTTTTTGTCAAATACCAGGCCAACAGAATCGCATAGCAAGCAAATGTCGGTAAACAAAAATGTTTAAACGCTTATAACTTCGGATCCATCGGACCTATTAAAATGAAAGTGGTCCCACTGTAAAGGCCAGACCTCATACTTTCAGATAGTACCAAATTAAATACTAGCAAGTCCAAGGCCAAGTCCAGAAAGTCCAGAGGTAAATATAAATTTTTAAACGCTTATAACTTCGGATCCATCGGACCTATTAAAATGAAAGTGGTCCCACTGTAAAGGCCAGACCTCATACTTTCAGATAGTACCAAATTAAATACGAGCAAGTCCAAGGCCAAGTCCAGAAAGTCCAGAGGTAAATAGAAATTTTTAAACGCTTATAACTTCGGATCCATCGGACCTATTAAAATGAAAGTGGTCCCATTGGAAAGGCCAGAGCTCGTTCTTTCGGATAGTGACAAAATAAACACGAGCAAGTCCAAATCCAAGTCGAGAAAGTTTAAATTTGAAAGTATAAACGAGGTCTTCATCACTCACACACACACCGAAACAGTTTTTCTATTCAAAATTCTTGTCGACATTTTTTTTGTCAAATACCAGGCCAACAGAATCGCATAGCAAGCAAATGTCGGTAAACAAAAATGTTTAAACGCTTATAACTTCGGATCCATCGGACCTATTAAAATGAAAGTGGTCCCACTGTAAAGGCCAGACCTCATACTTTCAGATAGTACCAAATTAAATACTAGCAAGTCCAAGGCCAAGTCCAGAAAGTCCAGAGGTAAATAGAAATTTTTAAACGCTTATAACTTCGGATCCATCGGACCTATTAAAATGAAAGTGGTCCCATTGGAAAGGCCAGAGCTCGTTCTTTCGGATAGTGACAAAATAAACACGAGCAAGTCCAAATCCAAGTCGAGAAAGTTTAAATTTGAAAGTATAAACGAGGTCTTCATCACTCACACACACACAGAAACAGTTTTTCTATTCAAAATTCTTGTCGACATTTTTTTTGTCAAATACCAGGCCAACAGAATCGCATAGCAAGCAAATGTCGGTAAACAAAAATGTTTAAACGCTTATAACTCCGGATCCATCGGACCTATTAAAATGAAAGTGGTCCCACTGTAAAGGCCAGACCTCATACTTTCAGATAGTACCAAACTAAATACGAGCAAGTCCAAGGCCAAGTCCAGAAAGTCCAGAGGTAAATAGAAATTTTTAAACGATTATAACTTCGGATCCATCGGACCTATTAAAATGAAAGTGGTCCCATTGGAAAGGCCAGAGCTCGTACTTTCAGATAGTGATAAAATAAACACGAGCAAGTCCAAGTCCAAGTCGAGAAAGTTTAAATTTGAAAGTATAAACGAGGTCTTCATCACTCACACACACACAGAAACAGTTTTTCTATTCAAAATTCTTGTCGACATTTTTTTTGTCAAATACCAGGCCAACAGAATCGCATAGCAAGCAAATGTCGGTAAACAAAAATGTTTAAGCGCTTATAACTTCGGATCCATCGGACCTATTAAAATGAAAGTGGTCCCACTGTAAAGGCCAGACCTCATACTTTCAGATAGTACCAAATTAAATACTAGCAAGTCCAAATAGAAATTTTTAAACGCTTATAACTCCGGATCCATCGGACCTATTAAAATGAAAGTGGTCCCATTGGAAAGGCCAGAGCTCGTGCTTTCAGATAGTGATAAAATAAACACGAGCAAGTCCAAGTCCAAGTCGAGAAAGTTTAAATTTGAAAGTATAAACGAGGTCTTCATCACTCACACACACACAGAAACAGTTTTTCTATTCAAAATTCTTGTCGACATTTTTTTTGTCAAATACCAGGCCAACAGAATCGCATAGCAAGCAAATGTCGGTAAACAAAAATGTTTAAACGCTTATAACTTCGGATCCATCGGACCTATTAAAATGAAAGTGGTCCCACTGTAAAGGCCAGACCTCATACTTTCAGATAGTACCAAATTAAATACTAGCAAGTCCAAGGCCAAGTCCAGAAAGTCCAGAGGTAAATATAAATTTTTAAACGCTTATAACTTCGGATCCATCGGACCTATTAAAATGAAAGTGGTCCCACTGTAAAGGCCAGACCTCATACTTTCAGATAGTACCAAATTAAATACGAGCAAGTCCAAGGCCAAGTCCAGAAAGTCCAGAGGTAAATAGAAATTTTTAAACGCTTATAACTTCGGATCCATCGGACCTATTAAAATGAAAGTGGTCCCATTGGAAAGGCCAGAGCTCGTTCTTTCGGATAGTGACAAAATAAACACGAGCAAGTCCAAATCCAAGTCGAGAAAGTTTAAATTTGAAAGTATAAACGAGGTCTTCATCACTCACACACACACCGAAACAGTTTTTCTATTCAAAATTCTTGTCGACATTTTTTTTGTCAAATACCAGGCCAACAGAATCGCATAGCAAGCAAATGTCGGTAAACAAAAATGTTTAAACGCTTATAACTTCGGATCCATCGGACCTATTAAAATGAAAGTGGTCCCACTGTAAAGGCCAGACCTCATACTTTCAGATAGTACCAAATTAAATACTAGCAAGTCCAAGGCCAAGTCCAGAAAGTCCAGAGGTAAATAGAAATTTTTAAACGCTTATAACTTCGGATCCATCGGACCTATTAAAATGAAAGTGGTCCCATTGGAAAGGCCAGAGCTCGTTCTTTCGGATAGTGACAAAATAAACACGAGCAAGTCCAAATCCAAGTCGAGAAAGTTTAAATTTGAAAGTATAAACGAGGTCTTCATCACTCACACACACACAGAAACAGTTTTTCTATTCAAAATTCTTGTCGACATTTTTTTTGTCAAATACCAGGCCAACAGAATCGCATAGCAAGCAAATGTCGGTAAACAAAAATGTTTAAACGCTTATAACTCCGGATCCATCGGACCTATTAAAATGAAAGTGGTCCCACTGTAAAGGCCAGACCTCATACTTTCAGATAGTACCAAA
The DNA here is from genome assembly GCA_932273835.1 of Sarcophaga variegata. Lineage (NCBI taxonomy): Eukaryota > Metazoa > Arthropoda > Insecta > Diptera > Sarcophagidae > Sarcophaga > Sarcophaga variegata. Next base: position 64,056,475 of record OW026362.1, read on the forward strand.
TTAAATACTAGCAAGTCCAAATAGAAATTTTTAAACGCTTATAACTCCGGATCCATCGGACCTATTAAAATGAAAGTGGTCCCATTGGAAAGGCCAGAGCTCGTGCTTTCAGATAGTGATAAAATAAACACGAGCAAGTCCAAGTCCAAGTCGAGAAAGTTTAAATTTGAAAGTATAAACGAGGTCTTCATCACTCACACACACACAGAAACAGTTTTTCTATTCAAAATTCTTGTCGACATTTTTTTTGTCAAATACCAGGCCAACAGAATCGCATAGCAAGCAAATGTCGGTAAACAAAAATGTTTAAACGCTTATAACTTCGGATCCATCGGACCTATTAAAATGAAAGTGGTCCCACTGTAAAGGCCAGACCTCATACTTTCAGATAGTACCAAATTAAATACTAGCAAGTCCAAGGCCAAGTCCAGAAAGTCCAGAGGTAAATATAAATTTTTAAACGCTTATAACTTCGGATCCATCGGACCTATTAAAATGAAAGTGGTCCCACTGTAAAGGCCAGACCTCATACTTTCAGATAGTACCAAATTAAATACGAGCAAGTCCAAGGCCAAGTCCAGAAAGTCCAGAGGTAAATAGAAATTTTTAAACGCTTATAACTTCGGATCCATCGGACCTATTAAAATGAAAGTGGTCCCATTGGAAAGGCCAGAGCTCGTTCTTTCGGATAGTGACAAAATAAACACGAGCAAGTCCAAATCCAAGTCGAGAAAGTTTAAATTTGAAAGTATAAACGAGGTCTTCATCACTCACACACACACCGAAACAGTTTTTCTATTCAAAATTCTTGTCGACATTTTTTTTGTCAAATACCAGGCCAACAGAATCGCATAGCAAGCAAATGTCGGTAAACAAAAATGTTTAAACGCTTATAACTTCGGATCCATCGGACCTATTAAAATGAAAGTGGTCCCACTGTAAAGGCCAGACCTCATACTTTCAGATAGTACCAAATTAAATACTAGCAAGTCCAAGGCCAAGTCCAGAAAGTCCAGAGGTAAATAGAAATTTTTAAACGCTTATAACTTCGGATCCATCGGACCTATTAAAATGAAAGTGGTCCCATTGGAAAGGCCAGAGCTCGTTCTTTCGGATAGTGACAAAATAAACACGAGCAAGTCCAAATCCAAGTCGAGAAAGTTTAAATTTGAAAGTATAAACGAGGTCTTCATCACTCACACACACACAGAAACAGTTTTTCTATTCAAAATTCTTGTCGACATTTTTTTTGTCAAATACCAGGCCAACAGAATCGCATAGCAAGCAAATGTCGGTAAACAAAAATGTTTAAACGCTTATAACTCCGGATCCATCGGACCTATTAAAATGAAAGTGGTCCCACTGTAAAGGCCAGACCTCATACTTTCAGATAGTACCAAACTAAATACGAGCAAGTCCAAGGCCAAGTCCAGAAAGTCCAGAGGTAAATAGAAATTTTTAAACGATTATAACTTCGGATCCATCGGACCTATTAAAATGAAAGTGGTCCCATTGGAAAGGCCAGAGCTCGTACTTTCAGATAGTGATAAAATAAACACGAGCAAGTCCAAGTCCAAGTCGAGAAAGTTTAAATTTGAAAGTATAAACGAGGTCTTCATCACTCACACACACACAGAAACAGTTTTTCTATTCAAAATTCTTGTCGACATTTTTTTTGTCAAATACCAGGCCAACAGAATCGCATAGCAAGCAAATGTCGGTAAACAAAAATGTTTAAGCGCTTATAACTTCGGATCCATCGGACCTATTAAAATGAAAGTGGTCCCACTGTAAAGGCCAGACCTCATACTTTCAGATAGTACCAAATTAAATACTAGCAAGTCCAAGGCCAAGTCCAGAAAGTCCAGAGGTAAATAGAAATTTTTAAACGCTTATAACTCCGGATCCATCGGACCTATTAAAATGAAAGTGGTCCCATTGGAAAGGCCAGACCTCGTACTTTCAGATAGTGATATAATAAACACGAGCAAGTCCAAGTCCAAGTCGAGAAAGTTTAAATTTGAAAGTATAAACGAGGTCTTCATCACTCACACACACACAGAAACAGTTTTTCTATTCAAAATTCTTGTCGAAATTTTTTTGTCAAATACCAGGCCAACAGAATCGCATAGCAAGCAAATGTCGGTAAACAAAAATGTTTAAACGCTTATAACTCCGGATCCATCGGACCTATTAAAATGAAACTGTTCCCACTGTAAAGGCCAGACCTCATACTTTCAGATAGTACCAAATTAAATACTAGCAAGTCCAAGGCCAAGTTCAGAAAGTCCAGAGGTAAATAAAAATTTTTAAACGCTTATAACTCCGGATCCATAGGATCTATTAAAATGAAAGTGGTCCCATTGGAAAGGCCAGAGCTCGTGCTTTCAGATAGTGATAAAATAAACACGAGCAAGTCCAAGTCCAAGTCGAGAAAGTTTAAATTTGAAAGTATAAACGAGGTCTTCATCACTCACACACACACAGAAACAGTTTTTCTATTCAAAATTCTTGTCGACATTTTTTTTGTCAAATACCAGGCCAACAGAATCGCATAGCAAGCAAATGTCGGTAAACAAAAATGTTTAAACGCTTATAACTTCGGATCCATCGGACCTATTAAAATGAAAGTGGTCCCACTGTAAAGGCCAGACCTCATACTTTCAGATAGTACCAAATTAAATACTAGCAAGTCCAAGGCCAAGTCCAGAAAGTCCAGAGGTAAATAGAAATTTTTAAACGCTTATAACTTCGGATCCATCGGACCTATTAAAATGAAAGTGGTCCCATTGGAAAGGCCAGAGCTCGTTCTTTCGGATAGTGACAAAATAAACACGAGCAAGTCCAAATCCAAGTCGAGAAAGTTTAAATTTGAAAGTATAAACGAGGTCTTCATCACTCACACACACACAGAAACAGTTTTTCTATTCAAAATTCTTGTCGACATTTTTTTTGTCAAATACCAGGCCAACAGAATCGCATAGCAAGCAAATGTCGGTAAACAAAAATGTTTAAACGCTTATAACTCCGGATCCATCGGACCTATTAAAATGAAAGTGGTCCCACTGTAAAGGCCAGACCTCATACTTTCAGATAGTACCAAATTAAATACGAGCAAGTCCAAGGCCAAGTCCAGAAAGTCCAGAGGTAAATAGAAATTTTTAAACGATTATAACTTCGGATCCATCGGACCTATTAAAATGAAAGTGGTCCCATTGGAAAGGCCAGAGCTCGTACTTTCAGATAGTGATAAAATAAACACGAGCAAGTCCAAATCCAAGTCGAGAAAGTTTAAATTTGAAAGTATAAACGAGGTCTTCATCACTCACACACACACAGAAACAGTTTTTCTATTCAAAATTCTTGTCGACATTTTTTTTGTCAAATACCAGGCCAACAGAATCGCATAGCAAGCAAATGTCGGTAAACAAAAATGTTTAAACGCTTATAACTCCGGATCCATCGGACCTATTAAAATGAAAGTGGTCCCACTGTAAAGGCCAGACCTCATACTTTCAGATAGTACCAAATTAAATACGAGCAAGTCCAAGGCCAAGTCCAGAAAGTCCAGAGGTAAATAGAAATTTTTAAACGATTATAACTTCGGATCCATCGGACCTATTAAAATGAAAGTGGTCCCATTGGAAAGGCCAGAGCTCGTACTTTCAGATAGTGATAAAATAAACACGAGCAAGTCCAAGTCCAAGTCCAAGTCGAGAAAGTTTAAATTTGAAAGTATAAACGAGGTCTTCATCACTCACACACACACAGAAACAGTTTTTCTATTCAAAATTCTTGTCGACATTTTTTTTGTCAAATACCAGGCCAACAGAATCGCATAGCAAGCAAATGTCGGTAAACAAAAATGTTTAAACGCTTATAACTTCGGATCCATCGGACCTATTAAAATGAAAGTGGTCCCACTGTAAAGGCCAGACCTCATACTTTCAGATAGTACCAAATTAAATACTAGCAAGTCCAAGGCCAAGTCCAGAAAGTCCAGAGGTAAATAGAAATTTTTAAACGCTTATAACTCCGGATCCATCGGACCTATTAAAATGAAAGTGGTCCCATTGGAAAGGCCAGAGCTCGTGCTTTCAGATAGTGATAAAATAAACACGAGCAAGTCCAAGTCCAAGTCGAGAAAGTTTAAATTTGAAAGTATAAACGAGGTCTTCATCACTCACACACACACAGAAACAGTTTTTCTATTCAAAATTCTTGTCGACATTTTTTTTGTCAAATACCAGGCCAACAGAATCGCATAGCAAGCAAATGTCGGTAAACAAAAATGTTTAAACGCTTATAACTTCGGATCCATCGGACCTATTAAAATGAAAGTGGTCCCACTGTAAAGGCCAGACCTCATACTTTCAGATAGTACCAAATTAAATACTAGCAAGTCCAAGGCCAAGTCCAGAAAGTCCAGAGGTAAATATAAATTTTTAAACGCTTATAACTTCGGATCCATCGGACCTATTAAAATGAAAGTGGTCCCACTGTAAAGGCCAGACCTCATACTTTCAGATAGTACCAAATTAAATACTAGCAAGTCCAAGGCCAAGTCCAGAAAGTCCAGAGGTAAATAGAAATTTTTAAACGCTTATAACTCCGGATCCATCGGACCTATTAAAATGAAAGTGGTCCCATTGGAAAGGCCAGAGCTCGTACTTTCAGATAGTGATATAATAAACACGAGCAAGTCCAAGTCCAAGTCGAGAAAGTTTAAATTTGAAAGTATAAACGAGGTCTTCATCACTCACACACACACAGAAACAGTTTTTCTATTCAAAATTCTTGTCGACATTTTTTTTGTCAAATACCAGGCCAACAGAATCGCATAGCAAGCAAATGTCGGTAAACAAAAATGTTTAAACGCTTATAACTTCGGATCCATCGGACCTATTAAAATGAAAGTGGTCCCACTGTAAAGGCCAGACCTCATACTTTCAGATAGTACCAAATTAAATACTAGCAAGTCCAAGGCCAAGTCCAGAAAGTCCAGAGGTAAATAGAAATTTTTAAACGCTTATAACTCCGGATCCATCGGACCTATTAAAATGAAAGTGGTCCCATTGGAAAGGCCAGAGCTCGTACTTTCAGATAGTGATATAATAAACACGAGCAAGTCCAAGTCCAAGTCGAGAAAGTTTAAATTTGAAAGTATAAACGAGGTCTTCATCACTCACACACACACAGAAACAGTTTTTCTATTCAAAATTCTTGTCGACATTTTTTTTGTCAAATACCAGGCCAACAGAATCGCATAGCAAGCAAATGTCGGTAAACAAAAATGTTTAAGCGCTTATAACTTCGGATCCATCGGACCTATTAAAATGAAAGTGGTCCCACTGTAAAGGCCAGACCTCATACTTTCAGATAGTACCAAATTAAATACTAGCAAGTCCAAGGCCAAGTCCAGAAAGTCCAGAGGTAAATAGAAATTTTTAAACGCTTATAACTCCGGATCCATCGGATCTATTAAAATGAAAGTGGTCCCATTGGAAAGGCCAGAGCTCGTGCTTTCAGATAGTGATAAAATAAACACGAGCAAGTCCAAGTCCAAGTCGAGAAAGTTTAAATTTGAAAGTATAAACGAGGTCTTCATCACTCACACACACACAGAAACAGTTTTTCTATTCAAAATTCTTGTCGACATTTTTTTTGTCAAATACCAGGCCAACAGAATCGCATAGCAAGCAAATGTCGGTAAACAAAAATGTTTAAACGCTTATAACTTCGGATCCATCGGACCTATTAAAATGAAAGTGGTCCCACTGTAAAGGCCAGACCTCATACTTTCAGATAGTACCAAATTAAATACTAGCAAGTCCAAGGCCAAGTCCAGAAAGTCCAGAGGTAAATAGAAATTTTTAAACGCTTATAACTCCGGATCCATCGGATCTATTAAAATGAAAGTGGTCCCATTGGAAAGGCCAGAGCTCGTGCTTTCAGATAGTGATAAAATAAACACGAGCAAGTCCAAGTCCAAGTCGAGAAAGTTTAAATTTGAAAGTATAAACGAGGTCTTCATCACTCACACACACACAGAAACAGTTTTTCTATTCAAAATTCTTGTCGACATTTTTTTTGTCAAATACCAGGCCAACAGAATCGCATAGCAAGCAAATGTCGGTAAACAAAAATGTTTAAACGCTTATAACTTCGGATCCATCGGACCTATTAAAATGAAAGTGGTCCCACTGTAAAGGCCAGACCTCATACTTTCAGATAGTACCAAATTAAATACTAGCAAGTCCAAGGCCAAGTCCAGAAAGTCCAGAGGTAAATAGAAATTTTTAAACGCTTATAACTTCGGATCCATCGGACCTATTAAAATGAAAGTGGTCCCATTGGAAAGGCCAGAGCTCATACTTTCAGATAGTACCAAATTAAATACGAGCAAGTCCAAGGCCAAGTCCAGAAAGTCCAGAGGTAAATAGAAATTTTTAAACGCTTATAACTCCGGATCCATCGGACCTATTAAAATGAAAGTGGTCCCATTGGAAAGGCCAGAGCTCGTACTTTCAGATAGTGATAAAATAAACACGAGCAAGTCCAAGTCCAAGTCGAGAAAGTTTAAATTTGAAAGTATAAACGAGGTCTTCATCACTCACACACACACAGAAACAGTTTTTCTATTCAAAATTCTTGTCGACATTTTTTTTGTCAAATACCAGGCCAACAGAATCGCATAGCAAGCAAATGTCGGTAAACAAAAATGTTTAAACGCTTATAACTTCGGATCCATCGGACCTATTAAAATGAAAGTGGTCCCACTGTAAAGGCCAGACCTCATACTTTCAGATAGTACCAAATTAAATACTAGCAAGTCCAAGGCCAAGTCCAGAAAGTCCAGAGGTAAATAGAAATTTTTAAACGCTTATAACTCCGGATCCATCGGACCTATTAAAATGAAAGTGGTCCCATTGGAAAGCCCAGAGCTCGTACTTTCAGATAGTGATATAATAAACACGAGCAAGTCCAAGTCCAAGTCGAGAAAGTTTAAATTTGAAAGTATAAACGAGGTCTTCATCACTCACACACACACAGAAACAGTTTTTCTATTCAAAATTCTTGTCGACATTTTTTTTGTCAAATACCAGGCCAACAGAATCGCATAGCAAGCAAATGTCGGTAAACAAAAATGTTTAAGCGCTTATAACTTCGGATCCATCGGACCTATTAAAATGAAAGTGGTCCCACTGTAAAGGCCAGACCTCATACTTTCAGATAGTACCAAATTAAATACTAGCAAGTCCAAGGCCAAGTCCAGAAAGTCCAGAGGTAAATAGAAATTTTTAAACGCTTATAACTCCGGATCCATCGGACCTATTAAAATGAAAGTGGTCCCATTGGAAAGGCCAGAGCTCGTACTTTCAGATAGTGATATAATAAACACGAGCAAGTCCAAGTCCAAGTCGAGAAAGTTTAAATTTGAAAGTATAAACGAGGTCTTCATCACTCACACACACACAGAAACAGTTTTTCTATTCAAAATTCTTGTCGAAATTTTTTTTGTCAAATACCAGGCCAACAGAATCGCATAGCAAGCAAATGTCGGTAAACAAAAATGTTTAAACGCTTATAACTCCGGATCCATCGGACCTATTAAAATGAAACTGGTCCCACTGTAAAGGCCAGACCTCATACTTTCAGATAGTACCAAATTAAATACTAGCAAGTCCAAGGCCAAGTCCAGAAAGTCCAGAGGTAAATAGAAATTTTTAAACGCTTATAACTCCGGATCCATCGGATCTATTAAAATGAAAGTGGTCCCATTGGAAAGGCCAGAGCTCGTGCTTTCAGATAGTGATAAAATAAACACGAGCAAGTCCAAGTCCAAGTCGAGAAAGTTTAAATTTGAAAGTATAAACGAGGTCTTCATCACTCACACACACACAGAAACAGTTTTTCTATTCAAAATTCTTGTCGACATTTTTTTTGTCAAATACCAGGCCAACAGAATCGCATAGCAAGCAAATGTCGGTAAACAAAAATGTTTAAACGCTTATAACTTCGGATCCATCGGACCTATTAAAATGAAAGTGGTCCCACTGTAAAGGCCAGACCTCATACTTTCAGATAGTACCAAATTAAATACGAGCAAGTCCAAGGCCAAGTCCAGAAAGTCCAGAGGTAAATAGAAATTTTTAAACGCTTATAACTCCGGATCCATCGGACCTATTAAAATGAAAGTGGTCCCATTGGAAAGGCCAGAGCTCGTACTTTCAGATAGTGATAAAATAAACACGAGCCAGTCCAAGTCCAAGTCGAGAAAGTTTAAATTTGAAAGTATAAACGAGGTCTTCATCACTCACACACACACAGAAACAGTTTTTCTATTCAAAATTCTTGTCGACATTTTTTTTGTCAAATACCAGGCCAACAGAATCGCATAGCATGCAAATGTCGGTAAACAAAAATGTTTAAACGCTTATAACTTCGGATCCATCGGACCTATTAAAATGAAAGTGGTCCCACTGTAAAGGCCAGACCTCATACTTTCAGATAGTACCAAATTAAATACTAGCAAGTCCAAGGCCAAGTCCAGAAAGTCCAGAGGTAAATAGAAATTTTTAAACGCTTATAACTCCGGATCCATCGGACCTATTAAAATGAAAGTGGTCCCATTGGAAAGGCCAGAGCTCGTACTTTCAGATAGTGATATAATAAACACGAGCAAGTCCAAGTCCAAGTCGAGAAAGTTTAAATTTGAAAGTATAAACGAGGTCTTCATCACTCACACACACACAGAAACAGTTTTTCTATTCAAAATTCTTGTCGACATTTTTTTTGTCAAATACCAGGCCAACAGAATCGCATACCAAGCAAATGTCGGTAAACAAAAATGTTTAAACGCTTATAACTTCGGATCCATCGGACCTATTAAAATGAAAGTGGTCCCACTGTAAAGGCCAGACCTCATACTTTCAGATAGTACCAAATTAAATACGAGCAAGTCCAAGGCCAAGTCCAGAAAGTCCAGAGGTAAATAGAAATTTTTAAACGCTTATAACTCCGGATCCATCGGACCTATTAAAATGAAAGTGGTCCCATTGGAAAGGCCAGAGCTCGTACTTTCAGATAGTGATAAAATAAACACGAGCCAGTCCAAGTCCAAGTCGAGAAAGTTTAAATTTGAAAGTATAAACGAGGTCTTCATCACTCACACACACACAGAAACAGTTTTTCTATTCAAAATTCTTGTCGACATTTTTTTTGTCAAATACCAGGCCAACAGAATCGCATAGCAAGCAAATGTCGGTAAACAAAAATGTTTAAACGCTTATAACTTCGGATCCATCGGACCTATTAAAATGAAAGTGGTCCCACTGTAAAGGCCAGACCTCATACTTTCAGATAGTACCAAATTAAATACTAGCAAGTCCAAGGCCAAGTCCAGAAAGTCCAGAGGTAAATAGAAATTTTTAAACGCTTATAACTCCGGATCCATCGGACCTATTAAAATGAAAGTGGTCCCATTGGAAAGGCCAGAGCTCGTACTTTCAGATAGTGATAAAATAAACACGAGCAAGTCCAAGTCCAAGTCGAGAAAGTTTAAATTTGAAAGTATAAACGAGGTCTTCATCAGTACCAAATTAAATACTAGCAAGTCCAAGGCCAAGTCCAGAAAGTCCAGAGGTAAATAGAAATTTTTAAACGCTTATAACTCCGGATCCATCGGATCTATTAAAATGAAAGTGGTCCCATTGGAAAGGCCAGAGCTCGTGCTTTCAGATAGTGATAAAATAAACACGAGCAAGTCCAAGTCCAAGTCGAGAAAGTTTAAATTTGAAAGTATAAACGAGGTCTTCATCACTCACACACACACAGAAACAGTTTTTCTATTCAAAATTCTTGTCGACATTTTTTTTGTCAAATACCAGGCCAACAGAATCGCATAGCAAGCAAATGTCGGTAAACAAAAATGTTTAAACGCTTATAACTTCGGATCCATCGGACCTATTAAAATGAAAGTGGTCCCACTGTAAAGGCCAGACCTCATACTTTCAGATAGTACCAAATTAAATACTAGCAAGTCCAAGGCCAAGTCCAGAAAGTCCAGAGGTAAATAGAAATTTTTAAACGCTTATAACTCCGGATCCATCGGATCTATTAAAATGAAAGTGGTCCCATTGGAAAGGCCAGAGCTCGTGCTTTCAGATAGTGATAAAATAAACACGAGCAAGTCCAAGTCCAAGTCGAGAAAGTTTAAATTTGAAAGTATAAACGAGGTCTTCATCACTCACACACACACAGAAACAGTTTTTCTATTCAAAATTCTTGTCGACATTTTTTTTGTCAAATACCAGGCCAACAGAATCGCATAGCAAGCAAATGTCGGTAAACAAAAATGTTTAAACGCTTATAACTTCGGATCCATCGGACCTATTAAAATGAAAGTGGTCCCACTGTAAAGGCCAGACCTCATACTTTCAGATAGTACCAAATTAAATACTAGCAAGTCCAAGGCCAAGTCCAGAAAGTCCAGAGGTAAATAGAAATTTTTAAACGCTTATAACTTCGGATCCATCGGACCTATTAAAATGAAAGTGGTCCCATTGGAAAGGCCAGAGCTCATACTTTCAGATAGTACCAAATTAAATACGAGCAAGTCCAAGGCCAAGTCCAGAAAGTCCAGAGGTAAATAGAAATTTTTAAACGCTTATAACTCCGGATCCATCGGACCTATTAAAATGAAAGTGGTCCCATTGGAAAGGCCAGAGCTCGTACTTTCAGATAGTGATAAAATAAACACGAGCAAGTCCAAGTCCAAGTCGAGAAAGTTTAAATTTGAAAGTATAAACGAGGTCTTCATCACTCACACACACACAGAAACAGTTTTTCTATTCAAAATTCTTGTCGACATTTTTTTTGTCAAATACCAGGCCAACAGAATCGCATAGCAAGCAAATGTCGGTAAACAAAAATGTTTAAACGCTTATAACTTCGGATCCATCGGACCTATTAAAATGAAAGTGGTCCCACTGTAAAGGCCAGACCTCATACTTTCAGATAGTACCAAATTAAATACTAGCAAGTCCAAGGCCAAGTCCAGAAAGTCCAGAGGTAAATAGAAATTTTTAAACGCTTATAACTCCGGATCCATCGGACCTATTAAAATGAAAGTGGTCCCATTGGAAAGCCCAGAGCTCGTACTTTCAGATAGTGATATAATAAACACGAGCAAGTCCAAGTCCAAGTCGAGAAAGTTTAAATTTGAAAGTATAAACGAGGTCTTCATCACTCACACACACACAGAAACAGTTTTTCTATTCAAAATTCTTGTCGACATTTTTTTTGTCAAATACCAGGCCAACAGAATCGCATAGCAAGCAAATGTCGGTAAACAAAAATGTTTAAGCGCTTATAACTTCGGATCCATCGGACCTATTAAAATGAAAGTGGTCCCACTGTAAAGGCCAGACCTCATACTTTCAGATAGTACCAAATTAAATACTAGCAAGTCCAAGGCCAAGTCCAGAAAGTCCAGAGGTAAATAGAAATTTTTAAACGCTTATAACTCCGGATCCATCGGACCTATTAAAATGAAAGTGGTCCCATTGGAAAGGCCAGAGCTCGTACTTTCAGATAGTGATATAATAAACACGAGCAAGTCCAAGTCCAAGTCGAGAAAGTTTAAATTTGAAAGTATAAACGAGGTCTTCATCACTCACACACACACAGAAACAGTTTTTCTATTCAAAATTCTTGTCGAAATTTTTTTTGTCAAATACCAGGCCAACAGAATCGCATAGCAAGCAAATGTCGGTAAACAAAAATGTTTAAACGCTTATAACTCCGGATCCATCGGACCTATTAAAATGAAACTGGTCCCACTGTAAAGGCCAGACCTCATACTTTCAGATAGTACCAAATTAAATACTAGCAAGTCCAAGGCCAAGTCCAGAAAGTCCAGAGGTAAATAGAAATTTTTAAACGCTTATAACTCCGGATCCATCGGATCTATTAAAATGAAAGTGGTCCCATTGGAAAGGCCAGAGCTCGTGCTTTCAGATAGTGATAAAATAAACACGAGCAAGTCCAAGTCCAAGTCGAGAAAGTTTAAATTTGAAAGTATAAACGAGGTCTTCATCACTCACACACACACAGAAACAGTTTTTCTATTCAAAATTCTTGTCGACATTTTTTTTGTCAAATACCAGGCCAACAGAATCGCATAGCAAGCAAATGTCGGTAAACAAAAATGTTTAAACGCTTATAACTTCGGATCCATCGGACCTATTAAAATGAAAGTGGTCCCACTGTAAAGGCCAGACCTCATACTTTCAGATAGTACCAAATTAAATACGAGCAAGTCCAAGGCCAAGTCCAGAAAGTCCAGAGGTAAATAGAAATTTTTAAACGCTTATAACTCCGGATCCATCGGACCTATTAAAATGAAAGTGGTCCCATTGGAAAGGCCAGAGCTCGTACTTTCAGATAGTGATAAAATAAACACGAGCCAGTCCAAGTCCAAGTCGAGAAAGTTTAAATTTGAAAGTATAAACGAGGTCTTCATCACTCACACACACACAGAAACAGTTTTTCTATTCAAAATTCTTGTCGACATTTTTTTTGTCAAATACCAGGCCAACAGAATCGCATAGCAAGCAAATGTCGGTAAACAAAAATGTTTAAACGCTTATAACTTCGGATCCATCGGACCTATTAAAATGAAAGTGGTCCCACTGTAAAGGCCAGACCTCATACTTTCAGATAGTACCAAATTAAATACTAGCAAGTCCAAGGCCAAGTCCAGAAAGTCCAGAGGTAAATAGAAATTTTTAAACGCTTATAACTCCGGATCCATCGGACCTATTAAAATGAAAGTGGTCCCATTGGAAAGGCCAGAGCTCGTACTTTCAGATAGTGATAAAATAAACACGAGCAAGTCCAAGTCCAAGTCGAGAAAGTTTAAATTTGAAAGTATAAACGAGGTCTTCATCACTCACACACACACAGAAACAGTTTTTCTATTCAAAATTCTTGTCGACATTTTTTTTGTCAAATACCAGGCCAACAGAATCGCATAGCAAGCAAATGTCGGTAAACAAAAATGTTTAAACGGTTATAACTCCGGATCCATCGGACCTATTAAAATGAAAGTTGTCCCATTGGAAAGGCCAGACCTCATACTTTCAGATAGTACCAAATTAAATACGAGCAAGTCCAAGGCCAAGTCCAGAAAGTCCATAGGTAAATAGAAATTTTTAAACGCTTATAACTCCGGATCCATCGGACCTATTAAAATGAAAGTGGTCCCATTGGAAAGGCCAGAGCTCGTGCTTTCAGATAGTGATAAAATAAACACGAGCAAGTCCAAGTCCAAGTCGAGAAAGTTTAAATTTGAAAGTATAAACGAGGTCTTCATCACTCACACACACACAGAAACAGTTTTTCTATTCAAAATTCTTGTCGACATTTTTTTTGTCAAATACCAGGCCAACAGAATCGCATAGCAAGCAAATGTCGGTAAACAAAAATGTTTAAACGCTTATAACTTCGGATCCATCGGACCTATTAAAATGAAAGTGGTCCCACTGTAAAGGCCAGACCTCATACTTTCAGATAGTACCAAATTAAATACGAGCAAGTCCAAGGCCAAGTCCAGAAAGTCCAGAGGTAAATAGAAATTTTTAAACGATTATAACTTCGGATCCATCGGACCTATTAAAATGAAAGTGGTCCCATTGGAAAGGCCAGAGCTCGTACTTTCAGATAGTGATAAAATAAACACGAGCAAGTCCAAGTCCAAGTCGAGAAAGTTTAAATTTGAAAGTATAAACGAGGTCTTCATCACTCACACACACACAGAAACAGTTTTTCTATTCAAAATTCTTGTCGACATTTTTTTTGTCAAATACCAGGCCAACAGAATCGCATAGCAAGCAAATGTCGGTAAACAAAAATGTTTAAACGGTTATAACTCCGGATCCATCGGACCTATTAAAATGAAAGTGGTCCCATTGGAAAGGCCAGACCTCATACTTTCAGATAGTACCAAATTAAATACGAGCAAGTCCAAGGCCAAGTCCAGAAAGTCCAAAGGTAAATAGAAATTTTTAAACGCTTATAACTTCGGATCCATCGGACCTATTAAAATGAAAGTGGTCCCACTGTAAAGGCCAGACCTCATACTTTCAGATAGTACCAAATTAAATACGAGCAAGTCCAAGGCCAAGTCCAGAAAGTCCAGAGGTAAATAGAAATTTTTAAACGCTTATAACTCCGGATCCATCGGACCTATTAAAATGAAAGTGGTCCCATTGGAAAGGCCAGAGCTCGTACTTTCAGATAGTGATAAAATAAACACGAGCAAGTCCAAGTCCAAGTCGAGAAAGTTTAAATTTGAAAGTATAAACGAGGTCTTCATCACTCACACACACACAGAAACAGTTTTTCTATTCAAAATTCTTGTCGACATTTTTTTTTGTCAAATACCAGGCCAACAGAATCGCATAGCAAGCAAATGTCGGTAAACAAAAATGTTTAAACGCTTATAACTTCGGATCCATCGGACCTATTAAAATGAAAGTGGTCCCACTGTAAAGGCCAGACCTCATACTTTCAGATAGTACCAAATTAAATACTAGCAAGTCCAAGGCCAAGTCCAGAAAGTCCAGAGGTAAATAGAAATTTTTAAACGCTTATAACTCCGGATCCATCGGACCTATTAAAATGAAAGTGGTCCCATTGGAAAGGCCAGAGCTCGTACTTTCAGATAGTGATATAATAAACACGAGCAAGTCCAAGTCCAAGTCGAGAAAGTTTAAATTTGAAAGTATAAACGAGGTCTTCATCACTCACACACACACAGAAACAGTTTTTCTATTCAAAATTCTTGTCGACATTTTTTTTGTCAAATACCAGGCCAACAGAATCGCATAGCAAGCAAATGTCGGTAAACAAAAATGTTTAAACGCTTATAACTTCGGATCCATCGGACCTATTAAAATGAAAGTGGTCCCATTGGAAAGGCCAGACCTCATACTTTCAGATAGTACCAAACTAAATACGAGCAAGTCCAAGGCCAAGTCCAGAAAGTCCAGAGGTAAATAGAAATTTTTAAACGATTATAACTTCGGATCCATCGGACCTATTAAAATGAAAGTGGTCCCATTGGAAAGGCCAGAGCTCGTACTTTCAGATAGTGATAAAATAAACACGAGCAAGTCCAAGTCCAAGTCGAGAAAGTTTAAATTTGAAAGTATAAACGAGGTCTTCATCACTCACACACACACAGAAACAGTTTTTCTATTCAAAATTCTTGTCGACATTTTTTTTGTCAAATACCAGGCCAACAGAATCGCATAGCAAGCAAATGTCGGTAAACAAAAATGTTTAAGCGCTTATAACTTCGGATCCATCGGACCTATTAAAATGAAAGTGGTCCCACTGTAAAGGCCAGACCTCATACTTTCAGATAGTACCAAATTAAATACTAGCAAGTCCAAGGCCAAGTCCAGAAAGTCCAGAGGTAAATAGAAATTTTTAAACGCTTATAACTCCGGATCCATCGGACCTATTAAAATGAAAGTGGTCCCATTGGAAAGGCCAGAGCTCGTACTTTCAGATAGTGATATAATAAACACGAGCAAGTCCAAGTCCAAGTCGAGAAAGTTTAAATTTGAAAGTATAAACGAGGTCTTCATCACTCACACACACACAGAAACAGTTTTTCTATTCAAAATTCTTGTCGAAATTTTTTTTGTCAAATACCAGGCCAACAGAATCGCATAGCAAGCAAATGTCGGTAAACAAAAATGTTTAAACGCTTATAACTCCGGATCCATCGGACCTATTAAAATGAAACTGGTCCCACTGTAAAGGCCAGACCTCATACTTTCAGATAGTACCAAATTAAATACTAGCAAGTCCAAGGCCAAGTCCAGAAAGTCCAGAGGTAAATAGAAATTTTTAAACGCTTATAACTCCGGATCCATCGGATCTATTAAAATGAAAGTGGTCCCATTGGAAAGGCCAGAGCTCGTGCTTTCAGATAGTGATAAAATAAACACGAGCAAGTCCAAGTCCAAGTCGAGAAAGTTTAAATTTGAAAGTATAAACGAGGTCTTCATCACTCACACACACACAGAAACAGTTTTTCTATTCAAAATTCTTGTCGACATTTTTTTTGTCAAATACCAGGCCAACAGAATCGCATAGCAAGCAAATGTCGGTAAACAAAAATGTTTAAACGCTTATAACTTCGGATCCATCGGACCTATTAAAATGAAAGTGGTCCCACTGTAAAGGCCAGACCTCATACTTTCAGATAGTACCAAATTAAATACGAGCAAGTCCAAGGCCAAGTCCAGAAAGTCCAGAGGTAAATAGAAATTTTTAAACGATTATAACTTCGGATCCATCGGACCTATTAAAATGAAAGTGGTCCCATTGGAAAGGCCAGAGCTCGTACTTTCAGATAGTGATAAAATAAACACGAGCAAGTCCAAGTCCAAGTCGAGAAAGTTTAAATTTGAAAGTATAAACGAGGTCTTCATCACTCACACACACACAGAAACAGTTTTTCTATTCAAAATTCTTGTCGACATTTTTTTTGTCAAATACCAGGCCAACAGAATCGCATAGCAAGCAAATGTCGGTAAACAAAAATGTTTAAACGGTTATAACTCCGGATCCATCGGACCTATTAAAATGAAAGTGGTCCCATTGGAAAGGCCAGACCTCATACTTTCAGATAGTACCAAATTAAATACGAGCAAGTCCAAGGCCAAGTCCAGAAAGTCCAGAGGTAAATAGAAATTTTTAAACGCTTATAACTCCGGATCCATCGGACCTATTAAAATGAAAGTGGTCCCATTGGAAAGGCCAGAGCTCGTGCTTTCAGATAGTGATAAAATAAACACGAGCAAGTCCAAGTCCAAGTCGAGAAAGTTTAAATTTGAAAGTATAAACGAGGTCTTCATCACTCACACACACACAGAAACAGTTTTTCTATTCAAAATTCTTGTCGACATTTTTTTTGTCAAATACCAGGCCAACAGAATCGCATAGCAAGCAAATGTCGGTAAACAAAAATGTTTAAGCGCTTATAACTTCGGATCCATCGGACCTATTAAAATGAAAGTGGTCCCACTGTAAAGGCCAGACCTCATACTTTCAGATAGTACCAAATTAAATACTAGCAAGTCCAAGGCCAAGTCCAGAAAGTCCAGAGGTAAATAGAAATTTTTAAACGCTTATAACTCCGGATCCATCGGACCTATTAAAATGAAAGTGGTCCCATTGGAAAGGCCAGAGCTCGTACTTTCAGATAGTGATAAAATAAACACGAGCAAGTCCAAGTCCAAGTCGAGAAAGTTTAAATTTGAAAGTATAAACGAGGTCTTCATCACTCACACACACACAGAAACAGTTTTTCTATTCAAAATTCTTGTCGACATTTTTTTTGTCAAATACCAGGCCAACAGAATCGCATAGCAAGCAAATGTCGGTAAACAAAAATGTTTAAGCGCTTATAACTTCGGATCCATCGGACCTATTAAAATGAAAGTGGTCCCACTGTAAAGGCCAGACCTCATACTTTCAGATAGTACCAAATTAAATACTAGCAAGTCCAAGGCCAAGTCCAGAAAGTCCAGAGGTAAATAGAAATTTTTAAACGCTTATAACTCCGGATCCATCGGACCTATTAAAATGAAAGTGGTCCCATTGGAAAGGCCAGAGCTCGTGCTTTCAGATAGTGATAAAATAAACACGAGCAAGTCCAAGTCCAAGTCGAGAAAGTTTAAATTTGAAAGTATAAACGAGGTCTTCATCACTCACACACACACAGAAACAGTTTTTCTATTCAAAATTCTTGTCGACATTTTTTTTGTCAAATACCAGGCCAACAGAATCGCATAGCAAGCAAATGTCGGTAAACAAAAATGTTTAAACGCTTATAACTTCGGATCCATCGGACCTATTAAAATGAAAGTGGTCCCACTGTAAAGGCCAGACCTCATACTTTCAGATAGTACCAAATTAAATACTAGCAAGTCCAAGGCCAAGTCCAGAAAGTCCAGAGGTAAATAGAAATTTTTAAACGCTTATAACTTCGGATCCATCGGACCTATTAAAATGAAAGTGGTCCCATTGGAAAGGCCAGAGCTCGTTCTTTCAGATAGTGATAAAATAAACACGAGCAAGTCCAAGTCCAAGTCGAGAAAGTTTAAATTTGAAAGTATAAACGAGGTCTTCATCACTCACACACACACAGAAACAGTTTTTCTATTCAAAATTCTTGTCGACATTTTTTTTGTCAAATACCAGGCCAACAGAATCGCATAGCAAGCAAATGTCGGTAAACAAAAATGTTTAAGCGCTTATAACTTCGGATCCATCGGACCTATTAAAATGAAAGTGGTCCCACTGTAAAGGCCAGACCTCATACTTTCAGATAGTACCAAATTAAATACTAGCAAGTCCAAGGCCAAGTCCAGAAAGTCCAGAGGTAAATAGAAATTTTTAAACGCTTATAACTCCGGATCCATCGGACCTATTAAAATGAAAGTGGTCCCATTGGAAAGGCCAGAGCTCGTACTTTCAGATAGTGATATAATAAACACGAGCAAGTCCAAGTCCAAGTCGAGAAAGTTTAAATTTGAAAGTATAAACGAGGTCTTCATCACTCACACACACACAGAAACAGTTTTTCTATTCAAAATTCTTGTCGAAATTTTTTTTGTCAAATACCAGGCCAACAGAATCGCATAGCAAGCAAATGTCGGTAAACAAAAATGTTTAAACGCTTATAACTCCGGATCCATCGGACCTATTAAAATGAAACTGGTCCCACTGTAAAGGCCAGACCTCATACTTTCAGATAGTACCAAATTAAATACTAGCAAGTCCAAGGCCAAGTCCAGAAAGTCCAGAGGTAAATAGAAATTTTTAAACGCTTATAACTCCGGATCCATCGGATCTATTAAAATGAAAGTGGTCCCATTGGAAAGGCCAGAGCTCGTGCTTTCAGATAGTGATAAAATAAACACGAGCAAGTCCAAGTCCAAGTCGAGAAAGTTTAAATTTGAAAGTATAAACGAGGTCTTCATCACTCACACACACACAGAAACAGTTTTTCTATTCAAAATTCTTGTCGACATTTTTTTTGTCAAATACCAGGCCAACAGAATCGCATAGCAAGCAAATGTCGGTAAACAAAAATGTTTAAACGGTTATAACTCCGGATCCATCGGACCTATTAAAATGAAAGTGGTCCCATTGGAAAGGCCAGACCTCATACTTTCAGATAGTACCAAATTAAATACGAGCAAGTCCAAGGCCAAGTCCAGAAAGTCCAGAGGTAAATAGAAATTTTTAAACGCTTATAACTCCGGATCCATCGGACCTATTAAAATGAAAGTGGTCCCATTGGAAAGGCCAGAGCTCGTGCTTTCAGATAGTGATAAAATAAACACGAGCAAGTCCAAGTCCAAGTCGAGAAAGTTTAAATTTGAAAGTATAAACGAGGTCTTCATCACTCACACACACACAGAAACAGTTTTTCTATTCAAAATTCTTGTCGACATTTTTTTTGTCAAATACCAGGCCAACAGAATCGCATAGCAAGCAAATGTCGGTAAACAAAAATGTTTAAGCGCTTATAACTTCGGATCCATCGGACCTATTAAAATGAAAGTGGTCCCACTGTAAAGGCCAGACCTCATACTTTCAGATAGTACCAAATTAAATACTAGCAAGTCCAAGGCCAAGTCCAGAAAGTCCAGAGGTAAATAGAAATTTTTAAACGCTTATAACTCCGGATCCATCGGACCTATTAAAATGAAAGTGGTCCCATTGGAAAGGCCAGAGCTCGTACTTTCAGATAGTGATATAATAAACACGAGCAAGTCCAAGTCCAAGTCGAGAAAGTTTAAATTTGAAAGTATAAACGAGGTCTTCATCACTCACACACACACAGAAACAGTTTTTCTATTCAAAATTCTTGTCGAAATTTTTTTTGTCAAATACCAGGCCAACAGAATCGCATAGCAAGCAAATGTCGGTAAACAAAAATGTTTAAACGCTTATAACTCCGGATCCATCGGAACTATTAAAATGAAACTGGTCCCACTGTAAAGGCCAGACCTCATACTTTCAGATAGTACCAAATTAAATACTAGCAAGTCCAAGGCCAAGTCCAGAAAGTCCAGAGGTAAATAGAAATTTTTGAACGCTTATAACTCCGGATCCATCGGATCTATTAAAATGAAAGTGGTCCCATTGGAAAGGCCAGAGCTCGTGCTTTCAGATAGTGATAAAATAAACACGAGCAAGTCCAAGTCCAAATCGAGAAAGTTTAAATTTGAAAGTATAAACGAGGTCTTCATCACTCACACACACACAGAAACAGTTTTTCTATTCAAAATTCTTGTCGACATTTTTTTTGTCAAATACCAGGCCAACAGAATCGCATAGCAAGCAAATGTCGGTAAACAAAAATGTTTAAACGCTTATAACTTCGGATCCATCGGACCTATTAAAATGAAAGTGGTCCCACTGTAAAGGCCAGACCTCATACTTTCAGATAGTACCAAATTAAATACTAGCAAGTCCAAGGCCAAGTCCAGAAAGTCCAGAGGTAAATAGAAATTTTTAAACGCTTATAACTTCGGATCCATCGGACCTATTAAAATGAAAGTGGTCCCATTGGAAAGGCCAGAGCTCGTTCTTTCGGATAGTGACAAAATAAACACGAGCAAGTCCAAATCCAAGTCGAGAAAGTTTAAATTTGAAAGTATAAACGAGGTCTTCATCACTCACACACACACAGAAACAGTTTTTCTATTCAAAATTCTTGTCGACATTTTTTTGTCAAATACCAGGCCAACAGAATCGCATAGCAAGCAAATGTCGGTAAACAAAAATGTTTAAACGCTTATAACTTCGGATCCATCGGACCTATTAAAATGAAAGTGGTCCCACTGTAAAGGCCAGACCTCATACTTTCAGATAGTACCAAATTAAATACGAGCAAGTCCAAGGCCAAGTCCAGAAAGTCCAGAGGTAAATAGAAATTTTTAAACGCTTATAACTCCGGATCCATCGGACCTATTAAAATGAAAGTGGTCCCATTGGAAAGGCCAGAGCTCGTACTTTCAGATAGTGATATAATAAACACGAGCAAGTCCAAGTCCAAGTCGAGAAAGTTTAAATTTGAAAGTATAAACGAGGTCTTCATCACTCACACACACACAGACAGTTTTTCTATTCAAAATTCTTGTCGACATTTTTTTTGTCAAATACCAGGCCAACAGAATCGCATAGCAAGCAAATGTCGGTAAACAAAAATGTTTAAACGCTTATAACTTCGGATCCATCGGACCTATTAAAATGAAAGTGGTCCCACTGTAAAGGCCAGACCTCATACTTTCAGATAGTACCAAATTAAATACTAGCAAGTCCAAGGCCAAGTCCAGAAAGTCCAGAGGTAAATAGAAATTTTTAAACGCTTATAACTTCGGATCCATCGGACCTATTAAAATGAAAGTGGTTCCATTGGAAAGGCCAGAGCTCGTTCTTTCGGATAGTGACAAAATAAACACGAGCAAGTCCAAGTCCAAGTCGAGAAAGTTTAAATTTGAAAGTATAAACGAGGTCTTCATCACTCACACACACACAGAAACAGTTTTTCTATTCAAAATTCTTGTCGACATTTTTTTTTTGTCAAATACCAGGCCAACAGAATCGCATAGCAAGCAAATGTCGGTAAACAAAAATGTTTAAACGCTTATAACTTCGGATCCATCGGACCTATTAAAATGAAAGTGGTCCCACTGTAAAGGCCAGACCTCATACTTTCAGATAGTACCAAATTAAATACTAGCAAGTCCAAGGCCAAGTCCAGAAAGTCCAGAGGTAAATAGACATTTTTAAACGCTTATAACTTCGGATCCATCGGACCTATTAAAATGAAAGTGGTCCCACTGTAAAGGCCAGACCTCATACTTTCAGATAGTACCAAATTAAATACGAGCAAGTCCAAGGCCAAGTCCAGAAAGTCCAGAGGTAAATAGAAATTTTTAAACGCTTATAACTTCGGATCCATCGGACCTATTAAAATGAAAGTGGTCCCATTGGAAAGGCCAGAGCTCGTTCTTTCGGATAGTGACAAAATAAACACGAGCAAGTCCAAATCCAAGTCGAGAAAGTTTAAATTTGAAAGTATAAACGAGGTCTTCATCACTCACACACACACCGAAACAGTTTTTCTATTCAAAATTCTTGTCGACATTTTTTTTGTCAAATACCAGGCCAACAGAATCGCATAGCAAGCAAATGTCGGTAAACAAAAATGTTTAAACGCTTATAACTTCGGATCCATCGGACCTATTAAAATGAAAGTGGTCCCACTGTAAAGGCCAGACCTCATACTTTCAGATAGTACCAAATTAAATACTAGCAAGGCCAAGGCCAAGTCCAGAAAGTCCAGAGGTAAATATAAATTTTTAAACGCTTATAACTTCGGATCCATCGGACCTATTAAAATGAAAGTGGTCCCATTGGAAAGGCCAGAGCTCGTTCTTTCGGATAGTGACAAAATAAACACGAGCAAGTCCAAATCCAAGTCGAGAAAGTTTAAATTTGAAAGTATAAACGAGGTCTTCATCACTCACACACACACAGAAACAGTTTTTCTATTCAAAATTCTTGTCGACATTTTTTTTGTCAAATACCAGGCCAACAGAATCGCATAGCAAGCAAATGTCGGTAAACCAAAATGTTTAAATGCTTATAACTTCGGATCCATCGGACCTATTAAAATGAAAGTGGTCCCATTGGAAAGGCCAGACCTCATACTTTCAGATAGTACCAAATTAAATACGAGCAAGTCCAAGGCCAAGTCCAGAAAGTCCAGAGGTAAATAGAAATTTTTAAACGATTATAACTTCGGATCCATCGGACCTATTAAAATGAAAGTGGTCCCATTGGAAAGGCCAGAGCTCGTACTTTCAGATAGTGATAAAATAAACACGAGCAAGTCCAAGTCCAAGTCGAGAAAGTTTAAATTTGAAAGTATAAACGAGGTCTTCATCACTCACACACACACAGAAACAGTTTTTCTATTCAAAATTCTTGTCGACATTTTTTTTGTCAAATACCAGGCCAACAGAATCGCATAGCAAGCAAATGTCGGTAAACAAAAATGTTTAAACGCTTATAACTCCGGATCCATCGGACCTATTAAAATGAAACTGGTCCCACTGTAAAGGCCAGACCTCATACTTTCAGATAGTACCAAATTAAATACTAGCAAGTCCAAGGCCAAGTCCAGAAAGTCCAGAGGTAAATAGAAATTTTTAAACGCTTATAACTCCGGATCCATCGGACCTATTAAAATGAATGTGGTCCCATTGGAAAGGCCAGAGCTCGTACTTTCAGATAGTGATATAATAAACACGAGCAAGTCCAAGTCCAAGTCGAGAAAGTTTAAATTTGAAAGTATAAACGAGGTCTTCATCACTCACACACACACAGAAACAGTTTTTCTATTCAAAATTCTTGTCGACATTTTTTTTGTCAAATACCAGGCCAACAGAATCGCATAGCAAGCAAATGTCGGTAAACAAAAATGTTTAAACGCTTATAACTTCGGATCCATCGGACCTATTAAAATGAAAGTGGTCCCATTGGAAAGGCCAGACCTCATACTTTCAGATAGTACCAAATTAAATACGAGCAAGTCCAAGGCCAAGTCCAGAAAGTCCAGAGGTAAATATAAATTTTTAAACGCTTATAACTTCGGATCCATCGGACCTATTAAAATGAAAGTGGTCCCATTGGAAAGGCCAGAGCTCGTTCTTTCGGATAGTGACAAAATAAACACGAGCAAGTCCAAATCCAAGTCGAGAAAGTTTAAATTTGAAAGTATAAACGAGGTCTTCATCACTCACACACACACAGAAACAGTTTTTCTATTCAAAATTCTTGTCGACATTTTTTTTGTCAAATACCAGGCCAACAGAATCGCATAGCAAGCAAATGTCGGTAAACAAAAATGTTTAAACGCTTATAACTCCGGATCCATCGGACCTATTAAAATGAAACTGGTCCCACTGTAAAGGCCAGACCTCATACTTTCAGATAGTACCAAATTAAATACTAGCAAGTCCAAGGCCAAGTCCAGAAATTCCAGAGGTAAATAGAAATTTTTAAACGCTTATAACTCCGGATCCATCGGACCTATTAAAATGAAAGTGGTCCCATTGGAAAGGCCAGAGCTCGTGCTTTCAGATAGTGATAAAATAAACACGAGCAAGTCCAAGTCCAAGTCGAGAAAGTTTAAATTTGAAAGTATAAACGAGGTCTTCATCACTCACACACACACAGAAACAGTTTTTCTATTCAAAATTCTTGTCGACATTTTTTTTGTCAAATACCAGGCCAACAGAATCGCATAGCAAGCAAATGTCGGTAAACAAAAATGTTTAAGCGCTTATAACTTCGGATCCATCGGACCTATTAAAATGAAAGTGGTCCCACTGTAAAGGCCAGACCTCATACTTTCAGATAGTACCAAATTAAATACTAGCAAGTCCAAGGCCAAGTCCAGAAAGTCCAGAGGTAAATAGAAATTTTTAAACGCTTATAACTCCGGATCCATCGGACCTATTAAAATGAAAGTGGTCCCATTGGAAAGGCCAGAGCTCGTACTTTCAGATAGTGATATAATAAACACGAGCAAGTCCAAGTCCAAGTCGAGAAAGTTTAAATTTGAAAGTATAAACGAGGTCTTCATCACTCACACACACACAGAAACAGTTTTTCTATTCAAAATTCTTGTCGACATTTTTTTTGTCAAATACCAGGCCAACAGAATCGCATAGCAAGCAAATGTCGGTAAACCAAAATGTTTAAATGCTTATAACTTCGGATCCATCGGACCTATTAAAATGAAAGTGGTCCCATTGGAAAGGCCAGACCTCATACTTTCAGATAGTACCAAATTAAATACGAGCAAGTCCAAGGCCAAGTCCAGAAAGTCCAGAGGTAAATAGAAATTTTTAAACGATTATAACTTCGGATCCATCGGACCTATTAAAATGAAAGTGGTCCCATTGGAAAGGCCAGAGCTCGTACTTTCAGATAGTGATAAAATAAACACGAGCAAGTCCAAGTCCAAGTCGAGAAAGTTTAAATTTGAAAGTATAAACGAGGTCTTCATCACTCACACACACACAGAAACAGTTTTTCTATTCAAAATTCTTGTCGACATTTTTTTTGTCAAATACCAGGCCAACAGAATCGCATAGCAAGCAAATGTCGGTAAACAAAAATGTTTAAACGGTTATAACTCCGGATCCATCGGACCTATTAAAATGAAAGTGGTCCCATTGGAAAGGCCAGACCTCATACTTTCAGATAGTACCAAATTAAATACGAGCAAGTCCAAGGCCAAGTCCAGAAAGTCCAGAGGTAAATAGAAATTTTTAAACGCTTATAACTCCGGATCCATCGGACCTATTAAAATGAAAGTGGTCGCATTGGAAAGGCCAGAGCTCGTGCTTTCAGATAGTGATAAAATAAACACGAGCAAGTCCAAGTCCAAGTCGAGAAAGTTTAAATTTGAAAGTATAAACGAGGTCTTCATCACTCACACACACACAGAAACAGTTTTTCTATTCAAAATTCTTGTCGACATTTTTTTTGTCAAATACCAGGCCAACAGAATCGCATAGCAAGCAAATGTCGGTAAACAAAAATGTTTAAACGCTTATAACTCCGGATCCATCGGACCTATTAAAATGAAACTGGTCCCACTGTAAAGGCCAGACCTCATACTTTCAGATAGTACCAAATTAAATACTAGCAAGTCCAAGGCCAAGTCCAGAAATTCCAGAGGTAAATAGAAATTTTTAAACGCTTATAACTCCGGATCCATCGGACCTATTAAAATGAAAGTGGTCCCATTGGAAAGGCCAGAGCTCGTACTTTCAGATAGTGATATAATAAACACGAGCAAGTCCAAGTCCAAGTCGAGAAAGTTTAAATTTGAAAGTATAAACGAGGTCTTCATCACTCACACACACACAGAAACAGTTTTTCTATTCAAAATTCTTGTCGACATTTTTTTTTGTCAAATACCAGGCCAACAGAATCGCATAGCAAGCAAATGTCGGTAAACAAAAATGTTTAAACGCTTATAACTTCGGATCCATCGGACCTATTAAAATGAAAGTGGTCCCATTGGAAAGGCCAGACCTCATACTTTCAGATAGTACCAAATTAAATACGAGCAAGTCGAAGGCCCAGTCCAGAAAGTCCAGAGGTAAATAGAAATTTTTAAACGCTTATAACTCCGGATCCATCGGACCTATTAAAATGAAAGTGGTCCCATTGGAAAGGCCAGAGCTCGTGCTTTCAGATAGTGATAAAATAAACACGAGCAAGTCCAAGTCCAAGTCGAGAAAGTTTAAATTTGAAAGTATAAACGAGGTCTTCATCACTCACACACACACAGAAACAGTTTTTCTATTCAAAATTCTTGTCGACATTTTTTTTGTCAAATACCAGGCCAACAGAATCGCATAGCAAGCAAATGTCGGTAAACAAAAATGTTTAAGCGCTTATAACTTCGGATCTATCGGACCTATTAAAATGAAAGTGGTCCCACTGTAAAGGCCAGACCTCATACTTTCAGATAGTACCAAATTAAATACTAGCAAGTCCAAGGCCAAGTCCAGAAAGTCCAGAGGTAAATAGAAATTTTTAAACGCTTATAACTCCGGATCCATCGGACCTATTAAAATGAAAGTGGTCCCATTGGAAAGGCCAGAGCTCGTACTTTCAGATAGTGATATAATAAACACGAGCAAGTCCAAGTCCAAGTCGAGAAAGTTTAAATTTGAAAGTATAAACGAGGTCTTCATCACTCACACACACACAGAAACAGTTTTTCTATTCAAAATTCTTGTCGACATTTTTTTTGTCAAATACCAGGCCAACAGAATCGCATAGCAAGCAAATGTCGGTAAACCAAAATGTTTAAATGCTTATAACTTCGGATCCATCGGACCTATTAAAATGAAAGTGGTCCCATTGGAAAGGCCAGACCTCATACTTTCAGATAGTACCAAATTAAATACGAGCAAGTCCAAGGCCAAGTCCAGAAAGTCCAGAGGTAAATAGAAATTTTTAAACGATTATAACTTCGGATCCATCGGACCTATTAAAATGAAAGTGGTCCCATTGGAAAGGCCAGAGCTCGTACTTTCAGATAGTGATAAAATAAACACGAGCAAGTCCAAGTCCAAGTCGAGAAAGTTTAAATTTGAAAGTATAAACGAGGTCTTCATCACTCACACACACACAGAAACAGTTTTTCTATTCAAAATTCTTGTCGACATTTTTTTTGTCAAATACCAGGCCAACAGAATCGCATAGCAAGCAAATGTCGGTAAACAAAAATGTTTAAACGGTTATAACTCCGGATCCATCGGACCTATTAAAATGAAAGTGGTCCCATTGGAAAGGCCAGACCTCATACTTTCAGATAGTACCAAATTAAATACGAGCAAGTCCAAGGCCAAGTCCAGAAAGTCCAGAGGTAAATAGAAATTTTTAAACGCTTATAACTCCGGATCCATCGGACCTATTAAAATGAAAGTGGTCCCATTGGAAAGGCCAGAGCTCGTGCTTTCGGATAGTGATAAAATAAACACGAGCAAGTCCAAGTCCAAGTCGAGAAAGTTTAAATTTGAAAGTATAAACGAGGTCTTCATCACTCACACACACACAGAAACAGTTTTTCTATTCAAAATTCTTGTCGACATTTTTTTTGTCAAATACCAGGCTAACAGAATCGCATAGCAAGCAAATGTCGGTAAACAAAAATGTTTAAGCGCTTATAACTTCGGATCCATCGGACCTATTAAAATGAAAGTGGTCCCACTGTAAAGGCCAGACCTCATACTTTCAGATAGTACCAAATTAAATACTAGCAAGTCCAAGGCCAAGTCCAGA
Organism: Sarcophaga variegata; assembly: GCA_932273835.1. Lineage (NCBI taxonomy): Eukaryota > Metazoa > Arthropoda > Insecta > Diptera > Sarcophagidae > Sarcophaga > Sarcophaga variegata. The sequence goes on from OW026362.1 coordinate 64,084,453, forward strand.
AAGTCCAGAGGTAAATAGAAATTTTTAAACGCTTATAACTCCGGATCCATCGGACCTATTAAAATGAAAGTGGTCCCATTGGAAAGGCCAGAGCTCGTACTTTCAGATAGTGATATAATAAACACGAGCAAGTCCAAGTCCAAGTCGAGAAAGTTTAAATTTGAAAGTATAAACGAGGTCTTCATCACTCACACACACACAGAAACAGTTTTTCTATTCAAAATTCTTGTCGACATTTTTTTTGTCAAATACCAGGCCAACAGAATCGCATAGCAAGCAAATGTCGGTAAACAAAAATGTTTAAGCGCTTATAACTTCGGATCCATCGGACCTATTAAAATGAAAGTGGTCCCACTGTAAAGGCCAGACCTCATACTTTCAGATAGTACCAAATTAAATACTAGCAAGTCCAAGGCCAGGTCCAGAAAGTCCAGAGGTAAATAGAAATTTTTAAACGCTTATAACTCCGGATCCATCGGACCTATTAAAATGAAAGTGGTCCCATTGGAAAGGCCAGAGCTCGTACTTTCAGATAGTGATATAATAAACACGAGCAAGTCCAAGTCCAAGTCGAGAAAGTTTAAATTTGAAAGTATAAACGAGGTCTTCATCACTCACACACACACAGAAACAGTTTTTCTATTCAAAATTCTTGTCGACATTTTTTTTGTCAAATACCAGGCCAACAGAATCGCATAGCAAGCAAATGTCGGTAAACCAAAATGTTTAAATGCTTATAACTTCGGATCCATCGGACCTATTAAAATGAAAGTGGTCCCATTGGAAAGGCCAGACCTCATACTTTCAGATAGTACCAAATTAAGTACGAGCAAGTCCAAGGCCAAGTCCAGAAAGTCCAGAGGTAAATAGAAATTTTTAAACGATTATAACTTCGGATCCATCGGACCTATTAAAATGAAAGTGGTCCCATTGGAAAGGCCAGAGCTCGTACTTTCAGATAGTGATAAAATAAACACGAGCAAGTCCAAGTCCAAGTCGAGAAAGTTTAAATTTGAAAGTATAAACGAGGTCTTCATCACTCACACACACACAGAAACAGTTTTTCTATTCAAAATTCTTGTCGACATTTTTTTTGTCAAATACCAGGCCAACAGAATCGCATAGCAAGCAAATGTCGGTAAACAAAAATGTTTAAACGCTTATAACTCCGGATCCATCGGACCTATTAAAATGAAACTGGTCCCACTGTAAAGGCCAGACCTCATACTTTCAGATAGTACCAAATTAAATACGAGCAAGTCCAAGGCCAAGTCCAGAAAGTCCAGAGGTAAATAGAAATTTTTAAACGATTATAACTTCGGATCCATCGGACCTATTAAAATGAAAGTGGTCCCATTGGAAAGGCCAGAGCTCGTACTTTCAGATAGTGATAAAATAAACACGAGCAAGTCCAAGTCCAAGTCGAGAAAGTTTAAATTTGAAAGTATAAACGAGGTCTTCATCACTCACACACACACAGAAACAGTTTTTCTATTCAAAATTCTTGTCGACATTTTTTTGTCAAATACCAGGCCAACAGAATCGCATAGCAAGCAAATGTCGGTAAACAAAAATGTTTAAACGCTTATAACTCCGGATCCATCGGACCTATTAAAATGAAACTGGTCCCACTGTAAAGGCCAGACCTCATACTTTCAGATAGTACCAAATTAAATACTAGCAAGTCCAAGGCCAAGTCCAGAAAGTCCAGAGGTAAATAGAAATTTTTAAACGCTTATAACTCCGGATCCATCGGACCTATTAAAATGAATGTGGTCCCATTGGAAAGGCCAGAGCTCGTACTTTCAGATAGTGATATAATAAACACGAGCAAGTCCAAGTCCAAGTCGAGAAAGTTTAAATTTGAAAGTATAAACGAGGTCTTCATCACTCACACACACACAGAAACAGTTTTTCTATTCAAAATTCTTGTCGACATTTTTTTTGTCAAATACCAGGCCAACAGAATCGCATAGCAAGCAAATGTCGGTAAACAAAAATGTTTAAACGCTTATAACTTCGGATCCATCGGACCTATTAAAATGAAAGTGGTCCCATTGGAAAGGCCAGACCTCATACTTTCAGATAGTACCAAATTAAATACGAGCAAGTCCAAGGCCAAGTCCAGAAAGTCCAGAGGTAAATAGAAATTTTTAAACGCTTATAACTCCGGATCCATCGGACCTATTAAAATGAAAGTGGTCCCATTGGAAAGGCCAGAGCTCGTGCTTTCAGATAGTGATAAAATAAACACGAGCAAGTCCAAGTCCAAGTCGAGAAAGTTTAAATTTGAAAGTATAAACGAGGTCTTCATCACTCACACACACACAGAAACAGTTTTTCTATTCAAAATTCTTGTCGACATTTTTTTTGTCAAATACCAGGCCAACAGAATCGCATAGCAAGCAAATGTCGGTAAACAAAAATGTTTAAGCGCTTATAACTTCGGATCCATCGGACCTATTAAAATGAAAGTGGTCCCACTGTAAAGGCCAGACCTCATACTTTCAGATAGTACCAAATTAAATACTAGCAAGTCCAAGGCCAAGTCCAGAAAGTCCAGAGGTAAATAGAAATTTTTAAACGCTTATAACTCCGGATCCATCGGACCTATTAAAATGAAAGTGGTCCCATTGGAAAGGCCAGAGCTCGTACTTTCAGATAGTGATATAATAAACACGAGCAAGTCCAAGTCCAAGTCGAGAAAGTTTAAATTTGAAAGTATAAACGAGGTCTTCATCACTCACACACACACAGAAACAGTTTTTCTATTCAAAATTCTTGTCGACATTTTTTTTGTCAAATACCAGGCCAACAGAATCGCATAGCAAGCAAATGTCGGTAAACAAAAATGTTTAAACGCTTATAACTTCGGATCCATCGGACCTATTAAAATGAAAGTGGTCCCACTGTAAAGGCCAGACCTCATACTTTCAGATAGTACCAAATTAAATACTAGCAAGTCCAAGGCCAAGTCCAGAAAGTCCAGAGGTAAATAGAAATTTTTAAACGCTTATAACTTCGGATCCATCGGACCTATTAAAATGAAAGTGGTCCCATTGGAAAGGCCAGAGCTCGTTCTTTCGGATAGTGACAAAATAAACACGAGCAAGTCCAAATCCAAGTCGAGAAAGTTTAAATTTGAAAGTATAAACGAGGTCTTCATCACTCACACACACACAGAAACAGTTTTTCTATTCAAAATTCTTGTCGACATTTTTTTTGTCAAATACCAGGCCAACAGAATCGCATAGCAAGCAAATGTCGGTAAACAAAAATGTTTAAACGCTTATAACTTCGGATCCATCGGACCTATTAAAATGAAAGTGGTCCCACTGTAAAGGCCAGACCTCATACTTTCAGATAGTACCAAATTAAATACGAGCAAGTCCAAGGCCAAGTCCAGAAAGTCCAGAGGTAAATAGAAATTTTTAAACGCTTATAACTCCGGATCCATCGGACCTATTAAAATGAAAGTGGTCCCATTGGAAAGGCCAGAGCTCGTACTTTCAGATAGTGATATAATAAACACGAGCAAGTCCAAGTCCAAGTCGAGAAAGTTTAAATTTGAAAGTATAAACGAGGTCTTCATCACTCACACACACACAGAAACAGTTTTTCTATTCAAAATTCTTGTCGACATTTTTTTTGTCAAATACCAGGCCAACAGAATCGCATAGCAAGCAAATGTCGGTAAACAAAAATGTTTAAACGCTTATAACTTCGGATCCATCGGACCTATTAAAATGAAAGTGGTCCCACTGTAAAGGCCAGACCTCATACTTTCAGATAGTACCAAATTAAATACTAGCAAGTCCAAGGCCAAGTCCAGAAAGTCCAGAGGTAAATAGAAATTTTTAAACGCTTATAACTTCGGATCCATCGGACCTATTAAAATGAAAGTGGTTCCATTGGAAAGGCCAGAGCTCGTTCTTTCGGATAGTGACAAAATAAACACGAGCAAGTCCAAGTCCAAGTCGAGAAAGTTTAAATTTGAAAGTATAAACGAGGTCTTCATCACTCACACACACACAGAAACAGTTTTTCTGTTCAAAATTCTTGTCGACATTTTTTTTTGTCAAATACCAGGCCAACAGAATCGCATAGCAAGCAAATGTCGGTAAACAAAAATGTTTAAACGCTTATAACTTCGGATCCATCGGACCTATTAAAATGAAAGTGGTCCCACTGTAAAGGCCAGACCTCATACTTTCAGATAGTACCAAATTAAATACGAGCAAGTCCAAGGCCAAGTCCAGAAAGTCCAGAGGTAAATAGAAATTTTTAAACGCTTATAACTCCGGATCCATCGGACCTATTAAAATGAAAGTGGTCCCATTGGAAAGGCCAGAGCTCGTACTTTTAGATAGTGATATAATAAACACGAGCAAGTCCAAGTCCAAGTCGAGAAAGTTTAAATTTGAAAGTATAAACGAGGTCTTCATCACTCACACACACACAGAAACAGTTTTTCTATTCAAAATTCTTGTCGACATTTTTTTTGTCAAATACCAGGCCAACAGAATCGCATAGCAAGCAAATGTCGGTAAACAAAAATGTTTAAACGCTTATAACTTCGGATCCATCGGACCTATTAAAATGAAAGTGGTCCCACTGTAAAGGCCAGACCTCATACTTTCAGATAGTACCAAATTAAATACTAGCAAGTCCAAGGCCAAGTCCAGAAAGTCCAGAGGTAAATAGAAATTTTTAAACGCTTATAACTTCGGATCCATCGGACCTATTAAAATGAAAGTGGTTCCATTGGAAAGGCCAGAGCTCGTTCTTTCGGATAGTGACAAAATAAACACGAGCAAGTCCAAATCCAAGTCGAGAAAGTTTAAATTTGAAAGTATAAACGAGGTCTTCATCACTCACACACACACAGAAACAGTTTTTCTATTCAAAATTCTTGTCGACATTTTTTTTGTCAAATACCAGGCCAACAGAATCGCATAGCAAGCAAATGTCGGTAAACAAAAATGTTTAAACGCTTATAACTTCGGATCCATCGGACCTATTAAAATGAAAGTGGTCCCACTGTAAAGGCCAGACCTCATACTTTCAGATAGTACCAAATTAAATACGAGCAAGTCCAAGGCCAAGTCCAGAAAGTCCAGAGGTAAATAGAAATTTTTAAACGCTTATAACTCCGGATCCATCGGACCTATTAAAATGAAAGTGGTCCCATTGGAAAGGCCAGAGCTCGTACTTTCAGATAGTGATATAATAAACACGAGCAAGTCCAAGTCCAAGTCGAGAAAGTTTAAATTTGAAAGTATAAACGAGGTCTTCATCACTCACACACACACAGAAACAGTTTTTCTATTCAAAATTCTTGTCGACATTTTTTTTGTCAAATACCAGGCCAACAGAATCGCATAGCAAGCAAATGTCGGTAAACAAAAATGTTTAAACGCTTATAACTTCGGATCCATCGGACCTATTAAAATGAAAGTGGTCCCACTGTAAAGGCCAGACCTCATACTTTCAGATAGTACCAAATTAAATACTAGCAAGTCCAAGGCCAAGTCCAGAAAGTCCAGAGGTAAATAGAAATTTTTAAACGCTTATAACTTCGGATCCATCGGACCTATTAAAATGAAAGTGGTTCCATTGGAAAGGCCAGAGCTCGTTCTTTCGGATAGTGACAAAATAAACACGAGCAAGTCCAAGTCCAAGTCGAGAAAGTTTAAATTTGAAAGTATAAACGAGGTCTTCATCACTCACACACACACAGAAACAGTTTTTCTGTTCAAAATTCTTGTCGACATTTTTTTTTGTCAAATACCAGGCCAACAGAATCGCATAGCAAGCAAATGTCGGTAAACAAAAATGTTTAAACGCTTATAACTTCGGATCCATCGGACCTATTAAAATGAAAGTGGTCCCACTGTAAAGGCCAGACCTCATACTTTCAGATAGTACCAAATTAAATACGAGCAAGTCCAAGGCCAAGTCCAGAAAGTCCAGAGGTAAATAGAAATTTTTAAACGCTTATAACTCCGGATCCATCGGACCTATTAAAATGAAAGTGGTCCCATTGGAAAGGCCAGAGCTCGTACTTTCAGATAGTGATATAATAAACACGAGCAAGTCCAAGTCCAAGTCGAGAAAGTTTAAATTTGAAAGTATAAACGAGGTCTTCATCACTCACACACACACAGAAACAGTTTTTCTATTCAAAATTCTTGTCGACATTTTTTTTGTCAAATACCAGGCCAACAGAATCGCATAGCAAGCAAATGTCGGTAAACAAAAATGTTTAAACGCTTATAACTTCGGATCCATCGGACCTATTAAAATGAAAGTGGTCCCACTGTAAAGGCCAGACCTCATACTTTCAGATAGTACCAAATTAAATACTAGCAAGTCCAAGGCCAAGTCCAGAAAGTCCAGAGGTAAATAGAAATTTTTAAACGCTTATAACTTCGGATCCATCGGACCTATTAAAATGAAAGTGGTTCCATTGGAAAGGCCAGAGCTCGTTCTTTCGGATAGTGACAAAATAAACACGAGCAAGTCCAAATCCAAGTCGAGAAAGTTTAAATTTGAAAGTATAAACGAGGTCTTCATCACTCACACACACACAGAAACAGTTTTTCTATTCAAAATTCTTGTCGACATTTTTTTTGTCAAATACCAGGCCAACAGAATCGCATAGCAAGCAAATGTCGGTAAACAAAAATGTTTAAACGCTTATAACTTCGGATCCATCGGACCTATTAAAATGAAAGTGGTCCCACTGTAAAGGCCAGACCTCATACTTTCAGATAGTACCAAATTAAATACGAGCAAGTCCAAGGCCAAGTCCAGAAAGTCCAGAGGTAAATAGAAATTTTTAAACGCTTATAACTCCGGATCCATCGGACCTATTAAAATGAAAGTGGTCCCATTGGAAAGGCCAGAGCTCGTACTTTCAGATAGTGATATAATAAACACGAGCAAGTCCAAGTCCAAGTCGAGAAAGTTTAAATTTGAAAGTATAAACGAGGTCTTCATCACTCACACACACACAGAAACAGTTTTTCTATTCAAAATTCTTGTCGACATTTTTTTTGTCAAATACCAGGCCAACAGAATCGCATAGCAAGCAAATGTCGGTAAACAAAAATGTTTAAACGCTTATAACTTCGGATCCATCGGACCTATTAAAATGAAAGTGGTCCCACTGTAAAGGCCAGACCTCATACTTTCAGATAGTACCAAATTAAATACTAGCAAGTCCAAGGCCAAGTCCAGAAAGTCCAGAGGTAAATAGAAATTTTTAAACGCTTATAACTTCGGATCCATCGGACCTATTAAAATGAAAGTGGTTCCATTGGAAAGGCCAGAGCTCGTTCTTTCGGATAGTGACAAAATAAACACGAGCAAGTCCAAGTCCAAGTCGAGAAAGTTTAAATTTGAAAGTATAAACGAGGTCTTCATCACTCACACACACACAGAAACAGTTTTTCTGTTCAAAATTCTTGTCGACATTTTTTTTTGTCAAATACCAGGCCAACAGAATCGCATAGCAAGCAAATGTCGGTAAACAAAAATGTTTAAACGCTTATAACTTCGGATCCATCGGACCTATTAAAATGAAAGTGGTCCCACTGTAAAGGCCAGACCTCATACTTTCAGATAGTACCAAATTAAATACGAGCAAGTCCAAGGCCAAGTCCAGAAAGTCCAGAGGTAAATAGAAATTTTTAAACGCTTATAACTCCGGATCCATCGGACCTATTAAAATGAAAGTGGTCCCATTGGAAAGGCCAGAGCTCGTACTTTCAGATAGTGATATAATAAACACGAGCAAGTCCAAGTCCAAGTCGAGAAAGTTTAAATTTGAAAGTATAAACGAGGTCTTCATCACTCACACACACACAGAAACAGTTTTTCTATTCAAAATTCTTGTCGACATTTTTTTTGTCAAATACCAGGCCAACAGAATCGCATAGCAAGCAAATGTCGGTAAACAAAAATGTTTAAACGCTTATAACTTCGGATCCATCGGACCTATTAAAATGAAAGTGGTCCCACTGTAAAGGCCAGACCTCATACTTTCAGATAGTACCAAATTAAATACGAGCAAGTCCAAGGCCAAGTCCAGAAAGTCCAGAGGTAAATAGAAATTTTTAAACGCTTATAACTTCGGATCCATCGGACCTATTAAAATGAAAGTGGTTCCATTGGAAAGGCCAGAGCTCGTTCTTTCGGATAGTGACAAAATAAACACGAGCAAGTCCAAATCCAAGTCGAGAAAGTTTAAATTTGAAAGTATAAACGAGGTCTTCATCACTCACACACACACAGAAACAGTTTTTCTATTCAAAATTCTTGTCGACATTTTTTTTGTCAAATACCAGGCCAACAGAATCGCATAGCAAGCAAATGTCGGTAAACAAAAATGTTTAAACGCTTATAACTTCGGATCCATCGGACCTATTAAAATTAAAGTGGTCCCACTGTAAAGGCCAGACCTCATACTTTCAGATAGTACCAAATTAAATACGAGCAAGTCCAAGGCCAAGTCCAGAAAGTCCAGAGGTAAATAGAAATTTTTAAACGCTTATAACTCCGGATCCATCGGACCTATTAAAATGAAAGTGGTCCCATTGGAAAGGCCAGAGCTCGTACTTTCAGATAGTGATATAATAAACACGAGCAAGTCCAAGTCCAAGTCGAGAAAGTTTAAATTTGAAAGTATAAACGAGGTCTTCATCACTCACACACACACAGAAACAGTTTTTCTATTCAAAATTCTTGTCGACATTTTTTTTGTCAAATACCAGGCCAACAGAATCGCATAGCAAGCAAATGTCGGTAAACAAAAATGTTTAAACGCTTATAACTTCGGATCCATCGGACCTATTAAAATGAAAGTGGTCCCACTGTAAAGGCCAGACCTCATACTTTCAGATAGTACCAAATTAAATACTAGCAAGTCCAAGGCCAAGTCCAGAAAGTCCAGAGGTAAATAGAAATTTTTAAACGCTTATAACTTCGGATCCATCGGACCTATTAAAATGAAAGTGGTTCCATTGGAAAGGCCAGAGCTCGTTCTTTCGGATAGTGACAAAATAAACACGAGCAAGTCCAAGTCCAAGTCGAGAAAGTTTAAATTTGAAAGTATAAACGAGGTCTTCATCACTCACACACACACAGAAACAGTTTTTCTGTTCAAAATTCTTGTCGACATTTTTTTTTGTCAAATACCAGGCCAACAGAATCGCATAGCAAGCAAATGTCGGTAAACAAAAATGTTTAAACGCTTATAACTTCGGATCCATCGGACCTATTAAAATGAAAGTGGTCCCACTGTAAAGGCCAGACCTCATACTTTCAGATAGTACCAAATTAAATACTAGCAAGTCCAAGGCCAAGTCCAGAAAGTCCAGAGGTAAATAGAAATTTTTAAACGCTTATAACTTCGGATCCATCGGACCTATTAAAATGAAAGTGGTCCCATTGGAAAGGCCAGAGCTCGTTCTTTCGGATAGTGACAAAATAAACACGAGCAAGTCCAAATCCAAGTCGAGAAAGTTTAAATTTGAAAGTATAAACGAGGTCTTCATCACTCACACACACACAGAAACAGTTTTTCTATTCAAAATTCTTGTCGACATTTTTTTGTCAAATACCAGGCCAACAGAATCGCATAGCAAGCAAATGTCGGTAAACAAAAATGTTTAAACGCTTATAACTTCGGATCCATCGGACCTATTAAAATGAAAGTGGTCCCACTGTAAAGGCCAGACCTCATACTTTCAGATAGTACCAAATTAAATACGAGCAAGTCCAAGGCCAAGTCCAGAAAGTCCAGAGGTAAATAGAAATTTTTAAACGCTTATAACTCCGGATCCATCGGACCTATTAAAATGAAAGTGGTCCCATTGGAAAGGCCAGAGCTCGTACTTTCAGATAGTGATATAATAAACACGAGCAAGTCCAAGTCCAAGTCGAGAAAGTTTAAATTTGAAAGTATAAACGAGGTCTTCATCACTCACACACACACAGAAACAGTTTTTCTATTCAAAATTCTTGTCGACATTTTTTTTGTCAAATACCAGGCCAACAGAATCGCATAGCAAGCAAATGTCGGTAAACAAAAATGTTTAAACGCTTATAACTTCGGATCCATCGGACCTATTAAAATGAAAGTGGTCCCACTGTAAAGGCCAGACCTCATACTTTCAGATAGTACCAAATTAAATACTAGCAAGTCCAAGGCCAAGTCCAGAAAGTCCAGAGGTAAATAGAAATTTTTAAACGCTTATAACTTCGGATCCATCGGACCTATTAAAATGAAAGTGGTTCCATTGGAAAGGCCAGAGCTCGTTCTTTCGGATAGTGACAAAATAAACACGAGCAAGTCCAAATCCAAGTCGAGAAAGTTTAAATTTGAAAGTATAAACGAGGTCTTCATCACTCACACACACACAGAAACAGTTTTTCTATTCAAAATTCTTGTCGACATTTTTTTTGTCAAATACCAGGCCAACAGAATCGCATAGCAAGCAAATGTCGGTAAACAAAAATGTTTAAACGCTTATAACTTCGGATCCATCGGACCTATTAAAATGAAAGTGGTCCCACTGTAAAGGCCAGACCTCATACTTTCAGATAGTACCAAATTAAATACGAGCAAGTCCAAGGCCAAGTCCAGAAAGTCCAGAGGTAAATAGAAATTTTTAAACGCTTATAACTCCGGATCCATCGGACCTATTAAAATGAAAGTGGTCCCATTGGAAAGGCCAGAGCTCGTACTTTCAGATAGTGATATAATAAACACGAGCAAGTCCAAGTCCAAGTCGAGAAAGTTTAAATTTGAAAGTATAAACGAGGTCTTCATCACTCACACACACACAGAAACAGTTTTTCTATTCAAAATTCTTGTCGACATTTTTTTTGTCAAATACCAGGCCAACAGAATCGCATAGCAAGCAAATGTCGGTAAACAAAAATGTTTAAACGCTTATAACTTCGGATCCATCGGACCTATTAAAATGAAAGTGGTCCCACTGTAAAGGCCAGACCTCATACTTTCAGATAGTACCAAATTAAATACTAGCAAGTCCAAGGCCAAGTCCAGAAAGTCCAGAGGTAAATAGAAATTTTTAAACGCTTATAACTTCGGATCCATCGGACCTATTAAAATGAAAGTGGTTCCATTGGAAAGGCCAGAGCTCGTTCTTTCGGATAGTGACAAAATAAACACGAGCAAGTCCAAGTCCAAGTCGAGAAAGTTTAAATTTGAAAGTATAAACGAGGTCTTCATCACTCACACACACACAGAAACAGTTTTTCTGTTCAAAATTCTTGTCGACATTTTTTTTTGTCAAATACCAGGCCAACAGAATCGCATAGCAAGCAAATGTCGGTAAACAAAAATGTTTAAACGCTTATAACTTCGGATCCATCGGACCTATTAAAATGAAAGTGGTCCCACTGTAAAGGCCAGACCTCATACTTTCAGATAGTACCAAATTAAATACTAGCAAGTCCAAGGCCAAGTCCAGAAAGTCCAGAGGTAAATAGAAATTTTTAAACGCTTATAACTTCGGATCCATCGGACCTATTAAAATGAAAGTGGTCCCATTGGAAAGGCCAGAGCTCGTTCTTTCGGATAGTGACAAAATAAACACGAGCAAGTCCAAATCCAAGTCGAGAAAGTTTAAATTTGAAAGTATAAACGAGGTCTTCATCACTCACACACACACAGAAACAGTTTTTCTATTCAAAATTCTTGTCGACATTTTTTTGTCAAATACCAGGCCAACAGAATCGCATAGCAAGCAAATGTCGGTAAACAAAAATGTTTAAACGCTTATAACTTCGGATCCATCGGACCTATTAAAATGAAAGTGGTCCCACTGTAAAGGCCAGACCTCATACTTTCAGATAGTACCAAATTAAATACGAGCAAGTCCAAGGCCAAGTCCAGAAAGTCCAGAGGTAAATAGAAATTTTTAAACGCTTATAACTCCGGATCCATCGGACCTATTAAAATGAAAGTGGTCCCATTGGAAAGGCCAGAGCTCGTACTTTCAGATAGTGATATAATAAACACGAGCAAGTCCAAGTCCAAGTCGAGAAAGTTTAAATTTGAAAGTATAAACGAGGTCTTCATCACTCACACACACACAGAAACAGTTTTTCTATTCAAAATTCTTGTCGACATTTTTTTTGTCAAATACCAGGCCAACAGAATCGCATAGCAAGCAAATGTCGGTAAACAAAAATGTTTAAACGCTTATAACTTCGGATCCATCGGACCTATTAAAATGAAAGTGGTCCCACTGTAAAGGCCAGACCTCATACTTTCAGATAGTACCAAATTAAATACTAGCAAGTCCAAGGCCAAGTCCAGAAAGTCCAGAGGTAAATAGAAATTTTTAAACGCTTATAACTTCGGATCCATCGGACCTATTAAAATGAAAGTGGTCCCACTGTAAAGGCCAGACCTCATACTTTCAGATAGTACCAAATTAAATACGAGCAAGTCCAAGGCCAAGTCCAGAAAGTCCAGAGGTAAATAGAAATTTTTAAACGCTTATAACTTCGGATCCATCGGACCTATTAAAATGAAAGTGGTCCCATTGGAAAGGCCAGAGCTCGTTCTTTCGGATAGTGACAAAATAAACACGAGCAAGTCCAAATCCAAGTCGAGAAAGTTTAAATTTGAAAGTATAAACGAGGTCTTCATCACTCACACACACACCGAAACAGTTTTTCTATTCAAAATTCTTGTCGACATTTTTTTTGTCAAATACCAGGCCAACAGAATCGCATAGCAAGCAAATGTCGGTAAACAAAAATGTTTAAACGCTTATAACTTCGGATCCATCGGACCTATTAAAATGAAGGTGGTCCCACTGTAAAGGCCAGACCTCATACTTTCAGATAGTACCAAATTAAATACTAGCAAGTCCAAGGCCAAGTCCAGAAAGTCCAGAGGTAAATATAAATTTTTAAACGCTTATAACTTCGGATCCATCGGACCTATTAAAATGAAAGTGGTCCCACTGTAAAGGCCAGACCTCATACTTTCAGATAGTACCAAATTAAATACTAGCAAGTCCAAGGCCAAGTCCAGAAATTCCAGAGGTAAATAGAAATTTTTAAACGCTTATAACTCCGGATCCATCGGACCTATTAAAATGAAAGTGGTCCCATTGGAAAGGCCAGAGCTCGTACTTTCAGATAGTGATATAATAAACACGAGCAAGTCCAAGTCCAAGTCGAGAAAGTTTAAATTTGAAAGTATAAACGAGGTCTTCATCACTCACACACACACAGAAACAGTTTTTCTATTCAAAATTCTTGTCGACATTTTTTTTGTCAAATACCAGGCCAACAGAATCGCATAGCAAGCAAATGTCGGTAAACAAAAATGTTTAAACGCTTATAACTTCGGATCTATCGGACCTATTAAAATGAAAGTGGTCCCATTGGAAAGGCCAGACCTCATACTTTCAGATAGTACCAAATTAAATACGAGCAAGTCCAAGGCCAAGTCCAGAAAGTCCAGAGGTAAATAGAAATTTTTAAACGCTTATAACTCCGGATCCATCGGACCTATTAAAATGAAAGTGGTCCCATTGGAAAGGCCAGAGCTCGTGCTTTCAGATAGCGATAAAATAAACACGAGCAAGTCCAAGTCCAAGTCGAGAAAGTTTAAATTTGAAAGTATAAACGAGGTCTTCATCACTCACACACACACAGAAACAGTTTTTCTATTCAAAATTCTTGTCGACATTTTTTTTGTCAAATACCAGGCCAACAGAATCGCATAGCAAGCAAATGTCGGTAAACAAAAATGTTTAAACGCTTATAACTCCGGATCCATCGGACCTATTAAAATGAAACTGGTCCCACTGTAAAGGCCAGACCTCATACTTTCAGATAGTACCAAATTAAATACTAGCAAGTCCAAGGCCAAGTCCAGAAAGTCCAGAGGTAAATAGAAATTTTTAAACGCTTATAACTCCGGATCCATCGGACCTATTAAAATGAAAGTGGTCCCATTGGAAAGGCCAGAGCTCGTACTTTCAGATAGTGATATAATAAACACGAGCAAGTCCAAGTCCAAGTCGAGAAAGTTTAAATTTGAAAGTATAAACGAGGTCTTCATCACTCACACACACACAGAAACAGTTTTTCTATTCAAAATTCTTGTCGACATTTTTTTTGTCAAATACCAGGCCAACAGAATCGCATAGCAAGCAAATGTCGGTAAACAAAAATGTTTAAACGCTTATAACTTCGGATCCATCGGACCTATTAAAATGAAAGTGGTCCCATTGGAAAGGCCAGACCTCATACTTTCAGATAGTACCAAATTAAATACGAGCAAGTCCAAGGCCAAGTCCAGAAAGTCCAGAGGTAAATAGAAATTTTTAAACGCTTATAACTCCGGATCCATCGGACCTATTAAAATGAAAGTGGTCCCATTGGAAAGGCCAGAGCTCGTGCTTTCAGATAGTGATAAAATAAACACGAGCAAGTCCAAGTCCAAGTCGAGAAAGTTTAAATTTGAAAGTATAAACGAGGTCTTCATCACTCACACACACACAGAAACAGTTTTTCTATTCAAAATTCTTGTCGACATTTTTTTTGTCAAATACCAGGCCAACAGAATCGCATAGCAAGCAAATGTCGGTAAACAAAAATGTTTAAGCGCTTATAACTTCGGATCCATCGGATACTAGCAAGTCCAAGGCCAAGTCCAGAAAGTCCAGAGGTAAATAGAAATTTTTAAACGCTTATAACTCCGGATCCATCGGACCTATTAAAATGAAAGTGGTCCCATTGGAAAGGCCAGAGCTCGTACTTTCAGATAGTGATATAATAAACACGAGCAAGTCCAAGTCCAAGTCGAGAAAGTTTAAATTTGAAAGTATAAACGAGGTCTTCATCACTCACACACACACAGAAACAGTTTTTCTATTCAAAATTCTTGTCGACATTTTTTTTGTCAAATACCAGGCCAACAGAATCGCATAGCAAGCAAATGTCGGTAAACAAAAATGTTTAAGCGCTTATAACTTCGGATCCATCGGACCTATTAAAATGAAAGTGGTCCCACTGTAAAGGCCAGACCTCATACTTTCAGATAGTACCAAATTAAATACTAGCAAGTCCAAGGCCAAGTCCAGAAAGTCCAGAGGTAAATAGAAATTTTTAAACGCTTATAACTCCGGATCCATCGGACCTATTAAAATGAAAGTGGTCCCATTGGAAAGGCCAGAGCTCGTACTTTCAGATAGTGATATAATAAACACGAGCAAGTCCAAGTCCGAGTCGAGAAAGTTTAAATTTGAAAGTATAAACGAGGTCTTCATCACTCACACACACACAGAAACAGTTTTTCTATTCAAAATTCTTGTCGAAATTTTTTTTGTCAAATACCAGGCCAACAGAATCGCATAGCAAGCAAATGTCGGTAAACAAAAATGTTTAAACGCTTATAACTCCGGATCCATCGGACCTATTAAAATGAAACTGGTCCCACTGTAAAGGCCAGACCTCATACTTTCAGATAGTACCAAATTAAATACTAGCAAGTCCAAGGCCAAGTCCAGAAAGTCCAGAGGTAAATAGAAATTTTTAAACGCTTATAACTCCGGATCCATCGGACCTATTAAAATGAAAGTGGTCCCATTGGAAAGGCCAGAGCTCGTGCTTTCAGATAGTGATAAAATAAACACGAGCAAGTCCAAGTCCAAGTCGAGAAAGTTTAAATTTGAAAGTATAAACGAGGTCTTCATCACTCACACACACACAGAAACAGTTTTTCTATTCAAAATTCTTGTCGACATTTTTTTTGTCAAATACCAGGCCAACAGAATCGCATAGCAAGCAAATGTCGGTAAACAAAAATGTTTAAGCGCTTATAACTTCGGATCCATCGGACCTATTAAAATGAAAGTGGTCCCACTGTAAAGGCCAGACCTCATACTTTCAGATAGTACCAAATTAAATACTAGCAAGTCCAAGGCCAAGTCCAGAAAGTCCAGAGGTAAATAGAAATTTTTAAACGCTTATAACTCCGGATCCATCGGACCTATTAAAATGAAAGTGGTCCCATTGGAAAGGCCAGAGCTCGTACTTTCAGATAGTGATATAATAAACACGAGCAAGTCCAAGTCCAAGTCGAGAAAGTTTAAATTTGAAAGTATAAACGAGGTCTTCATCACTCACACACACACAGAAACAGTTTTTCTATTCAAAATTCTTGTCGAAATTTTTTTTGTCAAATACCAGGCCAACAGAATCGCATAGCAAGCAAATGTCGGTAAACAAAAATGTTTAAACGCTTATAACTTCGGATCCATCGGACCTATTAAAATGAAAGTGGTCCCATTGGAAAGGCCAGACCTCATACTTTCAGATAGTACCAAATTAAATACGAGCAAGTCCAAGGCCAAGTCCAGAAAGTCCAGAGGTAAATAGAAATTTTTAAACGCTTATAACTCCGGATCCATCGGACCTATTAAAATGAAAGTGGTCCCATTGGAAAGGCCAGAGCTCGTGCTTTCAGATAGTGATAAAATAAACACGAGCAAGTCCAAGTCCAAGTCGAGAAAGTTTAAATTTGAAAGTATAAACGAGGTCTTCATCACTCACACACACACAGAAACAGTTTTTCTATTCAAAATTCTTGTCGACATTTTTTTTGTCAAATACCAGGCCAACAGAATCGCATAGCAAGCAAATGTCGGTAAACAAAAATGTTTAAGCGCTTATAACTTCGGATCCATCGGACCTATTAAAATGAAAGTGGTCCCACTGTAAAGGCCAGACCTCATACTTTCAGATAGTACCAAATTAAATACTAGCAAGTCCAAGGCCAAGTCCAGAAAGTCCAGAGGTAAATAGAAATTTTTAAACGCTTATAACTCCGGATCCATCGGACCTATTAAAATGAAAGTGGTCCCATTGGAAAGGCCAGAGCTCGTACTTTCAGATAGTGATATAATAAACACGAGCAAGTCCAAGTCCAAGTCGAGAAAGTTTAAATTTGAAAGTATAAACGAGGTCTTCATCACTCACACACACACAGAAACAGTTTTTCTATTCAAAATTCTTGTCGAAATTTTTTTTGTCAAATACCAGGCCAACAGAATCGCATAGCAAGCAAATGTCGGTAAACAAAAATGTTTAAACGCTTATAACTCCGGATCCATCGGACCTATTAAAATGAAACTGGTCCCACTGTAAAGGCCAGACCTCATACTTTCAGATAGTACCAAATTAAATACTAGCAAGTCCAAGGCCAAGTCCAGAAAGTCCAGAGGTAAATAGAAATTTTTAAACGCTTATAACTCCGGATCCATCGGACCTATTAAAATGAAAGTGGTCCCATTGGAAAGGCCAGAGCTCGTGCTTTCAGATAGTGATAAAAGAAACACGAGCAAGTCCAAGTCCAAGTCGAGAAAATTTAAATTTGAAAGTATAAACGAGGTCTTCATCACTCACACACACACAGAAACAGTTTTTCTATTCAAAATTCTTGTCGACATTTTTTTTGTCAAATACCAGGCCAACAGAATCGCATAGCAAGCAAATGTCGGTAAACAAAAATGTTTAAGCGCTTATAACTTCGGATCCATCGGACCTATTAAAATGAAAGTGGTCCCACTGTAAAGGCCAGACCTCATACTTTTAGATAGTACCAAATTAAATACTAGCAAGTCCAAGGCCAAGTCCAGAAAGTCCAGAGGTAAATAGAAATTTTTAAACGCTTATAACTCCGGATCCATCGGACCTATTAAAATGAAAGTGGTCCCATTGGAAAGGCCAGAGCTCGTACTTTCAGATAGTGATATAATAAACACGAGCAAGTCCAAGTCCAAGTCGAGAAAGTTTAAATTTGAAAGTATAAACGAGGTCTTCATCACTCACACACACACAGAAACAGTTTTTCTATTCAAAATTCTTGTCGAAATTTTTTTTGTCAAATACCAGGCCAACAGAATCGCATAGCAAGCAAATGTCGGTAAACAAAAATGTTTAAACGCTTATAACTTCGGATCCATCGGACCTATTAAAATGAAAGTGGTCCCATTGGAAAGGCCAGACCTCATACTTTCAGATAGTACCAAATTAAATACGAGCAAGTCCAAGGCCAAGTCCAGAAAGTCCAGAGGTAAATAGAAATTTTTAAACGCTTATAACTCCGGATCCATCGGACCTATTAAAATGAAAGTGGTCCCATTGGAAAGGCCAGAGCTCGTGCTTTCAGATAGTGATAAAATAAACACGAGCAAGTCCAAGTCCAAGTCGAGAAAGTTTAAATTTGAAAGTATAAACGAGGTCTTCATCACTCACACACACACAGAAACAGTTTTTCTATTCAAAATTCTTGTCGACATTTTTTTTGTCAAATACCAGGCCAACAGAATCGCATAGCAAGCAAATGTCGGTAAACAAAAATGTTTAAGCGCTTATAACTTCGGATCCATCGGACCTATTAAAATGAAAGTGGTCCCACTGTAAAGGCCAGACCTCATACTTTCAGATAGTACCAAATTAAATACTAGCAAGTCCAAGGCCAAGTCCAGATAGTCCAGAGGTAAATAGAAATTTTTAAACGCTTATAACTCCGGATCCATCGGACCTATTAAAATGAAAGTGGTCCCATTGGAAAGGCCAGAGCTCGTACTTTCAGATAGTGATATAATAAACACGAGCAAGTCCAAGTCCAAGTCGAGAAAGTTTAAATTTGAAAGTATAAACGAGGTCTTCATCACTCACACACACACAGAAACAGTTTTTCTATTCAAAATTCTTGTCGAAATTTTTTTTGTCAAATACCAGGCCAACAGAATCGCATAGCAAGCAAATGTCGGTAAACAAAAATGTTTAAACGCTTATAACTCCGGATCCATCGGACCTATTAAAATGAAACTGGTCCCACTGTAAAGGCCAGACCTCATACTTTCAGATAGTACCAAATTAAATACTAGCAAGTCCAAGGCCAAGTCCAGAAAGTCCAGAGGTAAATAGAAATTTTTAAACGCTTATAACTCCGGATCCATCGGACCTATTAAAATGAAAGTGGTCCCATTGGAAAGGCCAGAGCTCGTGCTTTCAGATAGTGATAAAATAAACACGAGCAAGTCCAAGTCCAAGTCGAGAAAGTTTAAATTTGAAAGTATAAACGAGGTCTTCATCACTCACACACACACAGAAACAGTTTTTCTATTCAAAATTCTTGTCGAAATTTTTTTTGTCAAATACCAGGCCAACAGAATCGCATAGCAAGCAAATGTCGGTAAACAAAAATGTTTAAACGCTTATAACTCCGGATCCATCGGACCTATTAAAATGAAACTGGTCCCACTGTAAAGGCCAGACCTCATACTTTCAGATAGTACCAAATTAAATACTAGCAAGTCCAAGGCCAAGTCCAGAAAGTCCAGAGGTAAATAGAAATTTTTAAACGCTTATAACTCCGGATCCATCGGACCTATTAAAATGAAAGTGGTCCCATTGGAAAGGCCAGAGCTCGTGCTTTCAGATAGTGATAAAATAAACACGAGCAAGTCCAAGTCCAAGTCGAGAAAGTTTAAATTTGAAAGTATAAACGAGGTCTTCATCACTCACACACACACAGAAACAGTTTTTCTATTCAAAATTCTTGTCGACATTTTTTTTGTCAAATACCAGGCCAACAGAATCGCATAGCAAGCAAATGTCGGTAAACAAAAATGTTTAAGCGCTTATAACTTCGGATCCATCGGACCTATTAAAATGAAAGTGGTCCCACTGTAAAGGCCAGACCTCATACTTTTAGATAGTACCAAATTAAATACTAGCAAGTCCAAGGCCAAGTCCAGAAAGTCCAGAGGTAAATAGAAATTTTTAAACGCTTATAACTCCGGATCCATCGGACCTATTAAAATGAAAGTGGTCCCATTGGAAAGGCCAGAGCTCGTACTTTCAGATAGTGATATAATAAACAC
Organism: Sarcophaga variegata; assembly: GCA_932273835.1. Lineage (NCBI taxonomy): Eukaryota > Metazoa > Arthropoda > Insecta > Diptera > Sarcophagidae > Sarcophaga > Sarcophaga variegata. Next base: position 64,104,408 of record OW026362.1, read on the forward strand.
GAGCAAGTCCAAGTCCAAGTCGAGAAAGTTTAAATTTGAAAGTATAAACGAGGTCTTCATCACTCACACACACACAGAAACAGTTTTTCTATTCAAAATTCTTGTCGAAATTTTTTTTGTCAAATACCAGGCCAACAGAATCGCATAGCAAGCAAATGTCGGTAAACAAAAATGTTTAAACGCTTATAACTTCGGATCCATCGGACCTATTAAAATGAAAGTGGTCCCATTGGAAAGGCCAGACCTCATACTTTCAGATAGTACCAAATTAAATACGAGCAAGTCCAAGGCCAAGTCCAGAAAGTCCAGAGGTAAATAGAAATTTTTAAACGCTTATAACTCCGGATCCATCGGACCTATTAAAATGAAAGTGGTCCCATTGGAAAGGCCAGAGCTCGTGCTTTCAGATAGTGATAAAATAAACACGAGCAAGTCCAAGTCCAAGTCGAGAAAGTTTAAATTTGAAAGTATAAACGAGGTCTTCATCACTCACACACACACAGAAACAGTTTTTCTATTCAAAATTCTTGTCGACATTTTTTTTGTCAAATACCAGGCCAACAGAATCGCATAGCAAGCAAATGTCGGTAAACAAAAATGTTTAAGCGCTTATAACTTCGGATCCATCGGACCTATTAAAATGAAAGTGGTCCCACTGTAAAGGCCAGACCTCATACTTTCAGATAGTACCAAATTAAATACTAGCAAGTCCAAGGCCAAGTCCAGATAGTCCAGAGGTAAATAGAAATTTTTAAACGCTTATAACTCCGGATCCATCGGACCTATTAAAATGAAAGTGGTCCCATTGGAAAGGCCAGAGCTCGTACTTTCAGATAGTGATATAATAAACACGAGCAAGTCCAAGTCCAAGTCGAGAAAGTTTAAATTTGAAAGTATAAACGAGGTCTTCATCACTCACACACACACAGAAACAGTTTTTCTATTCAAAATTCTTGTCGAAATTTTTTTTGTCAAATACCAGGCCAACAGAATCGCATAGCAAGCAAATGTCGGTAAACAAAAATGTTTAAACGCTTATAACTCCGGATCCATCGGACCTATTAAAATGAAACTGGTCCCACTGTAAAGGCCAGACCTCATACTTTCAGATAGTACCAAATTAAATACTAGCAAGTCCAAGGCCAAGTCCAGAAAGTCCAGAGGTAAATAGAAATTTTTAAACGCTTATAACTCCGGATCCATCGGACCTATTAAAATGAAAGTGGTCCCATTGGAAAGGCCAGAGCTCGTGCTTTCAGATAGTGATAAAATAAACACGAGCAAGTCCAAGTCCAAGTCGAGAAAGTTTAAATTTGAAAGTATAAACGAGGTCTTCATCACTCACACACACACAGAAACAGTTTTTCTATTCAAAATTCTTGTCGACATTTTTTTTGTCAAATACCAGGCCAACAGAATCGCATAGCAAGCAAATGTCGGTAAACAAAAATGTTTAAGCGCTTATAACTTCGGATCCATCGGACCTATTAAAATGAAAGTGGTCCCACTGTAAAGGCCAGACCTCATACTTTCAGATAGTACCAAATTAAATACTAGCAAGTCCAAGGCCAAGTCCAGAAAGTCCAGAGGTAAATAGAAATTTTTAAACGCTTATAACTCCGGATCCATCGGACCTATTAAAATGAAAGTGGTCCCATTGGAAAGGCCAGAGCTCGTACTTTCAGATAGTGATATAATAAACACGAGCAAGTCCAAGTCCAAGTCGAGAAAGTTTAAATTTGAAAGTATAAACGAGGTCTTCATCACTCACACACACACAGAAACAGTTTTTCTATTCAAAATTCTTGTCGAAATTTTTTTTGTCAAATACCAGGCCAACAGAATCGCATAGCAAGCAAATGTCGGTAAACAAAAATGTTTAAACGCTTATAACTCCGGATCCATCGGACCTATTAAAATGAAACTGGTCCCACTGTAAAGGCCAGACCTCATACTTTCAGATAGTACCAAATTAAATACTAGCAAGTCCAAGGCCAAGTCCAGAAAGTCCAGAGGTAAATAGAAATTTTTAAACGCTTATAACTCCGGATCCATCGGACCTATTAAAATGAAAGTGGTCCCATTGGAAAGGCCAGAGCTCGTGCTTTCAGATAGTGATAAAATAAACACGAGCAAGTCCAAGTCCAAGTCGAGAAAGTTTAAATTTGAAAGTATAAACGAGGTCTTCATCACTCACACACACACAGAAACAGTTTTTCTATTCAAAATTCTTGTCGAAATTTTTTTTGTCAAATACCAGGCCAACAGAATCGCATAGCAAGCAAATGTCGGTAAACAAAAATGTTTAAACGCTTATAACTCCGGATCCATCGGACCTATTAAAATGAAACTGGTCCCACTGTAAAGGCCAGACCTCATACTTTCAGATAGTACCAAATTAAATACTAGCAAGTCCAAGGCCAAGTCCAGAAAGTCCAGAGGTAAATAGAAATTTTTAAACGCTTATAACTCCGGATCCATCGGACCTATTAAAATGAAAGTGGTCCCATTGGAAAGGCCAGAGCTCGTGCTTTCAGATAGTGATAAAATAAACACGAGCAAGTCCAAGTCCAAGTCGAGAAAGTTTAAATTTGAAAGTATAAACGAGGTCTTCATCACTCACACACACACAGAAACAGTTTTTCTATTCAAAATTCTTGTCGACATTTTTTTTGTCAAATACCAGGCCAACAGAATCGCATAGCAAGCAAATGTCGGTAAACAAAAATGTTTAAGCGCTTATAACTTCGGATCCATCGGACCTATTAAAATGAAAGTGGTCCCACTGTAAAGGCCAGACCTCATACTTTTAGATAGTACCAAATTAAATACTAGCAAGTCCAAGGCCAAGTCCAGAAAGTCCAGAGGTAAATAGAAATTTTTAAACGCTTATAACTCCGGATCCATCGGACCTATTAAAATGAAAGTGGTCCCATTGGAAAGGCCAGAGCTCGTACTTTCAGATAGTGATATAATAAACACGAGCAAGTCCAAGTCCAAGTCGAGAAAGTTTAAATTTGAAAGTATAAACGAGGTCTTCATCACTCACACACACACAGAAACAGTTTTTCTATTCAAAATTCTTGTCGAAATTTTTTTTGTCAAATACCAGGCCAACAGAATCGCATAGCAAGCAAATGTCGGTAAACAAAAATGTTTAAACGCTTATAACTTCGGATCCATCGGACCTATTAAAATGAAAGTGGTCCCATTGGAAAGGCCAGACCTCATACTTTCAGATAGTACCAAATTAAATACGAGCAAGTCCAAGGCCAAGTCCAGAAAGTCCAGAGGTAAATAGAAATTTTTAAACGCTTATAACTCCGGATCCATCGGACCTATTAAAATGAAAGTGGTCCCATTGGAAAGGCCAGAGCTCGTGCTTTCAGATAGTGATAAAATAAACACGAGCAAGTCCAAGTCCAAGTCGAGAAAGTTTAAATTTGAAAGTATAAACGAGGTCTTCATCACTCACACACACACAGAAACAGTTTTTCTATTCAAAATTCTTGTCGACATTTTTTTTGTCAAATACCAGGCCAACAGAATCGCATAGCAAGCAAATGTCGGTAAACAAAAATGTTTAAGCGCTTATAACTTCGGATCCATCGGACCTATTAAAATGAAAGTGGTCCCACTGTAAAGGCCAGACCTCATACTTTCAGATAGTACCAAATTAAATACTAGCAAGTCCAAGGCCAAGTCCAGATAGTCCAGAGGTAAATAGAAATTTTTAAACGCTTATAACTCCGGATCCATCGGACCTATTAAAATGAAAGTGGTCCCATTGGAAAGGCCAGAGCTCGTACTTTCAGATAGTGATATAATAAACACGAGCAAGTCCAAGTCCAAGTCGAGAAAGTTTAAATTTGAAAGTATAAACGAGGTCTTCATCACTCACACACACACAGAAACAGTTTTTCTATTCAAAATTCTTGTCGAAATTTTTTTTGTCAAATACCAGGCCAACAGAATCGCATAGCAAGCAAATGTCGGTAAACAAAAATGTTTAAACGCTTATAACTCCGGATCCATCGGACCTATTAAAATGAAACTGGTCCCACTGTAAAGGCCAGACCTCATACTTTCAGATAGTACCAAATTAAATACTAGCAAGTCCAAGGCCAAGTCCAGAAAGTCCAGAGGTAAATAGAAATTTTTAAACGCTTATAACTCCGGATCCATCGGACCTATTAAAATGAAAGTGGTCCCATTGGAAAGGCCAGAGCTCGTGCTTTCAGATAGTGATAAAATAAACACGAGCAAGTCCAAGTCCAAGTCGAGAAAGTTTAAATTTGAAAGTATAAACGAGGTCTTCATCACTCACACACACACAGAAACAGTTTTTCTATTCAAAATTCTTGTCGACATTTTTTTTGTCAAATACCAGGCCAACAGAATCGCATAGCAAGCAAATGTCGGTAAACAAAAATGTTTAAGCGCTTATAACTTCGGATCCATCGGACCTATTAAAATGAAAGTGGTCCCACTGTAAAGGCCAGACCTCATACTTTCAGATAGTACCAAATTAAATACTAGCAAGTCCAAGGCCAAGTCCAGAAAGTCCAGAGGTAAATAGAAATTTTTAAACGCTTATAACTCCGGATCCATCGGACCTATTAAAATGAAAGTGGTCCCATTGGAAAGGCCAGAGCTCGTACTTTCAGATAGTGATATAATAAACACGAGCAAGTCCAAGTCCAAGTCGAGAAAGTTTAAATTTGAAAGTATAAACGAGGTCTTCATCACTCACACACACACAGAAACAGTTTTTCTATTCAAAATTCTTGTCGACATTTTTTTTGTCAAATACCAGGCCAACAGAATCGCATAGCAAGCAAATGTCGGTAAACAAAAATGTTTAAACGCTTATAACTTCGGATCCATCGGACCTATTAAAATGAAAGTGGTCCCATTGGAAAGGCCAGACCTCATACTTTCAGATAGTACCAAATTAAATACGAGCAAGTCCAAGGCCAAGTCCAGAAAGTCCAGAGGTAAATAGAAATTTTTAAACGCTTATAACTCCGGATCCATCGGACCTATTAAAATGAAAGTGGTCCCATTGGAAAGGCCAGAGCTCGTGCTTTCAGATAGTGATAAAATAAACACGAGCAAGTCCAAGTCCAAGTCGAGAAAGTTTAAATTTGAAAGTATAAACGAGGTCTTCATCACTCACACACACACAGAAACAGTTTTTCTATTCAAAATTCTTGTCGACATTTTTTTTGTCAAATACCAGGCCAACAGAATCGCATAGCAAGCAAATGTCGGTAAACAAAAATGTTTAAGCGCTTATAACTTCGGATCCATCGGACCTATTAAAATGAAAGTGGTCCCACTGTAAAGGCCAGACCTCATACTTTCAGATAGTACCAAATTAAATACTAGCAAGTCCAAGGCCAAGTCCAGAAAGTCCAGAGGTAAATAGAAATTTTTAAACGCTTATAACTCCGGATCCATCGGACCTATTAAAATGAAAGTGGTCCCATTGGAAAGGCCAGAGCTCGTACTTTCAGATAGTGATATAATAAACACGAGCAAGTCCAAGTCCAAGTCGAGAAAGTTTAAATTTGAAAGTATAAACGAGGTCTTCATCACTCACACACACACAGAAACAGTTTTTCTATTCAAAATTCTTGTCGAAATTTTTTTTGTCAAATACCAGGCCAACAGAATCGCATAGCAAGCAAATGTCGGTAAACAAAAATGTTTAAACGCTTATAACTCCGGATCCATCGGACCTATTAAAATGAAACTGGTCCCACTGTAAAGGCCAGACCTCATACTTTCAGATAGTACCAAATTAAATACTAGCAAGTCCAAGGCCAAGTCCAGAAAGTCCAGAGGTAAATAGAAATTTTTAAACGCTTATAACTCCGGATCCATCGGACCTATTAAAATGAAAGTGGTCCCATTGGAAAGGCCAGAGCTCGTACTTTCAGATAGTGATATAATAAACACGAGCAAGTCCAAGTCCAAGTCGAGAAAGTTTAAATTTGAAAGTATAAACGAGGTCTTCATCACTCACACACACACAGAAACAGTTTTTCTATTCAAAATTCTTGTCGAAATTTTTTTTGTCAAATACCAGGCCAACAGAATCGCATAGCAAGCAAATGTCGGTAAACAAAAATGTTTAAACGCTTATAACTCCGGATCCATCGGACCTATTAAAATGAAACTGGTCCCACTGTAAAGGCCAGACCTCATACTTTCAGATAGTACCAAATTAAATACTAGCAAGTCCAAGGCCAAGTCCAGAAAGTCCAGAGGTAAATAGAAATTTTTAAACGCTTATAACTCCGGATCCATCGGACCTATTAAAATGAAAGTGGTCCCATTGGAAAGGCCAGAGCTCGTGCTTGCAGATAGTGATAAAATAAACACGAGCAAGTCCAAGTCCAAGTCGAGAAAGTTTAAATTTGAAAGTATAAACGAGGTCTTCATCACTCACACACACACAGAAACAGTTTTTCTATTCAAAATTCTTGTCGACATTTTTTTTGTCAAATACCAGGCCAACAGAATCGCATAGCAAGCAAATGTCGGTAAACAAAAATGTTTAAACGCTTATAACTTCGGATCCATCGGACCTATTAAAATGAAAGTGGTCCCACTGTAAAGGCCAGACCTCATACTTTCAGATAGTACCAAATTAAATACTAGCAAGTCCAAGGCCAAGTCCAGAAAGTCCAGAGGTAAATAGAAATTTTTAAACGCTTATAACTTCGGATCCATCGGACCTATTAAAATGAAAGTGGTCCCATTGGAAAGGCCAGAGCTCGTTCTTTCGGATAGTGACAAAATAAACACGAGCAAGTCCAAATCCAAGTCGAGAAAGTTTAAATTTGAAAGTATAAACGAGGTCTTCATCACTCACACACACACAGAAACAGTTTTTCTATTCAAAATTCTTGTCGACATTTTTTTTGTCAAATACCAGGCCAACAGAATCGCATAGCAAGCAAATGTCGGTAAACAAAAATGTTTAAACGCTTATAACTTCGGATCCATCGGACCTATTAAAATGAAAGTGGTCCCACTGTAAAGGCCAGACCTCATACTTTCAGATAGTACCAAATTAAATACTAGCAAGTCCAAGGCCAAGTCCAGAAAGTCCAGAGGTAAATAGAAATTTTTAAACGCTTATAACTCCGGATCCATCGGACCTATTAAAATGAAAGTGGTCCCATTGGAAAGGCCAGAGCTCGTGCTTTCAGATAGTGATAAAATAAACACGAGCAAGTCCAAGTCCAAGTCGAGAAAGTTTAAATTTGAAAGTATAAACGAGGTCTTCATCACTCACACACACACAGAAACAGTTTTTCTATTCAAAATTCTTGTCGACATTTTTTTTGTCAAATACCAGGCCAACGGAATCGCATAGCAAGCAAATGTCGGTAAACAAAAATGTTTAAGCGCTTATAACTTCGGATCCATCGGACCTATTAAAATGAAAGTGGTCCCACTGTAAAGGCCAGACCTCATACTTTCAGATAGTACCAAATTAAATACTAGCAAGTCCAAGGCCAAGTCCAGAAAGTCCAGAGGTAAATAGAAATTTTTAAACGCTTATAACTCCGGATCCATCGGACCTATTAAAATGAAAGTGGTCCCATTGGAAAGGCCAGAGCTCGTACTTTCAGATAGTGATATAATAAACACGAGCAAGTCCAAGTCCAAGTCGAGAAAGTTTAAATTTGAAAGTATAAACGAGGTCTTCATCACTCACACACACACAGAAACAGTTTTTCTATTCAAAATTCTTGTCGAAATTTTTTTTGTCAAATACCAGGCCAACAGAATCGCATAGCAAGCAAATGTCGGTAAACAAAAATGTTTAAACGCTTATAACTCCGGATCCATCGGACCTATTAAAATGAAGCTGGTCCCACTGTAAAGGCCAGACCTCATACTTTCAGATAGTACCAAATTAAATACTAGCAAGTCCAAGGCCAAGTCCAGAAAGTCCAGAGGTAAATAGAAATTTTTAAACGCTTATAACTCCGGATCCATCGGACCTATTAAAATGAAAGTGGTCCCATTGGAAAGGCCAGAGCTCGTGCTTTCAGATAGTGATAAAATAAACACGAGCAAGTCCAAGTCCAAGTCGAGAAAGTTTAAATTTGAAAGTATAAACGAGGTCTTCATCACTCACACACACACAGAAACAGTTTTTCTATTCAAAATTCTTGTCGACATTTTTTTTGTCAAATACCAGGCCAACAGAATCGCATAGCAAGCAAATGTCGGTAAACAAAAATGTTTAAGCGCTTATAACTTCGGATCCATCGGACCTATTAAAATGAAAGTGGTCCCACTGTAAAGGCCAGACCTCATACTTTCAGATAGTACCAAATTAAATACTAGCAAGTCCAAGGCCAAGTCCAGAAAGTCCAGAGGTAAATAGAAATTTTTAAACGCTTATAACTCCGGATCCATCGGACCTATTAAAATGAAAGTGGTCCCATTGGAAAGGCCAGAGCTCGTGCTTTCAGATAGTGATAAAATAAACACGAGCAAGTCCAAGTCCAAGTCGAGAAAGTTTAAATTTGAAAGTATAAACGAGGTCTTCATCACTCACACACACACAGAAACAGTTTTTCTATTCAAAATTCTTGTCGACATTTTTTTTGTCAAATACCAGGCCAACAGAATCGCATAGCAAGCAAATGTCGGTAAACAAAAATGTTTAAGCGCTTATAACTTCGGATCCATCGGACCTATTAAAATGAAAGTGGTCCCACTGTAAAGGCCAGACCTCATACTTTCAGATAGTACCAAATTAAATACTAGCAAGTCCAAGGCCAAGTCCAGAAAGTCCAGAGGTAAATAGAAATTTTTAAACGCTTATAACTCCGGATCCATCGGACCTATTAAAATGAAAGTGGTCCCATTGGAAAGGCCAGAGCTCGTACTTTCAGATAGTGATATAATAAACACGAGCAAGTCCAAGTCCAAGTCGAGAAAGTTTAAATTTGAAAGTATAAACGAGGTCTTCATCACTCACACACACACAGAAACAGTTTTTCTATTCAAAATTCTTGTCGACATTTTTTTTGTCAAATACCAGGCCAACAGAATCGCATAGCAAGCAAATGTCGGTAAACAAAAATGTTTAAACGCTTATAACTTCGGATCCATCGGACCTATTAAAATGAAAGTGGTCCCATTGGAAAGGCCAGACCTCATACTTTCAGATAGTACCAAATTAAATACGAGCAAGTCCAAGGCCAAGTCCAGAAAGTCCAGAGGTAAATAGAAATTTTTAAACGCTTATAACTCCGGATCCATCGGACCTATTAAAATGAAAGTGGTCCCATTGGAAAGGCCAGAGCTCGTGCTTTCAGATAGTGATAAAATAAACACGAGCAAGTCCAAGTCCAAGTCGAGAAAGTTTAAATTTGAAAGTATAAACGAGGTCTTCATCACTCACACACACACAGAAACAGTTTTTCTATTCAAAATTCTTGTCGAAATTTTTTTTGTCAAATACCAGGCCAACAGAATCGCATAGCAAGCAAATGTCGGTAAACAAAAATGTTTAAACGCTTATAACTTCGGATCCATCGGACCTATTAAAATGAAAGTGGTCCCATTGGAAAGGCCAGACCTCATACTTTCAGATAGTACCAAATTAAATACGAGCAAGTCCAAGGCCAAGTCCAGAAAGTCCAGAGGTAAATAGAAATTTTTAAACGCTTATAACTTCGGATCCATCGGACCTATTAAAATGAAAGTGGTCCCATTGGAAAGGCCAGAGCTCGTTCTTTCGGATAGTGACAAAATAAACACGAGCAAGTCCAAATCCAAGTCGAGAAAGTTTAAATTTGAAAGTATAAACGAGGTCTTCATCACTCACACACACACAGAAACAGTTTTTCTATTCAAAATTCTTGTCGACATTTTTTTTGTCAAATACCAGGCCAACAGAATCGCATAGCAAGCAAATGTCGGTAAACAAAAATGTTTAAACGCTTATAACTTCGGATCCATCGGACCTATTAAAATGAAAGTGGTCCCACTGTAAAGGCCAGACCTCATACTTTCAGATAGTACCAAATTAAATACTAGCAAGTCCAAGGCCAAGTCCAGAAAGTCCAGAGGTAAATAGAAATTTTTAAACGCTTATAACTCCGGATCCATCGGACCTATTAAAATGAAAGTGGTCCCATTGGAAAGGCCAGAGCTCGTGCTTTCAGATAGTGATAAAATAAACACGAGCAAGTCCAAGTCCAAGTCGAGAAAGTTTAAATTTGAAAGTATAAACGAGGTCTTCATCACTCACACACACACAGAAACAGTTTTTCTATTCAAAATTCTTGTCGACATTTTTTTTGTCAAATACCAGGCCAACGGAATCGCATAGCAAGCAAATGTCGGTAAACAAAAATGTTTAAGCGCTTATAACTTCGGATCCATCGGACCTATTAAAATGAAAGTGGTCCCACTGTAAAGGCCAGACCTCATACTTTCAGATAGTACCAAATTAAATACTAGCAAGTCCAAGGCCAAGTCCAGAAAGTCCAGAGGTAAATAGAAATTTTTAAACGCTTATAACTCCGGATCCATCGGACCTATTAAAATGAAAGTGGTCCCATTGGAAAGGCCAGAGCTCGTACTTTCAGATAGTGATATAATAAACACGAGCAAGTCCAAGTCCAAGTCGAGAAAGTTTAAATTTGAAAGTATAAACGAGGTCTTCATCACTCACACACACACAGAAACAGTTTTTCTATTCAAAATTCTTGTCGAAATTTTTTTTGTCAAATACCAGGCCAACAGAATCGCATAGCAAGCAAATGTCGGTAAACAAAAATGTTTAAACGCTTATAACTTCGGATCCATCGGACCTATTAAAATGAAAGTGGTCCCATTGGAAAGGCCAGACCTCATACTTTCAGATAGTACCAAATTAAATACGAGCAAGTCCAAGGCCAAGTCCAGAAAGTCCAGAGGTAAATAGAAATTTTTAAACGCTTATAACTTCGGATCCATCGGACCTATTAAAATGAAAGTGGTCCCATTGGAAAGGCCAGAGCTCGTTCTTTCGGATAGTGACAAAATAAACACGAGCAAGTCCAAATCCAAATCGAGAAAGTTTAAATTTGAAAGTATAAACGAGGTCTTCATCACTCACACACACACAGAAACAGTTTTTCTATTCAAAATTCTTGTCGACATTTTTTTTGTCAAATACCAGGCCAACAGAATCGCATAGCAAGCAAATGTCGGTAAACAAAAATGTTTAAACGCTTATAACTTCGGATCCATCGGACCTATTAAAATGAAAGTGGTCCCACTGTAAAGGCCAGACCTCATACTTTCAGATAGTACCAAATTAAATACTAGCAAGTCCAAGGCCAAGTCCAGAAAGTCCAGAGGTAAATAGAAATTTTTAAACGCTTATAACTCCGGATCCATCGGACCTATTAAAATGAAAGTGGTCCCATTGGAAAGGCCAGAGCTCGTGCTTTCAGATAGTGATAAAATAAACACGAGCAAGTCCAAGTCCAAGTCGAGAAAGTTTAAATTTGAAAGTATAAACGAGGTCTTCATCACTCACACACACACAGAAACAGTTTTTCTATTCAAAATTCTTGTCGACATTTTTTTTGTCAAATACCAGGCCAACGGAATCGCATAGCAAGCAAATGTCGGTAAACAAAAATGTTTAAGCGCTTATAACTTCGGATCCATCGGACCTATTAAAATGAAAGTGGTCCCACTGTAAAGGCCAGACCTCATACTTTCAGATAGTACCAAATTAAATACTAGCAAGTCCAAGGCCAAGTCCAGAAAGTCCAGAGGTAAATAGAAATTTTTAAACGCTTATAACTCCGGATCCATCGGACCTATTAAAATGAAAGTGGTCCCATTGGAAAGGCCAGAGCTCGTACTTTCAGATAGTGATATAATAAACACGAGCAAGTCCAAGTCCAAGTCGAGAAAGTTTAAATTTGAAAGTATAAACGAGGTCTTCATCACTCACACACACACAGAAACAGTTTTTCTATTCAAAATTCTTGTCGAAATTTTTTTTGTCAAATACCAGGCCAACAGAATCGCATAGCAAGCAAATGTCGGTAAACAAAAATGTTTAAACGCTTATAACTCCGGATCCATCGGACCTATTAAAATGAAGCTGGTCCCACTGTAAAGGCCAGACCTCATACTTTCAGATAGTACCAAATTAAATACTAGCAAGTCCAAGGCCAAGTCCAGAAAGTCCAGAGGTAAATAGAAATTTTTAAACGCTTATAACTCCGGATCCATCGGACCTATTAAAATGAAAGTGGTCCCATTGGAAAGGCCAGAGCTCGTGCTTTCAGATAGTGATAAAATAAACACGAGCAAGTCCAAGTCCAAGTCGAGAAAGTTTAAATTTGAAAGTATAAACGAGGTCTTCATCACTCACACACACACAGAAACAGTTTTTCTATTCAAAATTCTTGTCGACATTTTTTTTGTCAAATACCAGGCCAACAGAATCGCATAGCAAGCAAATGTCGGTAAACAAAAATGTTTAAGCGCTTATAACTTCGGATCCATCGGACCTATTAAAATGAAAGTGGTCCCACTGTAAAGGACAGACCTCATACTTTCAGATAGTACCAAATTAAATACTAGCAAGTCCAAGGCCAAGTCCAGAAAGTCCAGAGGTAAATAGAAATTTTTAAACGCTTATAACTCCGGATCCATCGGACCTATTAAAATGAAAGTGGTCCCATTGGAAAGGCCAGAGCTCGTGCTTTCAGATAGTGATAAAATAAACACGAGCAAGTCCAAGTCCAAGTCGAGAAAGTTTAAATTTGAAAGTATAAACGAGGTCTTCATCACTCACACACACACAGAAACAGTTTTTCTATTCAAAATTCTTGTCGACATTTTTTTTGTCAAATACCAGGCCAACAGAATCGCATAGCAAGCAAATGTCGGTAAACAAAAATGTTTAAGCGCTTATAACTTCGGATCCATCGGACCTATTAAAATGAAAGTGGTCCCACTGTAAAGGCCAGACCTCATACTTTCAGATAGTACCAAATTAAATACTAGCAAGTCCAAGGCCAAGTCCAGAAAGTCCAGAGGTAAATAGAAATTTTTAAACGCTTATAACTCCGGATCCATCGGACCTATTAAAATGAAAGTGGTCCCATTGGAAAGGCCAGAGCTCGTACTTTCAGATAGTGATATAATAAACACGAGCAAGTCCAAGTCCAAGTCGAGAAAGTTTAAATTTGAAAGTATAAACGAGGTCTTCATCACTCACACACACACAGAAACAGTTTTTCTATTCAAAATTCTTGTCGACATTTTTTTTGTCAAATACCAGGCCAACAGAATCGCATAGCAAGCAAATGTCGGTAAACAAAAATGTTTAAACGCTTATAACTTCGGATCCATCGGACCTATTAAAATGAAAGTGGTCCCATTGGAAAGGCCAGACCTCATACTTTCAGATAGTACCAAATTAAATACGAGCAAGTCCAAGGCCAAGTCCAGAAAGTCCAGAGGTAAATAGAAATTTTTAAACGCTTATAACTCCGGATCCATCGGACCTATTAAAATGAAAGTGGTCCCATTGGAAAGGCCAGAGCTCGTGCTTTCAGATAGTGATAAAATAAACACGAGCAAGTCCAAGTCCAAGTCGAGAAAGTTTAAATTTGAAAGTATAAACGAGGTCTTCATCACTCACACACACACAGAAACAGTTTTTCTATTCAAAATTCTTGTCGAAATTTTTTTTGTCAAATACCAGGCCAACAGAATCGCATAGCAAGCAAATGTCGGTAAACAAAAATGTTTAAACGCTTATAACTTCGGAACCATCGGACCTATTAAAATGAAAGTGGTCCCATTGGAAAGGCCAGACCTCATACTTTCAGATAGTACCAAATTAAATACGAGCAAGTCCAAGGCCAAGTCCAGAAAGTCCAGAGGTAAATAGAAATTTTTAAACGCTTATAACTCCGGATCCATCGGACCTATTAAAATGAAAGTGGTCCCATTGGAAAGGCCAGACCTCATACTTTCAGATAGTACCAAATTAAATACGAGCAAGTCCAAGGCCAAGTCCAGAAAGTCCAGAGGTAAATATAAATTTTTAAACGCTTATAACTCCGGATCCATCGGACCTATTAAAATGAAAGTGGTCCCATTGGAAAGGCCAGAGCTCGTGCTTTCAGATAGTGATAAAATAAACACGAGCAAGTCCAAGTCCAAGTCGAGAAAGTTTAAATTTGAAAGTATAAACGAGGTCTTCATCACTCACACACACACAGAAACAGTTTTTCTATTCAAAATTCTTGTCGACATTTTTTTTGTCAAATACCAGGCCAACAGAATCGCATAGCAAGCAAATGTCGGTAAACAAAAATGTTTAAGCGCTTATAACTTCGGATCCATCGGACCTATTAAAATGAAAGTGGTCCCACTGTAAAGGCCAGACCTCATACTTTCAGATAGTACCAAATTAAATACTAGCAAGTCCAAGGCCAAGTCCAGAAAGTCCAGAGGTAAATAGAAATTTTTAAACGCTTATAACTCCGGATCCATCGGACCTATTAAAATGAAAGTGGTCCCATTGGAAAGGCCAGAGCTCGTACTTTCAGATAGTGATATAATAAACACGAGCAAGTCCAAGTCCAAGTCGAGAAAGTTTAAATTTGAAAGTATAAACGAGGTCTTCATCACTCACACACACACAGAAACAGTTTTTCTATTCAAAATTCTTGTCGAAATTTTTTTTGTCAAATACCAGGCCAACAGAATCGCATAGCAAGCAAATGTCGGTAAACAAAAATGTTTAAACGCTTATAACTCCGGATCCATCGGACCTATTAAAATGAAACTGGTCCCACTGTAAAGGCCAGACCTCATACTTTCAGATAGTACCAAATTAAATACTAGCAAGTCCAAGGCCAAGTCCAGAAAGTCCAGAGGTAAATAGAAATTTTTAAACGCTTATAACTCCGGATCCATCGGACCTATTAAAATGAAAGTGGTCCCATTGGAAAGGCCAGAGCTCGTGCTTTCAGATAGTGATAAAATAAACACGAGCAAGTCCAAGTCCAAGTCGAGAAAGTTTAAATTTGAAAGTATAAACGAGGTCTTCATCACTCACACACACACAGAAACAGTTTTTCTATTCAAAATTCTTGTCGACATTTTTTTTGTCAAATACCAGGCCAACAGAATCGCATAGCAAGCAAATGTCGGTAAACAAAAATGTTTAAGCGCTTATAACTTCGGATCCATCGGACCTATTAAAATGAAAGTGGTCCCACTGTAAAGGCCAGACCTCATACTTTCAGATAGTACCAAATTAAATACTAGCAAGTCCAAGGCCAAGTCCAGAAAGTCCAGAGGTAAATAGAAATTTTTAAACGCTTATAACTCCGGATCCATCGGACCTATTAAAATGAAAGTGGTCCCATTGGAAAGGCCAGAGCTCGTACTTTCAGATAGTGATATAATAAACACGAGCAAGTCCAAGTCCAAGTCGAGAAAGTTTAAATTTGAAAGTATAAACGAGGTCTTCATCACTCACACACACACAGAAACAGTTTTTCTATTCAAAATTCTTGTCGACATTTTTTTTGTCAAATACCAGGCCAACAGAATCGCATAGCAAGCAAATGTCGGTAAACAAAAATGTTTAAACGCTTATAACTTCGGATCCATCGGACCTATTAAAATGAAAGTGGTCCCATTGGAAAGGCCAGACCTCATACTTTCAGACAGTACCAAATTAAATACGAGCAAGTCCAAGGCCAAGTCCAGAAAGTCCAGAGGTAAATAGAAATTTTTAAACGCTTATAACTCCGGATCCATCGGACCTATTAAAATGAAAGTGGTCCCATTGGAAAGGCCAGAGCTCGTGCTTTCAGATAGTGATAAAATAAACACGAGCAAGTCCAAGTCCAAGTCGAGAAAGTTTAAATTTGAAAGTATAAACGAGGTCTTCATCACTCACACACACACAGAAACAGTTTTTCTATTCAAAATTCTTGTCGACATTTTTTTTGTCAAATACCAGGCCAACAGAATCGCATAGCAAGCAAATGTCGGTAAACAAAAATGTTTAAACGCTTATAACTTCGGATCCATCGGACCTATTAAAATGAAAGTGGTCCCACTGTAAAGGCCAGACCTCATACTTTCAGATAGTACCAAATTAAATACAAGCAAGTCCAAGGCCAAGTCCAGAAAGTCCAGAGGTAAATAGAAATTTTTAAACGCTTATAACTCCGGATCCATCGGACCTATTAAAATGAAAGTGGTCCCATTGGAAAGGCCAGAGCTCGTACTTTCAGATAGTGATATAATAAACACGAGCAAGTCCAAGTCCAAGTCGAGAAAGTTTAAATTTGAAAGTATAAACGAGGTCTTCATCACTCACACACACACAGAAACAGTTTTTCTATTCAAAATTCTTGTCGAAATTTTTTTTGTCAAATACCAGGCCAACAGAATCGCATAGCAAGCAAATGTCGGTAAACAAAAATGTTTAAACGCTTATAACTCCGGATCCATCGGACCTATTAAAATGAAACTGGTCCCACTGTAAAGGCCAGACCTCATACTTTCAGATAGTACCAAATTAAATACTAGCAAGTCCAAGGCCAAGTCCAGAAAGTCCAGAGGTAAATAGAAATTTTTAAACGCTTATAACTCCGGATCCATCGGACCTATTAAAATGAAAGTGGTCCCATTGGAAAGGCCAGAGCTCGTGCTTTCAGATAGTGATAAAATAAACACGAGCAAGTCCAAGTCCAAGTCGAGAAAGTTTAAATTTGAAAGTATAAACGAGGTCTTCATCACTCACACACACACAGAAACAGTTTTTCTATTCAAAATTCTTGTCGACATTTTTTTTGTCAAATACCAGGCCAACAGAATCGCATAGCAAGCAAATGTCGGTAAACAAAAATGTTTAAGCGCTTATAACTTCGGATCCATCGGACCTATTAAAATGAAAGTGGTCCCACTGTAAAGGCCAGACCTCATACTTTCAGATAGTACCAAATTAAATACTAGCAAGTCCAAGGCCAAGTCCAGAAAGTCCAGAGGTAAATAGAAATTTTTAAACGCTTATAACTCCGGATCCATCGGACCTATTAAAATGAAAGTGGTCCCATTGGAAAGGCCAGAGCTCGTGCTTTCAGATAGTGATAAAATAAACACGAGCAAGTCCAAGTCCAAGTCGAGAAAGTTTAAATTTGAAAGTATAAACGAGGTCTTCATCACTCACACACACACAGAAACAGTTTTTCTATTCAAAATTCTTGTCGACATTTTTTTTGTCAAATACCAGGCCAACAGAATCGCATAGCAAGCAAATGTCGGTAAACAAAAATGTTTAAGCGCTTATAACTTCGGATCCATCGGACCTATTAAAATGAAAGTGGTCCCACTGTAAAGGCCAGACCTCATACTTTCAGATAGTACCAAATTAAATACTAGCAAGTCCAAGGCCAAGTCCAGAAAGTCCAGAGGTAAATAGAAATTTTTAAACGCTTATAACTCCGGATCCATCGGACCTATTAAAATGAAAGTGGTCCCATTGGAAAGGCCAGAGCTCGTACTTTCAGATAGTGATATAATAAACACGAGCAAGTCCAAGTCCAAGTCGAGAAAGTTTAAATTTGAAAGTATAAACGAGGTCTTCATCACTCACACACACACAGAAACAGTTTTTCTATTCAAAATTCTTGTCGACATTTTTTTTGTCAAATACCAGGCCAACAGAATCGCATAGCAAGCAAATGTCGGTAAACAAAAATGTTTAAACGCTTATAACTTCGGATCCATCGGACCTATTAAAATGAAAGTGGTCCCATTGGAAAGGCCAGACCTCATACTTTCAGACAGTACCAAATTAAATACGAGCAAGTCCAAGGCCAAGTCCAGAAAGTCCAGAGGTAAATAGAAATTTTTAAACGCTTATAACTCCGGATCCATCGGACCTATTAAAATGAAAGTGGTCCCATTGGAAAGGCCAGAGCTCGTGCTTTCAGATAGTGATAAAATAAACACGAGCAAGTCCAAGTCCAAGTCGAGAAAGTTTAAATTTGAAAGTATAAACGAGGTCTTCATCACTCACACACACACAGAAACAGTTTTTCTATTCAAAATTCTTGTCGACATTTTTTTTGTCAAATACCAGGCCAACAGAATCGCATAGCAAGCAAATGTCGGTAAACAAAAATGTTTAAACGCTTATAACTTCGGATCCATCGGACCTATTAAAATGAAAGTGGTCCCACTGTAAAGGCCAGACCTCATACTTTCAGATAGTACCAAATTAAATACAAGCAAGTCCAAGGCCAAGTCCAGAAAGTCCAGAGGTAAATAGAAATTTTTAAACGCTTATAACTCCGGATCCATCGGACCTATTAAAATGAAAGTGGTCCCATTGGAAAGGCCAGAGCTCGTACTTTCAGATAGTGATATAATAAACACGAGCAAGTCCAAGTCCAAGTCGAGAAAGTTTAAATTTGAAAGTATAAACGAGGTCTTCATCACTCACACACACACAGAAACAGTTTTTCTATTCAAAATTCTTGTCGAAATTTTTTTTGTCAAATACCAGGCCAACAGAATCGCATAGCAAGCAAATGTCGGTAAACAAAAATGTTTAAACGCTTATAACTCCGGATCCATCGGACCTATTAAAATGAAACTGGTCCCACTGTAAAGGCCAGACCTCATACTTTCAGATAGTACCAAATTAAATACTAGCAAGTCCAAGGCCAAGTCCAGAAAGTCCAGAGGTAAATAGAAATTTTTAAACGCTTATAACTCCGGATCCATCGGACCTATTAAAATGAAAGTGGTCCCATTGGAAAGGCCAGAGCTCGTGCTTTCAGATAGTGATAAAATAAACACGAGCAAGTCCAAGTCCAAGTCGAGAAAGTTTAAATTTGAAAGTATAAACGAGGTCTTCATCACTCACACACACACAGAAACAGTTTTTCTATTCAAAATTCTTGTCGACATTTTTTTTGTCAAATACCAGGCCAACAGAATCGCATAGCAAGCAAATGTCGGTAAACAAAAATGTTTAAGCGCTTATAACTTCGGATCCATCGGACCTATTAAAATGAAAGTGGTCCCACTGTAAAGGCCAGACCTCATACTTTCAGATAGTACCAAATTAAATACTAGCAAGTCCAAGGCCAAGTCCAGAAAGTCCAGAGGTAAATAGAAATTTTTAAACGCTTATAACTCCGGATCCATCGGACCTATTAAAATGAAAGTGGTCCCATTGGAAAGGCCAGAGCTCGTACTTTCAGATAGTGATATAATAAACACGAGCAAGTCCAAGTCCAAGTCGAGAAAGTTTAAATTTGAAAGTATAAACGAGGTCTTCATCACTCACACACACACAGAAACAGTTTTTCTATTCAAAATTCTTGTCGAAATTTTTTTTGTCAAATACCAGGCCAACAGAATCGCATAGCAAGCAAATGTCGGTAAACAAAAATGTTTAAACGCTTATAACTTCGGATCCATCGGACCTATTAAAATGAAAGTGGTCCCACTGTAAAGGCCAGACCTCATACTTTCAGATAGTACCAAATTAAATACGAGCAAGTCCAAGGCCAAGTCCAGAAAGTCCAGAGGTAAATAGAAATTTTTAAACGCTTATAACTCCGGATCCATCGGACCTATTAAAATGAAAGTGGTCCCATTGGAAAGGCCAGAGCTCGTACTTTCAGATAGCGATATAATAAACACGAGCAAGTCCAAGTCCAAGTCGAGAAAGTTTAAATTTGAAAGTATAAACGAGGTCTTCATCACTCACACACACACAGAAACAGTTTTTCTATTCAAAATTCTTGTCGACATTTTTTTTGTCAAATACCAGGCCAACAGAATCGCATAGCAAGCAAATGTCGGTAAACAAAAATGTTTAAACGCTTATAACTCCGGATCCATCGGACCTATTAAAATGAAACTGGTCCCACTGTAAAGGCCAGACCTCATACTTTCAGATAGTACCAAATTAAATACTAGCAAGTCCAAGGCCAAGTCCAGAAAGTCCAGAGGTAAATAGAAATTTTTAAACGCTTATAACTCCGGATCCATCGGACCTATTAAAATGAAAGTGGTCCCATTGGAAAGGCCAGAGCTCGTGCTTTCAGATAGTGATAAAATAAACACGAGCAAGTCCAAGTCCAAGTCGAGAAAGTTTAAATTTGAAAGTATAAACGAGGTCTTCATCACTCACACACACACAGAAACAGTTTTTCTATTCAAAATTCTTGTCGACATTTTTTTTGTCAAATACCAGGCCAACAGAATCGCATAGCAAGCAAATGTCGGTAAACAAAAATGTTTAAGCGCTTATAACTTCGGATCCATCGGACCTATTAAAATGAAAGTGGTCCCACTGTAAAGGCCAGACCTCATACTTTCAGATAGTACCAAATTAAATACTAGCAAGTCCAAGGCCAAGTCCAGAAAGTCCAGAGGTAAATAGAAATTTTTAAACGCTTATAACTCCGGATCCATCGGACCTATTAAAATGAAAGTGGTCCCATTGGAAAGGCCAGAGCTCGTACTTTCAGATAGTGATATAATAAACACGAGCAAGTCCAAGTCCAAGTCGAGAAAGTTTAAATTTGAAAGTATAAACGAGGTCTTCATCACTCACACACACACAGAAACAGTTTTTCTATTCAAAATTCTTGTCGACATTTTTTTTGTCAAATACCAGGCCAACAGAATCGCATAGCAAGCAAATGTCGGTAAACAAAAATGTTTAAACGCTTATAACTCCGGATCCATCGGACCTATTAAAATGAAACTGGTCCCACTGTAAAGGCCAGACCTCATACTTTCAGATAGTACCAAATTAAATACTAGCAAGTCCAAGGCCAAGTCCAGAAAGTCCAGAGGTAAATAGAAATTTTTAAACACTTATAACTCCGGATCCATCGGACCTATTAAAATGAAAGTGGTCCCATTGGAAAGGCCAGAGCTCGTGCTTTCAGATAGTGATAAAATAAACACGAGCAAGTCCAAGTCCAAGTCGAGAAAGTTTAAATTTGAAAGTATAAACGAGGTCTTCATCACTCACACACACACAGAAACAGTTTTTCTATTCAAAATTCTTGTCGACATTTTTTTTGTCAAATACCAGGCCAACAGAATCGCATAGCAAGCAAATGTCGGTAAACAAAAATGTTTAAGCGCTTATAACTTCGGATCCATCGGACCTATTAAAATGAAAGTGGTCCCACTGTAAAGGCCAGACCTCATACTTTCAGATAGTACCAAATTAAATACTAGCAAGTCCAAGGCCAAGTCCAGAAAGTCCAGAGGTAAATAGAAATTTTTAAACGCTTATAACTCCGGATCCATCAGACCTATTAAAATGAAAGTGGTCCCATTGGAAAGGCCAGAGCTCGTACTTTCAGATAGTGATATAATAAACACGAGCAAGTCCAAGTCCAAGTCGAGAAAGTTTAAATTTGAAAGTATAAACGAGGTCTTCATCACTCACACACACACAGAAACAGTTTTTCTATTCAAAATTCTTGTCGAAATTTTTTTTGTCAAATACCAGGCCAACAGAATCGCATAGCAAGCAAATGTCGGTAAACAAAAATGTTTAAACGCTTATAACTCCGGATCCATCGGACCTATTAAAATGAAACTGGTCCCACTGTAAAGGCCAGACCTCATACTTTCAGATAGTACCAAATTAAATACTAGCAAGTCCAAGGCCAAGTCCAGAAAGTCCAGAGGTAAATAGAAATTTTTAAACGCTTATAACTCCGGATCCATCGGACCTATTAAAATGAAAGTGGTCCCATTGGAAAGGCCAGAGCTCGTGCTTTCAGATAGTGATAAAATAAACACGAGCAAGTCCAAGTCCAAGTCGAGAAAGTTTAAATTTGAAAGTATAAACGAGGTCTTCATCACTCACACACACACAGAAACAGTTTTTCTATTCAAAATTCTTGTCGACATTTTTTTTGTCAAATACCAGGCCAACAGAATCGCATAGCAAGCAAATGTCGGTAAACAAAAATGTTTAAGCGCTTATAACTTCGGATCCATCGGACCTATTAAAATGAAAGTGGTCCCACTGTAAAGGCCAGACCTCATACTTTCAGATAGTACCAAATTAAATACTAGCAAGTCCAAGGCCAAGTCCAGAAAGTCCAGAGGTAAATAGAAATTTTTAAACGCTTATAACTCCGGATCCATCGGACCTATTAAAATGAAAGTGGTCCCATTGGAAAGGCCAGAGCTCGTACTTTCAGATAGTGATATAATAAACACGAGCAAGTCCAAGTCCAAGTCGAGAAAGTTTAAATTTGAAAGTATAAACGAGGTCTTCATCACTCACACACACACAGAAACAGTTTTTCTATTCAAAATTCTTGTCGAAATTTTTTTTGTCAAATACCAGGCCAACAGAATCGCATAGCAAGCAAATGTCGGTAAACAAAAATGTTTAAACGCTTATAACTCCGGATCCATCGGACCTATTAAAATGAAACTGGTCCCACTGTAAAGGCCAGACCTCATACTTTCAGATAGTACCAAATTAAATACTAGCAAGTCCAAGGCCAAGTCCAGAAAGTCCAGAGGTAAATAGAAATTTTTAAACGCTTATAACTTCGGATCCATCGGACCTATTAAAATGAAAGTGGTCCCATTGGAAAGGCCAGAGCTCGTTCTTTCGGATAGTGACAAAATAAACACGAGCAAGTCCAAATCCAAGTCGAGAAAGTTTAAATTTGAAAGTATAAACGAGGTCTTCATCACTCACACACACACAGAAACAGTTTTTCTATTCAAAATTCTTGTCGACATTTTTTTTGTCAAATACCAGGCCAACAGAATCGCATAGCAAGCAAATGTCGGTAAACAAAAATGTTTAAACGCTTATAACTTCGGATCCATCGGACCTATTAAAATGAAAGTGGTCCCACTGTAAAGGCCAGACCTCATACTTTCAGATAGTACCAAATTAAATACGAGCAAGTCCAAGGCCAAGCCCAGAAAGTCCAGAGGTAAATAGAAATTTTTAAACGCTTATAACTCCGGATCCATCGGACCTATTAAAATGAAAGTGGTCCCATTGGAAAGGCCAGAGCTCGTACTTTCAGATAGTGATATAATAAACACGAGCAAGTCCAAGTCCAAGTCGAGAAAGTTTAAATTTGAAAGTATAAACGAGGTCTTCATCACTCACACACACACAGAAACAGTTTTTCTATTCAAAATTCTTGTCGACATTTTTTTTGTCAAATACCAGGCCAACAGAATCGCATAGCAAGCAAATGTCGGTAAACAAAAATGTTTAAGCGCTTATAACTTCGGATCCATCGGACCTATTAAAATGAAAGTGGTCCCACTGTAAAGGCCAGACCTCATACTTTCAGATAGTACCAAATTAAATACTAGCAAGTCCAAGGCCAAGTCCAGAAAGTCCAGAGGTAAATAGAAATTTTTAAACGCTTATAACTCCGGATCCATCGGACCTATTAAAATGAAAGTGGTCCCATTGGAAAGGCCAGAGCTCGTACTTTCAGATAGTGATATAATAAACACGAGCAAGTCCAAGTCCAAGTCGAGAAAGTTTAAATTTGAAAGTATAAACGAGGTCTTCATCACTCACACACACACAGAAACAGTTTTTCTATTCAAAATTCTTGTCGAAATTTTTTTTGTCAAATACCAGGCCAACAGAATCGCATAGCAAGCAAATGTCGGTAAACAAAAATGTTTAAACGCTTATAACTCCGGATCCATCGGACCTATTAAAATGAAACTGGTCCCACTGTAAAGGCCAGACCTCATACTTTCAGATAGTACCAAATTAAATACTAGCAAGTCCAAGGCCAAGTCCAGAAAGTCCAGAGGTAAATAGAAATTTTTAAACGCTTATAACTTCGGATCCATCGGACCTATTAAAATGAAAGTGGTCCCATTGGAAAGGCCAGAGCTCGTTCTTTCGGATAGTGACAAAATAAACACGAGCAAGTCCAAATCCAAGTCGAGAAAGTTTAAATTTGAAAGTATAAACGAGGTCTTCATCACTCACACACACACAGAAACAGTTTTTCTATTCAAAATTCTTGTCGACATTTTTTTTGTCAAATACCAGGCCAACAGAATCGCATAGCAAGCAAATGTCGGTAAACAAAAATGTTTAAACGCTTATAACTTCGGATCCATCGGACCTATTAAAATGAAAGTGGTCCCACTGTAAAGGCCAGACCTCATACTTTCAGATAGTACCAAATTAAATACGAGCAAGTCCAAGGCCAAGCCCAGAAAGTCCAGAGGTAAATAGAAATTTTTAAACGCTTATAACTCCGGATCCATCGGACCTATTAAAATGAAAGTGGTCCCATTGGAAAGGCCAGAGCTCGTACTTTCAGATAGTGATATAATAAACACGAGCAAGTCCAAGTCCAAGTCGAGAAAGTTTAAATTTGAAAGTATAAACGAGGTCTTCATCACTCACACACACACAGAAACAGTTTTTCTATTCAAAATTCTTGTCGACATTTTTTTTGTCAAATACCAGGCCAACAGAATCGCATAGCAAGCAAATGTCGGTAAACAAAAATGTTTAAGCGCTTATAACTTCGGATCCATCGGACCTATTAAAATGAAAGTGGTCCCACTGTAAAGGCCAGACCTCATACTTTCAGATAGTACCAAATTAAATACTAGCAAGTCCAAGGCCAAGTCCAGAAAGTCCAGAGGTAAATAGAAATTTTTAAACGCTTATAACTCCGGATCCATCGGACCTATTAAAATGAAAGTGGTCCCATTGGAAAGGCCAGAGCTCGTACTTTCAGATAGTGATATAATAAACACGAGCAAGTCCAAGTCCAAGTCGAGAAAGTTTAAATTTGAAAGTATAAACGAGGTCTTCATCACTCACACACACACAGAAACAGTTTTTCTATTCAAAATTCTTGTCGAAATTTTTTTTGTCAAATACCAGGCCAACAGAATCGCATAGCAAGCAAATGTCGGTAAACAAAAATGTTTAAACGCTTATAACTCCGGATCCATCGGACCTATTAAAATGAAACTGGTCCCACTGTAAAGGCCAGACCTCATACTTTCAGATAGTACCAAATTAAATACTAGCAAGTCCAAGGCCAAGTCCAGAAAGTCCAGAGGTAAATAGAAATTTTTAAACGCTTATAACTCCGGATCCATCGGACCTATTAAAATGAAAGTGGTCCCATTGGAAAGGCCAGAGCTCGTGCTTTCAGATAGTGATAAAATAAACACGAGCAAGTCCAAGTCCAAGTCGAGAAAGTTTAAATTTGAAAGTATAAACGAGGTCTTCATCACTCACACACACACAGAAACAGTTTTTCTATTCAAAATTCTTGTCGACATTTTTTTTGTCAAATACCAGGCCAACAGAATCGCATAGCAAGCAAATGTCGGTAAACAAAAATGTTTAAACGCTTATAACTTCGGATCCATCGGACCTATTAAAATGAAAGTGGTCCCACTGTAAAGGCCAGACCTCATACTTTCAGATAGTACCAAATTAAATACTAGCAAGTCCAAGGCCAAGTCCAGAAAGTCCAGAGGTAAATAGAAATTTTTAAACGCTTATAACTTCGGATCCATCGGACCTATTAAAATGAAAGTGGTCCCATTGGAAAGGCCAGAGCTCGTTCTTTCGGATAGTGACAAAATAAACACGAGCAAGTCCAAATCCAAGTCGAGAAAGTTTAAATTTGAAAGTATAAACGAGGTCTTCATCACTCACACACACACAGAAACAGTTTTTCTATTCAAAATTCTTGTCGACATTTTTTTTGTCAAATACCAGGCCAACAGAATCGCATAGCAAGCAAATGTCGGTAAACAAAAATGTTTAAACGCTTATAACTTCGGATCCATCGGACCTATTAAAATGAAAGTGGTCCCACTGTAAAGGCCAGACCTCATACTTTCAGATAGTACCAAATTAAATACGAGCAAGTCCAAGGCCAAGTCCAGAAAGTCCAGAGGTAAATAGAAATTTTTAAACGCTTATAACTCTGGATCCATCGGACCTATTAAAATGAAAGTGGTCCCATTGGAAAGGCCAGAGCTCGTACTTTCAGATAGTGATATAATAAACACGAGCAAGTCCAAGTCCAAGTCGAGAAAGTTTAAATTTGAAAGTATAAACGAGGTCTTCATCACTCACACACACACAGAAACAGTTTTTCTATTCAAAATTCTTGTCGACATTTTTTTTGTCAAATACCAGGCCAACAGAATCGCATAGCAAGCAAATGTCGGTAAACAAAAATGTTTAAACGCTTATAACTCCGGATCCATCGGACCTATTAAAATGAAAGTGGTCCCACTGTAAAGGCCAGACCTCATACTTTCAGATAGTACCAAATTAAATACTAGCAAGTCCAAGGCCAAGTCCAGAAAGTCCAGAGGTAAATAGAAATTTTTAAACGCTTATAACTCCGGATCCATCGGACCTATTAAAATGAAAGTGGTCCCATTGGAAAGGCCAGAGCTCGTGCTTTCAGATAGTGATAAAATAAACACGAGCAAGTCCAAATCCAAGTCGAGAAAGTTTAAATTTGAAAGTATAAACGAGGTCTTCATCACTCACACACACACAGAAACAGTTTTTCTATTCAAAATTCTTGTCGACATTTTTTTTGTCAAATACCAGGCCAACAGAATCGCATAGCAAGCAAATGTCGGTAAACAAAAATGTTTAAACGCTTATAACTTCGGATCCATCGGACCTATTAAAATGAAAGTGGTCCCATTGGAAAGGCCAGACCTCATACTTTCAGATAGTACCAAATTAAATACTAGCAAGTCCAAGGCCAAGTCCAGAAAGTCCAGAGGTAAATAGAAATTTTTAAACGCTTATAACTCCGGATCCATCGGACCTATTAAAATGAAAGTGGTCCCATTGGAAAGGCCAGAGCTCGTACTTTCAGATAGTGATATAATAAACACGAGCAAGTCCAAGTCCAAGTCGAGAAAGTTTAAATTTGAAAGTATAAACGAGGTCTTCATCACTCACACACACACAGAAACAGTTTTTCTATTCAAAATTCTTGTCGAAATTTTTTTTGTCAAATACCAGGCCAACAGAATCGCATAGCAAGCAAATGTCGGTAAACAAAAATGTTTAAACGCTTATAACTCCGGATCCATCGGACCTATTAAAATGAAACTGGTCCCACTGTAAAGGCCAGACCTCATACTTTCAGATAGTACCAAATTAAATACTAGCAAGTCCAAGGCCAAGTCCAGAAAGTCCAGAGGTAAATAGAAATTTTTAAACGCTTATAACTCCGGATCCATCGGACCTATTAAAATGAAAGTGGTCCCATTGGAAAGGCCAGAGCTCGTGCTTTCAGATAGTGATAAAATAAACACGAGCAAGTCCAAGTCCAAGTCGAGAAAGTTTAAATTTGAAAGTATAAACGAGGTCTTCATCACTCACACACACACAGAAACAGTTTTTCTATTCAAAATTCTTGTCGACATTTTTTTTGTCAAATACCAGGCCAACAGAATCGCATAGCAAGCAAATGTCGGTAAACAAAAATGTTTAAACGCTTATAACTTCGGATCCATCGGACCTATTAAAATGAAAGTGGTCCCACTGTAAAGGCCAGACCTCATACTTTCAGATAGTACCAAATTAAATACTAGCAAGTCCAAGGCCAAGTCCAGAAAGTCCAGAGGTAAATAGAAATTTTTAAACGCTTATAACTTCGGATCCATCGGACCTATTAAAATGAAAGTGGTCCCATTGGAAAGGCCAGAGCTCGTTCTTTCGGATAGTGACAAAATAAACACGAGCAAGTCCAAATCCAAGTCGAGAAAGTTTAAATTTGAAAGTATAAACGAGGTCTTCATCACTCACACACACACAGAAACAGTTTTTCTATTCAAAATTCTTGTCGACATTTTTTTTGTCAAATACCAGGCCAACAGAATCGCATAGCAAGCAAATGTCGGTAAACAAAAATGTTTAAACGCTTATAACTTCGGATCCATCGGACCTATTAAAATGAAAGTGGTCCCACTGTAAAGGCCAGACCTCATACTTTCAGATAGTACCAAATTAAATACGAGCAAGTCCAAGGCCAAGTCCAGAAAGTCCAGAGGTAAATAGAAATTTTTAAACGCTTATAACTCCGGATCCATCGGACCTATTAAAATGAAAGTGGTCCCATTGGAAAGGCCAGAGCTCGTACTTTCAGATAGTGATATAATAAACACGAGCAAGTCCAAGTCCAAGTCGAGAAAGTTTAAATTTGAAAGTATAAACGAGGTCTTCATCACTCACACACACACAGAAACAGTTTTTCTATTCAAAATTCTTGTCGACATTTTTTTTGTCAAATACCAGGCCAACAGAATCGCATAGCAAGCAAATGTCGGTAAACAAAAATGTTTAAGCGCTTATAACTTCGGATCCATCGGACCTATTAAAATGAAAGTGGTCCCACTGTAAAGGCCAGACCTCATACTTTCAGATAGTACCAAATTAAATACTAGCAAGTCCAAGGCCAAGTCCAGAAAGTCCAGAGGTAAATAGAAATTTTTAAACGCTTATAACTCCGGATCCATCGGACCTATTAAAATGAAAGTGGTCCCATTGGAAAGGCCAGAGCTCGTACTTTCAGATAGTGATATAATAAACACGAGCAAGTCCAAGTCCAAGTCGAGAAAGTTTAAATTTGAAAGTATAAACGAGGTCTTCATCACTCACACACACACAGAAACAGTTTTTCTATTCAAAATTCTTGTCGAAATTTTTTTGTCAAATACCAGGCCAACAGAATCGCATAGCAAGCAAATGTCGGTAAACAAAAATGTTTAAACGCTTATAACTCCGGATCCATCGGACCTATTAAAATGAAACTGGTCCCACTGTAAAGGCCAGACCTCATACTTTCAGATAGTACCAAATTAAATACTAGCAAGTCCAAGGCCAAGTCCAGAAAGTCCAGAGGTAAATAGAAATTTTTAAACGCTTATAACTCCGGATCCATCGGACCTATTAAAATGAAAGTGGTCCCATTGGAAAGGCCAGAGCTCGTGCTTTCAGATAGTGATAAAATAAACACGAGCAAGTCCAAGTCCAAGTCGAGAAAGTTTAAATTTGAAAGTATAAACGAGGTCTTCATCACTCACACACACACAGAAACAGTTTTTCTATTCAAAATTCTTGTCGACATTTTTTTTGTCAAATACCAGGCCAACAGAATCGCATAGCAAGCAAATGTCGGTAAACAAAAATGTTTAAACGCTTATAACTTCGGATCCATCGGACCTATTAAATTGAAAGTGGTCCCACTGTAAAGGCCAGACCTCATACTTTCAGATAGTACCAAATTAAATACTAGCAAGTCCAAGGCCAAGTCCAGAAAGTCCAGAGGTAAATAGAAATTTTTAAACGCTTATAACTTCGGATCCATCGGACCTATTAAAATGAAAGTGGTCCCATTGGAAAGGCCAGAGCTCGTTCTTTCGGATAGTGACAAAATAAACACGAGCAAGTCCAAATCCAAGTCGAGAAAGTTTAAATTTGAAAGTATAAACGAGGTCTTCATCACTCACACACACACAGAAACAGTTTTTCTATTCAAAATTCTTGTCGACATTTTTTTTGTCAAATACCAGGCCAACAGAATCGCATAGCAAGCAAATGTCGGTAAACAAAAATGTTTAAACGCTTATAACTTCGGATCCATCGGACCTATTAAAATGAAAGTGGTCCCACTGTAAAGGCCAGACCTCATACTTTCAGATAGTACCAAATTAAATACGAGCAAGTCCAAGGCCAAGTCCAGAAAGTCCAGAGGTAAATAGAAATTTTTAAACGCTTATAACTCTGGATCCATCGGACCTATTAAAATGAAAGTGGTCCCATTGGAAAGGCCAGAGCTCGTACTTTCAGATAGTGATATAATAAACACGAGCAAGTCCAAGTCCAAGTCGAGAAAGTTTAAATTTGAAAGTATAAACGAGGTCTTCATCACTCACACACACACAGAAACAGTTTTTCTATTCAAAATTCTTGTCGACATTTTTTTTGTCAAATACCAGGCCAACAGAATCGCATAGCAAGCAAATGTCGGTAAACAAAAATGTTTAAACGCTTATAACTCCGGATCCATCGGACCTATTAAAATGAAAGTGGTCCCACTGTAAAGGCCAGACCTCATACTTTCAGATAGTACCAAATTAAATACTAGCAAGTCCAAGGCCAAGTCCAGAAAGTCCAGAGGTAAATAGAAATTTTTAAACGCTTATAACTCCGGATCCATCGGACCTATTAAAATGAAAGTGGTCCCATTGGAAAGGCCAGAGCTCGTTCTTTCGGATAGTGACAAAATAAACACGAGCAAGTCCAAATCCAAGTCGAGAAAGTTTAAATTTGAAAGTATAAACGAGGTCTTCATCACTCACACACACACAGAAACAGTTTTTCTATTCAAAATTCTTGTCGACATTTTTTTTGTCAAATACCAGGCCAACAGAATCGCATAGCAAGCAAATGTCGGTAAACAAAAATGTTTAAACGCTTATAACTTCGGATCCATCGGACCTATTAAAATGAAAGTGGTCCCATTGGAAAGGCCAGACCTCATACTTTCAGATAGTACCAAATTAAATACTAGCAAGTCCAAGGCCAAGTCCAGAAAGTCCAGAGGTAAATAGAAATTTTTAAACGCTTATAACTCCGGATCCATCGGACCTATTAAAATGAAAGTGGTCCCATTGGAAAGGCCAGAGCTCGTACTTTCAGATAGTGATATAATAAACACGAGCAAGTCCAAGTCCAAGTCGAGAAAGTTTAAATTTGAAAGTATAAACGAGGTCTTCATCACTCACACACACACAGAAACAGTTTTTCTATTCAAAATTCTTGTCGAAATTTTTTTTGTCAAATACCAGGCCAACAGAATCGCATAGCAAGCAAATGTCGGTAAACAAAAATGTTTAAACGCTTATAACTCCGGATCCATCGGACCTATTAAAATGAAACTGGTCCCACTGTAAAGGCCAGACCTCATACTTTCAGATAGTACCAAATTAAATACTAGCAAGTCCAAGGCCAAGTCCAGAAAGTCCAGAGGTAAATAGAAATTTTTAAACGCTTATAACTCCGGATCCATCGGACCTATTAAAATGAAAGTGGTCCCATTGGAAAGGCCAGAGCTCGTGCTTTCAGATAGTGATAAAATAAACACGAGCAAGTCCAAGTCCAAGTCGAGAAAGTTTAAATTTGAAAGTATAAACGAGGTCTTCATCACTCACACACACACAGAAACAGTTTTTCTATTCAAAATTCTTGTCGACATTTTTTTTGTCAAATACCAGGCCAACAGAATCGCATAGCAAGCAAATGTCGGTAAACAAAAATGTTTAAGCGCTTATAACTTCGGATCCATCGGACCTATTAAAATGAAAGTGGTCCCACTGTAAAGGCCAGACCTCATACTTTCAGATAGTACCAAATTAAATACTAGCAAGTCCAAGGCCAAGTCCAGAAAGTCCAGAGGTAAATATAAATTTTTAAACGCTTATAACTCCGGATCCATCGGACCTATTAAAATGAAAGTGGTCCCATTGGAAAGGCCAGAGCTCGTACTTTCAGATAGTGATATAATAAACACGAGCAAGTCCAAGTCCAAGTCGAGAAAGTTTAAATTTGAAAGTATAAACGAGGTCTTCATCACTCACACACACACAGAAACAGTTTTTCTATTCAAAATTCTTGTCGAAATTTTTTTGTCAAATACCAGGCCAACAGAATCGCATAGCAAGCAAATGTCGGTAAACAAAAATGTTTAAACGCTTATAACTCCGGATCCATCGGACCTATTAAAATGAAACTGGTCCCACTGTAAAGGCCAGACCTCATACTTTCAGATAGTACCAAATTAAATACTAGCAAGTCCAAGGCCAAGTCCAGAAAGTCCAGAGGTAAATAGAAATTTTTAAACGCTTATAACTCCGGATCCATCGGACCTATTAAAATGAAAGTGGTCCCATTGGAAAGGCCAGAGCTCGTGCTTTCAGATAGTGATAAAATAAACACGAGCAAGTCCAAGTCCAAGTCGAGAAAGTTTAAATTTGAAAGTATAAACGAGGTCTTCATCACTCACACACACACAGAAACAGTTTTTCTATTCAAAATTCTTGTCGACATTTTTTTTGTCAAATACCAGGCCAACAGAATCGCATAGCAAGCAAATGTCGGTAAACAAAAATGTTTAAGCGCTTATAACTTCGGATCCATCGGACCTATTAAAATGAAAGTGGTCCCACTGTAAAGGCCAGACCTCATACTTTCAGATAGTACCAAATTAAATACTAGCAAGTCCAAGGCCAAGTCCAGAAAGTCCAGAGGTAAATAGAAATTTTTAAACGCTTATAACTCCGGATCCATCGGACCTATTAAAATGAAAGTGGTCCCATTGGAAAGGCCAGAGCTCGTACTTTCAGATAGTGATATAATAAACACGAGCAAGTCCAAGTCCAAGTCGAGAAAGTTTAAATTTGAAAGTATAAACGAGGTCTTCATCACTCACACACACACAGAAACAGTTTTTCTATTCAAAATTCTTGTCGAAATTTTTTTTGTCAAATACCAGGCCAACAGAATCGCATAGCAAGCAAATGTCGGTAAACAAAAATGTTTAAACGCTTATAACTCCGGATCCATCGGACCTATTAAAATGAAACTGGTCCCACTGTAAAGGCCAGACCTCATACTTTCAGATAGTACCAAATTAAATACTAGCAAGTCCAAGGCCAAGTCCAGAAAGTCCAGAGGTAAATAGAAATTTTTAAACGCTTATAACTCCGGATCCATCGGACCTATTAAAATGAAAGTGGTCCCATTGGAAAGGCCAGAGCTCGTGCTTTCAGATAGTGATAAAATAAACACGAGCAAGTCCAAGTCCAAGTCGAGAAAGTTTAAATTTGAAAGTATAAACGTGGTCTTCATCACTCACACACACACAGAAATAGTTTTTCTATTCAAAATTCTTGTCGACATTTTTTTTGTCAAATACCAGGCCAACAGAATCGCATAGCAAGCAAATGTCGGTAAACAAAAATGTTTAAGCGCTTATAACTTCGGATCCATCGGACCTATTAAAATGAAAGTGGTCCCACTGTAAAGGCCAGACCTCATACTTTCAGATAGTACCAAATTAAATACTAGCAAGTCCAAGGCCAAGTCCAGAAAGTCCAGAGGTAAATAGAAATTTTTAAACGCTTATAACTCCGGATCCATCGGACCTATTAAAATGAAAGTGGTCCCATTGAAAAGGCCAGAGCTCGTACTTTCAGATAGTGATATAATAAACACGAGCAAGTCCAAGTCCAAGTCGAGAAAGTTTAAATTTGAAAGTATAAACGAGGTCTTCATCACTCACACACACACAGAAACAGTTTTTCTATTCAAAATTCTTGTCGAAATTTTTTTTGTCAAATACCAGGCCAACAGAATCGCATAGCAAGCAAATGTCGGTAAACAAAAATGTTTAAACGCTTATAACTCCGGATCCATCGGACCTATTAAAATGAAACTGGTCCCACTGTAAAGGCCAGACCTCATACTTTCAGATAGTACCAAATTAAATACTAGCAAGTCCAAGGCCAAGTCCAGAAAGTCCAGAGGTAAATAGAAATTTTTAAACGCTTATAACTCCGGATCCATCGGACCTATTAAAATGAAAGTGGTCCCATTGGAAAGGCCAGAGCTCGTACTTTCAGATAGTGATATAATAAACACGAGCAAGTCCAAGTCCAAGTCGAGAAAGTTTAAATTTGAAAGTATAAACGAGGTCTTCATCACTCACACACACACAGAAACAGTTTTTCTATTCAAAATTCTTGTCGAAATTTTTTTTGTCAAATACCAGGCCAACAGAATCGCATAGCAAGCAAATGTCGGTAAACAAAAATGTTTAAACGCTTATAACTCCGGATCCATCGGACCTATTAAAATGAAACTGGTCCCACTGTAAAGGCCAGACCTCATACTTTCAGATAGTACCAAATTAAATACTAGCAAGTCCAAGGCCAAGTCCAGAAAGTCCAGAGGTAAATAGAAATTTTTAAACGCTTATAACTCCGGATCCATCGGACCTATTAAAATGAAAGTGGTCCCATTGGAAAGGCCAGAGCTCGTGCTTTCAGATAGTGATAAAATAAACACGAGCAAGTCCAAGTCCAAGTCGAGAAAGTTTAAATTTGAAAGTATAAACGAGGTCTTCATCACTCACACACACACAGAAACAGTTTTTCTATTCAAAATTCTTGTCGAAATTTTTTTGTCAAATACCAGGCCAACAGAATCGCATAGCAAGCAAATGTCGGTAAACAAAAATGTTTAAACGCTTATAACTCCGGATCCATCGGACCTATTAAAATGAAACTGGTCCCACTGTAAAGGCCAGACCTCATACTTTCAGATAGTACCAAATTAAATACTAGCAAGTCCAAGGCCAAGTCCAGAAAGTCCAGAGGTAAATAGAAATTTTTAAACGCTTATAACTCCGGATCCATCGGACCTATTAAAATGAAAGTGGTCCCATTGGAAAGGCCAGAGCTCGTGCTTTCAGATAGTGATAAAATAAACACGAGCAAGTCCAAGTCCAAGTCGAGAAAGTTTAAATTTGAAAGTATAAACGAGGTCTTCATCACTCACACACACACAGAAACAGTTTTTCTATTCAAAATTCTTGTCGACATTTTTTTTGTCAAATACCAGGCCAACAGAATCGCATAGCAAGCAAATGTCGGTAAACAAAAATGTTTAAGCGCTTATAACTTCGGATCCATCGGACCTATTAAAATGAAAGTGGTCCCACTGTAAAGGCCAGACCTCATACTTTCAGATAGTACCAAATTAAATACTAGCAAGTCCAAGGCCAAGTCCAGAAAGTCCAGAGGTAAATAGAAATTTTTAAACGCTTATAACTCCGGATCCATCGGACCTATTAAAATGAAAGTGGTCCCATTGGAAAGGCCAGAGCTCGTACTTTCAGATAGTGATATAATAAACACGAGCAAGTCCAAGTCCAAGTCGAGAAAGTTTAAATTTGAAAGTATAAACGAGGTCTTCATCACTCACACACACACAGAAACAGTTTTTCTATTCAAAATTCTTGTCGAAATTTTTTTTGTCAAATACCAGGCCAACAGAATCGCATAGCAAGCAAATGTCGGTAAACAAAAATGTTTAAACGCTTATAACTCCGGATCCATCGGACCTATTAAAATGAAACTGGTCCCACTGTAAAGGCCAGACCTCATACTTTCAGATAGTACCAAATTAAATACTAGCAAGTCCAAGGCCAAGTCCAGAAAGTCCAGAGGTAAATAGAAATTTTTAAACGCTTATAACTCCGGATCCATCGGACCTATTAAAATGAAAGTGGTCCCATTGGAAAGGCCAGAGCTCGTGCTTTCAGATAGTGATAAAATAAACACGAGCAAGTCCAAGTCCAAGTCGAGAAAGTTTAAATTTGAAAGTATAAACGTGGTCTTCATCACTCACACACACACAGAAACAGTTTTTCTATTCAAAATTCTTGTCGACATTTTTTTTGTCAAATACCAGGCCAACAGAATCGCATAGCAAGCAAATGTCGGTAAACAAAAATGTTTAAGCGCTTATAACTTCGGATCCATCGGACCTATTAAAATGAAAGTGGTCCCACTGTAAAGGCCAGACCTCATACTTTCAGATAGTACCAAATTAAATACTAGAAAGTCCAAGGCCAAGTCCAGAAAGTCCAGAGGTAAATAGAAATTTTTAAACGCTTATAACTCCGGATCCATCGGACCTATTAAAATGAAAGTGGTCCCATTGAAAAGGCCAGAGCTCGTACTTTCAGATAGTGATATAATAAACACGAGCAAGTCCAAGTCCAAGTCGAGAAAGTTTAAATTTGAAAGTATAAACGAGGTCTTCATCACTCACACACACACAGAAACAGTTTTTCTATTCAAAATTCTTGTCGAAATTTTTTTTGTCAAATACCAGGCCAACAGAATCGCATAGCAAGCAAATGTCGGTAAACAAAAATGTTTAAACGCTTATAACTCCGGATCCATCGGACCTATTAAAATGAAACTGGTCCCACTGTAAAGGCCAGACCTCATACTTTCAGATAGTACCAAATTAAATACTAGCAAGTCCAAGGCCAAGTCCAGAAAGTCCAGAGGTAAATAGAAATTTTTAAACGCTTATAACTCCGGATCCATCGGACCTATTAAAATGAAAGTGGTCCCATTGGAAAGGCCAGAGCTCGTGCTTTCAGATAGTGATAAAATAAACACGAGCAAGTCCAAGTCCAAGTCGAGAAAGTTTAAATTTGAAAGTATAAACGAGGTCTTCATCACTCACACACACACAGAAACAGTTTTTCTATTCAAAATTCTTGTCGACATTTTTTTTGTCAAATACCAGGCCAACAGAATCGCATAGCAAGCAAATGTCGGTAAACAAAAATGTTTAAACGCTTATAACTTCGGATCCATCGGACCTATTAAAATGAAAGTGGTCCCACTGTAAAGGCCAGACCTCATACTTTCAGATAGTACCAAATTAAATACTAGCAAGTCCAAGGCCAAGTCCAGAAAGTCCAGAGGTAAATAGAAATTTTTAAACGCTTATAACTTCGGATCCATCGGACCTATTAAAATGAAAGTGGTCCCATTGGAAAGGCCAGAGCTCGTTCTTTCGGATAGTGACAAAATAAACACGAGCAAGTCCAAATCCAAGTCGAGAAAGTTTAAATTTGAAAGTATAAACGAGGTCTTCATCACTCACACACACACAGAAACAGTTTTTCTATTCAAAATTCTTGTCGACATTTTTTTTGTCAAATACCAGGCCAACAGAATCGCATAGCAAGCAAATGTCGGTAAACAAAAATGTTTAAACGCTTATAACTTCGGATCCATCGGACCTATTAAAATGAAAGTGGTCCCACTGTAAAGGCCAGACCTCATACTTTCAGATAGTACCAAATTAAATACGAGCAAGTCCAAGGCCAAGTCCAGAAAGTCCAGAGGTAAATAGAAATTTTTAAACGCTTATAACTCCGGATCCATCGGACCTATTAAAATGAAAGTGGTCCCATTGGAAAGGCCAGAGCTCGTGCTTTCAGATAGTGATAAAATAAACACGAGCAAGTCCAAGTCCAAGTCGAGAAAGTTTAAATTTGAAAGTATAAACGAGGTCTTCATCACTCACACACACACAGAAACAGTTTTTCTATTCAAAATTCTTGTCGACATTTTTTTTGTCAAATACCAGGCCAACAGAATCGCATAGCAAGCAAATGTCGGTAAACAAAAATGTTTAAACGCTTATAACTTCGGATCCATCGGACCTATTAAAATGAAAGTGGTCCCACTGTAAAGGCCAGACCTCATACTTTCAGATAGTACCAAATTAAATACTAGCAAGTCCAAGGCCAAGTCCAGAAAGTCCAGAGGTAAATAGAAATTTTTAAACGCTTATAACTTCGGATCCATCGGACCTATTAAAATGAAAGTGGTCCCATTGGAAAGGCCAGAGCTCGTTCTTTCGGATAGTGACAAAATAAACACGAGCAAGTCCAAATCCAAGTCGAGAAAGTTTAAATTTGAAAGTATAAACGAGGTCTTCATCACTCACACACACACAGAAACAGTTTTTCTATTCAAAATTCTTGTCGACATTTTTTTTGTCAAATACCAGGCCAACAGAATCGCATAGCAAGCAAATGTCGGTAAACAAAAATGTTTAAACGCTTATAACTTCGGATCCATCGGACCTATTAAAATGAAAGTGGTCCCACTGTAAAGGCCAGACCTCATACTTTCAGATAGTACCAAATTAAATACGAGCAAGTCCAAGGCCAAGTCCAGAAAGTCCAGAGGTAAATAGAAATTTTTAAACGCTTATAACTCTGGATCCATCGGACCTATTAAAATGAAAGTGGTCCCATTGGAAAGGCCAGAGCTCGTACTTTCAGATAGTGATATAATAAACACGAGCAAGTCCAAGTCCAAGTCGAGAAAGTTTAAATTTGAAAGTATAAACGAGGTCTTCATCACTCACACACACACAGAAACAGTTTTTCTATTCAAAATTCTTGTCGACATTTTTTTTGTCAAATACCAGGCCAACAGAATCGCATAGCAAGCAAATGTCGGTAAACAAAAATGTTTAAACGCTTATAACTCCGGATCCATCGGACCTATTAAAATGAAAGTGGTCCCACTGTAAAGGCCAGACCTCATACTTTCAGATAGTACCAAATTAAATACTAGCAAGTCCAAGGCCAAGTCCAGAAAGTCCAGAGGTAAATAGAAATTTTTAAACGCTTATAACTCCGGATCCATCGGACCTATTAAAATGAAAGTGGTCCCATTGGAAAGGCCAGAGCTCGTTCTTTCGGATAGTGACAAAATAAACACGAGCAAGTCCAAATCCAAGTCGAGAAAGTTTAAATTTGAAAGTATAAACGAGGTCTTCATCACTCACACACACACAGAAACAGTTTTTCTATTCAAAATTCTTGTCGACATTTTTTTTGTCAAATACCAGGCCAACAGAATCGCATAGCAAGCAAATGTCGGTAAACAAAAATGTTTAAACGCTTATAACTTCGGA
Source organism: Sarcophaga variegata (assembly GCA_932273835.1). Taxonomy (NCBI): domain Eukaryota; kingdom Metazoa; phylum Arthropoda; class Insecta; order Diptera; family Sarcophagidae; genus Sarcophaga; species Sarcophaga variegata. The sequence continues at coordinate 64,143,091 of OW026362.1, forward strand.
TCCATCGGACCTATTAAAATGAAAGTGGTCCCATTGGAAAGGCCAGACCTCATACTTTCAGATAGTACCAAATTAAATACGAGCAAGTCCAAGGCCAAGTCCAGAAAGTCCAGAGGTAAATAGAAATTTTTAAACGCTTATAACTCCGGATCCATCGGACCTATTAAAATGAAAGTGGTCCCATTGGAAAGGCCAGAGCTCGCGCTTTCAGATAGTGATAAAATAAACACGAGCAAGTCCAAGTCCAAGTCGAGAAAGTTTAAATTTGAAAGTATAAACGAGGTCTTCATCACTCACACACACACAGAAACAGTTTTTCTATTCAAAATTCTTGTCGACATTTTTTTTGTCAAATACCAGGCCAACAGAATCGCATAGCAAGCAAATGTCGGTAAACAAAAATGTTTAAGCGCTTATAACTTCGGATCCATCGGACCTATTAAAATGAAAGTGGTCCCACTGTAAAGGCCAGACCTCATACTTTCAGATAGTACCAAATTAAATACTAGCAAGTCCAAGGCCAAGTCCAGAAAGTCCAGAGGTAAATAGAAATTTTTAAACGCTTATAACTCCGGATCCATCGGACCTATTAAAATGAAAGTGGTCCCATTGGAAAGGCCAGAGCTCGTACTTTCAGATAGTGATATAATAAACACGAGCAAGTCCAAGTCCAAGTCGAGAAAGTTTAAATTTGAAAGTATAAACGAGGTCTTCATCACTCACACACACACAGAAACAGTTTTTCTATTCAAAATTCTTGTCGAAATTTTTTTTGTCAAATACCAGGCCAACAGAATCGCATAGCAAGCAAATGTCGGTAAACAAAAATGTTTAAACGCTTATAACTCCGGATCCATCGGACCTATTAAAATGAAACTGGTCCCACTGTAAAGGCCAGACCTCATACTTTCAGATAGTACCAAATTAAATACTAGCAAGTCCAAGGCCAAGTCCAGAAAGTCCAGAGGTAAATAGAAATTTTTAAACGCTTATAACTCCGGATCCATCGGACCTATTAAAATGAAAGTGGTCCCATTGGAAAGGCCAGAGCTCGTGCTTTCAGATAGTGATAAAATAAACACGAGCAAGTCCAAGTCCAAGTCGAGAAAGTTTAAATTTGAAAGTATAAACGAGGTCTTCATCACTCACACACACACAGAAACAGTTTTTCTATTCAAAATTCTTGTCGACATTTTTTTTGTCAAATACCAGGCCAACAGAATCGCATAGCAAGCAAATGTCGGTAAACAAAAATGTTTAAGCGCTTATAACTTCGGATCCATCGGACCTATTAAAATGAAAGTGGTCCCACTGTAAAGGCCAGACCTCATACTTTCAGATAGTACCAAATTAAATACTAGCAAGTCCAAGGCCAAGTCCAGAAAGTCCAGAGGTAAATAGAAATTTTTAAACGCTTATAACTCCGGATCCATCGGACCTATTAAAATGAAAGTGGTCCCATTGGAAAGGCCAGAGCTTGTGCTTTCAGATAGTGATAAAATAAACACGAGCAAGTCCAAGTCCAAGTCGAGAAAGTTTAAATTTGAAAGTATAAACGAGGTCTTCATCACTCACACACACACAGAAACAGTTTTTCTATTCAAAATTCTTGTCGACATTTTTTTTGTCAAATACCAGGCCAACAGAATCGCATAGCAAGCAAATGTCGGTAAACAAAAATGTTTAAGCGCTTATAACTTCGGATCCATCGGACCTATTAAAATGAAAGTGGTCCCACTGTAAAGGCCAGACCTCATACTTTCAGATAGTACCAAATTAAATACTAGCAAGTCCAAGGCCAAGTCCAGAAAGTCTAGAGGTAAATAGAAATTTTTAAACGCTTATAACTCCGGATCCATCTGACCTATTAAAATGAAAGTGGTCCCATTGGAAAGGCCAGAGCTCGTACTTTCAGATAGTGATATAATAAACACGAGCAAGTCCAAGTCCAAGTCGAGAAAGTTTAAATTTGAAAGTATAAACGAGGTCTTCATCACTCACACACACACAGAAACAGTTTTTCTATTCAAAATTCTTGTCGAAATTTTTTTTGTCAAATACCAGGCCAACAGAATCGCATAGCAAGCAAATGTCGGTAAACAAAAATGTTTAAACGCTTATAACTCCGGATCCATCGGACCTATTAAAATGAAACTGGTCCCACTGTAAAGGCCAGACCTCATACTTTCAGATAGTACCAAATTAAATACTAGCAAGTCCAAGGCCAAGTCCAGAAAGTCCAGAGGTAAATAGAAATTTTTAAACGCTTATAACTCCGGATCCATCGGACCTATTAAAATGAAAGTGGTCCCATTGGAAAGGCCAGAGCTCGTGCTTTCAGATAGTGATAAAATAAACACGAGCAAGTCCAAGTCCAAGTCGAGAAAGTTTAAATTTGAAAGTATAAACGAGGTCTTCATCACTCACACACACACAGAAACAGTTTTTCTATTCAAAATTCTTGTCGACATTTTTTTTGTCAAATACCAGGCCAACAGAATCGCATAGCAAGCAAATGTCGGTAAACAAAAATGTTTAAGCGCTTATAACTTCGGATCCATCGGACCTATTAAAATGAAAGTGGTCCCACTGTAAAGGCCAGACCTCATACTTTCAGATAGTACCAAATTAAATACTAGCAAGTCCAAGGCCAAGTCCAGAAAGTCCAGAGGTAAATAGAAATTTTTAAACGCTTATAACTCCGGATCCATCGGACCTATTAAAATGAAAGTGGTCCCATTGAAAAGGCCAGAGCTCGTACTTTCAGATAGTGATATAATAAACACGAGCAAGTCCAAGTCCAAGTCGAGAAAGTTTAAATTTGAAAGTATAAACGAGGTCTTCATCACTCACACACACACAGAAACAGTTTTTCTATTCAAAATTCTTGTCGAAATTTTTTTTGTCAAATACCAGGCCAACAGAATCGCATAGCAAGCAAATGTCGGTAAACAAAAATGTTTAAACGCTTATAACTCCGGATCCATCGGACCTATTAAAATGAAACTGGTCCCACTGTAAAGGCCAGACCTCATACTTTCAGATAGTACCAAATTAAGTACTAGCAAGTCCAAGGCCAAGTCCAGAAAGTCCAGAGGTAAATAGAAATTTTTAAACGCTTATAACTCCGGATCCATCGGACCTATTAAAATGAAAGTGGTCCCATTGGAAAGGCCAGAGCTCGTGCTTTCAGATAGTGATAAAATAAACACGAGCAAGTCCAAGTCCAAGTCGAGAAAGTTTAAATTTGAAAGTATAAACGAGGTCTTCATCACTCACACACACACAGAAACAGTTTTTCTATTCAAAATTCTTGTCGACATTTTTTTTGTCAAATACCAGGCCAACAGAATCGCATAGCAAGCAAATGTCGGTAAACAAAAATGTTTAAACGCTTATAACTTCGGATCCATCGGACCTATTAAAATGAAAGTGGTCCCACTGTAAAGGCCAGACCTCATACTTTCAGATAGTACCAAATTAAATACTAGCAAGTCCAAGGCCAAGTCCAGAAAGTCCAGAGGTAAATAGAAATTTTTAAACGCTTATAACTTCGGATCCATCGGACCTATTAAAATGAAAGTGGTCCCATTGGAAAGGCCAGAGCTCGTTCTTTCGGATAGTGACAAAATAAACACGAGCAAGTCCAAATCCAAGTCGAGAAAGTTTAAATTTGAAAGTATAAACGAGGTCTTCATCACTCACACACACACAGAAACAGTTTTTCTATTCAAAATTCTTGTCGACATTTTTTTTGTCAAATACCAGGCCAACAGAATCGCATAGCAAGCAAATGTCGGTAAACAAAAATGTTTAAACGCTTATAACTTCGGATCCATCGGACCTATTAAAATGAAAGTGGTCCCACTGTAAAGGCCAGACCTCATACTTTCAGATAGTACCAAATTAAATACGAGCAAGTCCAAGGCCAAGTCCAGAAAGTCCAGAGGTAAATAGAAATTTTTAAACGCTTATAACTCCGGATCCATCGGACCTATTAAAATGAAAGTGGTCCCATTGGAAAGGCCAGAGCTCGTACTTTCAGATAGTGATATAATAAACACGAGCAAGTCCAAGTCCAAGTCGAGAAAGTTTAAATTTGAAAGTACAAACGAGGTCTTCATCACTCACACACACACAGAAACAGTTTTTCTATTCAAAATTCTTGTCGACATTTTTTTTGTCAAATACCAGGCCAACAGAATCGCATAGCAAGCAAATGTCGGTAAACAAAAATGTTTAAACGCTTATAACTCCGGATCCATCGGACCTATTAAAATGAAAGTGGTCCCACTGTAAAGGCCAGACCTCATACTTTCAGATAGTACCAAATTAAATACTAGCAAGTCCAAGGCCAAGTCCAGAAAGTCCAGAGGTAAATAGAAATTTTTAAACGCTTATAACTCCGGATCCATCGGACCTATTAAAATGAAAGTGGTCCCATTGGAAAGGCCAGAGCTCGTTCTTTCGGATAGTGACAAAATAAACACGAGCAAGTCCAAATCCAAGTCGAGAAAGTTTAAATTTGAAAGTATAAACGAGGTCTTCATCACTCACACACACACAGAAACAGTTTTTCTATTCAAAATTCTTGTCGACATTTTTTTTGTCAAATACCAGGCCAACAGAATCGCATAGCAAGCAAATGTCGGTAAACAAAAATGTTTAAACGCTTATAACTTCGGATCCATCGGACCTATTAAAATGAAAGTGGTCCCATTGGAAAGGCCAGACCTCATACTTTCAGATAGTACCAAATTAAATACGAGCAAGTCCAAGGCCAAGTCCAGAAAGTCCAGAGGTAAATAGAAATTTTTAAACGCTTATAACTCCGGATCCATCGGACCTATTAAAATGAAAGTGGTCCCATTGGAAAGGCCAGAGCTCGCGCTTTCAGATAGTGATAAAATAAACACGAGCAAGTCCAAGTCCAAGTCGAGAAAGTTTAAATTTGAAAGTATAAACGAGGTCTTCATCACTCACACACACACAGAAACAGTTTTTCTATTCAAAATTCTTGTCGACATTTTTTTTGTCAAATACCAGGCCAACAGAATCGCATAGCAAGCAAATGTCGGTAAACAAAAATGTTTAAGCGCTTATAACTTCGGATCCATCGGACCTATTAAAATGAAAGTGGTCCCACTGTAAAGGCCAGACCTCATACTTTCAGATAGTACCAAATTAAATACTAGCAAGTCCAAGGCCAAGTCCAGAAAGTCCAGAGGTAAATAGAAATTTTTAAACGCTTATAACTCCGGATCCATCGGACCTATTAAAATGAAAGTGGTCCCATTGGAAAGGCCAGAGCTCGTACTTTCAGATAGTGATATAATAAACACGAGCAAGTCCAAGTCCAAGTCGAGAAAGTTTAAATTTGAAAGTATAAACGAGGTCTTCATCACTCACACACACACAGAAACAGTTTTTCTATTCAAAATTCTTGTCGAAATTTTTTTTGTCAAATACCAGGCCAACAGAATCGCATAGCAAGCAAATGTCGGTAAACAAAAATGTTTAAACGCTTATAACTCCGGATCCATCGGACCTATTAAAATGAAACTGGTCCCACTGTAAAGGCCAGACCTCATACTTTCAGATAGTACCAAATTAAATACTAGCAAGTCCAAGGCCAAGTCCAGAAAGTCCAGAGGTAAATAGAAATTTTTAAACGCTTATAACTCCGGATCCATCGGACCTATTAAAATGAAAGTGGTCCCATTGGAAAGGCCAGAGCTCGTGCTTTCAGATAGTGATAAAATAAACACGAGCAAGTCCAAGTCCAAGTCGAGAAAGTTTAAATTTGAAAGTATAAACGAGGTCTTCATCACTCACACACACACAGAAACAGTTTTTCTATTCAAAATTCTTGTCGACATTTTTTTTGTCAAATACCAGGCCAACAGAATCGCATAGCAAGCAAATGTCGGTAAACAAAAATGTTTAAGCGCTTATAACTTCGGATCCATCGGACCTATTAAAATGAAAGTGGTCCCACTGTAAAGGCCAGACCTCATACTTTCAGATAGTACCAAATTAAATACTAGCAAGTCCAAGGCCAAGTCCAGAAAGTCCAGAGGTAAATAGAAATTTTTAAACGCTTATAACTCCGGATCCATCGGACCTATTAAAATGAAAGTGGTCCCATTGGAAAGGCCAGAGCTCGTACTTTCAGATAGTGATATAATAAACACGAGCAAGTCCAAGTCCAAGTCGAGAAAGTTTAAATTTGAAAGTATAAACGAGGTCTTCATCACTCACACACACACAGAAACAGTTTTTCTATTCAAAATTCTTGTCGAAATTTTTTTTGTCAAATACCAGGCCAACAGAATCGCATAGCAAGCAAATGTCGGTAAACAAAAATGTTTAAACGCTTATAACTCCGGATCCATCGGACCTATTAAAATGAAACTGGTCCCACTGTAAAGGCCAGACCTCATACTTTCAGATAGTACCAAATTAAATACTAGCAAGTCCAAGGCCAAGTCCAGAAAGTCCAGAGGTAAATAGAAATTTTTAAACGCTTATAACTCCGGATCCATCGGACCTATTAAAATGAAAGTGGTCCCATTGGAAAGGCCAGAGCTCGTGCTTTCAGATAGTGATAAAATAAACACGAGCAAGTCCAAGTCCAAGTCGAGAAAGTTTAAATTTGAAAGTATAAACGAGGTCTTCATCACTCACACACACACAGAAACAGTTTTTCTATTCAAAATTCTTGTCGACATTTTTTTTGTCAAATACCAGGCCAACAGAATCGCATAGCAAGCAAATGTCGGTAAACAAAAATGTTTAAGCGCTTATAACTTCGGATCCATCGGACCTATTAAAATGAAAGTGGTCCCACTGTAAAGGCCAGACCTCATACTTTCAGATAGTACCAAATTAAATACTAGCAAGTCCAAGGCCAAGTCCAGAAAGTCCAGAGGTAAATAGAAATTTTTAAACGCTTATAACTCCGGATCCATCGGACCTATTAAAATGAAAGTGGTCCCATTGGAAAGGCCAGAGCTCGTACTTTCAGATAGTGATATAATAAACACGAGCAAGTCCAAGTCCAAGTCGAGAAAGTTTAAATTTGAAAGTATAAACGAGGTCTTCATCACTCACACACACACAGAAACAGTTTTTCTATTCAAAATTCTTGTCGAAATTTTTTTTGTCAAATACCAGGCCAACAGAATCGCATAGCAAGCAAATGTCGGTAAACAAAAATGTTTAAACGCTTATAACTCCGGATCCATCGGACCTATTAAAATGAAACTGGTCCCACTGTAAAGGCCAGACCTCATACTTTCAGATAGTACCAAATTAAATACTAGCAAGTCCAAGGCCAAGTAAAGAAAGTCCAGAGGTAAATAGAAATTTTTAAACGCTTATAACTCCGGATCCATCGGACCTATTAAAATGAAAGTGGTCCCATTGGAAAGGCCAGAGCTCGTGCTTTCAGATAGTGATAAAATAAACACGAGCAAGTCCAAGTCCAAGTCGAGAAAGTTTAAATTTGAAAGTATAAACGAGGTCTTCATCACTCACACACACACAGAAACAGTTTTTCTATTCAAAATTCTTGTCGACATTTTTTTTGTCAAATACCAGGCCAACAGAATCGCATAGCAAGCAAATGTCGGTAAACAAAAATGTTTAAGCGCTTATAACTTCGGATCCATCGGACCTATTAAAATGAAAGTGGTCCCACTGTAAAGGCCAGACCTCATACTTTCAGATAGTACCAAATTAAATACTAGCAAGTCCAAGGCCAAGTCCAGAAAGTCCAGAGGTAAATAGAAATTTTTAAACGCTTATAACTCCGGATCCATCGGACCTATTAAAATGAAAGTGGTCCCATTGAAAAGGCCAGAGCTCGTACTTTCAGATAGTGATATAATAAACACGAGCAAGTCCAAGTCCAAGTCGAGAAAGTTTAAATTTGAAAGTATAAACGAGGTCTTCATCACTCACACACACACAGAAACAGTTTTTCTATTCAAAATTCTTGTCGAAATTTTTTTTGTCAAATACCAGGCCAACAGAATCGCATAGCAAGCAAATGTCGGTAAACAAAAATGTTTAAACGCTTATAACTCCGGATCCATCGGACCTATTAAAATGAAACTGGTCCCACTGTAAAGGCCAGACCTCATACTTTCAGATAGTACCAAATTAAATACTAGCAAGTCCAAGGCCAAGTCCAGAAAGTCCAGAGGTAAATAGAAATTTTTAAACGCTTATAACTCCGGATCCATCGGACCTATTAAAATGAAAGTGGTCCCATTGGAAAGGCCAGAGCTCGTGCTTTCAGATAGTGATAAAATAAACACGAGCAAGTCCAAGTCCAAGTCGAGAAAGTTTAAATTTGAAAGTATAAACGAGGTCTTCATCACTCACACACACACAGAAACAGTTTTTCTATTCAAAATTCTTGTCGACATTTTTTTTGTCAAATACCAGGCCAACAGAATCGCATAGCAAGCAAATGTCGGTAAACAAAAATGTTTAAACGCTTATAACTTCGGATCCATCGGACCTATTAAAATGAAAGTGGTCCCACTGTAAAGGCCAGACCTCATACTTTCAGATAGTACCAAATTAAATACTAGCAAGTCCAAGGCCAAGTCCAGAAAGTCCAGAGGTAAATAGAAATTTTTAAACGCTTATAACTTCGGATCCATCGGACCTATTAAAATGAAAGTGGTCCCATTGGAAAGGCCAGAGCTCGTTCTTTCGGATAGTGACAAAATAAACACGAGCAAGTCCAAATCCAAGTCGAGAAAGTTTAAATTTGAAAGTATAAACGAGGTCTTCATCACTCACACACACACAGAAACAGTTTTTCTATTCAAAATTCTTGTCGACATTTTTTTTGTCAAATACCAGGCCAACAGAATCGCATAGCAAGCAAATGTCGGTAAACAAAAATGTTTAAACGCTTATAACTTCGGATCCATCGGACCTATTAAAATGAAAGTGGTCCCACTGTAAAGGCCAGACCTCATACTTTCAGATAGTACCAAATTAAATACGAGCAAGTCCAAGGCCAAGTCCAGAAAGTCCAGAGGTAAATAGAAATTTTTAAACGCTTATAACTCCGGATCCATCGGACCTATTAAAATGAAAGTGGTCCCATTGGAAAGGCCAGAGCTCGTACTTTCAGATAGTGATATAATAAACACGAGCAAGTCCAAGTCCAAGTCGAGAAAGTTTAAATTTGAAAGTATAAACGAGGTCTTCATCACTCACACACACACAGAAACAGTTTTTCTATTCAAAATTCTTGTCGACATTTTTTTTGTCAAATACCAGGCCAACAGAATCGCATAGCAAGCAAATGTCGGTAAACAAAAATGTTTAAACGCTTATAACTCCGGATCCATCGGACCTATTAAAATGAAAGTGGTCCCACTGTAAAGGCCAGACCTCATACTTTCAGATAGTACCAAATTAAATACTAGCAAGTCCAAGGCCAAGTCCAGAAAGTCCAGAGGTAAATATAAATTTTTAAACGCTTATAACTCCGGATCCATCGGACCTATTAAAATGAAAGTGGTCCCATTGGAAAGGCCAGAGCTCGTTCTTTCGGATAGTGACAAAATAAACACGAGCAAGTCCAAATCCAAGTCGAGAAAGTTTAAATTTGAAAGTATAAACGAGGTCTTCATCACTCACACACACACAGAAACAGTTTTTCTATTCAAAATTCTTGTCGACATTTTTTTTGTCAAATACCAGGCCAACAGAATCGCATAGCAAGCAAATGTCGGTAAACAAAAATGTTTAAACGCTTATAACTTCGGATCCATCGGACCTATTAAAATGAAAGTGGTCCCACTGTAAAGGCCAGACCTCATACTTTCAGATAGTACCAAATTAAATACGAGCAAGTCCAAGGCCAAGTCCAGAAAGTCCAGAGGTAAATAGAAATTTTTAAACGCTTATAACTCCGGATCCATCGGACCTATTAAAATGAAAGTGGTCCCATTGGAAAGGCCAGAGCTCGTACTTTCAGATAGTGATATAATAAACACGAGCAAGTCCAAGTCCAAGTCGAGAAAGTTTAAATTTGAAAGTATAAACGAGGTCTTCATCACTCACACACACACAGAAACAGTTTTTCTATTCAAAATTCTTGTCGACATTTTTTTTGTCAAATACCAGGCCAACAGAATCGCATAGCAAGCAAATGTCGGTAAACAAAAATGTTTAAACGCTTATAACTTCGGATCCATCGGACCTATTAAAATGAAAGTGGTCCCACTGTAAAGGCCAGACCTCATACTTTCAGATAGTACCAAATTAAATACGAGCAAGTCCAAGGCCAAGTCCAGAAAGTCCAGAGGTAAATATAAATTTTTAAACGCTTATAACTTCGGATCCATCGGACCTATTAAAATGAAAGTGGTCGCACTGTAAAGGCCAGACCTCATACTTTCAGATAGTACCAAATTAAATACGAGCAAGTCCAAGGCCAAGTCCAGAAAGTCCAGAGGTAAATAGAAATTTTTAAACGCTTATAACTTCGGATCCATCGGACCTATTAAAATGAAAGTGGTCCCATTGGAAAGGCCAGAGCTCGTTCTTTCGGATAGTGACAAAATAAACACGAGCAAGTCCAAATCCAAGTCGAGAAAGTTTAAATTTGAAAGTATAAACGAGGTCTTCATCACTCACACACACACCGAAACAGTTTTTCTATTCAAAATTCTTGTCGACATTTTTTTTTATCAAATACCAGGCCAACAGAATCGCATAGCAAGCAAATGTCGGTAAACAAAAATGTTTAAACGCTTATAACTTCGGATCCATCGGACCTATTAAAATGAAAGTGGTCCCACTGTAAAGGCCAGACCTCATACTTTCAGATAGTACCAAATTAAATACGAGCAAGTCCAAGGCCAAGTCCAGAAAGTCCAGAGGTAAATAGAAATGTTTAAACGCTTATAACTTCGGATCCATCGGACCTATTAAAATGAAAGTGGTCCCACTGTAAAGGCCAGACCTCATACTTTCAGATAGTACCAAATTAAATACGAGCAAGTCCAAGGCCAAGTCCAGAAAGTCCAGAGGTAAATAGAAATTTTTAAACGCTTATAACTCCGGATCCATCGGACCTATTAAAATGAAAGTGGTCCCATTGGAAAGGCCAGAGCTCGTACTTTCAGATAGTGATATAATAAACACGAGCAAGTCCAAGTCCAAGTCGAGAAAGTTTAAATTTGAAAGTATAAACGAGGTCTTCATCACTCACACACACACAGAAACAGTTTTTCTATTCAAAATTCTTGTCGAAATTTTTTTTGTCAAATACCAGGCCAACAGAATCGCATAGCAAGCAAATGTCGGTAAACAAAAATGTTTAAACGCTTATAACTCCGGATCCGTCGGACCTATTAAAATGAAAGTGGTCCCACTGTAAAGGCCAGACCTCATACTTTCAGATAGTACCAAATTAAATACTAGCAAGTCCAAGGCCAAGTCCAGAAAGTCCAGAGGTAAATAGAAATTTTTACACGCTTATAACTCCGGATCCATCGGACCTATTAAAATGAAAGTGGTCCCATTGGAAAGGCCAGAGCTCGTTCTTTCGGATAGTGACAAAATAAACACGAGCAAGTCCAAATCCAAGTCGAGAAAGTTTAAATTTGAAAGTATAAACGAGGTCTTCATCACTCACACACACACAGAAACAGTTTTTCTATTCAAAATTCTTGTCGACATTTTTTTTGTCAAATACCAGGCCAACAGAATCGCATAGCAAGCAAATGTCGGTAAACAAAAATGTTTAAACGCTTATAACTTCGGATCCATCGGACCTATTAAAATGAAAGTGGTCCCACTGTAAAGGCCAGACCTCATACTTTCAGATAGTACCAAATTAAATACTAGCAAGTCCAAGGCCAAGTCCAGAAAGTCCAGAGGTAAATATAAATTTTTAAACGCTTATAACTTCGGATCCATCGGACCTATTAAAATGAAAGTGGTCGCACTGTAAAGGCCAGACCTCATACTTTCAGATAGTACCAAATTAAATACGAGCAAGTCCAAGGCCAAGTCCAGAAAGTCCAGAGGTAAATAGAAATTTTTAAACGCTTATAACTTCGGATCCATCGGACCTATTAAAATGAAAGTGGTCCCATTGGAAAGGCCAGAGCTCGTTCTTTCGGATAGTGACAAAATAAACACGAGCAAGTCCAAATCCAAGTCGAGAAAGTTTAAATTTGAAAGTATAAACGAGGTCTTCATCACTCACACACACACAGAAACAGTTTTTCTATTCAAAATTCTTGTCGACATTTTTTTTGTCAAATACCAGGCCAACAGAATCGCATAGCAAGCAAATGTCGGTAAACAAAAATGTTTAAACGCTTATAACTTCGGATCCATCGGACCTATTAAAATGAAAGTGGTCCCACTGTAAAGGCCAGACCTCATACTTTCAGATAGTACCAAATTAAATACGAGCAAGTCCAAGGCCAAGTCCAGAAAGTCCAGAGGTAAATATAAATTTTTAAACGCTTATAACTTCGGATCCATCGGACCTATTAAAATGAAAGTGGTCGCACTGTAAAGGCCAGACCTCATACTTTCAGATAGTACCAAATTAAATACGAGCAAGTCCAAGGCCAAGTCCAGAAAGTCCAGAGGTAAATAGAAATTTTTAAACGCTTATAACTTCGGATCCATCGGACCTATTAAAATGAAAGTGGTCCCATTGGAAAGGCCAGAGCTCGTTCTTTCGGATAGTGACAAAATAAACACGAGCAAGTCCAAATCCAAGTCGAGAAAGTTTAAATTTGAAAGTATAAACGAGGTCTTCATCACTCACACACACACCGAAACAGTTTTTCTATTCAAAATTCTTGTCGACATTTTTTTTTATCAAATACCAGGCCAACAGAATCGCATAGCAAGCAAATGTCGGTAAACAAAAATGTTTAAACGCTTATAACTTCGGATCCATCGGACCTATTAAAATGAAAGTGGTCCCACTGTAAAGGCCAGACCTCATACTTTCAGATAGTACCAAATTAAATACGAGCAAGTCCAAGGCCAAGTCCAGAAAGTCCAGAGGTAAATAGAAATGTTTAAACGCTTATAACTTCGGATCCATCGGACCTATTAAAATGAAAGTGGTCCCACTGTAAAGGCCAGACCTCATACTTTCAGATAGTACCAAATTAAATACGAGCAAGTCCAAGGCCAAGTCCAGAAAGTCCAGAGGTAAATATAAATTTTTAAACGCTTATAACTCCGGATCCATCGGACCTATTAAAATGAAAGTGGTCCCATTGGAAAGGCCAGAGCTCGTACTTTCAGATAGTGATATAATAAACACGAGCAAGTCCAAGTCCAAGTCGAGAAAGTTTAAATTTGAAAGTATAAACGAGGTCTTCATCACTCACACACACACAGAAACAGTTTTTCTATTCAAAATTCTTGTCGAAATTTTTTTTGTCAAATACCAGGCCAACAGAATCGCATAGCAAGCAAATGTCGGTAAACAAAAATGTTTAAACGCTTATAACTCCGGATCCGTCGGACCTATTAAAATGAAAGTGGTCCCACTGTAAAGGCCAGACCTCATACTTCCAGATAGTACCAAATTAAATACTAGCAAGTCCAAGGCCAAGTCCAGAAAGTCCAGAGGTAAATAGAAATTTTTAAACGCTTATAACTCCGGATCCATCGGACCTATTAAAATGAAAGTGGTCCCATTGGAAAGGCCAGAGCTCGTTCTTTCGGATAGTGACAAAATAAACACGAGCAATTCCAAATCCAAGTCGAGAAAGTTTAAATTTGAAAGTATAAACGAGGTCTTCATCACTCACACACACACAGAAACAGTTTTTCTATTCAAAATTCTTGTCGACATTTTTTTTGTCAAATACCAGGCCAACAGAATCGCATAGCAAGCAAATGTCGGTAAACAAAAATGTTTAAACGCTTATAACTTCGGATCCATCGGACCTATTAAAATGAAAGTGGTCCCACTGTAAAGGCCAGACCTCATACTTTCAGATAGTACCAAATTAAATACTAGCAAGTCCAAGGCCAAGTCCAGAAAGTCCAGAGGTAAATATAAATTTTTAAACGCTTATAACTTCGGATCCATCGGACCTATTAAAATGAAAGTGGTCGCACTGTAAAGGCCAGACCTCATACTTTCAGATAGTACCAAATTAAATACGAGCAAGTCCAAGGCCAAGTCCAGAAAGTCCAGAGGTAAATAGAAATTTTTAAACGCTTATAACTTCGGATCCATCGGACCTATTAAAATGAAAGTGGTCCCATTGGAAAGGCCAGAGCTCGTTCTTTCGGATAGTGACAAAATAAACACGAGCAAGTCCAAATCCAAGTCGAGAAAGTTTAAATTTGAAAGTATAAACGAGGTCTTCATCACTCACACACACACCGAAACAGTTTTTCTATTCAAAATTCTTGTCGACATTTTTTTTATCAAATACCAGGCCAACAGAATCGCATAGCAAGCAAATGTCGGTAAACAAAAATGTTTAAACGCTTATAACTTCGGATCCATCGGACCTATTAAAATGAAAGTGGTCCCACTGTAAAGGCCAGACCTCATACTTTCAGATAGTACCAAATTAAATACGAGCAAGTCCAAGGCCAAGTCCAGAAAGTCCAGAGGTAAATAGAAATTTTTAAACGCTTATAACTTCGGATCCATCGGACCTATTAAAATGAAAGTGGTCCCACTGTAAAGGCCAGACCTCATACTTTCAGATAGTACCAAATTAAATACGAGCAAGTCCAAGGCCAAGTCCAGAAAGTCCAGAGGTAAATAGAAATTTTTAAACGCTTATAACTCCGGATCCATCGGACCTATTAAAATGAAAGTGGTCCCATTGGAAAGGCCAGAGCTCGTTCTTTCGGATAGTGACAAAATAAACACGAGCAAGTCCAAATCCAAGTCGAGAAAGTTTAAATTTGAAAGTATAAACGAGGTCTTCATCACTCACACACACACAGAAACAGTTTTTCTATTCAAAATTCTTGTCGACATTTTTTTTGTCAAATACCAGGCCAACAGAATCGCATAACAAGCAAATGTCGGTAAACAAAAATGTTTAAACGCTTATAACTTCGGATCCATCGGACCTATTAAAATGAAAGTGGTCCCACTGTAAAGGCCAGACCTCATACTTTCAGATAGTACCAAATTAAATACGAGCAAGTCCAAGGCCAAGTCCAGAAAGTCCAGAGGTAAATAGAAATTTTTAAACGCTTATAACTCCGGATCCATCGGACCTATTAAAATGAAAGTGGTCCCATTGGAAAGGCCAGAGCTCGTACTTTCAGATAGTGATATAATAAACACGAGCAAGTCCAAGTCCAAGTCGAGAAAGTTTAAATTTGAAAGTATAAACGAGGTCTTCATCACTCACACACACACAGAAACAGTTTTTCTATTCAAAATTCTTGTCGAAATTTTTTTTGTCAAATACCAGGCCAACAGAATCGCATAGCAAGCAAATGTCGGTAAACAAAAATGTTTAAACGCTTATAACTCCGGATCCGTCGGACCTATTAAAATGAAAGTGGTCCCACTGTAAAGGCCAGACCTCATACTTTCAGATAGTACCAAATTAAATACTATCAAGTCCAAGGCCAAGTCCAGAAAGTCCAGAGGTAAATAGAAATTTTTAAACGCTTATAACTCCGGATCCATCGGACCTATTAAAATGAAAGTGGTCCCATTGGAAAGGCCAGAGCTCGTTCTTTCGGATAGTGACAAAATAAACACGAGCAAGTCCAAATCCAAGTCGAGAAAGTTTAAATTTGAAAGTATAAACGAGGTCTTCATCACTCACACACACACAGAAACAGTTTTTCTATTCAAAATTCTTGTCGACATTTTTTTTGTCAAATACCAGGCCAACAGAATCGCATAGCAAGCAAATGTCGGTAAACAAAAATGTTTAAACGCTTATAACTTCGGATCCATCGGACCTATTAAAATGAAAGTGGTCCCACTGTAAAGGCCAGACCTCATACTTTCAGATAGTACCAAATTAAATACTAGCAAGTCCAAGGCCAAGTCCAGAAAGTCCAGAGGTAAATATAAATTTTTAAACGCTTATAACTTCGGATCCATCGGACCTATTAAAATGAAAGTGGTCGCACTGTAAAGGCCAGACCTCATACTTTCAGATAGTACCAAATTAAATACGAGCAAGTCCAAGGCCAAGTCCAGAAAGTCCAGAGGTAAATAGAAATTTTTAAACGCTTATAACTTCGGATCCATCGGACCTATTAAAATGAAAGTGGTCCCATTGGAAAGGCCAGAGCTCGTTCTTTCGGATAGTGACAAAATAAACACGAGCAAGTCCAAATCCAAGTCGAGAAAGTTTAAATTTGAAAGTATAAACGAGGTCTTCATCACTCACACACACACCGAAACAGTTTTTCTATTCAAAATTCTTGTCGACATTTTTTTCGTCAAATACCAGGCCAACAGAATCGCATAGCAAGCAAATGTCGGTAAACAAAAATGTTTAAACGCTTATAACTTCGGATTCATCGGACCTATTAAAATGAAAGTGGTCCCACTGTAAAGGCCAGACCTCATACTTTCAGATAGTACCAAATTAAATACGAGCAAGTCCAAGGCCAAGTCCAGAAAGTCCAGAGGTAAATAGAAATTTTTAAACGCTTATAACTTCGGATCCATCGGACCTATTAAAATGAAAGTGGTCCCACTGTAAAGGCCAGACCTCATACTTTCAGATAGTACCAAATTAAATACGAGCAAGTCCAAGGCCAAGTCCAGAAAGTCCAGAGGTAAATAGAAATTTTTAAACGCTTATAACTTCGGATCCATCGGACCTATTAAAATGAAAGTGGTCCCATTGGAAAGGCCAGAGCTCGTTCTTTCGGATAGTGACAAAATAAACACGAGCAAGTCCAAATCCAAGTCGAGAAAGTTTAAATTTGAAAGTATAAACGAGGTCTTCATCACTCACACACACACAGAAACAGTTTTTCTATTCAAAATTCTTGTCGACATTTTTTTTGTCAAATACCAGGCCAACAGAATCGCATAGCAAGCAAATGTCGGTAAACAAAAATGTTTAAACGCTTATAACTTCGGATCCATCGGACCTATTAAAATGAAAGTGGTCCCACTGTAAAGGCCAGACCTCATACTTTCAGATAGTACCAAATTAAATACTAGCAAGTCCAAGGCCAAGTCCAGAAAGTCCAGAGGTAAATATAAATTTTTAAACGCTTATAACTTCGGATCCATCGGACCTATTAAAATGAAAGTGGTCGCACTGTAAAGGCCAGACCTCATACTTTCAGATAGTACCAAATTAAATACGAGCAAGTCCAAGGCCAAGTCCAGAAAGTCCAGAGGTAAATAGAAATTTTTAAACGCTTATAACTTCGGATCCATCGGACCTATTAAAATGAAAGTGGTCCCATTGGAAAGGCCAGAGCTCGTTCTTTCGGATAGTGACAAAATAAACACGAGCAAGTCCAAATCCAAGTCGAGAAAGTTTAAATTTGAAAGTATAAACGAGGTCTTCATCACTCACACACACACCGAAACAGTTTTTCTATTCAAAATTCTTGTCGACATTTTTTTTGTCAAATACCAGGCCAACAGAATCGCATAGCAAGCAAATGTCGGTAAACAAAAATGTTTAAACGCTTATAACTTCGGATTCATCGGACCTATTAAAATGAAAGTGGTCCCACTGTAAAGGCCAGACCTCATACTTTCAGATAGTACCAAATTAAATACGAGCAAGTCCAAGGCCAAGTCCAGAAAGTCCAGAGGTAAATAGAAATTTTTAAACGCTTATAACTTCGGATCCATCGGACCTATTAAAATGAAAGTGGTCCCACTGTAAAGGCCAGACCTCATACTTTCAGATAGTACCAAATTAAATACGAGCAAGTCCAAGGCCAAGTCCAGAAAGTCCAGAGGTAAATAGAAATTTTTAAACGCTTATAACTTCGGATCCATCGGACCTATTAAAATGAAAGTGGTCCCATTGGAAAGGCCAGAGCTCGTTCTTTCGGATAGTGACAAAATAAACACGAGCAAGTCCAAATCCAAGTCGAGAAAGTTTAAATTTGAAAGTATAAACGAGGTCTTCATCACTCACACACACACAGAAACAGTTTTTCTATTCAAAATTCTTGTCGACATTTTTTTTGTCAAATACCAGGCCAACAGAATCGCATAGCAAGCAAATGTCGGTAAACAAAAATGTTTAAACGCTTATAACTTCGGATCCATCGGACCTATTAAAATGAAAGTGGTCCCACTGTAAAGGCCAGACCTCATACTTTCAGATAGTACCAAATTAAATACTAGCAAGTCCAAGGCCAAGTCCAGAAAGTCCAGAGGTAAATAGAAATTTTTAAACGCTTATAACTCCGGATCCATCGGACCTATTAAAATGAAAGTGGTCCCATTGGAAAGGCCAGAGCTCGTACTTTCAGATAGTACCAAATTAAATACTAGCAAGTCCAAGGCCAAGTCCAGAAAGTCCAGAGGTAAATAGAAATTTTTAAACGCTTATAACTTCGGATCCATCGGACCTATTAAAATGAAAGTGGTTCCATTGGAAAGGCCAGAGCTCGTTCTTTCGGATAGTGACAAAATAAACACGAGCAAGTCCAAGTCCAAGTCGAGAAAGTTTAAATTTGAAAGTATAAACGAGGTCTTCATCACTCACACACACACAGAAACAGTTTTTCTATTCAAAATTCTTGTCGACATTTTTTTTGTCAAATACCAGGCCAACAGAATCGCATAGCAAGCAAATGTCGGTAAACAAAAATGTTTAAACGCTTATAACTTCGGATCCATCGGACCTATTAAAATGAAAGTGGTCCCACTGTAAAGGCCAGACCTCATACTTTCAGATAGTACCAAATTAAATACTAGCAAGTCCAAGGCCAAGTCCAGAAAGTCCAGAGGTAAATAGAAATTTTTAAACGCTTATAACTCCGGATCCATCGGACCTATTAAAATGAAAGTGGTCCCATTGGAAAGGCCAGAGCTCGTGCTTTCAGATAGTACCAAATTAAATACTAGCAAGTCCAAGGCCAAGTCCAGAAAGTCCAGAGGTAAATAGAAATTTTTAAACGCTTATAACTTCGGATCCATCGGACCTATTAAAATGAAAGTGGTTCCATTGGAAAGGCCAGAGCTCGTTCTTTCGGATAGTGACAAAATAAACACGAGCAAGTCCAAGTCCAAGTCGAGAAAGTTTAAATTTGAAAGTATAAACGAGGTCTTCATCACTCACACACACACAGAAACAGTTTTTCTATTCAAAATTCTTGTCGACATTTTTTTTGTCAAATACCAGGCCAACAGAATCGCATAGCAAGCAAATGTCGGTAAACAAAAATGTTTAAACGCTTATAACTTCGGATCCATCGGACCTATTAAAATGAAAGTGGTCCCACTGTAAAGGCCAGACCTCATACTTTCAGATAGTACCAAATTAAATACTAGCAAGTCCAAGGCCAAGTCCAGAAAGTCCAGAGGTAAATATAAATTTTTAAACGCTTATAACTTCGGATCCATCGGACCTATTAAAATGAAAGTGGTCGCACTGTAAAGGCCAGACCTCATACTTTCAGATAGTACCAAATTAAATACGAGCAAGTCCAAGGCCAAGTCCAGAAAGTCCAGAGGTAAATAGAAATTTTTAAACGCTTATAACTTCGGATCCATCGGACCTATTAAAATGAAAGTGGTCCCATTGGAAAGGCCAGAGCTCGTTCTTTCGGATAGTGACAAAATAAACACGAGCAAGTCCAAATCCAAGTCGAGAAAGTTTAAATTTGAAAGTATAAACGAGGTCTTCATCACTCACACACACACCGAAACAGTTTTTCTATTCAAAATTCTTGTCGACATTTTTTTTGTCAAATACCAGGCCAACAGAATCGCATAGCAAGCAAATGTCGGTAAACAAAAATGTTTAAACGCTTATAACTTCGGATTCATCGGACCTATTAAAATGAAAGTGGTCCCACTGTAAAGGCCAGACCTCATACTTTCAGATAGTACCAAATTAAATACGAGCAAGTCCAAGGCCAAGTCCAGAAAGTCCAGAGGTAAATAGAAATTTTTAAACGCTTATAACTTCGGATCCATCGGACCTATTAAAATGAAAGTGGTCCCACTGTAAAGGCCAGACCTCATACTTTCAGATAGTACCAAATTAAATACTAGCAAGTCCAAGGCCAAGTCCAGAAAGTCCAGAGGTAAATAGAAATTTTTAAACGCTTATAACTTCGGATCCATCGGACCTATTAAAATGAAAGTGGTTCCATTGGAAAGGCCAGAGCTCGTTCTTTCGGATAGTGACAAAATAAACACGAGCAAGTCCAAGTCCAAGTCGAGAAAGTTTAAATTTGAAAGTATAAACGAGGTCTTCATCACTCACACACACACAGAAACAGTTTTTCTATTCAAAATTCTTGTCGACATTTTTTTTGTCAAATACCAGGCCAACAGAATCGCATAGCAAGCAAATGTCGGTAAACAAAAATGTTTAAACGCTTATAACTTCGGATCCATCGGACCTATTAAAATGAAAGTGGTCCCACTGTAAAGGCCAGACCTCATACTTTCAGATAGTACCAAATTAAATACGAGCAAGTCCAAGGCCAAGTCCAGAAAGTCCAGAGGTAAATAGAAATTTTTAAACGCTTATAACTCCGGATCCATCGGACCTATTAAAATGAAAGTGGTCCCATTGGAAAGGCCAGAGCTCGTACTTTCAGATAGTACCAAATTAAATACGAGCAAGTCCAAGGCCAAGTCCAGAAAGTCCAGAGGTAAATAGAAATTTTTAAACGCTTATAACTCCGGATCCATCGGACCTATTAAAATGAAAGTGGTCCCATTGGAAAGGCCAGAGCTCGTACTTTCAGATAGTACCAAATTAAATACTAGCAAGTCCAAGGCCAAGTCCAGAAAGTCCAGAGGTAAATAGAAATTTTTAAACGCTTATAACTTCGGATCCATCGGACCTATTAAAATGAAAGTGGTTCCATTGGAAAGGCCAGAGCTCGTTCTTTCGGATAGTGACAAAATAAACACGAGCAAGTCCAAGTCCAAGTCGAGAAAGTTTAAATTTGAAAGTATAAACGAGGTCTTCATCACTCACACACACACAGAAACAGTTTTTCTATTCAAAATTCTTGTCGACATTTTTTTTGTCAAATACCAGGCCAACAGAATCGCATAGCAAGCAAATGTCGGTAAACAAAAATGTTTAAACGCTTATAACTTCGGATCCATCGGACCTATTAAAATGAAAGTGGTCCCACTGTAAAGGCCAGACCTCATACTTTCAGATAGTACCAAATTAAATACTAGCAAGTCCAAGGCCAAGTCCAGAAAGTCCAGAGGTAAATATAAATTTTTAAACGCTTATAACTTCGGATCCATCGGGCCTATTAAAATGAAAGTGGTCGCACTGTAAAGGCCAGACCTCATACTTTCAGATAGTACCAAATTAAATACGAGCAAGTCCAAGGCCAAGTCCAGAAAGTCCAGAGGTAAATAGAAATTTTTAAACGCTTATAACTTCGGATCCATCGGACCTATTAAAATGAAAGTGGTCCCATTGGAAAGCCCAGAGCTCGTTCTTTCGGATAGTGACAAAATAAACACGAGCAAGTCCAAATCCAAGTCGAGAAAGTTTAAATTTGAAAGTATAAACGAGGTCTTCATCACTCACACACACACCGAAACAGTTTTTCTATTCAAAATTCTTGTCGACATTTTTTTTGTCAAATACCAGGCCAACAGAATCGCATAGCAAGCAAATGTCGGTAAACAAAAATGTTTAAACGCTTATAACTTCGGATTCATCGGACCTATTAAAATGAAAGTGGTCCCACTGTAAAGGCCAGACCTCATACTTTCAGATAGTACCAAATTAAATACGAGCAAGTCCAAGGCCAAGTCCAGAAAGTCCAGAGGTAAATAGAAATTTTTAAACGCTTATAACTTCGGATCCATCGGACCTATTAAAATGAAAGTGGTCCCACTGTAAAGGCCAGACCTCATACTTTCAGATAGTACCAAATTAAATACGAGCAAGTCCAAGGCCAAGTCCAGAAAGTCCAGAGGTAAATAGAAATTTTTAAACGCTTATAACTTCGGATCCATCGGACCTATTAAAATGAAAGTGGTCCCATTGGAAAGGCCAGAGCTCGTTCTTTCGGATAGTGACAAAATAAACACGAGCAAGTCCAAGTCCAAGTCGAGAAAGTTTAAATTTGAAAGTATAAACGAGGTCTTCATCACTCACACACACACAGAAACAGTTTTTCTATTCAAAATTCTTGTCGACATTTTTTTTGTCAAATACCAGGCCAACAGAATCGCATAGCAAGCAAATGTCGGTAAACAAAAATGTTTAAACGCTTATAACTTCGGATCCATCGGACCTATTAAAATGAAAGTGGTCCCACTGTAAAGGCCAGACCTCATACTTTCAGATAGTACCAAATTAAATACTAGCAAGTCCAAGGCCAAGTCCAGAAAGTCCAGAGGTAAATAGAAATTTTTAAACGCTTATAACTTCGGATCCATCGGACCTATTAAAATGAAAGTGGTTCCATTGGAAAGGCCAGAGCTCGTTCTTTCGGATAGTGACAAAATAAACACGAGCAAGTCCAAGTCCAAGTCGAGAAAGTTTAAATTTGAAAGTATAAACGAGGTCTTCATCACTCACACACACACAGAAACAGTTTTTCTATTCAAAATTCTTGTCGACATTTTTTTTGTCAAATACCAGGCCAACAGAATCGCATAGCAAGCAAATGTCGGTAAACAAAAATGTTTAAACGCTTATAACTTCGGATCCATCGGACCTATTAAAATGAAAGTGGTCCCACTGTAAAGGCCAGACCTCATACTTTCAGATAGTACCAAATTAAATACTAGCAAGTCCAAGGCCAAGTCCAGAAAGTCCAGAGGTAAATATAAATTTTTAAACGCTTATAACTTCGGATCCATCGGACCTATTAAAATGAAAGTGGTCGCACTGTAAAGGCCAGACCTCATACTTTCAGATAGTACCAAATTAAATACGAGCAAGTCCAAGGCCAAGTCCAGAAAGTCCAGAGGTAAATAGAAATTTTTAAACGCTTATAACTTCGGATCCATCGGACCTATTAAAATGAAAGTGGTCCCATTGGAAAGGCCAGAGCTCGTTCTTTCGGATAGTGACAAAATAAACACGAGCAAGTCCAAATCCAAGTCGAGAAAGTTTAAATTTGAAAGTATAAACGAGGTCTTCATCACTCACACACACACCGAAACAGTTTTTCTATTCAAAATTCTTGTCGACATTTTTTTTGTCAAATACCAGGCCAACAGAATCGCATAGCAAGCAAATGTCGGTAAACAAAAATGTTTAAACGCTTATAACTTCGGATTCATCGGACCTATTAAAATGAAAGTGGTCCCACTGTAAAGGCCAGACCTCATACTTTCAGATAGTACCAAATTAAATACGAGCAAGTCCAAGGCCAAGTCCAGAAAGTCCAGAGGTAAATAGAAATTTTTAAACGCTTATAACTTCGGATCCATCGGACCTATTAAAATGAAAGTGGTCCCACTGTAAAGGCCAGACCTCATACTTTCAGATAGTACCAAATTAAATACGAGCAAGTCCAAGGCCAAGTCCAGAAAGTCCAGAGGTAAATAGAAATTTTTAAACGCTTATAACTCCGGATCCATCGGACCTATTAAAATGAAAGTGGTCCCATTGGAAAGGCCAGAGCTCGTACTTTCAGATAGTGATAAAATAAACACGAGCAAGTCCAAGTCCAAGTCGAGAAAGTTTAAATTTGAAAGTATAAACGAGGTCTTCATCACTCACACACACACAGAAACAGTTTTTCTATTCAAAATTCTTGTCGACATTTTTTTTTGTCAAATACCAGGCCAACAGAATCGCATAGCAAGCAAATGTCGGTAAACAAAAATGTTTAAACGCTTATAACTTCGGATCCATCGGACCTATTAAAATGAAAGTGGTCCCACTGTAAAGGCCAGACCTCATACTTTCAGATAGTACCAAATTAAATACTAGCAAGTCCAAGGCCAAGTCCAGAAAGTCCAGAGGTAAATAGAAATTTTTAAACGCTTATAACTCCGGATCCATCGGACCTATTAAAATGAAAGTGGTCCCATTGGAAAGGCCAGAGCTCGTACTTTCAGATAGTGATAAAATAAACACGAGCAAGTCCAAGTCCAAGTCGAGAAAGTTTAAATTTGAAAGTATAAACGAGGTCTTCATCACTCACACACACACAGAAACAGTTTTTCTATTCAAAATTCTTGTCGACATTTTTTTTGTCAAATACCAGGCCAACAGAATCGCATAGCAAGCAAATGTCGGTAAACAAAAATGTTTAAACGGTTATAACTCCGGATCCATCGGACCTATTAAAATGAAAGTGGTCCCATTGGAAAGGCCAGACCTCATACTTTCAGATAGTACCAAATTAAATACGAACAAGTCCAAGGCCAAGTCCAGAAAGTCCAGAGGTAAATAGAAATTTTTAAACGATTATAACTTCGGATCCATCGGACCTATTAAAATGAAAGTGGTCCCATTGGAAAGGCCAGAGCTCGTACTTTCAGATAGTGATAAAATAAACACGAGCAAGTCCAAGTCCAAGTCGAGAAAGTTTAAATTTGAAAGTATAAACGAGGTCTTCATCACTCACACACACACAGAAACAGTTTTTCTATTCAAAATTCTTGTCGAAATTTTTTTTGTCAAATACCAGGCCAACAGAATCGCATAGCAAGCAAATGTCGGTAAACAAAAATGTTTAAACGCTTATAACTCCGGATCCATCGGACCTATTAAAATGAAACTGGTCCCACTGTAAAGGCCAGACCTCATACTTTCAGATAGTACCAAATTAAATACTAGCAAGTCCAAGGCCAAGTCCAGAAAGTCCAGAGGTAAATAGAAATTTTTAAACGCTTATAACTTCGGATCCATCGGACCTATTAAAATGAAAGTGGTCCCATTGGAAAGGCCAGAGCTCGTTCTTTCGGATAGTGACAAAATAAACACGAGCAAGTCCAAATCCAAGTCGAGAAAGTTTAAATTTGAAAGTATAAACGAGGTCTTCATCACTCACACACACACAGAAACAGTTTTTCTATTCAAAATTCTTGTCGACATTTTTTTTGTCAAATACCAGGCCAACAGAATCGCATAGCAAGCAAATGTCGGTAAACAAAAATGTTTAAACGCTTATAACTTCGGATCCATCGGACCTATTAAAATGAAAGTGGTCCCACTGTAAAGGCCAGACCTCATACTTTCAGATAGTACCAAATTAAATACGAGCAAGTCCAAGGCCAAGTCCAGAAAGTCCAGAGGTAAATAGAAATTTTTAAACGCTTATAACTCCGGATCCATCGGACCTATTAAAATGAAAGTGGTCCCATTGGAAAGGCCAGAGCTCGTACTTTCAGATAGTGATATAATAAACACGAGCAAGTCCAAGTCCAAGTCGAGAAAGTTTAAATTTGAAAGTATAAACGAGGTCTTCATCACTCACACACACACAGAAACAGTTTTTCTATTCAAAATTCTTGTCGACATTTTTTTTTGTCAAATACCAGGCCAACAGAATCGCATAGCAAGCAAATGTCGGTAAACAAAAATGTTTAAACGCTTATAACTTCGGATCCATCGGACCTATTAAAATGAAAGTGGTCCCACTGTAAAGGCCAGACCTCATACTTTCAGATAGTACCAAATTAAATACTAGCAAGTCCAAGGCCAAGTCCAGAAAGTCCAGAGGTAAATAGAAATTTTTAAACGCTTATAACTTCGGATCCATCGGACCTATTAAAATGAAAGTGGTCCCATTGGAAAGGCCAGAGCTCGTTCTTTCGGATAGTGACAAAATAAACACGAGCAAGTCCAAATCCAAGTCGAGAAAGTTTAAATTTGAAAGTATAAACGAGGTCTTCATCACTCACACACACACAGAAACAGTTTTTCTATTCAAAATTCTTGTCGACATTTTTTTTGTCAAATACCAGGCCAACAGAATCGCATAGCAAGCAAATGTCGGTAAACAAAAATGTTTAAACGCTTATAACTTCGGATCCATCGGACCTATTAAAATGAAAGTGGTCCCACTATAAGTCGAGAAAGTTTAAATTTGAAAGTATAAACGAGGTCTTCATCACTCACACACACACAGAAACAGTTTTTCTATTCAAAATTCTTGTCGACATTTTTTTTGTCAAATACCAGGCCAACAGAATCGCATAGCAAGCAAATGTCGGTAAACAAAAATGTTTAAACGCTTATAACTTCGGATCCATCGGACCTATTAAAATGAAAGTGGTCCCACTGTAAAGGCCAGACCTCATACTTTCAGATAGTACCAAATTAAATACTAGCAAGTCCAAGGCCAAGTCCAGAAAGTCCAGAGGTAAATAGAAATTTTTAAACGCTTATAACTTCGGATCCATCGGACCTATTAAAATGAAAGTGGTTCCATTGGAAAGGCCAGAGCTCGTTCTTTCGGATAGTGACAAAATAAACACGAGCAAGTCCAAGTCCAAGTCGAGAAAGTTTAAATTTGAAAGTATAAACGAGGTCTTCATCACTCACACACACACAGAAACAGTTTTTCTATTCAAAATTCTTGTCGACATTTTTTTTGTCAAATACCAGGCCAACAGAATCGCATAGCAAGCAAATGTCGGTAAACAAAAATGTTTAAACGCTTATAACTTCGGATCCATCGGACCTATTAAAATGAAAGTGGTCCCACTGTAAAGGCCAGACCTCATACTTTCAGATAGTACCAAATTAAATACTAGCAAGTCCAAGGCCAAGTCCAGAAAGTCCAGAGGTAAATATAAATTTTTAAACGCTTATAACTTCGGATCCATCGGACCTATTAAAATGAAAGTGGTCGCACTGTAAAGGCCAGACCTCATACTTTCAGATAGTACCAAATTAAATACGAGCAAGTCCAAGGCCAAGTCCAGAAAGTCCAGAGGTAAATAGAAATTTTTAAACGCTTATAACTTCGGATCCATCGGACCTATTAAAATGAAAGTGGTCCCATTGGAAAGGCCAGAGCTCGTTCTTTCGGATAGTGACAAAATAAACACGAGCAAGTCCAAATCCAAGTCGAGAAAGTTTAAATTTGAAAGTATAAACGAGGTCTTCATCACTCACACACACACCGAAACAGTTTTTCTATTCAAAATTCTTGTCGACATTTTTTTTGTCAAATACCAGGCCAACAGAATCGCATAGCAAGCAAATGTCGGTAAACAAAAATGTTTAAACGCTTATAACTTCGGATTCATCGGACCTATTAAAATGAAAGTGGTCCCACTGTAAAGGCCAGACCTCATACTTTCAGATAGTACCAAATTAAATACGAGCAAGTCCAAGGCCAAGTCCAGAAAGTCCAGAGGTAAATAGAAATTTTTAAACGCTTATAACTTCGGATCATCGGACCTATTAAAATGAAAGTGGTCCCACTGTAAAGGCCAGACCTCATACTTTCAGATAGTACCAAATTAAATACGAGCAAGTCCAAGGCCAAGTCCAGAAAGTCCAGAGGTAAATAGAAATTTTTAAACGCTTATAACTTCGGATCCATCGGACCTATTAAAATGAAAGTGGTTCCATTGGAAAGGCCAGAGCTCGTTCTTTCGGATAGTGACAAAATAAACACGAGCAAGTCCAAGTCCAAGTCGAGAAAGTTTAAATTTGAAAGTATAAACGAGGTCTTCATCACTCACACACACACAGAAACAGTTTTTCTATTCAAAATTCTTGTCGACATTTTTTTTGTCAAATACCAGGCCAACAGAATCGCATAGCAAGCAAATGTCGGTAAACAAAAATGTTTAAACGCTTATAACTTCGGATCCATCGGACCTATTAAAATGAAAGTGGTCCCACTGTAAAGGCCAGACCTCATACTTTCAGATAGTACCAAATTAAATACTAGCAAGTCCAAGGCCAAGTCCAGAAAGTCCAGAGGTAAATAGAAATTTTTAAACGCTTATAACTTCGGATCCATCGGACCTATTAAAATGAAAGTGGTTCCATTGGAAAGGCCAGAGCTCGTTCTTTCGGATAGTGACAAAATAAACACGAGCAAGTCCAAGTCCAAGTCGAGAAAGTTTAAATTTGAAAGTATAAACGAGGTCTTCATCACTCACACACACACAGAAACAGTTTTTCTATTCAAAATTCTTGTCGACATTTTTTTTGTCAAATACCAGGCCAACAGAATCGCATAGCAAGCAAATGTCGGTAAACAAAAATGTTTAAACGCTTATAACTTCGGATCCATCGGACCTATTAAAATGAAAGTGGTCCCACTGTAAAGGCCAGACCTCATACTTTCAGATAGTACCAAATTAAATACTAGCAAGTCCAAGGCCAAGTCCAGAAAGTCCAGAGGTAAATATAAATTTTTAAACGCTTATAACTTCGGATCCATCGGACCTATTAAAATGAAAGTGGTCGCACTGTAAAGGCCAGACCTCATACTTTCAGATAGTACCAAATTAAATACGAGCAAGTCCAAGGCCAAGTCCAGAAAGTCCAGAGGTAAATAGAAATTTTTAAACGCTTATAACTTCGGATCCATCGGACCTATTAAAATGAAAGTGGTCCCATTGGAAAGGCCAGAGCTCATACTTTCAGATAGTACCAAATTAAATACTAGCAAGTCCAAGGCCAAGTCCAGAAAGTCCAGAGGTAAATAGAAATTTTTAAACGCTTATAACTCCGGATCCATCGGACCTATTAAAATGAAAGTGGTCCCATTGGAAAGGCCAGAGCTCGTACTTTCAGATAGTGATAAAATAAACACGAGCAAGTCCAAGTCCAAGTCGAGAAAGTTTAAATTTGAAAGTATAAACGAGGTCTTCATCACTCACACACACACAGAAACAGTTTTTCTATTCAAAATTCTTGTCGACATTTTTTTTGTCAAATACCAGGCCAACAGAATCGCATAGCAAGCAAATGTCGGTAAACAAAAATGTTTAAACGGTTATAACTCCGGATCCATCGGACCTATTAAAATGAAAGTGGTCCCATTGGAAAGGCCAGACCTCATACTTTCAGATAGTACCAAATTAAATACGAACAAGTCCAAGGCCAAGTCCAGAAAGTCCAGAGGTAAATAGAAATTTTTAAACGATTATAACTTCGGATCCATCGGACCTATTAAAATGAAAGTGGTCCCATTGGAAAGGCCAGAGCTCGTACTTTCAGATAGTGATAAAATAAACACGAGCAAGTCCAAGTCCAAGTCGAGAAAGTTTAAATTTGAAAGTATAAACGAGGTCTTCATCACTCACACACACACAGAAACAGTTTTTCTATTCAAAATTCTTGTCGAAATTTTTTTTGTCAAATACCAGGCCAACAGAATCGCATAGCAAGCAAATGTCGGTAAACAAAAATGTTTAAACGCTTATAACTCCGGATCCATCGGACCTATTAAAATGAAACTGGTCCCACTGTAAAGGCCAGACCTCATACTTTCAGATAGTACCAAATTAAATACTAGCAAGTCCAAGGCCAAGTCCAGAAAGTCCAGAGGTAAATAGAAATTTTTAAACGCTTATAACTTCGGATCCATCGGACCTATTAAAATGAAAGTGGTCCCATTGGAAAGGCCAGAGCTCGTTCTTTCGGATAGTGACAAAATAAACACGAGCAAGTCCAAATCCAAGTCGAGAAAGTTTAAATTTGAAAGTATAAACGAGGTCTTCATCACTCACACACACACCGAAACAGTTTTTCTATTCAAAATTCTTGTCGACATTTTTTTTGTCAAATACCAGGCCAACAGAATCGCATAGCAAGCAAATGTCGGTAAACAAAAATGTTTAAACGCTTATAACTTCGGATTCATCGGACCTATTAAAATGAAAGTGGTCCCACTGTAAAGGCCAGACCTCATACTTTCAGATAGTACCAAATTAAATACGAGCAAGTCCAAGGCCAAGTCCAGAAAGTCCAGAGGTAAATAGAAATTTTTAAACGCTTATAACTTCGGATCCATCGGACCTATTAAAATGAAAGTGGTCCCACTGTAAAGGCCAGACCTCATACTTTCAGATAGTACCAAATTAAATACGAGCAAGTCCAAGGCCAAGTCCAGAAAGTCCAGAGGTAAATAGAAATTTTTAAACGCTTATAACTCCGGATCCATCGGACCTATTAAAATGAAAGTGGTCCCATTGGAAAGGCCAGAGCTCGTACTTTCAGATAGTGATAAAATAAACACGAGCAAGTCCAAGTCCAAGTCGAGAAAGTTTAAATTTGAAAGTATAAACGAGGTCTTCATCACTCACACACACACAGAAACAGTTTTTCTATTCAAAATTCTTGTCGACATTTTTTTTTGTCAAATACCAGGCCAACAGAATCGCATAGCAAGCAAATGTCGGTAAACAAAAATGTTTAAACGCTTATAACTTCGGATCCATCGGACCTATTAAAATGAAAGTGGTCCCACTGTAAAGGCCAGACCTCATACTTTCAGATAGTACCAAATTAAATACTAGCAAGTCCAAGGCCAAGTCCAGAAAGTCCAGAGGTAAATAGAAATTTTTAAACGCTTATAACTCCGGATCCATCGGACCTATTAAAATGAAAGTGGTCCCATTGGAAAGGCCAGAGCTCGTACTTTCAGATAGTGATAAAATAAACACGAGCAAGTCCAAGTCCAAGTCGAGAAAGTTTAAATTTGAAAGTATAAACGAGGTCTTCATCACTCACACACACACAGAAACAGTTTTTCTATTCAAAATTCTTGTCGACATTTTTTTTGTCAAATACCAGGCCAACAGAATCGCATAGCAAGCAAATGTCGGTAAACAAAAATGTTTAAACGGTTATAACTCCGGATCCATCGGACCTATTAAAATGAAAGTGGTCCCATTGGAAAGGCCAGACCTCATACTTTCAGATAGTACCAAATTAAATACGAACAAGTCCAAGGCCAAGTCCAGAAAGTCCAGAGGTAAATAGAAATTTTTAAACGATTATAACTTCGGATCCATCGGACCTATTAAAATGAAAGTGGTCCCATTGGAAAGGCCAGAGCTCGTACTTTCAGATAATGATAAAATAAACACGAGCAAGTCCAAGTCCAAGTCGAGAAAGTTTAAATTTGAAAGTATAAACGAGGTCTTCATCACTCACACACACACAGAAACAGTTTTTCTATTCAAAATTCTTGTCGAAATTTTTTTTGTCAAATACCAGGCCAACAGAATCGCATAGCAAGCAAATGTCGGTAAACAAAAATGTTTAAACGCTTATAACTCCGGATCCATCGGACCTATTAAAATGAAACTGGTCCCACTGTAAAGGCCAGACCTCATACTTTCAGATAGTACCAAATTAAATACTAGCAAGTCCAAGGCCAAGTCCAGAAAGTCCAGAGGTAAATAGAAATTTTTAAACGCTTATAACTTCGGATCCATTGGACCTATTAAAATGAAAGTGGTCCCATTGGAAAGGCCAGAGCTCGTTCTTTCGGATAGTGACAAAATAAACACGAGCAAGTCCAAATCCAAGTCGAGAAAGTTTAAATTTGAAAGTATAAACGAGGTCTTCATCACTCACACACACACAGAAACAGTTTTTCTATTCAAAATTCTTGTCGACATTTTTTTTGTCAAATACCAGGCCAACAGAATCGCATAGCAAGCAAATGTCGGTAAACAAAAATGTTTAAACGCTTATAACTTCGGATCCATCGGACCTATTAAAATGAAAGTGGTCCCACTGTAAAGGCCAGACCTCATACTTTCAGATAGTACCAAATTAAATACGAGCAAGTCCAAGGCCAAGTCCAGAAAGTCCAGAGGTAAATAGAAATTTTTAAACGCTTATAACTCCGGATCCATCGGACCTATTAAAATGAAAGTGGTCCCATTGGAAAGGCCAGAGCTCGTACTTTCAGATAGTGATATAATAAACACGAGCAAGTCCAAGTCCAAGTCGAGAAAGTTTAAATTTGAAAGTATAAACGAGGTCTTCATCACTCACACACACACAGAAACAGTTTTTCTATTCAAAATTCTTGTCGACATTTTTTTTGTCAAATACCAGGCCAACAGAATCGCATAGCAAGCAAATGTCGGTAAACAAAAATGTTTAAACGCTTATAACTTCGGATCCATCGGACCTATTAAAATGAAAGTGGTCCCACTGTAAAGGCCAGACCTCATACTTTCAGATAGTACCAAATTAAATACTAGCAAGTCCAAGGCCAAGTCCAGAAAGTCCAGAGGTAAATAGAAATTTTTAAACGCTTATAACTTCGGATCCATCGGACCTATTAAAATGAAAGTGGTTCCATTGGAAAGGCCAGAGATCGTTCTTTCGGATAGTGACAAAATAAACACGAGCAAGTCCAAATCCAAGTCGAGAAAGTTTAAATTTGAAAGTATAAACGAGGTCTTCATCACTCACACACACACAGAAACAGTTTTTCTATTCAAAATTCTTGTCGACATTTTTTTGTCAAATACCAGGCCAACAGAATCGCATAGCAAGCAAATGTCGGTAAACAAAAATGTTTAAACGCTTATAACTTCGGATCCATCGGACCTATTAAAATGAAAGTGGTCCCACTATAAAGGCCAGACCTCATACTTTCAGATAGTACCAAATTAAATACTAGCAAGTCCAAGGCCAAGTCCAGAAAGTCCAGAGGTAAATAGAAATTTTTAAACGCTTATAACTTCGGATCCATCGGACCTATTAAAATGAAAGTGGTCCCACTGTAAAGGCCAGACCTCATACTTTCAGATAGTACCAAATTAAATACGAGCAAGTCCAAGGCCAAGTCCAGAAAGTCCAGAGGTAAATAGAAATTTTTAAACGCTTATAACTCCGGATCCATCGGACCTATTAAAATGAAAGTGGTCCCATTGGAAAGGCCAGAGCTCGTACTTTCAGATAGTGATAAAATAAACACGAGCAAGTCCAAGTCCAAGTCGAGAAAGTTTAAATTTGAAAGTATAAACGAGGTCTTCATCACTCACACACACACAGAAACAGTTTTTCTATTCAAAATTCTTGTCGACATTTTTTTTTGTCAAATACCAGGCCAACAGAATCGCATAGCAAGCAAATGTCGGTAAACAAAAATGTTTAAACGCTTATAACTTCGGATCCATCGGACCTATTAAAATGAAAGTGGTCCCACTGTAAAGGCCAGACCTCATACTTTCAGATAGTACCAAATTAAATACTAGCAAGTCCAAGGCCAAGTCCAGAAAGTCCAGAGGTAAATAGAAATTTTTAAACGCTTATAACTCCGGATCCATCGGACCTATTAAAATGAAAGTGGTCCCATTGGAAAGGCCAGAGCTCGTACTTTCAGATAGTGATATAATAAACACGAGCAAGTCCAAGTCCAAGTCGAGAAAGTTTAAATTTGAAAGTATAAACGAGGTCTTCATCACTCACACACACACAGAAACAGTTTTTCTATTCAAAATTCTTGTCGACATTTTTTTTGTCAAATACCAGGCCAACAGAATCGCATAGCAAGCAAATGTCGGTAAACAAAAATGTTTAAACGCTTATAACTTCGGATCCATCGGACCTATTAAAATGAAAGTGGTCCCACTGTAAAGGCCAGACCTCATACTTTCAGATAGTACCAAATTAAATACTAGCAAGTCCAAGGCCAAGTCCAGAAAGTCCAGAGGTAAATAGAAATTTTTAAACGCTTATAACTTCGGATCCATCGGACCTATTAAAATGAAAGTGGTTCCATTGGAAAGGCCAGAGCTCGTTCTTTCGGATAGTGACAAAATAAACACGAGCAAGTCCAAATCCAAGTCGAGAAAGTTTAAATTTGAAAGTATAAACGAGGTCTTCATCACTCACACACACACAGAAACAGTTTTTCTATTCAAAATTCTTGTCGACATTTTTTTTTGTCAAATACCAGGCCAACAGAATCGCATAGCAAGCAAATGTCGGTAAACAAAAATGTTTAAACGCTTATAACTTCGGATCCATCGGACCTATTAAAATGAAAGTGGTCCCACTATAAAGGCCAGACCTCATACTTTCAGATAGTACCAAATTAAATACGAGCAAGTCCAAGGCCAAGTCCAGAAAGTCCAGAGGTAAATAGAAATTTTTAAACGCTTATAACTCCGGATCCATCGGACCTATTAAAATGAAAGTGGTCCCATTGGAAAGGCCAGAGCTCGTACTTTCAGATAGTGATAAAATAAACACGAGCAAGTCCAAGTCCAAGTCGAGAAAGTTTAAATTTGAAAGTATAAACGAGGTCTTCATCACTCACACACACACAGAAACAGTTTTTCTATTCAAAATTCTTGTCGACATTTTTTTTTGTCAAATACCAGGCCAACAGAATCGCATAGCAAGCAAATGTCGGTAAACAAAAATGTTTAAACGCTTATAACTTCGGATCCATCGGACCTATTAAAATGAAAGTGGTCCCACTGTAAAGGCCAGACCTCATACTTTCAGATAGTACCAAATTAAATACTAGCAAGTCCAAGGCCAAGTCCAGAAAGTCCAGAGGTAAATAGAAATTTTTAAACGCTTATAACTCCGGATCCATCGGACCTATTAAAATGAAAGTGGTCCCATTGGAAAGGCCAGAGCTCGTACTTTCAGATAGTGATAAAATAAACACGAGCAAGTCCAAGTCCAAGTCGAGAAAGTTTAAATTTGAAAGTATAAACGAGGTCTTCATCACTCACACACACACAGAAACAGTTTTTCTATTCAAAATTCTTGTCGACATTTTTTTTGTCAAATACCAGGCCAACAGAATCGCATAGCAAGCAAATGTCGGTAAACAAAAATGTTTAAACGGTTATAACTCCGGATCCATCGGACCTATTAAAATGAAAGTGGTCCCATTGGAAAGGCCAGACCTCATACTTTCAGATAGTACCAAATTAAATACGAACAAGTCCAAGGCCAAGTCCAAAGAGGTAAATAGAAATTTTTAAACGATTATAACTTCGGATCCATCGGACCTATTAAAATGAAAGTGGTCCCATTGGAAAGGCCAGAGCTCGTACTTTCAGATAGTGATAAAATAAACACGAGCAAGTCCAAGTCCAAGTCGAGAAAGTTTAAATTTGAAAGTATAAACGAGGTCTTCATCACTCACACACACACAGAAACAGTTTTTCTATTCAAAATTCTTGTCGAAATTTTTTTTGTCAAATACCAGGCCAACAGAATCGCATAGCAAGCAAATGTCGGTAAACAAAAATGTTTAAACGCTTATAACTCCGGATCCATCGGACCTATTAAAATGAAACTGGTCCCACTGTAAAGGCCAGACCTCATACTTTCAGATAGTACCAAATTAAATACTAGCAAGTCCAAGGCCAAGTCCAGAAAGTCTAGAGGTAAATAGAAATTTTTAAACGCTTATAACTTCGGATCCATCGGACCTATTAAAATGAAAGTGGTCCCATTGGAAAGGCCAGAGCTCGTTCTTTCGGATAGTGACAAAATAAACACGAGCAAGTCCAAATCCAAGTCGAGAAAGTTTAAATTTGAAAGTATAAACGAGGTCTTCATCACTCACACACACACAGAAACAGTTTTTCTATTCAAAATTCTTGTCGACATTTTTTTTGTCAAATACCAGGCCAACAGAATCGCATAGCAAGCAAATGTCGGTAAACAAAAATGTTTAAACGCTTATAACTTCGGATCCATCGGACCTATTAAAATGAAAGTGGTCCCACTGTAAAGGCCAGACCTCATACTTTCAGATAGTACCAAATTAAATACGAGCAAGTCCAAGGCCAAGTCCAGAAAGTCCAGAGGTAAATAGAAATTTTTAAACGCTTATAACTCCGGATCCATCGGACCTATTAAAATGAAAGTGGTCCCATTGGAAAGGCCAGAGCTCGTACTTTCAGATAGTGATATAATAAACACGAGCAAGTCCAAGTCCAAGTCGAGAAAGTTTAAATTTGAAAGTATAAACGAGGTCTTCATCACTCACACACACACAGAAACAGTTTTTCTATTCAAAATTCTTGTCGACATTTTTTTTGTCAAATACCAGGCCAACAGAATCGCATAGCAAGCAAATGTCGGTAAACAAAAATGTTTAAACGCTTATAACTTCGGATCCATCGGACCTATTAAAATGAAAGTGGTCCCACTGTAAAGGCCAGACCTCATACTTTCAGATAGTACCAAATTAAATACTAGCAAGTCCAAGGCCAAGTCCAGAAAGTCCAGAGGTAAATAGAAATTTTTAAACGCTTATAACTTCGGATCCATCGGACCTATTAAAATGAAAGTGGTTCCATTGGAAAGGCCAGAGATCGTTCTTTCGGATAGTGACAAAATAAACACGAGCAAGTCCAAATCCAAGTCGAGAAAGTTTAAATTTGAAAGTATAAACGAGGTCTTCATCACTCACACACACACAGAAACAGTTTTTCTATTCAAAATTCTTGTCGACATTTTTTTTGTCAAATACCAGGCCAACAGAATCGCATAGCAAGCAAATGTCGGTAAACAAAAATGTTTAAACGCTTATAACTTCGGATCCATCGGACCTATTAAAATGAAAGTGGTCCCACTATAAAGGCCAGACCTCATACTTTCAGATAGTACCAAATTAAATACTAGCAAGTCCAAGGCCAAGTCCAGAAAGTCCAGAGGTAAATAGAAATTTTTAAACGCTTATAACTTCGGATCCATCGGACCTATTAAAATGAAAGTGGTTCCATTGGAAAGGCCAGAGATCGTTCTTTCGGATAGTGGCAAAATAAACACGAGCAAGTCCAAGTCCAAGTCGAGAAAGTTTAAATTTGAAAGTATAAACGAGGTCTTCATCACTCACACACACACAGAAACAGTTTTTCTATTCAAAATTCTTGTCGACATTTTTTTTTGTCAAATACCAGGCCAACAGAATCGCATAGCAAGCAAATGTCGGTAAACAAAAATGTTTAAACGCTTATAACTTCGGATCCATCGGACCTATTAAAATGAAAGTGGTCCCACTGTAAAGGCCAGACCTCATACTTTCAGATAGTACCAAATTAAATACTAGCAAGTCCAAGGCCAAGTCCAGAAAGTCCAGAGGTAAATAGAAATTTTTAAACGCTTATAACTCCGGATCCATCGGACCTATTAAAATGAAAGTGGTCCCATTGGAAAGGCCAGAGCTCGTACTTTCAGATAGTGATAAAATAAACACGAGCAAGTCCAAGTCCAAGTCGAGAAAGTTTAAATTTGAAAGTATAAACGAGGTCTTCATCACTCACACACACACAGAAACAGTTTTTCTATTCAAAATTCTTGTCGACATTTTTTTTGTCAAATACCAGGCCAACAGAATCGCATAGCAAGCAAATGTCGGTAAACAAAAATGTTTAAACGGTTATAACTCCGGATCCATCGGACCTATTAAAATGAAAGTGGTCCCATTGGAAAGGCCAGACCTCATACTTTCAGATAGTACCAAATTAAATACGAACAAGTCCAAGGCCAAGTCCAAAGAGGTAAATAGAAATTTTTAAACGATTATAACTTCGGATCCATCGGACCTATTAAAATGAAAGTGGTCCCATTGGAAAGGCCAGAGCTCGTACTTTCAGATAGTGATAAAATAAACACGAGCAAGTCCAAGTCCAAGTCGAGAAAGTTTAAATTTGAAAGTATAAACGAGGTCTTCATCACTCACACACACACAGAAACAGTTTTTCTATTCAAAATTCTTGTCGAAATTTTTTTTGTCAAATACCAGGCCAACAGAATCGCATAGCAAGCAAATGTCGGTAAACAAAAATGTTTAAACGCTTATAACTCCGGATCCATCGGACCTATTAAAATGAAACTGGTCCCACTGTAAAGGCCAGACCTCATACTTTCAGATAGTACCAAATTAAATACTAGCAAGTCCAAGGCCAAGTCCAGAAAGTCCAGAGGTAAATAGAAATTTTTAAACGCTTATAACTTCGGATCCATCGGACCTATTAAAATGAAAGTGGTCCCATTGGAAAGGCCAGAGCTCGTTCTTTCGGATAGTGACAAAATAAACACGAGCAAGTCCAAATCCAAGTCGAGAAAGTTTAAATTTGAAAGTATAAACGAGGTCTTCATCACTCACACACACACAGAAACAGTTTTTCTATTCAAAATTCTTGTCGACATTTTTTTTGTCAAATACCAGGCCAACAGAATCGCATAGCAAGCAAATGTCGGTAAACAAAAATGTTTAAACGCTTATAACTTCGGATCCATCGGACCTATTAAAATGAAAGTGGTCCCACTGTAAAGGCCAGACCTCATACTTTCAGATAGTACCAAATTAAATACGAGCAAGTCCAAGGCCAAGTCCAGAAAGTCCAGAGGTAAATAGAAATTTTTAAACGCTTATAACTCCGGATCCATCGGACCTATTAAAATGAAAGTGGTCCCATTGGAAAGGCCAGAGCTCGTACTTTCAGATAGTGATATAATAAACACGAGCAAGTCCAAGTCCAAGTCGAGAAAGTTTAAATTTGAAAGTATAAACGAGGTCTTCATCACTCACACACACACAGAAACAGTTTTTCTATTCAAAATTCTTGTCGACATTTTTTTTGTCAAATACCAGGCCAACAGAATCGCATAGCAAGCAAATGTCGGTAAACAAAAATGTTTAAACGCTTATAACTTCGGATCCATCGGACCTATTAAAATGAAAGTGGTCCCACTGTAAAGGCCAGACCTCATACTTTCAGATAGTACCAAATTAAATACTAGCAAGTCCAAGGCCAAGTCCAGAAAGTCCAGAGGTAAATAGAAATTTTTAAACGCTTATAACTTCGGATCCATCGGACCTATTAAAATGAAAGTGGTTCCATTGGAAAGGCCAGAGATCGTTCTTTCGGATAGTGACAAAATAAACACGAGCAAGTCCAAATCCAAGTCGAGAAAGTTTAAATTTGAAAGTATAAACGAGGTCTTCATCACTCACACACACACAGAAACAGTTTTTCTATTCAAAATTCTTGTCGACATTTTTTTTGTCAAATACCAGGCCAACAGAATCGCATAGCAAGCAAATGTCGGTAAACAAAAATGTTTAAACGCTTATAACTTCGGATCCATCGGACCTATTAAAATGAAAGTGGTCCCACTATAAAGGCCAGACCTCATACTTTCAGATAGTACCAAATTAAATACTAGCAAGTCCAAGGCCAAGTCCAGAAAGTCCAGAGGTAAATAGAAATTTTTAAACGCTTATAACTTCGGATCCATCGGACCTATTAAAATGAAAGTGGTTCCATTGGAAAGGCCAGAGATCGTTCTTTCGGATAGTGACAAAATAAACACGAGCAAGTCCAAGTCCAAGTCGAGAAAGTTTAAATTTGAAAGTATAAACGAGGTCTTCATCACTCACACACACACAGAAACAGTTTTTCTATTCAAAATTCTTGTCGACATTTTTTTTGTCAAATACCAGGCCAACAGAATCGCATAGCAAGCAAATGTCGGTAAACAAAAATGTTTAAACGGTTATAACTCCGGATCCATCGGACCTATTAAAATGAAAGTGGTCCCATTGGAAAGGCCAGACCTCATACTTTCAGATAGTACCAAATTAAATACGAGCAAGTCCAAGGCCAAGTCCAGAAAGTCCAGAGGTAAATAGAAGCAAGTCCAAGTCCAAGTCGAGAAAGTTTAAATTTGAAAGTATAAACGAGGTCTTCATCACTCACACACACACAGAAACAGTTTTTCTATTCAAAATTCTTGTCGACATTTTTTTTTGTCAAATACCAGGCCAACAGAATCGCATAGCAAGCAAATGTCGGTAAACAAAAATGTTTAAACGCTTATAACTTCGGATCCATCGGACCTATTAAAATGAAAGTGGTCCCACTGTAAAGGCCAGACCTTATACTTTCAGATAGTACCAAATTAAATACTAGCAAGTCCAAGGCCAAGTCCAGAAAGTCCAGAGGTAAATAGAAATTTTTAAACGCTTATAACTTCGGATCCATCGGACCTATTAAAATGAAAGTGGTTCCATTGGAAAGGCCAGAGATCGTTCTTTCGGATAGTGACAAAATAAACACGAGCAAGTCCAAATCCAAGTCGAGAAAGTTTAAATTTGAAAGTATAAACGAGGTCTTCATCACTCACACACACACAGAAACAGTTTTTCTATTCAAAATTCTTGTCGACATTTTTTTTTGTCAAATACCAGGCCAACAGAATCGCATAGCAAGCAAATGTCGGTAAACAAAAATGTTTAAACGCTTATAACTTCGGATCCATCGGACCTATTAAAATGAAAGTGGTTCCACTATAAAGGCCAGACCTCATACTTTCAGATAGTACCAAATTAAATACTAGCAAGTCCAAGGCCAAGTCCAGAAAGTCCAGAGGTAAATAGAAATTTTTAAACGCTTATAACTTCGGATCCATCGGACCTATTAAAATGAAAGTGGTCCCACTGTAAAGGCCAGACCTCATACTTTCAGATAGTACCAAATTAAATACGAGCAAGTCCAAGGCCAAGTCCAGAAAGTCCAGAGGTAAATAGAAATTTTTAAACGCTTATAACTCCGGATCCATCGGACCTATTAAAATGAAAGTGGTCCCATTGGAAAGGCCAGAGCTCGTACTTTCAGATAGTGATAAAATAAACACGAGCAAGTCCAAGTCCAAGTCGAGAAAGTTTAAATTTGAAAGTATAAACGAGGTCTTCATCACTCACACACACACAGAAACAGTTTTTCTATTCAAAATTCTTGTCGACATTTTTTTTTGTCAAATACCAGGCCAACAGAATCGCATAGCAAGCAAATGTCGGTAAACAAAAATGTTTAAACGCTTATAACTTCGGATCCATCGGACCTATTAAAATGAAAGTGGTCCCACTGTAAAGGCCAGACCTCATACTTTCAGATAGTACCAAATTAAATACTAGCAAGTCCAAGGCCAAGTCCAGAAAGTCCAGAGGTAAATAGAAATTTTTAAACGCTTATAACTCCGGATCCATCGGACCTATTAAAATGAAAGTGGTCCCATTGGAAAGGCCAGAGCTCGTACTTTCAGATAGTGATAAAATAAACACGAGCAAGTCCAAGTCCAAGTCGAGAAAGTTTAAATTTGAAAGTATAAACGAGGTCTTCATCACTCACACACACACAGAAACAGTTTTTCTATTCAAAATTCTTGTCGACATTTTTTTTGTCAAATACCAGGCCAACAGAATCGCATAGCAAGCAAATGTCGGTAAACAAAAATGTTTAAACGGTTATAACTCCGGATCCATCGGACCTATTAAAATGAAAGTGGTCCCATTGGAAAGGCCAGACCTCATACTTTCAGATAGTACCAAATTAAATACGAACAAGTCCAAGGCCAAGTCCAGAAAGTCCAGAGGTAAATAGAAATTTTTAAACGATTATAACTTCGGATCCATCGGACCTATTAAAATGAAAGTGGTCCCATTGGAAAGGCCAGAGCTCGTACTTTCAGATAGTGATAAAATAAACACGAGCAAGTCCAAGTCCAAGTCGAGAAAGTTTAAATTTGAAAGTATAAACGAGGTCTTCATCACTCACACACACACAGAAACAGTTTTTCTATTCAAAATTCTTGTCGAAATTTTTTTTGTCAAATACCAGGCCAACAGAATCGCATAGCAAGCAAATGTCGGTAAACAAAAATGTTTAAACGCTTATAACTCCGGATCCATCGGACCTATTAAAATGAAACTGGTCCCACTGTAAAGGCCAGACCTCATACTTTCAGATAGTACCAAATTAAATACTAGCAAGTCCAAGGCCAAGTCCAGAAAGTCCAGAGGTAAATAGAAATTTTTAAACGCTTATAACTTCGGATCCATCGGACCTATTAAAATGAAAGTGGTCCCATTGGAAAGGCCAGAGCTCGTTCTTTCGGATAGTGACAAAATAAACACGAGCAAGTCCAAATCCAAGTCGAGAAAGTTTAAATTTGAAAGTATAAACGAGGTCTTCATCACTCACACACACACAGAAACAGTTTTTCTATTCAAAATTCTTGTCGACATTTTTTTTGTCAAATACCAGGCCAACAGAATCGCATAGCAAGCAAATGTCGGTAAACAAAAATGTTTAAACGCTTATAACTTCGGATCCATCGGACCTATTAAAATGAAAGTGGTCCCACTGTAAAGGCCAGACCTCATACTTTCAGATAGTACCAAATTAAATACGAGCAAGTCCAAGGCCAAGTCCAGAAAGTCCAGAGGTAAATAGAAATTTTTAAACGCTTATAACTCCGGATCCATCGGACCTATTAAAATGAAAGTGGTCCCATTGGAAAGGCCAGAGCTCGTACTTTCAGATAGTGATATAATAAACACGAGCAAGTCCAAGTCCAAGTCGAGAAAGTTTAAATTTGAAAGTATAAACGAGGTCTTCATCACTCACACACACACAGAAACAGTTTTTCTATTCAAAATTCTTGTCGACATTTTTTTTGTCAAATACCAGGCCAACAGAATCGCATAGCAAGCAAATGTCGGTAAACAAAAATGTTTAAACGCTTATAACTTCGGATCCATCGGACCTATTAAAATGAAAGTGGTCCCACTGTAAAGGCCAGACCTCATACTTTCAGATAGTACCAAATTAAATACTAGCAAGTCCAAGGCCAAGTCCAGAAAGTCCAGAGGTAAATAGAAATTTTTAAACGCTTATAACTTCGGATCCATCGGACCTATTAAAATGAAAGTGGTTCCATTGGAAAGGCCAGAGATCGTTCTTTCGGATAGTGACAAAATAAACACGAGCAAGTCCAAATCCAAGTCGAGAAAGTTTAAATTTGAAAGTATAAACGAGGTCTTCATCACTCACACACACACAGAAACAGTTTTTCTATTCAAAATTCTTGTCGACATTTTTTTTGTCAAATACCAGGCCAACAGAATCGCATAGCAAGCAAATGTCGGTAAACAAAAATGTTTAAACGCTTATAACTTCGGATCCATCGGACCTATTAAAATGAAAGTGGTCCCACTATAAAGGCCAGACCTCATACTTTCAGATAGTACCAAATTAAATACTAGCAAGTCCAAGGCCAAGTCCAGAAAGTCCAGAGGTAAATAGAAATTTTTAAACGCTTATAACTTCGGATCCATCGGACCTATTAAAATGAAAGTGGTTCCATTGGAAAGGCCAGAGATCGTTCTTTCGGATAGTGACAAAATAAACACGAGCAAGTCCAAGTCCAAGTCGAGAAAGTTTAAATTTGAAAGTATAAACGAGGTCTTCATCACTCACACACACACAGAAACAGTTTTTCTATTCAAAATTCTTGTCGACATTTTTTTTGTCAAATACCAGGCCAACAGAATCGCATAGCAAGCAAATGTCGGTAAACAAAAATGTTTAAACGGTTATAACTCCGGATCCATCGGACCTATTAAAATGAAAGTGGTCCCATTGGAAAGGCCAGACCTCATACTTTCAGATAGTACCAAATTAAATACGAGCAAGTCCAAGGCCAAGTCCAGAAAGTCCAGAGGTAAATAGAAATTTTTAAACGCTTATAACTCCGGATCCATCGGACCTATTAAAATGAAAGTGGTCCCATTGGAAAGGCCAGAGCTCGCGCTTTCAGA
This sequence comes from Sarcophaga variegata, assembly GCA_932273835.1. Lineage (NCBI taxonomy): Eukaryota > Metazoa > Arthropoda > Insecta > Diptera > Sarcophagidae > Sarcophaga > Sarcophaga variegata. The sequence goes on from OW026362.1 coordinate 64,186,801, forward strand.
TAGTGATAAAATAAACACGAGCAAGTCCAAGTCCAAGTCGAGAAAGTTTAAATTTGAAAGTATAAACGAGGTCTTCATCACTCACACACACACAGAAACAGTTTTTCTATTCAAAATTCTTGTCGACATTTTTTTTGTCAAATACCAGGCCAACAGAATCGCATAGCAAGCAAATGTCGGTAAACAAAAATGTTTAAACGCTTATAACTTCGGATCCATCGGACCTATTAAAATGAAAGTGGTCCCATTGGAAAGGCCAGACCTCATACTTTCAGATAGTACCAAATTAAATACGAGCAAGTCCAAGGCCAAGTCCAGAAAGTCCAGAGGTAAATAGAAATTTTTAAACGCTTATAACTCCGGATCCATCGGACCTATTAAAATGAAAGTGGTCCCATTGGAAAGGCCAGAGCTCGCGCTTTCAGATAGTGATAAAATAAACACGAGCAAGTCCAAGTCCAAGTCGAGAAAGTTTAAATTTGAAAGTATAAACGAGGTCTTCATCACTCACACACACACAGAAACAGTTTTTCTATTCAAAATTCTTGTCGACATTTTTTTTGTCAAATACCAGGCCAACAGAATCGCATAGCAAGCAAATGTCGGTAAACAAAAATGTTTAAACGCTTATAACTTCGGATCCATCGGACCTATTAAAATGAAAGTGGTCCCACTGTAAAGGCCAGACCTCATACTTTCAGATAGTACCAAATTAAATACTAGCAAGTCCAAGGCCAAGTCCAGAAAGTCCAGAGGTAAATAGAAATTTGTAAACGCTTATAACTTCGGATCCATCGGACCTATTAAAATGAAAGTGGTCCCATTGGAAAGGCCAGAGCTCGTTCTTTCAGATAGTGATATAATAAACACGAGCAAGTCCAAGTCCAAGTCGAGAAAGTTTAAATTTGAAAGTATAAACGAGGTCTTCATCACTCACACACACACAGAAACAGTTTTTCTATTCAAAATTCTTGTCGACATTTTTTTTGTCAAATACCAGGCCAACAGAATCGCATAGCAAGCAAATGTCGGTAAACAAAAATGTTTAAACGCTTATAACTTCGGATCCATCGGACCTATTAAAATGAAAGTGGTCCCACTGTAAAGGCCAGACCTCATACTTTCAGATAGTACCAAATTAAATACTAGCAAGTCCAAGGCCAAGTCCAGAAAGTCCAGAGGTAAATAGAAATTTTTAAACGCTTATAACTTCGGATCCATCGGACCTATTAAAATGAAAGTGGTTCCATTGGAAAGGCCAGAGATCGTTCTTTCGGATAGTGACAAAATAAACACGAGCAAGTCCAAATCCAAGTCGAGAAAGTTTAAATTTGAAAGTATAAACGAGGTCTTCATCACTCACACACACACAGAAACAGTTTTTCTATTCAAAATTCTTGTCGACATTTTTTTTGTCAAATACCAGGCCAACAGAATCGCATAGCAAGCAAATGTCGGTAAACAAAAATGTTTAAACGCTTATAACTTCGGATCCATCGGACCTATTAAAATGAAAGTGGTCCCACTATAAAGGCCAGACCTCATACTTTCAGATAGTACCAAATTAAATACTAGCAAGTCCAAGGCCAAGTCCAGAAAGTCCAGAGGTAAATAGAAATTTTTAAACGCTTATAACTTCGGATCCATCGGACCTATTAAAATGAAAGTGGTCCCACTGTAAAGGCCAGACCTCATACTTTCAGATAGTACCAAATTAAATACGAGCAAGTCCAAGGCCAAGTCCAGAAAGTCCAGAGGTAAATAGAAATTTTTAAACGCTTATAACTCCGGATCCATCGGACCTATTAAAATGAAAGTGGTCCCATTGGAAAGGCCAGAGCTCGTACTTTCAGATAGTGATAAAATAAACACGAGCAAGTCCAAGTCCAAGTCGAGAAAGTTTAAATTTGAAAGTATAAACGAGGTCTTCATCACTCACACACACACAGAAACAGTTTTTCTATTCAAAATTCTTGTCGACATTTTTTTTTGTCAAATACCAGGCCAACAGAATCGCATAGCAAGCAAATGTCGGTAAACAAAAATGTTTAAACGCTTATAACTTCGGATCCATCGGACCTATTAAAATGAAAGTGGTCCCACTGTAAAGGCCAGACCTCATACTTTCAGATAGTACCAAATTAAATACTAGCAAGTCCAAGGCCAAGTCCAGAAAGTCCAGAGGTAAATAGAAATTTTTAAACGCTTATAACTCCGGATCCATCGGACCTATTAAAATGAAAGTGGTCCCATTGGAAAGGCCAGAGCTCGTACTTTCAGATAGTGATAAAATAAACACGAGCAAGTCCAAGTCCAAGTCGAGAAAGTTTAAATTTGAAAGTATAAACGAGGTCTTCATCACTCACACACACACAGAAACAGTTTTTCTATTCAAAATTCTTGTCGACATTTTTTTTGTCAAATACCAGGCCAACAGAATCGCATAGCAAGCAAATGTCGGTAAACAAAAATGTTTAAACGCTTATAACTTCGGATCCATCGGACCTATTAAAATGAAAGTGGTCCCACTGTAAAGGCCAGACCTCATACTTTCAGATAGTACCAAATTAAATACTAGCAAGTCCAAGGCCAAGTCCAGAAAGTCCAGAGGTAAATAGAAATTTTTAAACGCTTATAACTTCGGATCCATCGGACCTATTAAAATGAAAGTGGTTCCATTGGAAAGGCCAGAGATCGTTCTTTCGGATAGTGACAAAATAAACACGAGCAAGTCCAAATCCAAGTCGAGAAAGTTTAAATTTGAAAGTATAAACGAGGTCTTCATCACTCACACACACACAGAAACAGTTTTTCTATTCAAAATTCTTGTCGACATTTTTTTTGTCAAATACCAGGCCAACAGAATCGCATAGCAAGCAAATGTCGGTAAACAAAAATGTTTAAACGCTTATAACTTCGGATCCATCGGACCTATTAAAATGAAAGTGGTCCCACTATAAAGGCCAGACCTCATACTTTCAGATAGTACCAAATTAAATACTAGCAAGTCCAAGGCCAAGTCCAGAAAGTCCAGAGGTAAATAGAAATTTTTAAACGCTTATAACTTCGGATCCATCGGACCTATTAAAATGAAAGTGGTCCCATTGGAAAGGCCAGAGATCGTTCTTTCGGATAGTGACAAAATAAACACGAGCAAGTCCAAGTCCAAGTCGAGAAAGTTTAAATTTGAAAGTATAAACGAGGTCTTCATCACTCACACACACACAGAAACAGTTTTTCTATTCAAAATTCTTGTCGACATTTTTTTTGTCAAATACCAGGCCAACAGAATCGCATAGCAAGCAAATGTCGGTAAACAAAAATGTTTAAACGGTTATAACTCCGGATCCATCGGACCTATTAAAATGAAAGTGGTCCCATTGGAAAGGCCAGACCTCATACTTTCAGATAGTACCAAATTAAATACGAGCAAGTCCAAGGCCAAGTCCAGAAAGTCCAGAGGTAAATAGAAATTTTTAAACGCTTATAACTCCGGATCCATCGGACCTATTAAAATGAAAGTGGTCCCATTGGAAAGGCCAGAGCTCGCGCTTTCAGATAGTGATAAAATAAACACGAGCAAGTCCAAGTCCAAGTCGAGAAAGTTTAAATTTGAAAGTATAAACGAGGTCTTCATCACTCACACACACACAGAAACAGTTTTTCTATTCAAAATTCTTGTCGACATTTTTTTTGTCAAATACCAGGCCAACAGAATCGCATAGCAAGCAAATGTCGGTAAACAAAAATGTTTAAACGCTTATAACTTCGGATCCATCGGACCTATTAAAATGAAAGTGGTCCCATTGGAAAGGCCAGACCTCATACTTTCAGATAGTACCAAATTAAATACGAGCAAGTCCAAGGCCAAGTCCAGAAAGTCCAGAGGTAAATAGAAATTTTTAAACGCTTATAACTCCGGATCCATCGGACCTATTAAAATGAAAGTGGTCCCATTGGAAAGGCCAGAGCTCGCGCTTTCAGATAGTGATAAAATAAACACGAGCAAGTCCAAGTCCAAGTCGAGAAAGTTTAAATTTGAAAGTATAAACGAGGTCTTCATCACTCACACACACACAGAAACAGTTTTTCTATTCAAAATTCTTGTCGACATTTTTTTTGTCAAATACCAGGCCAACAGAATCGCATAGCAAGCAAATGTCGGTAAACAAAAATGTTTAAACGCTTATAACTTCGGATCCATCGGACCTATTAAAATGAAAGTGGTCCCACTGTAAAGGCCAGACCTCATACTTTCAGATAGTACCAAATTAAATACTAGCAAGTCCAAGGCCAAGTCCAGAAAGTCCAGAGGTAAATAGAAATTTGTAAACGCTTATAACTTCGGATCCATCGGACCTATTAAAATGAAAGTGGTCCCATTGGAAAGGCCAGAGCTCGTTCTTTCAGATAGTGATATAATAAACACGAGCAAGTCCAAGTCCAAGTCGAGAAAGTTTAAATTTGAAAGTATAAACGAGGTCTTCATCACTCACACACACACAGAAACAGTTTTTCTATTCAAAATTCTTGTCGACATTTTTTTTGTCAAATACCAGGCCAACAGAATCGCATAGCAAGCAAATGTCGGTAAACAAAAATGTTTAAACGCTTATAACTTCGGATCCATCGGACCTATTAAAATGAAAGTGGTCCCACTGTAAAGGCCAGACCTCATACTTTCAGATAGTACCAAATTAAATACTAGCAAGTCCAAGGCCAAGTCCAGAAAGTCCAGAGGTAAATAGAAATTTTTAAACGCTTATAACTTCGGATCCATCGGACCTATTAAAATGAAAGTGGTTCCATTGGAAAGGCCAGAGATCGTTCTTTCGGATAGTGACAAAATAAACACGAGCAAGTCCAAATCCAAGTCGAGAAAGTTTAAATTTGAAAGTATAAACGAGGTCTTCATCACTCACACACACACAGAAACAGTTTTTCTATTCAAAATTCTTGTCGACATTTTTTTTGTCAAATACCAGGCCAACAGAATCGCATAGCAAGCAAATGTCGGTAAACAAAAATGTTTAAACGCTTATAACTTCGGATCCATCGGACCTATTAAAATGAAAGTGGTCCCACTATAAAGGCCAGACCTCATACTTTCAGATAGTACCAAATTAAATACTAGCAAGTCCAAGGCCAAGTCCAGAAAGTCCAGAGGTAAATAGAAATTTTTAAACGCTTATAACTTCGGATCCATCGGACCTATTAAAATGAAAGTGGTCCCACTGTAAAGGCCAGACCTCATACTTTCAGATAGTACCAAATTAAATACGAGCAAGTCCAAGGCCAAGTCCAGAAAGTCCAGAGGTAAATAGAAATTTTTAAACGCTTATAACTCCGGATCCATCGGACCTATTAAAATGAAAGTGGTCCCATTGGAAAGGCCAGAGCTCGTACTTTCAGATAGTGATAAAATAAACACGAGCAAGTCCAAGTCCAAGTCGAGAAAGTTTAAATTTGAAAGTATAAACGAGGTCTTCATCACTCACACACACACAGAAACAGTTTTTCTATTCAAAATTCTTGTCGACATTTTTTTTTGTCAAATACCAGGCCAACAGAATCGCATAGCAAGCAAATGTCGGTAAACAAAAATGTTTAAACGCTTATAACTTCGGATCCATCGGACCTATTAAAATGAAAGTGGTCCCACTGTAAAGGCCAGACCTCATACTTTCAGATAGTACCAAATTAAATACTAGCAAGTCCAAGGCCAAGTCCAGAAAGTCCAGAGGTAAATAGAAATTTTTAAACGCTTATAACTCCGGATCCATCGGACCTATTAAAATGAAAGTGGTCCCATTGGAAAGGCCAGAGCTCGTACTTTCAGATAGTGATAAAATAAACACGAGCAAGTCCAAGTCCAAGTCGAGAAAGTTTAAATTTGAAAGTATAAACGAGGTCTTCATCACTCACACACACACAGAAACAGTTTTTCTATTCAAAATTCTTGTCGACATTTTTTTTGTCAAATACCAGGCCAACAGAATCGCATAGCAAGCAAATGTCGGTAAACAAAAATGTTTAAACGGTTATAACTCCGGATCCATCGGACCTATTAAAATGAAAGTGGTCCCATTGGAAAGGCCAGACCTCATACTTTCAGATAGTACCAAATTAAATACGAACAAGTCCAAGGCCAAGTCCAGAAAGTCCAGAGGTAAATAGAAATTTTTAAACGATTATAACTTCGGATCCATCGGACCTATTAAAATGAAAGTGGTCCCATTGGAAAGGCCAGAGCTCGTACTTTCAGATAGTGATAAAATAAACACGAGCAAGTCCAAGTCCAAGTCGAGAAAGTTTAAATTTGAAAGTATAAACGAGGTCTTCATCACTCACACACACACAGAAACAGTTTTTCTATTCAAAATTCTTGTCGAAATTTTTTTTGTCAAATACCAGGCCAACAGAATCGCATAGCAAGCAAATGTCGGTAAACAAAAATGTTTAAACGCTTATAACTCCGGATCCATCGGACCTATTAAAATGAAACTGGTCCCACTGTAAAGGCCAGACCTCATACTTTCAGATAGTACCAAATTAAATACTAGCAAGTCCAAGGCCAAATCCAGAAAGTCCAGAGGTAAATAGAAATTTTTAAACGCTTATAACTTCGGATCCATCGGACCTATTAAAATGAAAGTGGTCCCATTGGAAAGGCCAGAGCTCGTTCTTTCGGATAGTGACAAAATAAACACGAGCAAGTCCAAATCCAAGTCGAGAAAGTTTAAATTTGAAAGTATAAACGAGGTCTTCATCACTCACACACACACAGAAACAGTTTTTCTATTCAAAATTCTTGTCGACATTTTTTTTGTCAAATACCAGGCCAACAGAATCGCATAGCAAGCAAATGTCGGTAAACAAAAATGTTTAAACGCTTATAACTTCGGATCCATCGGACCTATTAAAATGAAAGTGGTCCCACTGTAAAGGCCAGACCTCATACTTTCAGATAGTACCAAATTAAATACGAGCAAGTCCAAGGCCAAGTCCAGAAAGTCCAGAGGTAAATAGAAATTTTTAAACGCTTATAACTCCGGATCCATCGGACCTATTAAAATGAAAGTGGTCCCATTGGAAAGGCCAGAGCTCGTACTTTCAGATAGTGATATAATAAACACGAGCAAGTCCAAGTCCAAGTCGAGAAAGTTTAAATTTGAAAGTATAAACGAGGTCTTCATCACTCACACACACACAGAAACAGTTTTTCTATTCAAAATTCTTGTCGACATTTTTTTTGTCAAATACCAGGCCAACAGAATCGCATAGCAAGCAAATGTCGGTAAACAAAAATGTTTAAACGCTTATAACTTCGGATCCATCGGACCTATTAAAATGAAAGTGGTCCCACTGTAAAGGCCAGACCTCATACTTTCAGATAGTACCAAATTAAATACTAGCAAGTCCAAGGCCAAGTCCAGAAAGTCCAGAGGTAAATAGAAATTTTTAAACGCTTATAACTTCGGATCCATCGGACCTATTAAAATGAAAGTGGTTCCATTGGAAAGGCCAGAGATCGTTCTTTCGGATAGTGACAAAATAAACACGAGCAAGTCCAAATCCAAGTCGAGAAAGTTTAAATTTGAAAGTATAAACGAGGTCTTCATCACTCACACACACACAGAAACAGTTTTTCTATTCAAAATTCTTGTCGACATTTTTTTTGTCAAATACCAGGCCAACAGAATCGCATAGCAAGCAAATGTCGGTAAACAAAAATGTTTAAACGCTTATAACTTCGGATCCATCGGACCTATTAAAATGAAAGTGGTCCCACTATAAAGGCCAGACCTCATACTTTCAGATAGTACCAAATTAAATACTAGCAAGTCCAAGGCCAAGTCCAGAAAGTCCAGAGGTAAATATAAATTTTTAAACGCTTATAACTCCGGATCCATCGGACCTATTAAAATGAAAGTGGTCCCATTGGAAAGGCCAGAGCTCGTACTTTCAGATAGTGATATAATAAACACGAGCAAGTCCAAGTCCAAGTCGAGAAAGTTTAAATTTGAAAGTATAAACGAGGTCTTCATCACTCACACACACACAGAAACAGTTTTTCTATTCAAAATTCTTGTCGACATTTTTTTTGTCAAATACCAGGCCAACAGAATCGCATAGCAAGCAAATGTCGGTAAACACAAATGTTTAAACGCTTATAACTTCGGATCCATCGGACCTATTAAAATGAAAGTGGTCCCACTGTAAAGGCCAGACCTCATACTTTCAGATAGTACCAAATTAAATACTAGCAAGTCCAAGGCCAAGTCCAGAAAGTCCAGAGGTAAATATAAATTTTTAAACGCTTATAACTTCGGATCCATCGGACCTATTAAAATGAAAGTGGTTCCATTGGAAAGGCCAGAGATCGTTCTTTCGGATAGTGACAAAATAAACACGAGCAAGTCCAAATCCAAGTCGAGAAAGTTTAAATTTGAAAGTATAAACGAGGTCTTCATCACTCACACACACACAGAAACAGTTTTTCTATTCAAAATTCTTGTCGACATTTTTTTTTGTCAAATACCAGGCCAACAGAATCGCATAGCAAGCAAATGTCGGTAAACAAAAATGTTTAAACGCTTATAACTTCGGATCCATCGGACCTATTAAAATGAAAGTGGTCCCACTATAAAGGCCAGACCTCATACTTTCAGATAGTACCAAATTAAATACTAGCAAGTCCAAGGCCAAGTCCAGAAAGTCCAGAGGTAAATAGAAATTTTTAAACGCTTATAACTTCGGATCCATCGGACCTATTAAAATGAAAGTGGTTCCATTGGAAAGGCCAGAGATCGTTCTTTCGGATAGTGACAAAATAAACACGAGCAAGTCCAAGTCCAAGTCGAGAAAGTTTAAATTTGAAAGTATAAACGAGGTCTTCATCACTCACACACACACAGAAACAGTTTTTCTATTCAAAATTCTTGTCGACATTTTTTTTGTCAAATACCAGGCCAACAGAATCGCATAGCAAGCAAATGTCGGTAAACAAAAATGTTTAAACGGTTATAACTCCGGATCCATCGGACCTATTAAAATGAAAGTGGTCCCATTGGAAAGGCCAGACCTCATACTTTCAGATAGTACCAAATTAAATACGAGCAAGTCCAAGGCCAAGTCCAGAAAGTCCAGAGGTAAATAGAAATTTTTAAACGCTTATAACTCCGGATCCATCGGACCTATTAAAATGAAAGTGGTCTCATTGGAAAGGCCAGAGCTCGCGCTTTCAGATAGTGATAAAATAAACACGAGCAAGTCCAAGTCCAAGTCGAGAAAGTTTAAATTTGAAAGTATAAACGAGGTCTTCATCACTCACACACACACAGAAACAGTTTTTCTATTCAAAATTCTTGTCGACATTTTTTTTGTCAAATACCAGGCCAACAGAATCGCATAGCAAGCAAATGTCGGTAAACAAAAATGTTTAAACGCTTATAACTTCGGATCCATCGGACCTATTAAAATGAAAGTGGTCCCACTGTAAAGGCCAGACCTCATACTTTCAGATAGTACCAAATTAAATACTAGCAAGTCCAAGGCCAAGTCCAGAAAGTCCAGAGGTAAATATAAATTTTTAAACGCTTATAACTCCGGTTCCATCGGACCTATTAAAATGAAAGTGGTCCCATTGGAAAGGCCAGAGCTCGTACTTTCAGATAGTGATATAATAAACACGAGCAAGTCCAAGTCCAAGTCGAGAAAGTTTAAATTTGAAAGTATAAACGAGGTCTTCATCACTCACACACACACAGAAACAGTTTTTCTATTCAAAATTCTTGTCGACATTTTTTTTGTCAAATACCAGGCCAACAGAATCGCATAGCAAGCAAATGTCGGTAAACAAAAATGTTTAAACGGTTATAACTCCGGATCCATCAGACCTATTAAAATGAAAGTGGTCCCATTGGAAAGGCCAGACCTCATACTTTCAGATAGTACCAAATTAAATACGAGCAAGTCCAAGGCCAAGTCCAGAAAGTCCAGAGGTAAATAGAAATTTTTAAACGCTTATAACTCCGGATCCATCGGACCTATTAAAATGAAAGTGGTCCCATTGGAAAGGCCAGAGCTCGCGCTTTCAGATAGTGATAAAATAAACACGAGCAAGTCCAAGTCCAAGTCGAGAAAGTTTAAATTTGAAAGTATAAACGAGGTCTTCATCACTCACACACACACAGAAACAGTTTTTCTATTCAAAATTCTTGTCGACATTTTTTTTGTCAAATACCAGGCCAACAGAATCGCATAGCAAGCAAATGTCGGTAAACAAAAATGTTTAAACGCTTATAACTTCGGATCCATCGGACCTATTAAAATGAAAGCGGTCCCACTGTAAAGGCCAGACCTCATACTTTCAGATAGTACCAAATTAAATACTAGCAAGTCCAAGGCCAAGTCCAGAAAGTCCAGAGGTAAATAGAAATTTTTAAACGCTTATAACTTCGGATCCATCGGACCTATTAAAATGAAAGTGGTCCCATTGGAAAGGCCAGAGCTCGTTCTTTCGGATCGTGACAAAATAAACACGAGCAAGTCCAAATCCAAGTCGAGAAAGTTTAAATTTGAAAGTATAAACGAGGTCTTCATCACTCACACACACACAGAAACAGTTTTTCTATTCAAAATTCTTGTCGACATTTTTTTTGTCAAATACCAGGCCAACAGAATCGCATAGCAAGCAAATGTCGGTAAACAAAAATGTTTAAACGCTTATAACTTCGGATCCATCGGACCTATTAAAATGAAAGTGGTCCCACTGTAAAGGCCAGACCTCATACTTTCAGATAGTACCAAATTAAATACTAGCAAGTCCAAGGCCAAGTCCAGAAAGTCCAGAGGTAAATATAAATTTTTAAACGCTTATAACTCCGGATCCATCGGACCTATTAAAATGAAAGTGGTCCCATTGGAAAGGCCAGAGCTCGTACTTTCAGATAGTGATATAATAAACACGAGCAAGTCCAAGTCCAAGTCGAGAAAGTTTAAATTTGAAAGTATAAACGAGGTCTTCATCACTCACACACACACAGAAACAGTTTTTCTATTCAAAATTCTTGTCGACATTTTTTTTGTCAAATACCAGGCCAACAGAATCGCATAGCAAGCAAATGTCGGTAAACAAAAATGTTTAAACGGTTATAACTTCGGATCCATCGGACCTATTAAAATGAAAGCGGTCCCACTGTAAAGGCCAGACCTCATACTTTCAGATAGTACCAAATTAAATACTAGCAAGTCCAAGGCCAAGTCCAGAAAGTCCAGAGGTAAATAGAAATTTTTAAACGCTTATAACTTCGGATCCATCGGACCTATTAAAATGAAAGTGGTCCCATTGGAAAGGCCAGAGCTCGTTCTTTCGGATAGTGACAAAATAAACACGAGCAAGTCCAAATCCAAGTCGAGAAAGTTTAAATTTGAAAGTATAAACGAGGTCTTCATCACTCACACACACACAGAAACAGTTTTTCTATTCAAAATTCTTGTCGACATTTTTTTGTCAAATACCAGGCCAACAGAATCGCAGTGCAAGCAAATGTCGGTAAACAAAAATGTTTAAACGCTTATAACTTCGGATCCATCGGACCTATTAAAATGAAAGTGGTCCCACTGTATAGGCCAGACCTCATACTTTCAGATAGTACCAAATTAAATACGAGCAAGTCCAAGGCCAAGTCCAGAAAGTCCAGAGGTAAATAGAAATTTTTAAACGCTTATAACTCCGGATCCATCGGACCTATTAAAATGAAAGTGGTCCCATTGGAAAGGCCAGAGCTCGTACTTTCAGATAGTGATAAAATAAACACGAGCAAGTCCAAGTCCAAGTCGAGAAAGTTTAAATTTGAAAGTATAAACGAGGTCTTCATCACTCACACACACACAGAAACAGTTTTTCTATTCAAAATTCTTGTCGACATTTTTTTTGTCAAATACCAGGCCAACAGAATCGCAGTGCAAGCAAATGTCGGTAAACAAAAATGTTTAAACGGTTATAACTCCGGATCCATCGGACCTATTAAAATGAAAGTGGTCCCATTGGAAAGGCCAGACCTCATACTTTCAGATAGTACCAAATTAAATACGAGCAAGTCCAAGGCCAAGTCCAGAAAGTCCAGAGGTAAATAGAAATTTTTAAACGCTTATAACTCCGGATCCATCGGACCTATTAAAATGAAAGTGGTCCCATTGGAAAGGCCAGAGCTCGTGCTTTCAGATAGTGATAAAATAAACACGAGCAAGTCCAAGTCCAAGTCGAGAAAGTTTAAATTTGAAAGTATAAACGAGGTCTTCATCACTCACACACACACAGAAACAGTTTTTCTATTCAAAATTCTTGTCGACATTTTTTTTGTCAAATACCAGGCCAACAGAATCGCATAGCAAGCAAATGTCGGTAAACAAAAATGTTTAAACGCTTATAACTTCGGATCCATCGGACCTATTAAAATGAAAGTGGTCCCACTGTAAAGGCCAGACCTCATACTTTCAGATAGTACCAAATTAAATACTAGCAAGTCCAAGGCCAAGTCCAGAAAGTCCAGAGGTAAATAGAAATTTTTAAACGCTTATAACTTCGGATCCATCGGACCTATTAAAATGAAAGTGGTCCCATTGGAAAGGCCAGAGCTCGTTCTTTCGGATAGTGACAAAATAAACACGAGCAAGTCCAAATCCAAGTCGAGAAAGTTTAAATTTGAAAGTATAAACGAGGTCTTCATCACTCACACACACACAGAAACAGTTTTTCTATTCAAAATTCTTGTCGACATTTTTTTTGTCAAATACCAGGCCAACAGAATCGCATAGCAAGCAAATGTCGGTAAACAAAAATGTTTAAACGCTTATAACTTCGGATCCATCGGACCTATTAAAATGAAAGTGGTCCCATTGGAAAGGCCAGAGCTCGTACTTTCAGATGGTGATAAAATAAACACGAGCAAGTCCAAGTCCAAGTCGAGAAAGTTTAAATTTGAAAGTATAAACGAGGTCTTCATCACTCACACACACACAGAAACAGTTTTTCTATTCAAAATTCTTGTCGACATTTTTTTTGTCAAATACCAGGCCAACAGAATCGCATAGCAAGCAAATGTCGGTAAACAAAAATGTTTAAACGGTTATAACTCCGGATCCATCGGACCTATTAAAATGAAAGTGGTCCCATTGGAAAGGCCAGACCTCATACTTTCAGATAGTACCAAATTAAATACGAGCAAGTCCAAGGCCAAGTCCAGAAAGTCCAGAGGTAAATAGAAATTTTTAAACGCTTATAACTCCGGATCCATCGGACCTATTAAAATGAAAGTGGTCCCATTGGAAAGGCCAGAGCTCGTGCTTTCAGATAGTGATAAAATAAACACGAGCAAGTCCAAGTCCAAGTCGAGAAAGTTTAAATTTGAAAGTATAAACGAGGTCTTCATCACTCACACACACACAGAAACAGTTTTTCTATTCAAAATTCTTGTCGACATTTTTTTTGTCAAATACCAGGCCAACAGAATCGCATAGCAAGCAAATGTCGGTAAACAAAAATGTTTAAACGCTTATAACTTCGGATCCATCGGACCTATTAAAATGAAAGTGGTCCCACTGTAAAGGCCAGACCTCATACTTTCAGATAGTACCAAATTAAATACTAGCAAGTCCAAGGCCAAGTCCAGAAAGTCCAGAGGTAAATAGAAATTTTTAAACGCTTATAACTCCGGATCCATCGGACCTATTAAAATGAAAGTGGTCCCATTGGAAAGGCCAGAGCTCGTACTTTCAGATAGTGATATAATAAACACGAGCAAGTCCAAGTCCAAGTCGAGAAAGTTTAAATTTGAAAGTATAAACGAGGTCTTCATCACTCACACACACACAGAAACAGTTTTTCTATTCAAAATTCTTGTCGAAATTTTTTTTGTCAAATACCAGGCCAACAGAATCGCATAGCAAGCAAATGTCGGTAAACAAAAATGTTTAAACGCTTATAACTCCGGATCCATCGGACCTATTAAAATGAAACTGGTCCCACTGTAAAGGCCAGACCTCATACTTTCAGATAGTACCAAATTAAATACTAGCAAGTCCAAGGCCAAGTCCAGAAAGTCCAGAGGTAAATAGAAATTTTTAAACGCTTATAACTCCGGATCCATCGGACTTATTAAAATGAAAGTGGTCCCATTGGAAAGGCCAGAGCTCGTGCTTTCAGATAGTGATAAAATAAACACGAGCAAGTCCAAGTCCAAGTCGAGAAAGTTTAAATTTGAAAGTATAAACGAGGTCTTCATCACTCACACACACACAGAAACAGTTTTTCTATTCAAAATTCTTGTCGACATTTTTTTTGTCAAATACCAGGCCAACAGAATCGCATAGCAAGCAAATGTCGGTAAACAAAAATGTTTAAACGCTTATAACTCCGGATCCATCGGACCTATTAAAATGAAAGTGGTCCCATTGGAAAGGCCAGACCTCATACTTTCAGATAGTACCAAATTAAATACGAGCAAGTCCAAGGCCAAGTCCAGAAAGTCCAGAGGTAAATAGAAATTTTTAAACGCTTATAACTCCGGATCCATCGGACCTATTAAAATGAAAGTGGTCCCATTGGAAAGGCCAGAGCTCGCGCTTTCAGATAGTGATAAAATAAACACGAGCAAGTCCAAGTCCAAGTCGAGAAAGTTTAAATTTGAAAGTATAAACGAGGTCTTCATCACTCACACACACACAGAAACAGTTTTTCTATTCAAAATTCTTGTCGACATTTTTTTTGTCAAATACCAGGCCAACAGAATCGCATAGCAAGCAAATGTCGGTAAACAAAAATGTTTAAACGCTTATAACTTCGGATCCATCGGACCTATTAAAATGAAAGCGGTCCCACTGTAAAGGCCAGACCTCATACTTTCAGATAGTACCAAATTAAATACTAGCAAGTCCAAGGCCAAGTCCAGAAAGTCCAGAGGTAAATAGAAATTTTTAAACGCTTATAACTTCGGATCCATCTGACCTATTAAAATGAAAGTGGTCCCATTGGAAAGGCCAGAGCTCGTGCTTTCAGATAGTGATAAAATAAACACGAGCAAGTCCAAGTCCTAGTCGAGAAAGTTTAAATTTGAAAGTATAAACGAGGTCTTCATCACTCACACACACACAGAAACAGTTTTTCTATTCAAAATTCTTGTCGACATTTTTTTTGTCAAATACCAGGCCAACAGAATCGCATAGCAAGCAAATGTCGGTAAACAAAAATGTTTAAGCGCTTATAACTTCGGATCCATCGGACCTATTAAAATGAAAGTGGTCCCACTGTAAAGGCCAGACCTCATACTTTCAGATAGTACCAAATTAAATACTAGCAAGTCCAAGGCCAAGTCCAGAAAGTCCAGAGGTAAATAGAAATTTTTAAACGCTTATAACTCCGGATCCATCGGACCTATTAAAATGAAAGTGGTCCCATTGGAAAGGCCAGAGCTCGTACTTTCAGATAGTGATATAATAAACACGAGCAAGTCCAAATCCAAGTCGAGAAAGTTTAAATTTGAAAGTATAAACGAGGTCTTCATCACTCACACACACACAGAAACAGTTTTTCTATTCAAAATTCTTGTCGAAATTTTTTTTGTCAAATACCAGGCCAACAGAATCGCATAGCAAGCAAATGTCGGTAAACAAAAATGTTTAAACGCTTATAACTCCGGATCCATCGGACCTATTAAAATGAAACTGGTCCCACTGTAAAGGCCAGACCTCATACTTTCAGATAGTACCAAATTAAATACTAGCAAGTCCAAGGCCAAGTCCAGAAAGTCCAGAGGTAAATAGAAATTTTTAAACGCTTATAACTCCGGATCCATCGGACTTATTAAAATGAAAGTGGTCCCATTGGAAAGGCCAGAGCTCGTGCTTTCAGATAGTGATAAAATAAACACGAGCAAGTCCAAGTCCAAGTCGAGAAAGTTTAAATTTGAAAGTATAAACGAGGTCTTCATCACTCACACACACACAGAAACAGTTTTTCTATTCAAAATTCTTGTCGACATTTTTTTTGTCAAATACCAGGCCAACAGAATCGCATAGCAAGCAAATGTCGGTAAACAAAAATGTTTAAACGCTTATAACTTCGGATCCATCGGACCTATTAAAATGAAAGCGGTCCCACTGTAAAGGCCAGACCTCATACTTTCAGATAGTACCAAATTAAATACGAGCAAGTCCAAGGCCAAGTCCAGAAAGTCCAGAGGTAAATAGAAATTTTTAAACGCTTATAACTCCGGATCCATCGGACCTATTAAAATGAAAGTGGTCCCATTGGAAAGGCCAGAGCTCGTACTTTCAGATAGTGATAAAATAAACACGAGCAAGTCCAAGTCCAAGTCGAGAAAGTTTAAATTTGAAAGTATAAACGAGGTCTTCATCACTCACACACACACAGAAACAGTTTTTCTATTCAAAATTCTTGTCGACATTTTTTTTGTCAAATACCAGGCCAACAGAATCGCAGTGCAAGCAAATGTCGGTAAACAAAAATGTTTAAACGGTTATAACTCCGGATCCATCGGACCTATTAAAATGAAAGTGGTCCCATTGGAAAGGCCAGACCTCATACTTTCAGATAGTACCAAATTAAATACGAGCAAGTCCAAGGCCAAGTCCAGAAAGTCCAGAGGTAAATAGAAATTTTTAAACGCTTATAACTCCGGATCCATCGGACCTATTAAAATGAAAGTGGTCCCATTGGAAAGGCCAGAGCTCGTGCTTTCAGATAGTGATAAAATAAACACGAGCAAGTCCAAGTCCAAGTCGAGAAAGTTTAAATTTGAAAGTATAAACGAGGTCTTCATCACTCACACACACACAGAAACAGTTTTTCTATTCAAAATTCTTGTCGACATTTTTTTTGTCAAATACCAGGCCAACAGAATCGCATAGCAAGCAAATGTCGGTAAACAAAAATGTTTAAACGCTTATAACTTCGGATCCATCGGACCTATTAAAATGAAAGTGGTCCCACTGTAAAGGCCAGACCTCATACTTTCAGATAGTACCAAATTAAATACGAGCAAGTCCAAGGCCAAGTCCAGAAAGTCCAGAGGTAAATAGAAATTTTTAAACGCTTATAACTTCGGATCCATCGGACCTATTAAAATGAAAGTGGTCCCATTGGAAAGGCCAGAGCTCGTTCTTTCGGATAGTGACAAAATAAACACGAGCAAGTCCAAATCCAAGTCGAGAAAGTTTAAATTTGAAAGTATAAACGAGGTCTTCATCACTCACACACACACAGAAACAGTTTTTCTATTCAAAATTCTTGTCGACATTTTTTTTGTCAAATACCAGGCCAACAGAATCGCATAGCAAGCAAATGTCGGTAAACAAAAATGTTTAAACGCTTATAACTTCGGATCCATCGGACCTATTAAAATGAAAGTGGTCCCATTGGAAAGGCCAGAGCTCGTGCTTTCAGATAGTGATAAAATAAACACGAGCAAGTCCAAGTCCAAGTCGAGAAAGTTTAAATTTGAAAGTATAAACGAGGTCTTCATCACTCACACACACACAGAAACAGTTTTTCTATTCAAAATTCTTGTCGACATTTTTTTTGTCAAATACCAGGCCAACAGAATCGCATAGCAAGCAAATGTCGGTAAACAAAAATGTTTAAGCGCTTATAACTTCGGATCCATCGGACCTATTAAAATGAAAGTGGTCCCACTGTAAAGGCCAGACCTCATACTTTCAGATAGTACCAAATTAAATACTAGCAAGTCCAAGGCCAAGTCCAGAAAGTCCAGAGGTAAATAGAAATTTTTAAACGCTTATAACTCCGGATCCATCGGACCTATTAAAATGAAAGTGGTCCCATTGGAAAGGCCAGAGCTCGTACTTTCAGATAGTGATATAATAAACACGAGCAAGTCCAAGTCCAAGTCGAGAAAGTTTAAATTTGAAAGTATAAACGAGGTCTTCATCACTCACACACACACAGAAACAGTTTTTCTATTCAAAATTCTTGTCGAAATTTTTTTTGTCAAATACCAGGCCAACAGAATCGCATAGCAAGCAAATGTCGGTAAACAAAAATGTTTAAACGCTTATAACTCCGGATCCATCGGACCTATTAAAATGAAACTGGTCCCACTGTAAAGGCCAGACCTCATACTTTCAGATAGTACCAAATTAAATACTAGCAAGTCCAAGGCCAAGTCCAGAAAGTCCAGAGGTAAATAGAAATGTTTAAACGCTTATAACTCCGGATCCATCGGACTTATTAAAATGAAAGTGGTCCCATTGGAAAGGCCAGAGCTCGTTCTTTCGGATAGTGACAAAATAAACACGAGCAAGTCCAAATCCAAGTCGAGAAAGTTTAAATTTGAAAGTATAAACGAGGTCTTCATCACTCACACACACACAGAAACAGTTTTTCTATTCAAAATTCTTGTCGACATTTTTTTTGTCAAATACCAGGCCAACAGAATCGCATAGCAAGCAAATGTCGGTAAACAAAAATGTTTAAACGCTTATAACTTCGGATCCATCGGACCTATTAAAATGAAAGTGGTCCCATTGGAAAGGCCAGAGCTCGTACTTTCAGATAGTGATAAAATAAACACGAGCAAGTCCAAGTCCAAGTCGAGAAAGTTTAAATTTGAAAGTATAAACGAGGTCTTCATCACTCACACACACACAGAAACAGTTTTTCTATTCAAAATTCTTGTCGACATTTTTTTTGTCAAATACCAGGCCAACAGAATCGCATAGCAAGCAAATGTCGGTAAACAAAAATGTTTAAACGGTTATAACTCCGGATCCATCGGACCTATTAAAATGAAAGTGGTCCCATTGGAAAGGCCAGACCTCATACTTTCAGATAGTACCAAATTAAATACGAGCAAGTCCAAGGCCAAGTCCAGAAAGTCCAGAGGTAAATAGAAATTTTTAAACGCTTATAACTCCGGATCCATCGGACCTATTAAAATGAAAGTGGTCTCATTGGAAAGGCCAGAGCTCGTGCTTTCAGATAGTGATAAAATAAACACGAGCAAGTCCAAGTCCAAGTCGAGAAAGTTTAAATTTGAAAGTATAAACGAGGTCTTCATCACTCACACACACACAGAAACAGTTTTTCTATTCAAAATTCTTGTCGACATTTTTTTTGTCAAATACCAGGCCAACAGAATCGCATAGCAAGCAAATGTCGGTAAACAAAAATGTTTAAGCGCTTATAACTTCGGATCCATCGGACCTATTAAAATGAAAGTGGTCCCACTGTAAAGGCCAGACCTCATACTTTCAGATAGTACCAAATTAAATACTAGCAAGTCCAAGGCCAAGTCCAGAAAGTCCAGAGGTAAATAGAAATTTTTAAACGCTTATAACTCCGGATCCATCGGACCTATTAAAATGAAAGTGGTCCCATTGGAAAGGCCAGAGCTCGTACTTTCAGATAGTGATATAATAAACACGAGCAAGTCCAAGTCCAAGTCGAGAAAGTTTAAATTTGAAAGTATAAACGAGGTCTTCATCACTCACACACACACAGAAACAGTTTTTCTATTCAAAATTCTTGTCGAAATTTTTTTTGTCAAATACCAGGCCAACAGAATCGCATAGCAAGCAAATGTCGGTAAACAAAAATGTTTAAACGCTTATAACTCCGGATCCATCGGACCTATTAAAATGAAACTGGTCCCACTGTAAAGGCCAGACCTCATACTTTCAGATAGTACCAAATTAAATACTAGCAAGTCCAAGGCCAAGTCCAGAAAGTCCAGAGGTAAATAGAAATTTTTAAACGCTTATAACTCCGGATCCATCGGACCTATTAAAATGAAAGTGGTCCCATTGGAAAGGCCAGAGCTCGTACTTTCAGATAGTGATATAATAAACACGAGCAAGTCCAAGTCCAAGTCGAGAAAGTTTAAATTTGAAAGTATAAACGAGGTCTTCATCACTCACACACACACAGAAACAGTTTTTCTATTCAAAATTCTTGTCGAAATTTTTTTTGTCAAATACCAGGCCAACAGAATCGCATAGCAAGCAAATGTCGGTAAACAAAAATGTTTAAACGCTTATAACTCCGGATCCATCGGACCTATTAAAATGAAACTGGTCCCACTGTAAAGGCCAGACCTCATACTTTCAGATAGTACCAAATTAAATACTAGCAAGTCCAAGGCCAAGTCCAGAAAGTCCAGAGGTAAATAGAAATTTTTAAACGCTTATAACTCCGGATCCATCGGACTTATTAAAATGAAAGTGGTCCCATTGGAAAGGCCAGAGCTCGTGCTTTCAGATAGTGATAAAATAAACACGAGCAAGTCCAAGTCCAAGTCGAGAAAGTTTAAATTTGAAAGTATAAACGAGGTCTTCATCACTCACACACACACAGAAACAGTTTTTCTATTCAAAATTCTTGTCGACATTTTTTTTGTCAAATACCAGGCCAACAGAATCGCATAGCAAGCAAATGTCGGTAAACAAAAATGTTTAAACGCTTATAACTCCGGATCCATCGGACCTATTAAAATGAAAGTGGTCCCATTGGAAAGGCCAGACCTCATACTTTCAGATAGTACCAAATTAAATACGAGCAAGTCCAAGGCCAAGTCCAGAAAGTCCAGAGGTAAATAGAAATTTTTAAACGCTTATAACTCCGGATCCATCGGACCTATTAAAATGAAAGTGGTCCCATTGGAAAGGCCAGAGCTCGCGCTTTCAGATAGTGATAAAATAAACACGAGCAAGTCCAAGTCCAAGTCGAGAAAGTTTAAATTTGAAAGTATAAACGAGGTCTTCATCACTCACACACACACAGAAACAGTTTTTCTATTCAAAATTCTTGTCGACATTTTTTTTGTCAAATACCAGGCCAACAGAATCGCATAGCAAGCAAATGTCGGTAAACAAAAATGTTTAAACGCTTATAACTTCGGATCCATCGGACCTATTAAAATGAAAGCGGTCCCACTGTAAAGGCCAGACCTCATACTTTCAGATAGTACCAAATTAAATACTAGCAAGTCCAAGGCCAAGTCCAGAAAGTCCAGAGGTAAATAGAAATTTTTAAACGCTTATAACTCCGGATCCATCTGACCTATTAAAATGAAAGTGGTCCCATTGGAAAGGCCAGAGCTCGTGCTTTCAGATAGTGATAAAATAAACACGAGCAAGTCCAAGTCCTAGTCGAGAAAGTTTAAATTTGAAAGTATAAACGAGGTCTTCATCACTCACACACACACAGAAACAGTTTTTCTATTCAAAATTCTTGTCGACATTTTTTTTGTCAAATACCAGGCCAACAGAATCGCATAGCAAGCAAATGTCGGTAAACAAAACTGTTTAAACGGTTATAACTCCGGATCCATCGGACCTATTAAAATGAAAGTGGTCCCATTGGAAAGGCCAGACCTCATACTTTCAGATAGTACCAAATTAAATACGAGCAAGTCCAAGGCCAAGTCCAGAAAGTCCAGAGGTAAATAGAAATTTTTAAACGCTTATAACTCCGGACCCATCGGACCTATTAAAATGAAAGTGGTCCCATTGGAAAGGCCAGAGCTCGTACTTTCAGATAGTGATATAATAAACACGAGCAAGTCCAAATCCAAGTCGAGAAAGTTTAAATTTGAAAGTATAAACGAGGTCTTCATCACTCACACACACACAGAAACAGTTTTTCTATTCAAAATTCTTGTCGAAATTTTTTTTGTCAAATACCAGGCCAACAGAATCGCATAGCAAGCAAATGTCGGTAAACAAAAATGTTTAAACGCTTATAACTCCGGATCCATCGGACCTATTAAAATGAAACTGGTCCCACTGTAAAGGCCAGACCTCATACTTTCAGATAGTACCAAATTAAATACTAGCAAGTCCAAGGCCAAGTCCAGAAAGTCCAGAGGTAAATAGAAATTTTTAAACGCTTATAACTCGGGATCCATCGGACTTATTAAAATGAAAGTGGTCCCATTGGAAAGGCCAGAGCTCGTGCTTTCAGATAGTGATAAAATAAACACGAGCAAGTCCAAGTCCAAGTCGAGAAAGTTTAAATTTGAAAGTATAAACGAGGTCTTCATCACTCACACACACACAGAAACAGTTTTTCTATTCAAAATTCTTGTCGACATTTTTTTTGTCAAATACCAGGCCAACAGAATCGCATAGCAAGCAAATGTCGGTAAACAAAAATGTTTAAACGCTTATAACTTCGGATCCATCGGACCTATTAAAATGAAAGCGGTCCCACTGTAAAGGCCAGACCTCATACTTTCAGATAGTACCAAATTAAATACTAGCAAGTCCAAGGCCAAGTCCAGAAAGTCCAGAGGTAAATAGAAATTTTTAAACGCTTATAACTTCGGATCCATCGGACCTATTAAAATGAAAGTGGTCCCATTGGAAAGGCCAGAGCTCGTTCTTTCGGATAGTGACAAAATAAACACGAGCAAGTCCAAATCCAAGTCGAGAAAGTTTAAATTTGAAAGTATAAACGAGGTCTTCATCACTCACACACACACAGAAACAGTTTTTCTATTCAAAATTCTTGTCGACATTTTTTTGTCAAATACCAGGCCAACAGAATCGCAGTGCAAGCAAATGTCGGTAAACAAAAATGTTTAAACGCTTATAACTTCGGATCCATCGGGCCTATTAAAATGAAAGTGGTCCCACTGTAAAGGCCAGACCTCATACTTTCAGATAGTACCAAATTAAATACTAGCAAGTCCAAGGCCAAGTCCAGAAAGTCCAGAGGTAAATAGAAATTTTTAAACGCTTATAACTCCGGATCCATCGGACTTATTAAAATGAAAGTGGTCCCATTGGAAAGGCCAGAGCTCGTGCTTTCAGATAGTGATAAAATAAACACGAGCAAGTCCAAGTCCAAGTCGAGAAAGTTTAAATTTGAAAGTATAAACGAGGTCTTCATCACTCACACACACACAGAAACAGTTTTTCTATTCAAAATTCTTGTCGACATTTTTTTTGTCAAATACCAGGCCAACAGAATCGCATAGCAAGCAAATGTCGGTAAACAAAAATGTTTAAACGCTTATAACTCCGGATCCATCGGACCTATTAAAATGAAAGTGGTCCCACTGTAAAGGCCAGACCTCATACTTTCAGATAGTACCAAATTAAATACTAGCAAGTCCAAGGCCAAGTCCAGAAAGTCCAGAGGTAAATAGAAATTTTTAAACGCTTATAACTCGGGATCCATCGGACTTATTAAAATGAAAGTGGTCCCATTGGAAAGGCCAGAGCTCGTGCTTTCAGATAGTGATAAAATAAACACGAGCAAGTCCAAGTCCAAGTCGAGAAAGTTTAAATTTGAAAGTATAAACGAGGTCTTCATCACTCACACACACACAGAAACAGTTTTTCTATTCAAAATTCTTGTCGAAATTTTTTTTGTCAAATACCAGGCCAACAGAATCGCATAGCAAGCAAATGTCGGTAAACAAAAATGTTTAAACGCTTATAACTCCGGATCCATCGGACCTATTAAAATGAAACTGGTCCCACTGTAAAGGCCAGACCTCATACTTTCAGATAGTACCAAATTAAATACTAGCAAGTCCAAGGCCAAGTCCAGAAAGTCCAGAGGTAAATAGAAATTTTTAAACGCTTATAACTCGGGATCCATCGGACTTATTAAAATGAAAGTGGTCCCATTGGAAAGGCCAGAGCTCGTGCTTTCAGATAGTGATAAAATAAACACGAGCAAGTCCAAGTCCAAGTCGAGAAAGTTTAAATTTGAAAGTATAAACGAGGTCTTCATCACTCACACACACACAGAAACAGTTTTTCTATTCAAAATTCTTGTCGACATTTTTTTTGTCAAATACCAGGCCAACAGAATCGCATAGCAAGCAAATGTCGGTAAACAAAAATGTTTAAACGCTTATAACTTCGGATCCATCGGACCTATTAAAATGAAAGCGGTCCCACTGTAAAGGCCAGACCTCATACTTTCAGATAGTACCAAATTAAATACTAGCAAGTCCAAGGCCAAGTCCAGAAAGTCCAGAGGTAAATAGAAATTTTTAAACGCTTATAACTTCGGATCCATCGGACCTATTAAAATGAAAGTGGTCCCATTGGAAAGGCCAGAGCTCGTTCTTTCGGATAGTGACAAAATAAACACGAGCAAGTCCAAATCCAAGTCGAGAAAGTTTAAATTTGAAAGTATAAACGAGGTCTTCATCACTCACACACACACAGAAACAGTTTTTCTATTCAAAATTCTTGTCGACATTTTTTTGTCAAATACCAGGCCAACAGAATCGCAGTGCAAGCAAATGTCGGTAAACAAAAATGTTTAAACGCTTATAACTTCGGATCCATCGGGCCTATTAAAATGAAAGTGGTCCCACTGTAAAGGCCAGACCTCATACTTTCAGATAGTACCAAATTAAATACTAGCAAGTCCAAGGCCAAGTCCAGAAAGTCCAGAGGTAAATAGAAATTTTTAAACGCTTATAACTCCGGATCCATCGGACTTATTAAAATGAAAGTGGTCCCATTGGAAAGGCCAGAGCTCGTGCTTTCAGATAGTGATAAAATAAACACGAGCAAGTCCAAGTCCAAGTCGAGAAAGTTTAAATTTGAAAGTATAAACGAGGTCTTCATCACTCACACACACACAGAAACAGTTTTTCTATTCAAAATTCTTGTCGACATTTTTTTTGTCAAATACCAGGCCAACAGAATCGCATAGCAAGCAAATGTCGGTAAACAAAAATGTTTAAACGCTTATAACTCCGGATCCATCGGACCTATTAAAATGAAAGTGGTCCCACTGTAAAGGCCAGACCTCATACTTTCAGATAGTACCAAATTAAATACTAGCAAGTCCAAGGCCAAGTCCAGAAAGTCCAGAGGTAAATAGAAATTTTTAAACGCTTATAACTCGGGATCCATCGGACTTATTAAAATGAAAGTGGTCCCATTGGAAAGGCCAGAGCTCGTGCTTTCAGATAGTGATAAAATAAACACGAGCAAGTCCAAGTCCAAGTCGAGAAAGTTTAAATTTGAAAGTATAAACGAGGTCTTCATCACTCACACACACACAGAAACAGTTTTTCTATTCAAAATTCTTGTCGACATTTTTTTTGTCAAATACCAGGCCAACAGAATCGCATAGCAAGCAAATGTCGGTAAACAAAAATGTTTAAACGCTTATAACTTCGGATCCATCGGACCTATTAAAATGAAAGCGGTCCCACTGTAAAGGCCAGACCTCATACTTTCAGATAGTACCAAATTAAATACTAGCAAGTCCAAGGCCAAGTCCAGAAAGTCCAGAGGTAAATAGAAATTTTTAAACGCTTATAACTTCGGATCCATCGGACCTATTAAAATGAAAGTGGTCCCATTGGAAAGGCCAGAGCTCGTTCTTTCGGATAGTGACAAAATAAACACGAGCAAGTCCAAATCCAAGTCGAGAAAGTTTAAATTTGAAAGTATAAACGAGGTCTTCATCACTCACACACACACAGAAACAGTTTTTCTATTCAAAATTCTTGTCGACATTTTTTTGTCAAATACCAGGCCAACAGAATCGCAGTGCAAGCAAATGTCGGTAAACAAAAATGTTTAAACGCTTATAACTTCGGATCCATCGGGCCTATTAAAATGAAAGTGGTCCCACTGTAAAGGCCAGACCTCATACTTTCAGATAGTACCAAATTAAATACGAGCAAGTCCAAGGCCAAGTCCAGAAAGTCCAGAGGTAAATAGAAATTTTTAAACGCTTATAACTCCGGATCCATCGGACCTATTAAAATGAAAGTGGTCCCATTGGAAAGGCCAGAGCTCGTACTTTCAGATAGTGATATAATAAACACGAGCAAGTCCAAGTCCAAGTCGAGAAAGTTTAAATTTGAAAGTATAAACGAGGTCTTCATCACTCACACACACCCAGAAACAGTTTTTCTATTCAAAATTCTTGTCGACATTTTTTTTGTCAAATACCAGGCCAACAGAATCGCATAGCAAGCAAATGTCGGTAAACAAAAATGTTTAAACGGTTATAACTCCGGATCCATCGGACCTATTAAAATGAAAGTGGTCCCATTGGAAAGGCCAGACCTCATACTTTCAGATAGTACCAAATTAAATACTAGCAAGTCCAAGGCCAAGTCCAGAAAGTCCAGAGGTAAATAGAAATTTTTAAACGCTTATAACTTCGGATCCATCGGACCTATTAAAATGAAAGTGGTCCCATTGGAAAGGCCACAGCTCGTTCTTTCGGATAGTGACAAGATAAACACGAGCAAATCCAAATCCAAGTCGAGAAAGTTTAAATTTGAAAGTATAAACGAGGTCTTCATCACTCACACACACACAGAAACAGTTTTTCTATTCAAAATTCTTGTCGACATTTTTTTGTCAAATACCAGGCCAACAGAATCGCATAGCAAGCAAATGTCGGTAAACAAAAATGTTTAAACGCTTATAACTTCGGATCCATCGGACCTATTAAAATGAAAGTGGTCCCATTGGAAAGGCCAGACCTCATACTTTCAGATAGTACCAAATTAAATACGAGCAAGTCCAAGGCCAAGTCCAGAAAGTCCAGAGGTAAATAGAAATTTTTAAACGCTTATAACTCCGGATCCATCGGACCTATTAAAATGAAAGTGGTCCCATTGGAAAGGCCAGAGCTCGTACTTTCAGATAGTGATATAATAAACACGAGCAAGTCCAAGTCCAAGTCGAGAAAGTTTAAATTTGAAAGTATAAACGAGGTCTTCATCACTCACACACACACAGAAACAGTTTTTCTATTCAAAATTCTTGTCGAAATTTTTTTTGTCAAATACCAGGCCAACAGAATCGCATAGCAAGCAAATGTCGGTAAACAAAAATGTTTAAACGCTTATAACTCCGGATCCATCGGACCTATTAAAATGAAACTGGTCCCACTGTAAAGGCCAGACCTCATACTTTCAGATAGTACCAAATTAAATACTAGCAAGTCCAAGGCCAAGTCCAGAAAGTCCAGAGGTAAATAGAAATTTTTAAACGCTTATAACTCCGGATCCATCGGACTTATTAAAATGAAAGTGGTCCCATTGGAAAGGCCAGAGCTCGTGCTTTCAGATAGTGATAAAATAAACACGAGCAAGTCCAAATCCAAGTCGAGAAAGTTTAAATTTGAAAGTATAAACGAGGTCTTCATCACTCACACACACACAGAAACAGTTTTTCTATTCAAAATTCTTGTCGACATTTTTTTTGTCAAATACCAGGCCAACAGAATCGCATAGCAAGCAAATGTCGGTAAACAAAAATGTTTAAACGCTTATAACTCCGGATCCATCGGACCTATTAAAATGAAAGTGGTCCCATTGGAAAGGCCAGACCTCATACTTTCAGATAGTACCAAATTAAATACGAGCAAGTCCAAGGCCAAGTCCAGAAAGTCCAGAGGTAAATAGAAATTTTTAAACGCTTATAACTCCGGATCCATCGGACCTATTAAAATGAAAGTGGTCCCATTGGAAAGGCCAGAGCTCGTACTTTCAGATAGTGATATAATAAACACGAGCAAGTCCAAATCCAAGTCGAGAAAGTTTAAATTTGAAAGTATAAACGAGGTCTTCATCACTCACACACACACAGAAACAGTTTTTCTATTCAAAATTCTTGTCGAAATTTTTTTTGTCAAATACCAGGCCAACAGAATCGCATAGCAAGCAAATGTCGGTAAACAAAAATGTTTAAACGCTTATAACTCCGGATCCATCGGACCTATTAAAATGAAACTGGTCCCACTGTAAAGGCCAGACCTCATACTTTCAGATAGTACCAAATTAAATACTAGCAAGTCCAAGGCCAAGTCCAGAAAGTCCAGAGGTAAATAGAAATTTTTAAACGCTTATAACTCGGGATCCATCGGACTTATTAAAATGAAAGTGGTCCCATTGGAAAGGCCAGAGCTCGTGCTTTCAGATAGTGATAAAATAAACACGAGCAAGTCCAAGTCCAAGTCGAGAAAGTTTAAATTTGAAAGTATAAACGAGGTCTTCATCACTCACACACACACAGAAACAGTTTTTCTATTCAAAATTCTTGTCGACATTTTTTTTGTCAAATACCAGGCCAACAGAATCGCATAGCAAGCAAATGTCGGTAAACAAAAATGTTTAAACGCTTATAACTTCGGATCCATCGGACCTATTAAAATGAAAGCGGTCCCACTGTAAAGGCCAGACCTCATACTTTCAGATAGTACCAAATTAAATACTAGCAAGTCCAAGGCCAAGTCCAGAAAGTCCAGAGGTAAATAGAAATTTTTAAACGCTTATAACTTCGGATCCATCGGACCTATTAAAATGAAAGTGGTCCCATTGGAAAGGCCAGAGCTCGTTCTTTCGGATAGTGACAAAATAAACACGAGCAAGTCCAAATCCAAGTCGAGAAAGTTTAAATTTGAAAGTATAAACGAGGTCTTCATCACTCACACACACACAGAAACAGTTTTTCTATTCAAAATTCTTGTCGACATTTTTTTGTCAAATACCAGGCCAACAGAATCGCAGTGCAAGCAAATGTCGGTAAACAAAAATGTTTAAACGCTTATAACTTCGGATCCATCGGGCCTATTAAAATGAAAGTGGTCCCACTGTAAAGGCCAGACCTCATACTTTCAGATAGTACCAAATTAAATACTAGCAAGTCCAAGGCCAAGTCCAGAAAGTCCAGAGGTAAATAGAAATTTTTAAACGCTTATAACTCCGGATCCATCGGACTTATTAAAATGAAAGTGGTCCCATTGGAAAGGCCAGAGCTCGTGCTTTCAGATAGTGATAAAATAAACACGAGCAAGTCCAAGTCCAAGTCGAGAAAGTTTAAATTTGAAAGTATAAACGAGGTCTTCATCACTCACACACACACAGAAACAGTTTTTCTATTCAAAATTCTTGTCGACATTTTTTTTGTCAAATACCAGGCCAACAGAATCGCATAGCAAGCAAATGTCGGTAAACAAAAATGTTTAAACGCTTATAACTCCGGATCCATCGGACCTATTAAAATGAAAGTGGTCCCACTGTAAAGGCCAGACCTCATACTTTCAGATAGTACCAAATTAAATACTAGCAAGTCCAAGGCCAAGTCCAGAAAGTCCAGAGGTAAATAGAAATTTTTAAACGCTTATAACTCGGGATCCATCGGACTTATTAAAATGAAAGTGGTCCCATTGGAAAGGCCAGAGCTCGTGCTTTCAGATAGTGATAAAATAAACACGAGCAAGTCCAAGTCCAAGTCGAGAAAGTTTAAATTTGAAAGTATAAACGAGGTCTTCATCACTCACACACACACAGAAACAGTTTTTCTATTCAAAATTCTTGTCGACATTTTTTTTGTCAAATACCAGGCCAACAGAATCGCATAGCAAGCAAATGTCGGTAAACAAAAATGTTTAAACGCTTATAACTTCGGATCCATCGGACCTATTAAAATGAAAGCGGTCCCACTGTAAAGGCCAGACCTCATACTTTCAGATAGTACCAAATTAAATACTAGCAAGTCCAAGGCCAAGTCCAGAAAGTCCAGAGGTAAATAGAAATTTTTAAACGCTTATAACTTCGGATCCATCGGACCTATTAAAATGAAAGTGGTCCCATTGGAAAGGCCAGAGCTCGTTCTTTCGGATAGTGACAAAATAAACACGAGCAAGTCCAAATCCAAGTCGAGAAAGTTTAAATTTGAAAGTATAAACGAGGTCTTCATCACTCACACACACACAGAAACAGTTTTTCTATTCAAAATTCTTGTCGACATTTTTTTGTCAAATACCAGGCCAACAGAATCGCAGTGCAAGCAAATGTCGGTAAACAAAAATGTTTAAACGCTTATAACTTCGGATCCATCGGGCCTATTAAAATGAAAGTGGTCCCACTGTAAAGGCCAGACCTCATACTTTCAGATAGTACCAAATTAAATACGAGCAAGTCCAAGGCCAAGTCCAGAAAGTCCAGAGGTAAATAGAAATTTTTAAACGCTTATAACTCCGGATCCATCGGACCTATTAAAATGAAAGTGGTCCCATTGGAAAGGCCAGAGCTCGTACTTTCAGATAGTGATATAATAAACACGAGCAAGTCCAAGTCCAAGTCGAGAAAGTTTAAATTTGAAAGTATAAACGAGGTCTTCATCACTCACACACACCCAGAAACAGTTTTTCTATTCAAAATTCTTGTCGACATTTTTTTTGTCAAATACCAGGCCAACAGAATCGCATAGCAAGCAAATGTCGGTAAACAAAAATGTTTAAACGGTTATAACTCCGGATCCATCGGACCTATTAAAATGAAAGTGGTCCCATTGGAAAGGCCAGACCTCATACTTTCAGATAGTACCAAATTAAATACTAGCAAGTCCAAGGCCAAGTCCAGAAAGTCCAGAGGTAAATAGAAATTTTTAAACGCTTATAACTTCGGATCCATCGGACCTATTAAAATGAAAGTGGTCCCATTGGAAAGGCCAGAGCTCGTTCTTTCGGATAGTGACAAGATAAACACGAGCAAATCCAAATCCAAGTCGAGAAAGTTTAAATTTGAAAGTATAAACGAGGTCTTCATCACTCACACACACACAGAAACAGTTTTTCTATTCAAAATTCTTGTCGACATTTTTTTGTCAAATACCAGGCCAACAGAATCGCATAGCAAGCAAATGTCGGTAAACAAAAATGTTTAAACGCTTATAACTTCGGATCCATCGGACCTATTAAAATGAAAGTGGTCCCATTGGAAAGGCCAGACCTCATACTTTCAGATAGTACCAAATTAAATACGAGCAAGTCCAAGGCCAAGTCCAGAAAGTCCAGAGGTAAATAGAAATTTTTAAACGATTATAACTTCGGATCCATCGGACCTATTAAAATGAAAGTGGTCCCATTGGAAAGGCCAGAGCTCGTACTTTCAGATAGTGATAAAATAAACACGAGCAAGTCCAAGTCCAAGTCGAGAAAGTTTAAATTTGAAAGTATAAACGAGGTCTTCATCACTCACACACACACAGAAACAGTTTTTCTATTCAAAATTCTTGTCGACATTTTTTTTGTCAAATACCAGGCCAACAGAATCGCATAGCAAGCAAATGTCGGTAAACAAAAATGTTTAAACGCTTATAACTTCGGATCCATCGGACCTATTAAAATGAAAGTGGTCCCACTGTAAAGGCCAGACCTCATACTTTCAGATAGTACCAAATTAAATACTAGCAAGTCCAAGGCCAAGTCCAGAAAGTCCAGAGGTAAATAGAAATTTTTAAACGCTTATAACTTCGGATCCATCGGACCTATTAAAATGAAAGTGGTCCCATTGGAAAGGCCAGAGCTCGTTCTTTCAGATAGTGATATAATAAACACGAGCAAGTCCAAGTCCAAGTCGAGAAAGTTTAAATTTGAAAGTATAAACGAGGTCTTCATCACTCACACACACACAGAAACAGTTTTTCTATTCAAAATTCTTGTCGACATTTTTTTTGTCAAATACCAGGCCAACAGAATCGCATAGCAAGCTAATGTCGGTAAACAAAAATGTTTAAACGCTTATAACTTCGGATCCATCGGACCTATTAAAATGAAAGTGGTCCCATTGGAAAGGCCAGACCTCATACTTTCAGATAGTACCAAATTAAATACGAGCAAGTCCAAGGCCAAGTCCAGAAAGTCCAGAGGTAAATAGAAATTTTTAAACGATTATAACTTCGGATCCATCGGACCTATTAAAATGAAAGTGGTCCCATTGGAAAGGCCAGAGCTCGTACTTTCAGATAGTGATAAAATAAACACGAGCAAGTCCAAGTCCAAGTCGAGAAAGTTTAAATTTGAAAGTATAAACGAGGTCTTCATCACTCACACACACACAGAAACAGTTTTTCTATTCAAAATTCTTGTCGACATTTTTTTTGTCAAATACCAGGCCAACAGAATCGCATAGCAAGCAAATGTCGGTAAACAAAAATGTTTAAACGCTTATAACTTCGGATCCATCGGACCTATTAAAATGAAAGTGGTCCCACTGTAAAGGCCAGACCTCATACTTTCAGATAGTACCAAATTAAATACTAGCAAGTCCAAGGCCAAGTCCAGAAAGTCCAGAGGTAAATAGAAATTTTTAAACGCTTATAACTTCGGATCCATCGGACCTATTAAAATGAAAGTGGTCCCATTGGAAAGGCCAGAGCTCGTTCTTTCAGATAGTGATATAATAAACACGAGCAAGTCCAAGTCCAAGTCGAGAAAGTTTAAATTTGAAAGTATAAACGAGGTCTTCATCACTCACACACACACAGAAACAGTTTTTCTATTCAAAATTCTTGTCGACATTTTTTTTGTCAAATACCAGGCCAACAGAATCGCATAGCAAGCTAATGTCGGTAAACAAAAATGTTTAAACGCTTATAACTTCGGATCCATCGGACCTATTAAACTGAAAGTGGTCCCACTGTAAAGGCCAGACCTCATACTTTCAGATAGTACCAAATTAAATACTAGCAAGTCCAAGGCCAAGTCCAGAAAGTCCAGAGGTAAATAGAAATTTTTAAACGCTTATAACTTCGGATCCATCGGACCTATTAAAATGAAAGTGGTTCCATTGGAAAGGCCAGAGCTCGTTCTTTCGGATAGTGACAAAATAAACACGAGCAAGTCCAAGTCCAAGTCGAGAAAGTTTAAATTTGAAAGTATAAACGAGGTCTTCATCACTCACACACACACAGAAACAGTTTTTCTATTCAAAATTCTTGTCGAAATTTTTTTTGTCAAATACCAGGCCAACAGAATCGCATAGCAAGCAAATGTCGGTAAACAAAAATGTTTAAACGGTTATAACTCCGGATCCATCGGACCTATTAAAATGAAAGTGGTCCCATTGGAAAGGCCAGACCTCATACTTTCAGATAGTACCAAATTAAATACGAGCAAGTCCAAGGCCAAGTCCAGAAAGTCCAGAGGTAAATAGAAATTTTTAAACGCTTATAACTCCGGATCCATCGGACCTATTAAAATGAAAGTGGTCCCATTGGAAAGGCCAGAGCTCGTTCTTTCGGATAGTGACAAAATAAACACGAGCAAGTCCAAATCCAAGTCGAGAAAGTTTAAATTTGAAAGTATAAACGAGGTCTTCATCACTCACACACACACAGAAACAGTTTTTCTATTCAAAATTCTTGTCGACATTTTTTTTGTCAAATACCAGGCCAACAGAATCGCATAGCAAGCAAATGTCGGTAAACAAAAATGTTTAAACGCTTATAACTTCGGATCCATCGGACCTATTAAAATGAAAGCGGTCCCACTGTAAAGGCCAGACCTCATACTTTCAGATAGTACCAAATTAAATACTAGCAAGTCCAAGGCCAAGTCCAGAAAGTCCAGAGGTAAATAGAAATTTTTAAACGCTTATAACTTCGGATCCATCGGACCTATTAAAATGAAAGTGGTCCCATTGGAAAGGCCAGAGCTCGTTCTTTCGGATAGTGACAAAATAAACACGAGCAAGTCCAAATCCAAGTCGAGAAAGTTTAAATTTGAAAGTATAAACAAGGTCTTCATCACTCACACACACACAGAAACAGTTTTTCTATTCAAAATTCTTGTCGACATTTTTTTGTCAAATACCAGGCCAACAGAATCGCAGTGCAAGCAAATGTCGGTAAACAAAAATGTTTAAACGCTTATAACTTCGGATCCATCGGGCCTATTAAAATGAAAGTGGTCCCACTGTAAAGGCCAGACCTCATACTTTCAGATAGTACCAAATTAAATACGAGCAAGTCCAAGGCCAAGTCCAGAAAGTCCAGAGGTAAATAGAAATTTTTAGACGCTTATAACTCCGGATCCATCGGACCTATTAAAATGAAAGTGGTCCCATTGGAAAGGCCAGAGCTCGTACTTTCAGATAGTGATATAATAAACACGAGCAAGTCCAAGTCCAAGTCGAGAAAGTTTAAATTTGAAAGTATAAACGAGGTCTTCATCACTCACACACACCCAGAAACAGTTTTTCTATTCAAAATTCTTGTCGACATTTTTTTTGTCAAATACCAGGCCAACAGAATCGCATAGCAAGCAAATGTCGGTAAACAAAAATGTTTAAACGGTTATAACTCCGGATCCATCGGACCTATTAAAATGAAAGTGGTCCCATTGGAAAGGCCAGACCTCATACTTTCAGATAGTACCAAATTAAATACTAGCAAGTCCAAGGCCAAGTCCAGAAAGTCCAGAGGTAAATAGAAATTTTTAAACGCTTATAACTTCGGATCCATCGGACCTATTAAAATGAAAGTGGTCCCATTGGAAAGGCCAGAGCTCGTTCTTTCGGATAGTGACAAGATAAACACGAGCAAATCCAAATCCAAGTCGAGAAAGTTTAAATTTGAAAGTATAAACGAGGTCTTCATCACTCACACACACACAGAAACAGTTTTTCTATTCAAAATTCTTGTCGACATTTTTTTGTCAAATACCAGGCCAACAGAATCGCATAGCAAGCAAATGTCGGTAAACAAAAATGTTTAAACGCTTATAACTTCGGATCCATCGGACCTATTAAAATGAAAGTGGTCCCATTGGAAAGGCCAGACCTCATACTTTCAGATAGTACCAAATTAAATACGAGCAAGTCCAAGGCCAAGTCCAGAAAGTCCAGAGGTAAATAGAAATTTTTAAACGATTATAACTTCGGATCCATCGGACCTATTAAAATGAAAGTGGTCCCATTGGAAAGGCCAGAGCTCGTTCTTTCAGATAGTGATAAAATAAACACGAGCAAGTCCAAGTCCAAGTCGAGAAAGTTTAAATTTGAAAGTATAAACGAGGTCTTCATCACTCACACACACACAGAAACAGTTTTTCTATTCAAAATTCTTGTCGACATTTTTTTTGTCAAATACCAGGCCAACAGAATCGCATAGCAAGCAAATGTCGGTAAACAAAAATGTTTAAACGCTTATAACTTCGGATCCATCGGACCTATTAAAATGAAAGTGGTCCCACTGTAAAGGCCAGACCTCATACTTTCAGATAGTACCAAATTAAATACTAGCAAGTCCAAGGCCAAGTCCAGAAAGTCCAGAGGTAAATAGAAATTTTTAAACGCTTATAACTCCGGATCCATCGGACCTATTAAAATGAAAGTGGTCCCATTGGAAAGGCCAGAGCTCGTACTTTCAGATAGTGATATAATAAACACGAGCAAGTCCAAGTCCAAGTCGAGAAAGTTTAAATTTGAAAGTATAAACGAGGTCTTCATCACTCACACACACACAGAAACAGTTTTTCTATTCAAAATTCTTGTCGACATTTTTTTTGTCAAATACCAGGCCAACAGAATCGCATAGCAAGCTAATGTCGGTAAACAAAAATGTTTAAACGCTTATAACTTCGGATCCATCGGACCTATTAAAATGAAAGTGGTCCCACTGTAAAGGCCAGACCTCATACTTTCAGATAGTACCAAATTAAATACTAGCAAGTCCAAGGCCAAGTCCAGAAAGTCCAGAGGTAAATAGAAATTTTTAAACGCTTATAACTTCGGATCCATCGGACCTATTAAAATGAAAGTGGTTCCATTGGAAAGGCCAGAGCTCGTTCTTTCGGATAGTGACAAAATAAACACGAGCAAGTCCAAGTCCAAGTCGAGAAAGTTTAAATTTGAAAGTATAAACGAGGTCTTCATCACTCACACACACACAGAAACAGTTTTTCTATTCAAAATTCTTGTCGAAATTTTTTTTGTCAAATACCAGGCCAACAGAATCGCATAGCAAGCAAATGTCGGTAAACAAAAATGTTTAAACGGTTATAACTCCGGATCCATCGGACCTATTAAAATGAAAGTGGTCCCATTGGAAAGGCCAGACCTCATACTTTCAGATAGTACCAAATTAAATACGAGCAAGTCCAAGGCCAAGTCCAGAAAGTCCAGAGGTAAATAGAAATTTTTAAACGCTTATAACTCCGGATCCATCGGACCTATTAAAATGAAAGTGGTCCCATTGGAAAGGCCAGAGCTCGTTCTTTCGGATAGTGACAAAATAAACACGAGCAAGTCCAAATCCAAGTCGAGAAAGTTTAAATTTGAAAGTATAAACGAGGTCTTCATCACTCACACACACACAGAAACAGTTTTTCTATTCAAAATTCTTGTCGACATTTTTTTTGTCAAATACCAGGCCAACAGAATCGCATAGCAAGCAAATGTCGGTAAACAAAAATGTTTAAACGCTTATAACTTCGGATCCATCGGACCTATTAAAATGAAAGCGGTCCCACTGTAAAGGCCAGACCTCATACTTTCAGATAGTACCAAATTAAATACTAGCAAGTCCAAGGCCAAGTCCAGAAAGTCCAGAGGTAAATAGAAATTTTTAAACGCTTATAACTTCGGATCCATCGGACCTATTAAAATGAAAGTGGTCCCATTGGAAAGGCCAGAGCTCGTTCTTTCGGATAGTGACAAAATAAACACGAGCAAGTCCAAATCCAAGTCGAGAAAGTTTAAATTTGAAAGTATAAACGAGGTCTTCATCACTCACACACACACAGAAACAGTTTTTCTATTCAAAATTCTTGTCGACATTTTTTTGTCAAATACCAGGCCAACAGAATCGCAGTGCAAGCAAATGTCGGTAAACAAAAATGTTTAAACGCTTATAACTTCGGATCCATCGGACCTATTAAAATGAAAGTGGTCCCACTGTAAAGGCCAGACCTCATACTTTCAGATAGTACCAAATTAAATACGAGCAAGTCCAAGGCCAAGTCCAGAAAGTCCAGAGGTAAATAGAAATTTTTAAACGCTTATAACTCCGGATCCATCGGACCTATTAAAATGAACGTGGTCCCATTGGAAAGGCCAGAGCTCGTACTTTCAGATAGTACCAAATTAAATACGAGCAAGTCCAAGGCCAAGTCCAGAAAGTCCAGAGGTAAATAGAAATTTTTAAACGCTTATAACTCCGGATCCATCGGACCTATTAAAATGAAAGTGGTCCCATTGGAAAGGCCAGAGCTCGTTCTTTCGGATAGTGACAAAATAAACACGAGCAAGTCCAAGTCCAAGTCGAGAAAGTTTAAATTTGAAAGTATAAACGAGGTCTTCATCACTCACACACACACAGAAACAGTTTTTCTATTCAAAATTCTTGTCGACATTTTTTTTGTCAAATACCAGGCCAACAGAATCGCATAGCAAGCAAATGTCGGTAAACAAAAATGTTTAAACGGTTATAACTCCGGATCCATCGGACCTATTAAAATGAAAGTGGTCCCATTGGAAAGGCCAGACCTCATACTTTCAGATAGTACCAAATTAAATACTAGCAAGTCCAAGGCCAAGTCCAGAAAGTCCAGAGGTAAATAGAAATTTTTAAACGCTTATAACTTCGGATCCATCGGACCTATTAAAATGAAAGTGGTCCCATTGGAAAGGCCAGAGCTCGTTCTTTCAGGTAGTGATCAAATAAACACGAGCAAGTCCAAATCCAAGTCGAGAAAGTTTAAATTTGAAAGTATAAACGAGGTCTTCATCACTCACACACACACAGAAACAGTTTTTCTATTCAAAATTCTTGTCGACATTTTTTTTTTCAAATACCAGGCCAACAGAATCGCATAGCAAGCAAATGTCGGTAAACAAAAATGTTTAAACGCTTATAACTTCGGATCCATCGGACCTATTAAAATGAAAGTGGTCCCACTGTAAAGGCCAGACCTCATACTTTCAGATAGTACCAAATTAAATACGAGCAAGTCCAAGGCCAAGTCCAGAAAGTCCAGAGGTAAATAGAAATTTTTAAACGCTTATAACTCCGGATCCATCGGACCTATTAAAATGAAAGTGGTCCCATTGGAAAGGCCAGAGCTCGTTCTTTCGGATAGTGACAAAATAAACACGAGCAAGTCCAAGTCCAAGTCGAGAAAGTTTAAATTTGAAAGTATAAACGAGGTCTTCATCACTCACACACACACAGAAACAGTTTTTCTATTCAAAATTCTTGTCGACATTTTTTTTGTCAAATACCAGGCCAACAGAATCGCATAGCAAGCAAATGTCGGTAAACAAAAATGTTTAAACGGTTATAACTCCGGATCCATCGGACCTATTAAAATGAAAGTGGTCCCATTGGAAAGGCCAGACCTCATACTTTCAGATAGTACCAAATTAAATACTAGCAAGTCCAAGGCCAAGTCCAGAAAGTCCAGAGGTAAATAGAAATTTTTAAACGCTTATAACTTCGGATCCATCGGACCTATTAAAATGAAAGTGGTCCCATTGGAAAGGCCAGAGCTCGTTCTTTCAGGTAGTGATCAAATAAACACGAGCAAGTCCAAATCCAAGTCGAGAAAGTTTAAATTTGAAAGTATAAACGAGGTCTTCATCACTCACACACACACAGAAACAGTTTTTCTATTCAAAATTCTTGTCGACATTTTTTTTTTCAAATACCAGGCCAACAGAATCGCATAGCAAGCAAATGTCGGTAAACAAAAATGTTTAAACGCTTATAACTTCGGATCCATCGGACCTATTAAAATGAAAGTGGTCCCACTGTAAAGGCCAGACCTCATACTTTCAGATAGTACCAAATTAAATACGAGCAAGTCCAAGGCCAAGTCCAGAAAGTCCAGAGGTAAATAGAAATTTTTAAACGCTTATAACTCCGGATCCATCGGACCTATTAAAATGAAAGTGGTCCCATTGGAAAGGCCAGAGCTCGTGCTTTCAGATAGTGATAAAATAAACACGAGCAAGTCCAAGTCCAAGTCGAGAAAGTTTAAATTTGAAAGTATAAACGAGGTCTTCATCACTCACACACACACAGAAACAGTTTTTCTATTCAAAATTCTTGTCGACATTTTTTTTGTCAAATACCAGGCCAACAGAATCGCATAGCAAGCAAATGTCGGTAAACAAAAATGTTTAAACGCTTATAACTTCGGATCCATCGGACCTATTAAAATGAAAGTGGTCCCACTGTAAAGGCCAGACCTCATACTTTCAGATAGTACCAAATTAAATACTAGCAAGTCCAAGGCCAAGTCCAGAAAGTCCAGAGGTAAATAGAAATTTTTAAACGCTTATAACTCCGGATCCATCGGACCTATTAAAATGAAAGTGGTCCCATTGGAAAGGCCAGAGCTCGTACTTTCAGATAGTGATAAAATAAACACGAGCAAGTCCAAGTCCAAGTCGAGAAAGTTTAAATTTGAAAGTATAAACGAGGTCTTCATCACTCACACACACACAGAAACAGTTTTTCTATTCAAAATTCTTGTCGACATTTTTTTTGTCAAATACCAGGCCAACAGAATCGCATAGCAAGCAAATGTCGGTAAACAAAAATGTTTAAACGCTTATAACTCCGGATCCATCGGACCTATTAAAATGAAAGTGGTCCCACTGTAAAGGCCAGACCTCATACTTTCAGATAGTACCAAATTAAATACGAGCAAGTCCAAGGCCAAGTCCAGAAAGTCCAGAGGTAAATATAAATTTTTAAACGCTTATAACTTCGGATCCATCGGACCTATTAAAATGAAAGTGGTCCCATTGGAAAGGCCAGAGCTCGTTCTTTCAGATAGTGATCAAATAAACACGAGCAAGTCCAAATCCAAGTCGAGAAAGTTTAAATTTGAAAGTATAAACGAGGTCTTCATCACTCACACACACACAGAAACAGTTTTTATATTCAAAATTATTGTCGACATTTTTTTTTTCAAATACCAGGCCAACAGAATCGCATAGCAAGCAAAAGTAGGTAAACAAAAATGTTTAAACGCTTATAACTTCGGATCCATCGGACCTATTAAAATGAAAGTGGTCCCACTGTAAAGGCCAGACCTCATACTTTCAGATAGTACCAAATTAAATACGAGCAAGTCCAAGGCCAAGTCCAGAAAGTCCAGAGGTAAATAGAAATTTTTAAACGCTTATAACTCCGGATCCATCGGACCTATTAAAATGAAAGTGGTCCCATTGGAAAGGCCAGAGCTCGTGCTTTCAGATAGTGATAAAATAAACACGAGCAAGTCCAAGTCCAAGTCGAGAAAGTTTAAATTTGAAAGTATAAACGAGGTCTTCATCACTCACACACACACAGAAACAGTTTTTCTATTCAAAATTCTTGTCGACATTTTTTTTGTCAAATACCAGGCCAACAGAATCGCATAGCAAGCAAATGTCGGTAAACAAAAATGTTTAAACGCTTATAACTTCGGATCCATCGGACCTATTAAAATGAAAGTGGTCCCACTGTAAAGGCCAGACCTCATACTTTCAGATAGTACCAAATTAAATACTAGCAAGTCCAAGGCCAAGTCCAGAAAGTCCAGAGGTAAATAGAAATTTTTAAACGCTTATAACTCCGGATCCATCGGACCTATTAAAATGAAAGTGGTCCCATTGGAAAGGCCAGAGCTCGTACTTTCAGATAGTGATAAAATAAACACGAGCAAGTCCAAGTCCAAGTCGAGAAAGTTTAAATTTGAAAGTATAAACGAGGTCTTCATCACTCACACACACACAGAAACAGTTTTTCTATTCAAAATTCTTGTCGACATTTTTTTTGTCAAATACCAGGCCAACAGAATCGCATAGCAAGCAAATGTCGGTAAACAAAAATGTTTAAACGCTTATAACTCCGGATCCATCGGACCTATTAAAATGAAAGTGGTCCCACTGTAAAGGCCAGACCTCATACTTTCAGATAGTACCAAATTAAATACGAGCAAGTCCAAGGCCAAGTCCAGAAAGTCCAGAGGTAAATATAAATTTTTAAACGCTTATAACTTCGGATCCATCGGACCTATTAAAATGAAAGTGGTCCCATTGGAAAGGCCAGAGCTCGTTCTTTCAGATAGTGATCAAATAAACACGAGCAAGTCCAAATCCAAGTCGAGAAAGTTTAAATTTGAAAGTATAAACGAGGTCTTCATCACTCACACACACACAGAAACAGTTTTTCTATTCAAAATTCTTGTCGACATTTTTTTTTTCAAATACCAGGCCAACAGAATCGCATAGCAAGCAAATGTCGGTAAACAAAAATGTTTAAACGCTTATAACTTCGGATCCATCGGACCTATTAAAATGAAAGTGGTCCCACTGTAAAGGCCAGACCTCATACTTTCAGATAGTACCAAATTAAATACGAGCAAGTCCAAGGCCAAGTCCACAAAGTCCAGAGGTAAATAGAAATTTTTAAACGCTTATAACTCCGGATCCATCGGACCTATTAAAATGAAAGTGGTCCCATTGGAAAGGCCAGAGCTCGTGCTTTCAGATAGTGATAAAATAAACACGAGCAAGTCCAAGTCCAAGTCGAGAAAGTTTAAATTTGAAAGTATAAACGAGGTCTTCATCACTCACACACACACAGAAACAGTTTTTCTATTCAAAATTCTTGTCGACATTTTTTTTGTCAAATACCAGGCCAACAGAATCGCATAGCAAGCAAATGTCGGTAAACAAAAATGTTTAAACGCTTATAACTCCGGATCCATCGGACCTATTAAAATGAAAGTGGTCCCATTGGAAAGGCCAGAGCTCGTACTTTCAGATAGTACCAAATTAAATACGAGCAAGTCCAAGGCCAAGTCCAGAAAGTCCAGAGGTAAATAGAAATTTTTAAACGCTTATAACTCCGGATCCATCGGACCTATTAAAATGAAAGTGGTCCCATTGGAAAGGCCAGAGCTCGTTCTTTCGGATAGTGACAAAATAAACACGAGCAAGTCCAAGTCCAAGTCGAGAAAGTTTAAATTTGAAAGTATAAACGAGGTCTTCATCACTCACACACACACAGAAACAGTTTTTCTATTCAAAATTCTTGTCGACATTTTTTTTGTCAAATACCAGGCCAACAGAATCGCATAGCAAGCAAATGTCGGTAAACAAAAATGTTTAAACGGTTATAACTCCGGATCCATCGGACCTATTAAAATGAAAGTGGTCCCATTGGAAAGGCCAGACCTCATACTTTCAGATAGTACCAAATTAAATACGAGCAAATAAACACGAGCAAGTCCAAATCCAAGTCGAGAAAGTTTAAATTTGAAAGTATAAACGAGGTCTTCATCACTCACACACACACAGAAACAGTTTTTCTACTCAAAATTCTTGTCGACATTTTTTTTTTCAAATACCAGGCCAACAGAATCGCATAGCAAGCAAATGTCGGTAAACAAAAATGTTTAAACGCTTATAACTTCGGATCCATCGGACCTATTAAAATGAAA
Organism: Sarcophaga variegata; assembly: GCA_932273835.1. Classification (NCBI taxonomy): domain Eukaryota; kingdom Metazoa; phylum Arthropoda; class Insecta; order Diptera; family Sarcophagidae; genus Sarcophaga; species Sarcophaga variegata. The sequence goes on from OW026362.1 coordinate 64,229,069, forward strand.
GTGGTCCCACTGTAAAGGCCAGACCTCATACTTTCAGATAGTACCAAATTAAATACGAGCAAGTCCAAGGCCAAGTCCAGAAAGTCCAGAGGTAAATAGAAATTTTTAAACGCTTATAACTCCGGATCCATCGGACCTATTAAAATGAAAGTGGTCCCATTGGAAAGGCCAGAGCTCGTGCTTTCAGATAGTGATAAAATAAACACGAGCAAGTCCAAGTCCAAGTCGAGAAAGTTTAAATTTGAAAGTATAAACGAGGTCTTCATCACTCACACACACACAGAAACAGTTTTTCTATTCAAAATTCTTGTCGACATTTTTTTTGTCAAATACCAGGCCAACAGAATCGCATAGCAAGCAAATGTCGGTAAACAAAAATGTTTAAACGCTTATAACTTCGGATCCATCGGACCTATTAAAATGAAAGTGGTCCCACTGTAAAGGCCAGACCTCATACTTTCAGATAGTACCAAATTAAATACTAGCAAGTCCAAGGCCAAGTCCAGAAAGTCCAGAGGTAAATAGAAATTTTTAAACGCTTATAACTCCGGATCCATCGGACCTATTAAAATGAAAGTGGTCCCATTGGAAAGGCCAGAGCTCGTACTTTCAGATAGTGATAAAATAAACACGAGCAAGTCCAAGTCCAAGTCGAGAAAGTTTAAATTTGAAAGTATAAACGAGGTCTTCATCACTCACACACACACAGAAACAGTTTTTCTATTCAAAATTCTTGTCGACATTTTTTTTGTCAAATACCAGGCCAACAGAATCGCATAGCAAGCAAATGTCGGTAAACAAAAATGTTTAAACGCTTATAACTCCGGATCCATCGGACCTATTAAAATGAAAGTGGTCCCACTGTAAAGGCCAGACCTCATACTTTCAGATAGTACCAAATTAAATACGAGCAAGTCCAAGGCCAAGTCCAGAAAGTCCAGAGGTAAATATAAATTTTTAAACGCTTATAACTTCGGATCCATCGGACCTATTAAAATGAAAGTGGTCCCATTGGAAAGGCCAGAGCTCGTTCTTTCAGATAGTGATCAAATAAACACGAGCAAGTCCAAATCCAAGTCGAGAAAGTTTAAATTTGAAAGTATAAACGAGGTCTTCATCACTCACACACACACAGAAACAGTTTTTCTATTCAAAATTCTTGTCGACATTTTTTTTTTCAAATACCAGGCCAACAGAATCGCATAGCAAGCAAATGTCGGTAAACAAAAATGTTTAAACGGTTATAACTCCGGATCCATCGGACCTATTAAAATGAAAGTGGTCCCACTGTAAAGGCCAGACCTCATACTTTCAGATAGTACCAAATTAAATACGAGCAAGTCCAAGGCCAAGTCCAGAAAGTCCAGAGGTAAATAGAAATTTTTAAACGCTTATAACTCCGGATCCATCGGACCTATTAAAATGAAAGTGGTCCCATTGGAAAGGCCAGAGCTCGTGCTTTCAGATAGTGATAAAATAAACACGAGCAAGTCCAAGTCCAAGTCGAGAAAGTTTAAATTTGAAAGTATAAACGAGGTCTTCATCACTCACACACACACAGAAACAGTTTTTCTATTCAAAATTCTTGTCGACATTTTTTTTGTCAAATACCAGGCCAACAGAATCGCATAGCAAGCAAATGTCGGTAAACAAAAATGTTTAAACGCTTATAACTCCGGATCCATCGGACCTATTAAAATGAAAGTGGTCCCATTGGAAAGGCCAGAGCTCGTACTTTCAGATAGTACCAAATTAAATACGAGCAAGTCCAAGGCCAAGTCCAGAAAGTCCAGAGGTAAATAGAAATTTTTAAACGCTTATAACTCCGGATCCATCGGACCTATTAAAATGAAAGTGGTCCCATTGGAAAGGCCAGAGCTCGTTCTTTCGGATAGTGACAAAATAAACACGAGCAAGTCCAAGTCCAAGTCGAGAAAGTTTAAATTTGAAAGTATAAACGAGGTCTTCATCACTCACACACACACAGAAACAGTTTATCTATTCAAAATTCTTGTCGACATTTTTTTTGTCAAATACCAGGCCAACAGAATCGCATAGCAAGCAAATGTCGGTAAACAAAAATGTTTAAACGGTTATAACTCCGGATCCATCGGACCTATTAAAATGAAAGTGGTCCCATTGGAAAGGCCAGACCTCATACTTTCAGATAGTACCAAATTAAATACGAGCAAGTCCAAGGCCAAGTCCAGAAAGTCCAGAGGTAAATAGAAATTTTTAAACGCTTATAACTCCGGATCCATCAGACCTATTAAAATGAAAGTGGTCCCATTGGAAAGGCCAGAGCTCGTGCTTTCAGATAGTGATAAAATAAACACGAGCAAGTCCAAGTCCAAGTCGAGAAAGTTTAAATTTGAAAGTATAAACGAGGTCTTCATCACTCACACACACACAGAAACAGTTTTTCTATTCAAAATTCTTGTCGACATTTTTTTTGTCAAATACCAGGCCAACAGAATCGCATAGCAAGCAAATGTCGGTAAACAAAAATGTTTAAACGGTTATAACTCCGGATCCATCGGACCTATTAAAATGAAAGTGGTCCCATTGGAAAGGCCAGACCTCATACTTTCAGATAGTACCAAATTAAATACGAGCAAGTCCAAGGCCAAGTCCAGAAAGTCCAGAGGTAAATAGAAATTTTTAAACGCTTATAACTCCGGATCCATCAGACCTATTAAAATGAAAGTGGTCCCATTGGAAAGGCCAGAGCTCGTGCTTTCAGATAGTGATAAAATAAACACGAGCAAGTCCAAGTCCAAGTCGAGAAAGTTTAAATTTGAAAGTATAAACGAGGTCTTCATCACTCACACACACACAGAAACAGTTTTTCTATTCAAAATTCTTGTCGACATTTTTTTTGTCAAATACCAGGCCAACAGAATCGCATAGCAAGCAAATGTCGGTAAACAAAAATGTTTAAACGCTTATAACTCCGGATCCATCGGACCTATTAAAATGAAAGTGGTCCCACTGTAAAGGCCAGACCTCATACTTTCAGATAGTACCAAATTAAATACTAGCAAGTCCAAGGCCAAGTCCAGAAAGTCCAGAGGTAAATAGAAATTTTTAAACGCTTATAACTTCGGATCCATCGGACCTATTAAAATGAAAGTGGTCCCATTGGAAAGGCCAGAGCTCGTTCTTTCAGATAGTGATAAAATAAACACGAGCAAGTCCAAATCCAAGTCGAGAAAGTTTAAATTTGAAAGTATAAACGAGGTCTTCATCACTCACACACACACAGAAACAGTTTTTCTATTCAAAATTCTTGTCGACATTTTTTTTGTCAAATACCAGGCCAACAGAATCGCATAGCAAGCAAATGTCGGTAAACAAAAATGTTTAAACGGTTATAACTCCGGATCCATCGGACCTATTAAAATGAAAGTGGTCCCATTGGAAAGGCCAGACCTCATACTTTCAGATAGTACCAAATTAAATACGAGCAAGTCCAAGGCCAAGTCCAGAAAGTCCAGAGGTAAATAGAAATTTTTAAACGCTTATAACTCCGGATCCATCAGACCTATTAAAATGAAAGTGGTCCCATTGGAAAGGCCAGAGCTCGTGCTTTCAGATAGTGATAAAATAAACACGAGCAAGTCCAAGTCCAAGTCGAGAAAGTTTAAATTTGAAAGTATAAACGAGGTCTTCATCACTCACACACACACAGAAACAGTTTTTCTATTCAAAATTCTTGTCGACATTTTTTTTGTCAAATACCAGGCCAACAGAATCGCATAGCAAGCAAATGTCGGTAAACAAAAATGTTTAAACGCTTATAACTCCGGATCCATCGGACCTATTAAAATGAAAGTGGTCCCACTGTAAAGGCCAGACCTCATACTTTCAGATAGTACCAAATTAAATACTAGCAAGTCCAAGGCCAAGTCCAGAAAGTCCAGAGGTAAATAGAAATTTTTAAACGCTTATAACTTCGGATCCATCGGACCTATTAAAATGAAAGTGGTCCCATTGGAAAGGCCAGAGCTCGTTCTTTCAGGTAGTGATCAAATAAACACGAGCAAGTCCAAATCCAAGTCGAGAAAGTTTAAATTTGAAAGTATAAACGAGGTCTTCATCACTCACACACACACAGAAACAGTTTTTCTATTCAAAATTCTTGTCGACATTTTTTTTGTCAAATACCAGGCCAACAGAATCGCATAGCAAGCAAATGTCGGTAAACAAAAATGTTTAAACGGTTATAACTCCGGATCCATCGGACCTATTAAAATGAAAGTGGTCCCACTGTAAAGGCCAGACCTCATACTTTCAGATAGTACCAAATTAAATACGAGCAAGTCCAAGGCCAAGTCCAGAAAGTCCAGAGGCAAATATAAATTTTTAAACGCTTATAACTTCGGATCCATCGGACCTATTAAAATGAAAGTGGTCCCATTGGAAAGGCCAGAGCTCGTTCTTTCAGATAGTGATCAAATAAACACGAGCAAGTCCAAATCCAAGTCGAGAAAGTTTAAATTTGAAAGTATAAACGAGGTCTTCATCACTCACACACACACAGAAACAGTTTTTCTATTCAAAATTCTTGTCGACATTTTTTTTTTCAAATACCAGGCCAACAGAATCGCATAGCAAGCAAATGTCGGTAAACAAAAATGTTTAAACGCTTATAACTTCGGATCCATCGGACCTATTAAAATGAAAGTGGTCCCACTGTAAAGGCCAGACCTCATACTTTCAGATAGTACCAAATTAAATACGAGCAAGTCCAAGGCCAAGTCCAGAAAGTCCAGAGGTAAATAGAAATTTTTAAACGCTTATAACTCCGGATCCATCGGACCTATTAAAATGAAAGTGGTCCCATTGGAAAGGCCAGAGCTCGTGCTTTCAGATAGTGATAAAATAAACACGAGCAAGTCCAAGTCCAAGTCGAGAAAGTTTAAATTTGAAAGTATAAACGAGGTCTTCATCACTCACACACACACAGAAACAGTTTTTCTATTCAAAATTCTTGTCGACATTTTTTTTGTCAAATACCAGGCCAACAGAATCGCATAGCAAGCAAATGTCGGTAAACAAAAATGTTTAAACGCTTATAACTTCGGATCCATCGGACCTATTAAAATGAAAGTGGTCCCACTGTAAAGGCCAGACCTCATACTTTCAGATAGTACCAAATTAAATACTAGCAAGTCCAAGGCCAAGTCCAGAAAGTCCAGAGGTAAATAGAAATTTTTAAACGCTTATAACTCCGGATCCATCGGACCTATTAAAATGAAAGTGGTCCCATTGGAAAGGCCAGAGCTCGTACTTTCAGATAGTGATAAAATAAACACGAGCAAGTCCAAGTCCAAGTCGAGAAAGTTTAAATTTGAAAGTATAAACGAGGTCTTCATCACTCACACACACACAGAAACAGTTTTTCTATTCAAAATTCTTGTCGACATTTTTTTTGTCAAATACCAGGCCAACAGAATCGCATAGCAAGCAAATGTCGGTAAACAAAAATGTTTAAACGCTTATAACTCCGGATCCATCGGACCTATTAAAATGAAAGTGGTCCCACTGTAAAGGCCAGACCTCATACTTTCAGATAGTACCAAATTAAATACGAGCAAGTCCAAGGCCAAGTCCAGAAAGTCCAGAGGTAAATATAAATTTTTAAACGCTTATAACTTCGGATCCATCGGACCTATTAAAATGAAAGTGGTCCCATTGGAAAGGCCAGAGCTCGTTCTTTCAGATAGTGATCAAATAAACACGAGCAAGTCCAAGTCCAAGTTTAATTAAACGAGATCTTTAATCACTCACACACACACACAACACACACAAAACAGTTCCAGGAAAAAAAATCCACAAAAATTCATCAATTATAGAAAATATAATCTCTTTTAGGCTGATTTACAATTTTTACTACTTTACGTTTATACTGCATGCAGCAAAAATGTTGCATGCAGCAGTAAAAATGTTGCATGCAGTAAAAAAAATGCATGCAGCATTTCCATTTCGCCTGCATTTTGTCAAATACTTTCAGGCATATTATAACTTTAACATTAACATATCACCCTGTGTTGCTTTCAAATACAGGAAAATGATTAAAAAATAAAACCCCTAAGGTATGTTAAATAAATCGAAATTTATTCGTTATAAAACTGCAATAAAAACTGCAAAGGAAGAAAAAAAAAAGAAAAAAATTACACGTATTTATTATTTTTTCTTAACGCAGAGTATAAAATTAAAAAAAATTTTTTTTTTAAATTTTCAAGTTTTTTTTCAAGCAGTAATTAATGCAGCGTGAAAAGTGAATGCAACATTTTTACTGCGCCGCTGCACAAAATTTTGCTGCATGGTAAATTTGCATTTTTAGGCTTAAGCCTAAAAGTACGCTTTAACGGCTCTATCAAAGTTTTTAAACCTATAGGCAGGCAATACATTTTTTATTTCCTTCTTTTTTTATTTCTCTCTCTCTCCCCTTCTGCGCTTACTCACTCTCTTACTTTTTTTACTTCCTACACTTTACTAGAAAAAAAAAACAACACGAAGGATTGGCGAAAAAAAAGGATAAATTATTGGTGTCGCCCTGTGTCTTTCAATGACATAGGTTGTATAATGGATTGATTTTTTTCAAAAACTGCAGCATATAAGATATTTGTGCTGCCCTGTTGCTACATACTTACACAGGGTGTCTCTCCATTCAAAATGCCTAAAAGTATGCTAAGTAGTGGCACGAATTTTAATTTTTCACTACTGTCAACACTGCCTCTAGTGTTTTATAGAGGAATTATCAGTAGTAAATATAAATTTTTAAAAAAATGGCAATGTCTTTGCTTTTTAGTCAATACAAAAATCAATTAAAGAAACGACAGAAAATAAGTGTGTAATATTGTTTACAGAAATGTAAAATATGAGAATTTAACGAAGACATGTAGTGTAATAAGAGTGGGTCAAAGGTATGTTACTTTTTTGTCTCTGTAAAGAAAAGACAACATGGGTGTCTGTAATTTTACATTGTAGGCCATTACAGATCTTATTAGTCAGGATACCTACCTTGTGTGTTTTATTATTATCCATGAGAGGCAATACTTACCATTTAACATTGATTCTGAATGAAATGAAGCTTTTCGTGGGAATTTTTTTTATTTTCAAAGCTTTTGCTTAGGAGCCTGTTGTGGAACGGTTGCTGAAAGAAATATTTGTTCACAGACCTTTTTTTTCCACGATAACAGAGTTAAGGTTTGAACTTATGAGGCTAGTTGAGTTGAGTTCTGTCAAAATTTATACAAACTACGTGATTAAGTTTGTGTTTCACAAGTATCAGCTGTTGTATCAGCAGACTACAACATCGGCATTTGAAGAAAAAATTGCTAAAATTCATGAACTGAAGCTACAAATTCCAAGCTCGTCGGCCACATTCTATGAATTCATCTCCGATGGACTATTTATTTCATGTTATTAAGCGCAAAGGAATGACTCAGTAGAAAGATATCTTGAAGCCCACTGCTGCCCCTAGACCGAATAGTGCTAACAACGAAAATCAAAGAGAGGTCAGGCAGCACAAACCTTTTGAGAAAAAAAATATTCCGCAATGGGAAATGATACTCATCACTACGCCATACAATACAATAACTGGAAGCATTTTCACCGACAGCTTTATTTCTAGGCATCGAAAGTTGGCCGCTTAAATCATATAAGAACCTGCTACATTAGGCTCTCTTTGGCTTGGCTTTACAACTTGATTAAGGAAATTAAGGCGGAACAAAAAAGTAATAAGAACGTATGAGAAATATTTAATGACACTCCTTTGTTTTATAAAGTACTCAAAAGACTTATACTAACCTGAGGGTGATTATTATCGTGGCTTCGGTTTTTGTGTTCATTTTTTAATTTCCCTTAAAGGATGATTTCGATAGGCCAGTCCATCTGATAGTGTTTAAGATGAATGAGAAGACGCCAATCCGTAGGTTACTTTATTTCAAGAGTAATGGCTTGATCTACACAGCTTCTATCTGTTGGGATTTGAAGAAAGCTGTTCCGCGAATTTTTAATCGTAGAAATGACGCAAGAGCATCCTGAATTTGTCAACAGAAAAAGAAATGTGTTGCATTGTGGCCACACCAAAAATTGGCTGAAAATTTACTGTGAATTTTTTTTATAGAGAAAGGTTCTGGTCTGTCTGTCCTTATCCCACCCTTAAAAGGCTATGTAGACTCCAATTTACTCCATTCACTCCAATTGGGCTGCACCGCCTAGCCTTGTGCATAACATTATGGTCGGATTAGCTCTTTATATGAACTTATCATTCCATTCCATATACTCTGTCTTCATTTTCTGTGATATTGCATCTGTGCCAGGCTAATTCCTCAAATTAGAAATTTTTCCTCCTTCTCGTAAATGGCTCTACATTTCTGTTACTCGGGTTTATCTATAATTCCACTGCCATGCACTGGTGATTGAGTTACAATCTAAGGACTCTTTGGAATGATAACACACAGAATCTTTTCAAATTTGCCTCCTTTCATCAGAACTATGTCTTCAGTATAGTAGCCTTGGCACTCAATGTTTGCCGCAGATAAGTTCAATAAAAGTTCAACAACAAGTTAGGGCTTCGAAGAACCCCAACCTGTGGGCAATCACTGGATGTCTCGACCTTATAATTTTATCTCCTGGTTTTAGCTAGGTTTTACGTAGATCATTCATCATGGGTGTGTAATCTGTTCTGTTTTATTTATGTTTACACCCCAGGGGTCTAATTCTCGCAGTCGTGATCGAAATTGTGTTCGAATAGAAAATAATTTCGATAGCAAGAAATTTTCTGATGATGTTACTCGATACGAAACGAATCGATTTGTTGCTTAGGTGTTGTGAATTATTTCGTTTTACAGCACTGACTGAAATGCAAAAATTGTAAACAAAAAAAACATATGTTTTCTTACAAAAATAAATGAAATTTAATTAATCCAAGGAAGAAAAGTTTTATTAAAATTGTAATATATCGTATAATGGATAATATATTTTGGTTTTACTTTATTAATAGCTGGGGCTGAAGTTTTTTCTGCAGTATCATCTTCAAATTCTATAAAAGAAGACATGGTACGTTCCATTTTGTCGGTTTCATAATGCGATAAACAGCAGGGAGATACGTCAGGAATACTATTTTTGGTGAAGTTGTTGGGGTAACATTTTCTTTCTGGCAATTCTCTTTTGGGCTGCCTTCTGATGTTTTTGAAGACCCAAAAGTTTGGGCATTTTTTAGGCCCTCAAAAGAATTTTAAACTAAACAAGAGTTTGTTAAACTACCTTGCGCCACATTTTTGCATCTTTGATTGGTGGGCCGAAAGCTGTTCCTATAGCTGATTAACTCTTGCCTTTCCCTGAGAAATATTTGGTATTCATGAATTTCCTTCTGGGTGTAATTAATTTTTAAAAGTTTTGACCTACAAATACTGGAATTAATTTTTTATTCATAAATTATTATAAATTTGTTACTTACATTTTTTTACAGTCAGACCTTGATTATCCGTGATTCGATTATCCGGCAACATCAATTATCCGGGAGGAAAACGAAAATTTTAGCATCGACTTAATTTTATTTTAGATCGACTTAAATTTTTCTGCATCGTTTAACCGTGATTACCTCTATTATCCGTAATTATAAGCAAAAATTTTTTTTCTATTATTTTGGACAAACAAGCGAAAAAGGGTAATTCCCTCTTTAGTATACGATGAGTCAGAAGCATACATGTAAACCTGTTTAGTTTAATTTAGAAATTTGAGAAGTGCGTTTTTTTATATTTTTGAAACATGTATGCATATAAAATCCTTGAAATATTTAGTTTTTATATAAATATGTACATATTCATATAAAGGGTGTTTTTTTATAGAGGTATAGAACTTTAAGTTGGCATTACTTTTCAAGATGGCGACCGATTTAACAGCTGTCAAGTGATTCATTCTCAGTTTGGTTTGGCAATTCATCATGAATAGACTCACGCCTGAACAACGCTTGCAAATAGTGCAATTTTATTTCGAAAATAATGGTTCTGTGCGGAAAACGTATCGCGCACTACGTCCATTTTATCGTCGACAAAATCGTCCATCAGAGCAGTTAATTCGATTAACCATGGAACGTTTTCGCACCACGTTTACTCTTATTGACAACTTGCATCCCCAGAGACGCTGTATAGTGCGTACAGAAGAAGCTATTGCTGCTGTAGAGCGTAGCATTGAGGAAGGCCCGAATGAGTCCATCCGCCATCGAGCACAGGAATTGGATCTGTGTCCATCCACTTTATGGAAGATTTTGCGGAAGGATCTTGGTTTGCGTGCTTACAAATTATGTCCAGGAGATGTGGTTTCAACAAGACGGCGCAACATGTCACACAGCTCGTGCCACAATAGATTTATTGAAAGATACGTTTGGTGACCGCCTAATTTCACGTTTTGGACCTGTGAATTGGCCTCCAAGATCTTGTGATTTAACACCGCTAGACTATTTTCTATGGGGCTATGTAAAGTCATTGGTCTATGCGGTAAAGCCACAAACGCTTGACCATTTGGAAGACAACATTCGCCGTATTATTGCCGATTATACGGCCACAAATGTTGGAAAAAGTCATCGAAAATTGGACGTCCAGATTGGACTACATCCGCGCCAGCCGTGGCGTTCATATGCCAGAAATCATATTTAAAATGTAATGCCACAAGATTATCTTTCGGATAAATAAAATTCATGTCAATCGAATAATCCATCGTTGTTTTATTGCAACTTAAAGTTCTATACCACTATAAAAAACACCCTTTATTAATTAATAAAAATATCTATTAAAAAACTAACCAAAATTGGTACTCAATTAACCGGGAAAATCGATTATCCGGAATGCTTCCGGTCCCGACCATCACGGATAATCAAGGTCCTATCGTATATTGTTCTTTACAGCAGAAAAACGTTAATTCGAAAGCTTTAGAGGTGGCATTCGATTGATCACACGTTATCGAATGCCATCATTAGAAATTTCGATACACTTTACTCGATAACGAATAAAAGAATCCCAAAACTAAAAAAACTCCTACGTTTGAATAAAAAGTCGTTCGTATACGACTGCCAGAATTAGCCCCCTGATGAGGAGTGCTGTCTATGTCTAGAAAAGAGTAAAGTATACCTTGACTTTATATTCGTACTTCTTGAAAAAAATTTCATATGAACACAAAAACAAAGAGAGAAAAAAAGAATTAAATTTGTGCACAAGAAAACACTTTAAATAAAATGCACTTGACCGTAACAACTTAAATGATGGCTCAGTCTTCTTAATTTTATACTCCAGGGATTGTCACAGGGATGCGCACAAATTTGCACATCATGAATTGGCAAAAAAAAGAAAGGAAGAAAAAAAAATGAAATGAAATGAAATGGTGCTGGGGTAATAAAGCTATGGAGCTGGCACTGGCTAAAGAAAATGTGTAATGTGACCTTTTCCAACAACACTAACAATAACAAAAATACTAAGAAAATCCCAATACTACATATTATGCTTACATTTAAGATGAAATGAAGGCTGTAAATAAATAAAAAAGAAGAAGAAACGAACTTGTGATATGTGAACGAACAATTTATCATTCACATTGTATTTTGCATTGAGAAAAAATGTAGAAAAAAAATACGGAAAAAAGGAAGTCTAAGAAGCATTTACTGCGTATATGAGGATGAAATACGAAACGATTTAGAAAAAGAAATTTCTGGACAATTGTCTGGAGTTCATTTGATTGTGATGATGGTGATGATGCCGATGATGTATCAAAAGGTAATGGAAAGGAAGTAAAGTAGTAACTAAATAAAGAGAAAATTTTATGCAAATCAACTTAAGAAATAAAAGAAAACCTAACACTTTGATGGACAACTTTGAATATTTTTTTCAGGAATTTTTCCTGTATTTTGTCAGGGGAATAATGTCCAATAAGGAAAGGCTTTAAGGAAAAGTATAAATTGTCTGTGTTATAAGATTAAGTCAAGTAGAAGTTGCAGAATAAAGAAATTCACACTTCTAAAGAATATTTAAAAAAAAGTTTCATTCCGAAAAGGTTTTCCAATATTAAATAAAAATACGAATATGTACGTATGCATACTTTAAGAATTTTTTCCAAAAATTCCAAAGGAAATAAATCACAAATGTGTTCTTTACACTTGCTAGACATACTAAATCTGTTAATTTAAATTATAACACTTTGCATTGTAAAAAATATCACCCCCTTAACCCCTTTTCACATTGCCTTCATGGTTGTTTAACCCTTTTTTTTTTGTAGTTTTTTAAAGCCTACAATTTTATTTCCCTGTAGCCTTACAGGGTTTTGTTCTTTTTTTGTTTCTCTGTTTTTTTCTATTAAATATCGAAGATATTCAAGCATAAATCATTATTCGAATTATTTTCGAAAATGAGTTTCATCCATATGCTACACAAACCCACATGTTTAAGGCAAATTGTCAATACAAAACAACAATAATTTCTGTTTAACACAACCACTTCAAGTGGTACACGATATTCGATTGGTTGCTATACACTGTGAGCACTTTTAAATAGGTACAGATGGTGTAATATTTTGTATTTATGAATTATACTTTTCATATGAGTGGTTTACTAATGTACATCAATAAAACGTTTGTAGCTCTAAACATTTGCGACAAAGGTAATGAAAACAGACTTGCATTTAGAAACCCCTTTTACGGATAAGTGAGTTTGTTCAAGTTTTTATATTTTGCTCCGTCTAACACTACCAATAGTACAATTGAAGTACCTGCAGAATACTTATTTTACCAAACTTTTACCTCAAGGCTATTCAAATGACTTAATCAATGCGGCCTTATGCTCCCTAGAGGAGTAAGAGGAACATATATAATCAATGACTATATATCAGGGTGGGTCAACAAATATTTTGCTATTCTAAGGAAGCACAGGTTTTTGAATAAATAATCAGTTTTACAACTCGCCATGGTTTAGTAATAGTGTGTTGGCTTATTAGACGAGAGGCCACAATACAAACACCAGATCAAACACCTCCAGCAAAGCGAAATATGGAAAGAACATTTCTTCGTCGACTTCCTTTCAGCGGATTTCTGACAAAAACTCTGAGAGTAAATTCAACTGCCATGAACAAGTTTCTCAAAAATCTGTCGCCTGGAGTCGACTTTCAACTGTAGGTACACACACAACATGAGTGGTGTGAGAAGCTAGGCTGTAATATTGAATATGAATTATGTGTGTATGTATGCATGTAATCAGTTTTTTATCCACATAGTCTTCTTTTGAAGTCCAAAATACCTCCAATTTATCGAAATTATCAAAATAGAGTTGTTTGTGGAATTGTTTCATGAAATCTCTTTCCGTCTGATCAATCCTTTATGTTCTGATACAAAAAATATTGACTCGGCTATATTCGTAGAATACGATGTATGAGAGAGGAAAACTTCGCATATATGCACTCATGCATTGTCTTGGTAGAAAATAGGTTTTTTCTTGGTTTAATGCAGTCATTTTTTAAATCCATTAAGACGGCATAATATTCTTTCTTACTTACTTATTTAATTGCTTATTACAAACCTTTAGTTGGGATTAAAACCTAGGTTCCCACACCACCAATGTTGTGTATGTTAATTTTACCAACTACTGATGGGACCTACAGTTTAAAGACGACTCCGAACGACAGAAGGTGGTTTAGGATAGAATACAATTAGAGAACGCAAACCCGGTTGTAATGAATTTGCATGTTTCAATGAACCAAATAAGTGGTCGGACCTACAGTTCAAAGTCGACCCCAAACGACAGATTTCTGTAAATTTTTCATATTTCGTTTAGTTCGAGATGTCTGACCTGGGGTTCAAACTACGGTCTCCCGTCTAAAAGGTCAACACACTACTTGTCCACATAATTTTTTTTCTTGGCGGGAGTTATTAAAAGGTTAAGAAACATGCTGAATCGATTCCTACATACATACATAATTGGTCCTTATAACCCGTCAGTCAGGATTAAGACCCAATTTCTTAATGAATTGATTCCTATTTATACAACAGAATTGTTTGAAATTAACTCTCCAATCGGATAATATTAAATGTTTCCAAAACTTTGTAATACGTCAGGAGTAATAAAAAATTTAAGAAATATTTCCATATTCTTCGTAAAAGTTAATAAACGAAGGACCTATTTTAACCCATTTTTCTATCTTCTTTAAATCTCTATGGTCCTACTCGTATCTCCCACAGTGTATTTAGTTTAGATTTGGGCAATAATTTAGCTAAGCATAGCACAACAGGTTTTGGAAATAAATCTTCCTGACTTGTATTTTTCGTTGTTATTGTCGATGTTTTATTTTGCAGTTGAAGGTTAGTTTAGGGTTTTAAAAAGTACTGTTATATTCTGTATTTCGATTTTGCTTTACTGGGGTAAAAAAAAAATCATTCGCATTTTTTTTTTTTTGTTCTGTTCGATGAAGATTTATTGCCATCTGGCATCGACATAAATTGTCGATTTGTTTGATTGCCAGCCAACTACGAGTATAATAATCGATTGGAAAAATTGACTTTTAAACAGAAATTCATGAAATGCGTTGGAGTTGGAGTATAAGAGTGTTTTTAAATACGTTTCTCTACGCTTACCAGATTGTTTTGATGCACAATTAGTCAAAGGCTCTGGTGGTTCGAGAATAAAGAAAATGGGAAAAGATTCTTTAAATAAGAAAAATTATCAAAATGATTGATTTCCAAGAAATATGAAGAAAGTTAACAATTAAATTTGGCTCCAAAAAAAAAAGTGTAATAAAACAGTCCAATTCTTTCAATCAAATTGGTTTAGGCATTGGAGACTCACGAGATGTGGCAGTTCGTATGCTTAATTTCGCAAGTAGAATGGTTATAGCAATTGATCGCCCATATAAAATTAAAACCTTTTGGAGCATAATTGCCTAACAAAGGGCGGTGTTGAGAATTTTTAATTTCAAATTTTTGAGTAGTTTAGATATTTTTTTTACCGATTCAAAACGTTATTGACGCTGTCACTCGGATGCTTGAATTATAATTTCAGAATCATCAAATCTAAGTCGTCCAGCAGCATTTTAGGGATGCTGTTGGTGAGATTAAATTCGAATTCTTTTTTCATCCATAAGGCTCTCACCAATAATTCACCCCATCTCCTTGTCATTATTCTCTTACTGGTAAACTGTTTTAAAATTTAAGCCAAGAACACGGAATTATGATTTAAATTTGCTTTTAAATGTAAACTTTACAGTCATTCGACACCAACAGAACAAACACACGTTTAACTGCTCATTTAGGGGTATGCAAGATCTTGTCAGGTTTGTGCTGTCGCCGAACAATAGTGTTGTTACTAATATCGCAACTATGACTGAAGATGTCGTAGAGAATCCAGCAGCATCGATCTCACAATTACATACAAGTTAGGATCTTTAGAGCAAATTTTGAAGATGTTCCCTTATGGAGTGTAGACAGTGAAACAACTGTTAGCCATTGTCTGTAATCCTCTTTTAACACCATGGTAGGTAGGTAGGTAGAAATGGCTGTTCACTCAAGGAGTATGAATGGCAACACGCGAGGCTAAGTTAGCTTCGAAAATCATCATGAGCGAGGGGAGCCATTTCCATCTCTATGGGCATATGAATAAATAGAATAATTCTGCAACATCGAAAATCCATTTATAGTGCTGCAAGCGTTATCAGGAAATCTCAAGGGCTCAACTACTACAATAAGTAGTTAGTGCTTCAGGGCCATATTTAAAGATTTTATTTTAACTCAACTGTATGAATTAAAGTCGCCGTAGTCTAGTGGTACTGTGTTGGCTTATTAGACTTGAGTCAACGTTTCAAACCCCAGGTCAGACATTTCGAACATAACGAAATATGAAGAAATATTTCTTCGGCGACTTCCTTTCAGCAGATTTCTGGCAAAAACTCTGAGAGCAAACACTATTGCCATGAAAAAACTGTCATTCGGAATCGACCTTAAATTGTAGACCCCACCACTCATGTATAAAATTAACGCACACAACATAAGTGGTGTGAGAAGCTAGGTTGTAATCCTGGCTGAAAGGTTGTAATGTAATGTATGTGTGTATAAATTGGAGCTATAAGCAAAATTTTGGGATCTGCTTTTTCGGGTCGTCTAATCACTTATTTTTATAACATCCACTGGCAAAAAACATGTTCAAGGAAGTTTATTGTAATACAAAATCTTTTCTATCCATCGCCACCTAACGAAATACAATTGGGTGTGTTTCGCCCTTAGAAATACGACTCCTACTAAATTATAACTCATAATTCCAAAATACCATTAACGCAGCCAAATATAAATGACATCAAGATCACTTTAAGCTGATGTAAAAATTTGTTGTCACTTCCCAAAACCGCCCATCAATATGTCACAATCATAAACTTGGTTGTGCCTCCACAAAAAAAAAATGCCAATAAAAATATAAAATACAACAGATTTCAGCAGCACAATAATGACTTGCCACAGCGATTGCAACAATGAAGAAACAATGAACCAACAAAGGCCAACAAATACTGTTGATTTCGGTTTAAAACGAAATTATGCAAATTAGATTATGGGTAGCAGCACTTGAAGCATTTTTCATTCATTCATTTTAAAATTTAAATACTCAACCACCGCCACCACCACCAACACACGAACAATATGTATAAAAACGAAGAGTCCTGTGTTTTTTTTAATAATAACGTTATTATTATTATTATTTTAATTTTACTCTGTATTGTTGTTGTTATTGTTACTGTACCCTGCCGTACTCTGTGCCCTTTTTGCTGGTTGTCCTACAAGTGATGAAATCATTCGTGTTAAAGCATTCGTGTACTCGCTTTTCAACACCCATCATCAGTTGTTATCAGTTGTTCTATGCCTCGTTGATTTTTTTTCTTTTATTTTGTTTCTTTTATTAGAAAATGAACTTATTGTTGTGTTGTGTGTACTTATCAAACGAAATTATGTTTTCATTATGGTTTTTGCTTCAAACAAAAGACAAACTGGTTCGAGGGGTTAGTCCCCTCTGGCTGTTTTAATTTTTCTGTAAATCATAAACACAAGCAAATTGTTCATTTCAAAGACATATTTTTGAGTGGCATATGCCAATGACTTGTTCGATTTCAACATGACATTTTCTTCTGTTTGACATGGCGTCAAACTCTTTAAAATTTATTGGAATTTGAATAAATTTCTCAAATTGTTCTTATTCTATTCAATTCTTTATTTCATAGCAGGGCTATTCCCAGTGATTCTTAACAGCTTCGATACCGTGGTTTGTAATTTGAAGCTTTGAAGTTGGCTTATTAGACGTGAGGTCATGGCTCAAAACCCAAGGTAAGACATCTACAACAAACGAAATATGAAAAAATATTTCTCTCAGGCGACTCCTCTCAACAGATTTCTGGCAAAAACTCTGAGTAAAATAAAATTGCCATGAAAAATTACTCAAAAATCTGTAGTTCGGAGTCAACTTTAAACAGCAGATTCCGCCACTCATGTATAAAATTAACTCATACAACATAAGTGGTGTGAGAAGCTAGGTCGTAATCCTGTCGAAAGGGTTGTAATGAACAGTTATGTGCTCACGATGTAAAATAGTGTTCCGAAATTCACCAGATAATGTTGGCAAAATCATTTCAAAGGAAATTTATAGTTTATTTTGCACACCATTCTTTGACTGTTTACGAGGGCTGTCTCAAAATTAGCGGATGTAACAAAGAACAAATAATAGTTTAAGAAAAAAATTTCTTTGTGTCTCAAGAGCGCTATTCCCAGCGACATTCAAGAGCTTTCATGACATTTTCATATTCTGAAATACAAAATAATCCATGGAAGCTAAATCTTCCAATCTTAACTCATAAATTTTGGCTTTCGAAATAGTGGAAGGATGAACTGGTGAATTGTCGTAATGAAACCTAACATTGTATTTCGCCAAACGAAGCCCTTTCTTTATAGTTAATTTCATATTTCAACCATAGTTATGTAGGTAGGATGGTAGAGGTGACAGCCTACCAAGTTGCATAGACACACTTAGGCCACATAAGGCTGTTATACCACAGTTCAACACTTCCCTTAATCTTTGAACTGCTCGGATGAAGCGACTAACACTACCAAAGTCCATTATTGTCAGCTCCCATAGATTGTCCACGTAATGGACATCAGGGTATGTTTTTCTGCTCTGACATAATGTTGTGCCCGCGCTTAGTAGGTGAAGAACAATTTCCTCCTTTTCCTCATTTCTGCAGCTTCTGCAGAAATCATTTGCCATGTGCGCAAGACCGATGCGCCTTGTAATGTCTAGTAATGACTCCACTAACCACACCGAATGTGCTCCTTTGGAGTTTACGCGTTCTGTCCAAATTTTTGTAACATTTTCCTCGCCGTTCTGCCCGTATCCTAAGCTACCCATCAGCCCTTAAAGGAAGCTATAATCGTATTATCAATTATGAACTAACAGGGCTTTAAAGGGATACCCAAAGTAGAGAATTCATCGAAGAATTGGATTTTTATCTGGAACATAGTCATGTGCTGATGCTCATGTGATATGAATACCATATCCAGCCGCACGACAGCTCTATACCGTCTTGAAGTTCATTACCTCAGAACCCAATGCCTTGATGGCACCTGGCCATCGAAAAGTTTGGATCTTAAGAACCCGATACCATATCCTTGCCTGCACTTAAAATTTTCAAGGGCTTCTTTAGAAACGATTCTTTCAGTTCAGGCCACTTTTTTGAGGATGGGGCATCATTTCGTAGCGTAGTTCAGGGATACAACCCTTCAGTAAGGATTACTACCTAGTTTCTCACACTACTTGTGTTGTGTGTGTTAATTTTATACATGACTGGCGGAACCTAAAATTTAAAGTCGATTCCGAATGACAATTTTATTTTCTCAGTTTTTGTGACAGAAATCTGCTGAGTGGAAGTCGCCAAAGAAATATTTTTTCATATTTCGTTGTGTTGGGATTGTCTGACACATGGTTTGACCTGAGGCCTCACGTAAAATACATAAGTCCACAAACTACATACTAGACTACGGCGACTATTATATATATTTTTCACGAAATTTGATTTCCAATTTTCTTCTCAAATCATGCGATATTCAACACAAAGCCTCAGCTTGTAAGAATTTTGAAAAAAGTCAACACATAGATTCCTGTTGCCCCTGAGTTAAGAGACATAGGACTCAGAAAGTCAATGACTTACAAACTCCCTCCAGTAGGTCTCAAAATCTAGTAATTAGGATCTCAATCAGTTGATTCAATAATACCTTAAATTCCTAAACATGTTATCCTTCGTTTTATAAAATTGTTAGCGAAATCCAAATCCAATTACCTCCCATTACCCCATGGGTCGTCATGCCTCTAAGGCTAAAGGCTAACTGGTTTTAAAATAATTTTTCAAAATCAAATTTAAATTTTATTTTCCTGTTTACATTTCAATTTCAAATGCAAATCCTTAAATCCTTTCCAATTGACCATTCCCCACTAGCCTGTCCAATATGTACATCGAACCTTTGTTTAAGTATTTCTATTAATATTTACATTTGTCATGATCCAGCAAGGATTAGCAAGGATTTTTAAGTTCCTTTTCTTCCATACTCATACGGCTCGAAATAAGTGTGTTTTTCATAGAAAGACTCTTATGAATGAATTACAAAAACTAATGCAAGCAGGAAAAAAACAATTTTTTACAACCCTTTTTTGAAACATTTTAAAATTAACAAAAGAAAAGAAGAAGGGGAAACCCTTCTCTCCTCTCAAGTCATGCTGTGAAATTATTTATTTGAACATTTTAAAATCGTATTAATAAAGAAGAGAGGAGTGAAGGTAGTAAAATACTACACAATCAATTGTGTGAAGGATAGGAGGGGTATTCATTTTGTTGTCTAATTCGATTTAATGCAATTTGACCTGATGTCAACATAAAAAAGTCAAACAAAAAACCCCCTTTCCACTTACAATCTAAAATAATAAAAAAACAACGAGAACCTTTTCACAGACACCTTCTTTTTGAAGGCAGGCAGGCAGGCAGACATTCAAAACATATGTGTGTGGATGATGAGTGGCAAAAGGACTCTCCGTTAAATATTCCAACTGTTTTTCGATTGTGTGTGTAAGGCAAGGGTTGATTGTACAATCAAGTGGATTTGTTTTGTTCAACAATTTTATTTTTTTCTTGTGCATTATTGTTGTTGTACGAGTGTAAACAGTAATTTAATTTTCACAAAAAGCAACAAATTAGTGGTTTCATTGTGTGTGTACTTTTAATGGGCAACAACTTGCCCATCCTGCTGTCTGTGTCTACATATGTACATACAAATATTATTATGCTACCAGTTGGAAATTATGTTCAATTTGGAAAGGGACAGGACAATTAAAATTAGCCACATCAGGGTACTAAGGACATACAGACATACATATGTATGTTTGGGTAAATAAAACTGCTTTCCTGAACACTGATTGACTATGATGTTGTGTGTAGATTTACGCAATAAGAGGCATTTTAAAGAGATTGTGATAAAATTTTCCACGATTATTTTGTGGGCATCGTCGAAAGTTTGAACACAATTTTTGTCTAACAATTTTTGTAAGATATCGACGTAAGGTCACGGTTAAAATCCCAGGTCAGACATCTTGAACAAAACGAAATATGAAAAATAATACTTCTTCGGCAACTTCAACTCAACAGATTTCTGGCAAAAACTCTGAAAGTAAATATAAAATTGCAGTGAAAGGTCAGGTTAGGTTAGGTTAGAGGACGTGTACTTGTCAATTAGGACAAGTATAGTACCCGGTGGTCGAATTGACCCATTGTACAACGTCCTAGTTTCTCACACCACTACAGTTTAAAGTCGACTCCGAACGACAGATTTTTGAGAAACTTATTCATGGTAATTTTTTATTTATCCTCAGAATTTTTGCCAGAAATCAGCAGAGAGGAAGTCGCCGAAGAAATACTTTTCGTATTTTGTTTTGATGTCTGGCCTGGGGTTTGAACCCTGGCTTTACGTCTAATAAGCTAACACACTACCTACTAGACTACGGCGACTTTAACTTCGACTTGCCATGAAAAGTTTCTTAAAAATCCTTCATTCAGAATCATCTTTAAACTGTAAGACCTGCCACTCATGTGCAAAATTAACACATACAATACAGGTGGTGTGAGAAGTTAGGTTGTAATCTTGACTAAAGGATTGTAATGACAAATTAAGCAAGTAAGTAAACTTATTACCGGCTGAGAGGAAGACGCCGTAGTAATATTTTTCGTTTTGATGTCTGGGCTATAGCTTGAACCATATTGTGACTTTAAAAAATAGGATTTGTTGGAGTTTTTTTCTTTGACTTTGAATACATAAAATATTCATACATACATTATTGGCCATTACAACCCTTCAGTCAGGATTACGGCCTAGCTTTTCACACCACTCATGTTGTGTGCGTTAATTTTATACGTGACAGGCAGGACCAACAGTTTAACGTCGTCTCCGAATGACAGATTTTAGAGAAACTTTTTCATGGCAGGTTTATTTACTAGCAGAGTTTTTGCAAGAAATCTGCTGAGGGGAAGTCTCCAATGAAATATTTTTTTTTTCATATTTCGTTTTGATGTCTGACCTGGGATACGAACCCGGGCTTTACGTATAATAAGCCAACACACAACCTATTAGACTACGACGACTTCACATAAATATTATCACATAAAATATTCACTCGGTGTTAAATCTGGATATAAAGAGATTACATATGTTTGCACCTTTAGCATGTCCTTGTGGAAAATATTTTTCGTTTTTTCAATTAAATCGTATCTCTATTGCCTGTTTTATTGTTTTGAAAAAAAAACGCCAAATGAGGATTAGACAAGGGCATTCCTAGAAATTAATTAATGGACTGGTAAGCCAATTTTTCTTGGTTCTTATCACAATTTTGACCGCTGTTTAGTCTCTGGTGACGTCAGGCAGAGCTATGTTATATCCACGGTTACGAAATGGCGCAAAAATGCGTCCATACTGTAGTGTTGTTTTAGGATTACCTTTGTGGGCGATTGGTAAGAAACGCGTTTCATTTTATCATTCAAAATTGAAACCACTAAACTAGTATGTGAGACTCCAAAGTTGCTGCAATACCTCGCACTTACAATATGCTATTGGCAAACATATGTAGTGAATTTTGCAATTCTATCGGCGGTGGAGTCCTCAATTAGGCCTCCGGAATCTTCCGTGCTTTTACGTTCACAACGAAATAAAGTGCATTACATTTTTATTATCGAAATTGATGGTCCAGAGTTTCTTCAATACGGCTGACTTTCAAAATGTATCAATACAAAGTTTGTATGCACTTCTACTACTGTATATAAACTATGTAGATATGCAAAGTATCCAAACAATGCATCAACTATAAATCCGATGCCTGATTGGCTTTTTGACTGCGTTAAAAATACACACTGGCGAAGTTTTGAAATAGAATACATTGTAAACATTTTGTACAGCGGCTTTATGAAACATGATACTTTGTTCAGACACAAAGCAACTAACATTTTGGCAATCAGCCTACATATCAGACTTCGGCCTGATTTAGATGGTTAATAATGTCTCTCAAACACAATTTAAATAACGCAAGTTCTTTAACTTTTAACATCTTTTAAAAAATGGCAAATACCTGCTGACAGCAGCGGCGTTGACCTTTCTATTAAGAGAACGAAAATTCAAAATATCGTAGAGATACTCACTTGTCCTCGTGAATAAATCAATATTTTTAGGTAAATTAATGCCAAGTCATATTAATGATTGACGAAATAAAAATATTGTTCAAGTTTAAGGTGTTAATTTGTTATAGTTTTTGCTGTTTATTAAGACTCTTTGGTAATTTTATAAAAATATTGTTTTATGAAAACATTATTGTTTTATGGAATTATTTTTAAAATTTACTTAAAGAATACACCGACCCGATCCACTTGTTTCAAGCTACCTCGAAAGTTTAATACATAATACTGTTTGGATAAGATTATCTCTTTAACGGACTAGCTTCGCATTTCATTTGTTTTTAAATCCATTTGATTGAATATTTCTAAACATCGTTTTTTATTTATTTTATTATTATTATTTATTTATTTTTACATTAAACCACAAAAAAAAGAAGCAAAAAAGAAAACCCTACATTCCAAATATCATTATTATTCGTACTTATAAGCTTAATTTAATGTTACACCAACTGTAAAACCAAAGGCCCCATGGGAAATACATGTTCACTCCTGTATTGTATATGGGCAGTGAGTGGATGGTCAGAGCCATAAATTGTGGTCATCCCATTTGAGGTATTGAGGCAATAAAATTATTTTATGGTGTAGAAAATTGTTAAAAAAAAACGACAAAAACAACGCTGGTCAATGAAAAATATTATCAAACTGAGGTTAAATAAAATGAAAGGAATGAAATGAAATTTATTGTTTTCATATCGAAAAATGAGATACAACACCTGTGTTCAATTATAAAAATTAAATAAGGATGTCGTAATACCGATTTGGGTAGTAAATTTATAATAAAATAGCTTCCTTGAAGAATAAAGTCTTTTACGTATTTTTACAGACATAAAGGTTATAAGTTTTTGGTAATTTTCTTGCTGTCAAAAGCCAGAAAGTTGAAATTAAATTAAGCGCTTTAATACCATCCAATTAAAGTATTAAAAATATGAAGCTAATTGTCAAAGAGAGAAGCTACTTGTAAGTGAAATATCATAAAAAAAAAAAAAAAACTGGGGCTGTTGAATACTTCCTTCAACATCTGTCAACTATGATTCGAATTCTAATGCTTGAACCAACAAGGTCTTCGAACTGTATAACAGCTTCAGTGTCCATAGATAAATATGGCATAATATTGTGGGAGTTATGCAACTTAATATGGGGTTTGTTAGGCTTTGAAGTCGCCGTAGCCTCAGTTCAAACCCTAGGTCAGATATCTCCAGTGAAATGAAAAGCGAAAGAATATTTCTTCAGCGACTACCTCTGACAAAAACTCTGAGAGTCAATAAAATTGCCTTGAAAAGTTTCTCAAAAATCTGTCGGTCGTTCGGAACCGACTTTAAACTGTAGGTTAAGTTAGGTTAAAGCACGTGTACTTGTCAATTAAGACAAGTACAGTACCCGGAGGTCGAATTGACCCATTGTACAACGTCCTAGTTTCTCACAGCACTTATTTTGTATGTGTTAATTTTATACATTAGTGGTGGGACCTACAGTTCAAAGTCGACTCCGAACGACAGATTTTTGAGAAACTTTTTTATGGCAATTTTATTTACTCTGAGTTTTTGCCAGAAATCTGCTGAGAGGAAGTCGCCGAAGAAATACTTGTTGTATTTTGTCTTGATGTCTGGCCTGGGACTCGAACCCTGGCTTTACGTCTAATAAGCCAACAGACTCCCTACTAAACTACGGCGACTTCCGTTAAACTGTAGGTTCCTCCACTAATATATAAAACACAATATAAGAAGTTGGGTCGTAATCCTGTCTGAAGGGTTCTAATGACTAATTATGTACGTTATGTGTACGCTTTAAAATTTATTCTGTGCAGGCAAACCCTTTCTAAATTTTGTTGTCCAGTTAGTCAAGATGCTTTGATTGCGTAATACTTTCACTACTCTTAGACAAAAATGATGAGATATTGCAGATGTTATTTGTAGTAAACTATCGAATGGGAACATTAAAAGAAATACATTTCAATGGAAATTCATCGAAAATTCTTAAAATTTACAAAATTATCACAACCAAACTGATAAATCCGTTTATTTGTAAGAGAATAAAGAGATAGTCAGTAGAATAACTTCCAATAAAAGCCAAAATTATTCTACTAACCTTTTGAAACCCCTTTACATTTGGTAGAGAATGAAACGCCACCTAGGTTGAGGCTTTATAGGACTTACAACTACTCAAGAACCTTGAGTATTATGAGGCAAAAGAATATTCATGGAGTTCATATTGGGTTTCACACGATTACGAATTGAAATAGAAAATAATTTTTAGGCTGTAAGTAATTCAAAGGCTGACAGTTAACACGTTGACTGCCGACTACGAGATGACTCGTAGATTGCGTTCCCTTCTAGGGCACCAAACTACGAGTTATCTCGTACGCACTAATGTAGAAAAATCAAATTGTCGTTTATTGGCAAGTTTTCTGAAAATTGCCACGGCAGTCAACGTGTTAAAAGTGTGTACATTCCATGATTCTAGTTTTTTATTGATTATAGAGTAGGATCCCGCTTAACGCTGTTTCAGTATTACGTGGTAGTATTGGGATTCCTCTAAATCGCACACTGTATTGATACTTGTTGTGGGTATATGTGTGCAAATGAAACGGCCATGCACTAACCAAAAGCGGTGCACTATATAGCGACAGTGTATACCATGTATGTATGTTTTTCAACGATCTTTTGTTAGTCTGTCCAGAATAAAGATTCCAACTGTATTCTCCGAAGTCGCAATCACAGTAAGAACGCTGTTTCGTTTAGCGCTGGAACGTATTGGAACGTATCACCCGCGTTAAGCGGGGTCTTACTGTATTAACCTCAGTGAAGTATAACGAATTATTAAATTTGCCGCTGAAATGTGGATTATATTCGAAAATATGAAAAGAAAATGTCATAAGCAAATGGTGGTGACCCTACTTAAAAGGATTTCAAAGCATGTACTGAATAAACGTTATGTTAACTGTTTGATGAAATCAGAAGGGACTGAATTGATTCACTGGAAAGGTATTCTGTTCCAGGTAGTCCATACCAAGCCACTTATGTTTTTGACGGCCCGTCAAAAAAGTGACAGCACTTTGATTGACTTTAATCTGTAATATCGTGCAAAGTTTCACAATCATTTGTATCGATGTCCTGTATAGAAAAACTGATCACCTCATGCCAATTATTTGGTCAAGTTTTTATTCAAGAAGCTGTAAAATATTGAAATAAAATCAACCATTAGACAATGGCTAATGGTTTTAGATAACAATGATAGATTTGTAACCGATTAAAATCAATTTTCATTAAAGAAAACTTACTTAATTGATCATTACAACCATTTAGTAAAGATTACAACCAAATTTCTCATATCGTGTGTGTTAAATTTGTCCATGAGTGTCGGAACCGACAGTTTAAAGTCTACTCCGAACGACAAATTTTTGAGAAACTTGTCATGACAATTTTATTGACACTCAGAGTTTTTGCCAGAAGACTAATGAAAGGAAGTCGCAGTATTATTTTTTCATATTTCGGTTTACCAGAGGTAACATATCTTAAGTAAAATGTTACCTACTAGACTTAGGTAGGCTGCCTTCTACATACTGCTTACAAACTTTGTATTGATAAATTTTGGAAGGCAGTCGTTCATTGCTTCACTTAAATTTTCTTTTCTTATAACACAATATTTATTACAATCTCTATAAAAATTAAAGGAGATTTTTGCGACGACGTAGTCTAGTAGGTAGTTTAGACATAAAGCTAGGGTTCAAGCCCAAGGCCAGACATCAAAACAAAATCCAAAAAGGATTTCTTAGGCGACTTCCTCTCAGCTGATTTCTGGCAAAAATTCTGAGAGTAAATAAAAAATTGTCATGTTTCAAAGTTTCTTAAAAATCTGTCATTCGCAGTTGACTTTAAATTGTAGGTCCCGCCAGTCATGTATAAATTTAACACACACACAACATCAGTGGTGTGAGAAACTAGGTCGTAATCCTGACTGAAGGGTTGTAGAAAAAAATTACAAGACATTGCAGATATTATTTGTAGTAAACAATCGAATGGAAATCTGTAACAGGCCGTACTACGCGACATCAAAAGAAAGAAATTTCAATAAATATTCACTGAAAATGCTTAAAATTTACAAAATTATCACACAACCAAACTGATATTTGTTAGAGAATAAAGAGATAGTCAGTAGAATGGCTTCCAAGAAACGCCCAGATTGTTCTACTGACCTTTTGAAACCCTTATACTTTTTGCAGGGCATAAAACGCCAATTAAGTTGCGGCTTCACATACATACATACCTTATTGGTCATTATAACCCTTCAGTTAGGATTACGACCTACTTTCTCACACCACTTATGTTTTGTATGTTAATTTTAAACATGAGCGGCGAAAAGCTACAGCTTAAAGTCGATACCGAACGACAGATTTTTGGGTATTTTATTTAGTCTTAGACTATTGCCAGAAATCTGCTGAGAGGAAATCTCTGAAGAAATATTTTTTATGTTTAGTTGCGTAGGAGATGTCTGACCTGAGCCAACACACTACCTAATAGACTACCATAGCTTTTATAGGACTTAAAACTTGAAAAACCCTGCGCATTATGTGGAAAATTAGCCCGAGTGAAATATTTAGAGCGACCAGAATTGACCAATAGAAAAGGTTGATGATACGTTAAAAAATGGCAGCACTTGACTGTGAAATTTTAGCATGTGTCAAATAGCGCGCACTGTCCTACTTTCATTTGTATCGGCGTCTGTCAAACTCTCTGGATGGTTTGAAACAACAGCAAATTTGCACCTCGTCAAAATCAATTTTCAATAAAGAAACTTAGTTACTTACTTAATTTGTCATTACAATCCTTAAGTCAGTGTTACAACCTACGTTGTCACAGCACCCACGTTGTGTGTGTGTCCTTTGCATGTTTTCAAGCTGCTCATGGCAAATTTTATTTACTCTCAAAGCTTTTACCAGAAGACTACTGAGAGTAAATCTCTTAGCTGGAGTTTGAATCACGGGCTCACGTCTTTTCCTGTAATACAATACCATTAAAAAATTTAAGAAGATTTCTGGGACGCTAAAACCAAAGCAATTTATCTGCTTAATAATTCCTATTTTACAATACGACTTTTGTTTAAAACTTCTTTTGTGGTCCATCCATAAAGTTTATAACTTCTAGAAAACCGTTTAATTTACTTCCGAAGAATTTCAATAAATTTCTAGCATCCTTTTACTAGTGTTTAGTACAGAATGCTATAAAAACAATCGCATTTCCGTGATCCTAATTTCGAGGATATTTTTTGTTTATTTTACGAATTAAGTTGAAACATTGAAATCCTTTAGCGTTTGTACATTGAAAGCCATGTCAATGAACTAAAAAATTTAATATTTTCTCATGTTGTAGGTCAAGGATATGTTTCGATAACGAATTTGTGTATAAAAATAATCAATATTTGAGAAATATTCACAAGTAAAACCGTAAAAGCCACTAGATTTCTACTGGCGGCCTGCCTGCCTGCCTGCCTATTTGAAAACAATGGAGGATGCCAGGTTAAGGCTGCTGCTGTAAAGGTCAAAATTAATAAATTTTTTTTTGTTTCATTTTATTATTCAAAGCGCATAGAAATCATTTCAACCGAAAATAATGGCCAAGACGAAGGAATATCCCTACAAAATTTTGTTATCCTTTTTGAGTCATTGCAGTTCAATGTACATATTTTTTGTAGAAAAAATATACACTTCAGCTCTTGTAAAAGATAAAAAATATATAAATGAGACAGAGACAAAGAGAGAGAGAGAGAGAAAGAAAAAAAAAACAGAAAAGTGAGTGTTAATGGGCGGTATGTGACTTTGTCGTGTTTATTTTAGTGTAGGAGTAATAAAAAAGGATGTCCTTTTCAAATTTCATGCTCCTTGCATAGAAAAAAAAACGGAATTGAAGGTAAACAAACTCTCTTGCAGTCGTTAAATAAACACAGTTACTTGCAAATGGCCATTTGTTTTATGTTCTTTGAAAGAAAAAAGAACTGAAAGAGAAAAAACGGCAATAAATTCATGTCCTTTTAGTCCTTTTGTATGTATGTGATATACATATATATATATATGTATATATTATAAGGCTTTACTTGTAATTTATGTTGTATTCATTTACACTTGTTTTATAATCTCTCTTTCTCTTTCTTTTTCTTTCTCTCTCTCTTGATAGTACATTCTAGTATTTATGCTTGTGGCTCCTCCCTGCTAACACATACATTCCTTTGCAACTCCGTGTTCATTTTTTGGTAAAACAGGGGTTGTTTTCCTACATTATCCTTGTAGTTTCATTTTGTTTTATGACTACAAAACTACAAAATTTATATACCACGTTATACTCATATATTGTACTCTTTCTTATCTTATTCCTGCATATATTTTTCACAAACAGTTGTTGTTGCCGTTGTTGTATGTTGTTTATTATCCTTTTGGCATGACCATATAAACCATTTTTATGATAATAGTTTTGGTATGCTCCTCTTTCTTCTCTCTTCTCCGCTCTGTTGCCTTGTTTGACAGACTGTATATCATTTGGAATAAATTGAAAATAAAAAAAAACTAAAAACTAAAGGAATTGAAAAATGTTTCACAAAATAAGTGCTGCTCTTAATATTTAATGCGGAATAGAAATTGCAAAAAAAAATACTCTTCTTTTCCTTGGAATGAATAGTGTTTCGAGTAGTTGTAATAGAATCGTTTAAATATTTAATTTCTATGTTTTACAATCAAGAGTTGTTATGATGCCTTGTTGACCAAATGAAATGAATTACAAAATGGAAACAAAGAAAGACGGCGAACTTTCATGGCAGAATAAATTTGGTCGTTTTACTTCCTAACTTTAATGAGTTTGAAGTACAAATTAATTTCGTCTAACAGTGTTTTTTCAAGGCATCGAGTCGTATGGCAAATAAGAAGTGGATCCGGAAATGAAAGCAATTCGTAGCCTAATTCATAAAATGTTTGCTTTGGAAACTGTTTTCTTGCATTGTGCTGATGCAAAAGTGTCATTTTATTTGTTAAATGCGTACGGTTTGTTTTCTGTTTTATTCATCTTAAGGTAACCAGTGGTGCATGACCCCACGAGCCTCTTCGATGCTGTTGTTTCACGTTAGTGTTTGTGGACGATAAGCAAATGTGTAACTCATCCTGTGAAAAGTTTCATCATGTCAACGTAAGCATTCCGAATTGAAACCAATATTCCAGATGAGATGTCTATGGCTTGCGCTTTAAATTATTGAACGACCAACAATGTTTGTGAGCCTACAACTTGGCTTCTACAACGTCCGGAATCTCCATACATATGTACATATATTAATGATCATTACAACCCTTCAGTCAAGATTACGACCTAGGTTCTCACACCACTTATGTTGTGTGTGTTAATTTTATACATGAGTGGCGGGACCTATAGTTTAAAGTCGACTCCGAACGACAGATTTTTGAGAAACTTTTCATGACAATTTTTTATTTACCCTCAGATTGGTTGAGATAATTTTGAAAATTTTAAGAATTTTAGATGAATTTCCATTGAAATGTATTTCTTTTGATGTTCCCATTCGATTGTTTACTACATATAACATCTGCAATATCTTGTCATTTTTGTCTAAGAGTAGAGAAATCATTACGCAGTCAAAGGATCTTGACTAACTGAACAATAAAATTTAGAAAGGTTTACCTGCACAGAATAAATTGTAAAACGTACACATAACATACATAACATAATTAATCATTACAACCCTTCAGAAAGGATTACGACCCAACTTCTTATATTGTGTTTTATAAAAATAATAGCTGTACCCTGCGCGTGTTGCTGCGCCACCAACTAAAATACATTTTGAAGGAAAGACATTTACACAAATGTCCAATTAATTTTGAATAATTTGATTGATTTTGTTTCCCGTTGTCCTGATGATTCAGATGAACGGGTCTGAGTAGTATGCATTCGATCAGTTTATAATCTCACTTCTCGTCGTTCAAGTTGTTCAAGCGAGCGGGTCTCAGCGGCATATACTCGAAGATTTTCCAGTCTCAATGCTCGTCTGATTCGGAGGCTCTTTTCTTCCGTGCTTGAGGTCTAGGTCGACCAATTGCTTGTCATTAATTTTGAATAATTTTCATTGACGCCATCCATCGGAAATTAATCGCACCAACCAACTCATACGCAACAACTTTGTTAAAGAATGCACAGTTTACGATTTAATTCATTTTGAGTAATTTTCAGTGGCACCACCTGTCGCAAATTGGTCATACCAACTTAGAAACCTTCCCCGGCTCATGCGCAAAAACTTCGTTAAAGATCTTAACATGATCAAATGCATAGTTTACGATTCTATAAGGTACATACAAACAAACATTCATTTTTATATGGGTATGTGGGCGTGGCACCTCGCCTACTTTAAATTTTTCCAATCGGTCCAGCCGTTTAGCCGTCTATATGCTTCAAAGAAACCCACAAACAAATAAACACACATTCATTTTTTTATATAAGATTATGTTTTCACGTTACCGGCCTATTCAAACAACCTAGCCTAAGTACTGATAAACTTTGAAGGTCGCTGGAAGTAAGTGGAATCCCTAAATTCCAACATCGACCAGGTATAGTACTTAAGGAAGTTTTAGGTACCCATGATATTAATTTAAGATTGAAAGTAGATTTAGGGAATATGAACATGAAACATCATCTGTTCCCATCGAACGAGGAAAGTACAAATTGTTAAAAGAAAAAGTAGAGGAAAGTAGATTGAAAAAATTATTTCTATTACAAGAGGACATTTGATTCTATTCCTACTTTTTCCTGATTTATTTTCTTTGATTGTCTAAATCTCCATTCTAACTTCATGTAAATCCCTCTTAAAGTACTAAGTATAGTACTCGTATAGTAAGGATTACCTAGAATGAATAACAACTTTGAATGGCAATTAATCTTTATTTGTTTTAATTTTAAAACTTTATTTGTTTTTTTATTTTTTACGAGTGCAACCATTGCCTCTGTCTCTCTCTCTCTGGCATATCTCATTAGTATTGTATTTTCCTCTACAAAAAAACATTATAAATCGTTTATCAGAGAGTAAAACAAAGTAAAGTAAAGAAGAAAAAAAGTCAAATTGAAGTAGAAAGTAAAACAAATTACTTTTTTATGGTAATCGTAATTTTTTATTGCATTTTTCTCACCTTTTTTCTCAATTTTTTTCCCCCACATTTCTTTATTGGATTACACATTGATGACCTGTTACATTTATTTCATTCGTATTCGAAGTTTTACTATCTTTTGCTTTTTATTTCTTATGTTATAGGGGAGGGAGGTGGTTACACCGGTGAGTTTTGAATTACTTGAGTATTTTGGACACATACTTGCTTGCTTTAAAGTTCAAACAAAAACTCACAACGAATTTTAAAACTTTAGTTTGTAAACATTGTTGTGGGTATGTTTGGAAATTAAACAGATTTTTTATTGAGAATGGCTTTTAAAAGAAATAATTAAAATTATCAGGGGTTGTGTGTAAGATTAGTTGTGGAGGCAGGATGTGGAGTAAGAAACATACCTCACTTCATTCAAATGCCATACTCCCATTGATATCCACTTTACGCTGTGAAGGAACCAGCCGTCGAAAAAGTGGTATTGGACAAGAACGTTTATCACTTTAATTGATGTGATATAATTTCTATTGATATAAGTCGCCATAGTTTAGTAGGTAATGTGTTGGCTTATTAGACGTGAGCCCACGGTTCAAATTCCAGGTCAAGCATCTCCAACATAAACGAAATATGAAAAAATATTTCTTCGGAAACTTCCTCTCAGGAGATTTCTGGCAAAAACTCTGAGAGTAAATAAAAATTGCCATGAAAAGTTTCTCAAAAAACGATGGTTCGGAATCGACTTTAAACTGTAGGTCCCAACACTCATGTATAAAATTGACTCACACAGCATAAGCGCTGTGAGAAGCTATATCGTAACCTACAAGATAGCTCGAAATCCTGACCAAAGGGTTGTAATGCCCAATTATGTCTGTATGTATTGCTTGATCCGGATAACTACGTCATGTCAGTTAATAAATTGGATACCCATAGCTTGAGCTGTCGACGGTGGACAACTACAGATAGAGAAAAAAAGAAAAATTGGATAATACTAGCCTCATCCTCCTCTACGTCGTTGCAGCCTTTAAAAGCGTAGTGATATAGAAGACCTAGTTTTCTCGCATGAAAGTCGCCGTATTCTAGTAGGTAGTGTGTTGGCTTATTAGACGTAAAGCCAGGGTTCGAGCCCCACGCCAGACATCAAAACAAAATATAAAAAGAGTGTGTTCGGCGACTTCCTCTCAGCAGATTTCTGGCAAAAACTCTGAGCGTAAATAAAAATTGCCATGAAAAAGTTCCTCAAAAATTGCTGGTTAGGAATCGACTTTAAACTGTAAGTCCCGCCACTCATGTATACAATTAACTCACACAACACAAGTGGTGTGAGAAGCTAACACGTAACCTGCGAACTAGCTCGTAATCCTGATCGAAGGGTTGTAGTGCCCATTTATGTCTGTATGTATTGTTTGAACTACAATATGATCCGGAGAACTACGTCATATCAGTCAATAAATTGGGTACCCATAAAGCTTGAGCTTGTCAACACTGGAAAACTACAAAGAGAAAAAGAGAAAGTGAACAATAATAGTCTCATCCTCCTCTATGTTGTTGCAGCCTTTAAAAGCGTAGTGATATAGAAGGCCTAGTTCCCTCGCATGAGCACCAATTGCGCGGAGACCAAGAACCGCATACTAACCAAGAACCGCATACTAACCAAGAACCGCATACTGTACCTAAGAATTCTGGACAATTAACAGTATCTGGCCGTTTTATTGCACAGACAAGGTATGCGGCCAATATTGGCCGCATCAATATCCATAGCAATATATGTACATGACTTATTCTTATTAGGATTGTAGAAGTTTTACTAGCCATGACACTGAGGTTCTGAGGATCTATTGTGCCAAAAACATCAAGATTAATATGAACTACCCCAAACCCGCTTACGCGTAATGAGTACGATGAGTAAGAATTACTCAGAATGAAGTCTATTTAATCTTCTGCAAAGTTGAAGATCAGATAATCTTCTGTAAAGTCTATACTTACGAGGGGTCAAGCGGTTTCCGCAGGTTAGCCATAGCGATTATAGGTCCTACCGAGCCACTAGCCTCTGCCTTATCAAGACCATTAGTGCATGATATCGTCACATCCTGCTCGAGGTGGCCATGTCTTTTACCAAAAACTAGGGATTAAGACTGTAGATATTGGTTATTTGGCTCTCCATCCTTTGTCAGCTTTACGGAGTTATCATCCATTGATGTCAAGGATATAGATTCGCTTATTAAACTTTTAGGCTGGTTTTCCAGCGTAGAGTAGTCGAGCTTTGAATTTGCAGCCGTTGCGCTGATCAACTTCTTTGCTAGTTTGGCGATATTCGCTCACTAAGGAACTGCGCTTAACTGTGGCGTCACAACAGACCGCTATGCGTGCTCAAGTGAACGTTTGGTAATCAAAGCTACCATTTCAACCTAACCTAACCCATTAATGCCCGAATAGTTTTTTTTTTCTAACGGTTACCGTTTTGTGTTTTACACTCAATCACCTCTCTGAGAATAAAAACTAAGGCAACCTCTGCTGGCAACTTATGTTGCCAGTGGACACTAATGGGCTAATCTAACATGTAATTACGAACTGTTCCAGAAATATTATTTGACATGGTTTCCAGAAGAATACCTCTAACACCTTGTATGAAAGCCACAATGTCCTTAATGTCTAAGCGAGGAACCTGCTCAGATTCAATACAGGCCTCTACTTTTCGATAGTGTCATCAGACTAGGGCAATGTACCCAAAAGAATGCTTTGAAGTTCCTGTTAATCAATCTTTTCCTTTATCGTGAAACAATTTTGACCACAGTTTTCTTCTGGTGGTACATTTAAAACCGATTTTGTCTCCCACAAAACCTCTGTGACAATGACCTGATGCGGTTATATACAGTGAGCGCCATAAGTGAGTCAACACTTTTGTTCTTAAGTATAAAAAAAAGTTCCTGTATCATGAATTGTTGTTTTTGTTTTAACATTTTATAAGTAACAAATAAACGTTTTTATTTTTGGAAATTTATTCGACTATTCTCATTTACTTTTCTCGCTATCCTAGGAAAATGAATTATTTCAGTGGTGTTTACTCACTTTTGGTGCTCAGTGTATATAGCATTTGAAAATTTATATCGCGTTTATACGATTGTTATGGCACTAGAATATCTGATGATATCTTTAAGGAAACGAACATTAAAGTTGTGCTTGAACTTGAAGGAATACTAGGCTCTACCTTCTTTAGTTTCCAAATTCACGCGTCGGGAACACCTTTTATTTTGGATTGATCTGTACACTCTGTACGCGGTAGTTAAGGCCTGGTGTCGAACCTTACGATTTCTCTGCATGCGTAAAAGTTGCACCAAAAGATTAAACTCTTGGTGCATATGTCACTCAAATTTAATTCAATTAGAGTGGCTTGAAATGTTGATTAAATATTAAACAAAATTCAAGTCGTTTTAAAAATCAAAATCAAAAAGTTCTTCATTTGGCTTCCCTCTAAATAATCATTCTAGGTAGCATTTTTTCCCCAGAAAAAAACGAAAAAAACATCCAAATTCGAAAGAAAACTTTCATTTCCAATTACAATTAGAAACTCCCACTAATCAAACGCACAACAATAACTTGCCAGGCAGTGAAAGGTCACGACCCATTTCTATTTTCTTTCTAAAATAGTATTTTGTATTGGCTTTTCTTTTCAACTTGTGTATGTAACAATTGTACATACATACATACATTTTTGTGGTCATGTTTATGCGGTTTGTGACATCACATCGCATCACATCTTTGCCTCAATTAACTGTATAACTCCTGTCAACAGGCATGTGACGGTTTTAATATTGAATTTTCCTTCCTTCTCGGATTCCTTTTTTCTAAAGAATACAGAGATGGGAGTTACAATAATGTGTGTGCTTGTATGTGTATGTGTGTGTTTATGTTTAAAACAACTGACAACTGGTAATATAGTGGTGTGGTGTGGTGATATTGACATTGAAATTCTCTGCTCAGTTCAGTTGGAAATGTTTGTTGAAGTGAAAGTCAAATGAAGCTGATTGTTATACACTTGAATGAATTTCAAATGAATTGATTTAACCCTGTACGGTCGTCCTTTATTTATCAAAAGAACAAAAAAAGACAGAATATTTGGCAACTGAATGGTATTTTTCCATATGAAATGAAGTCTGTTTGATTAGGACGGATTATTGTTTATTAGCAAAACTATTTTGGTTGCAAATTTCTTCATTTATTTTGCTGATTGCCAGCCAAATGAAAAACTATTCCATAGATTTTTTTATTTCCAAAGAATTAGCCATACTTGTACAGTGAGCGTTAAAAGAAACTGTACATTAAAAAATATACATTAATAAATTACCGTTATTTTTATTTTAAAACTAGCTGTACCATGCGTTTGTTGCTAAGCCACCCACTAAAATAAATTTGAAGGAAAGACATTACACAAATGTCCAATTAGTTTTGAATCATTTTATTGATTTTGTTTCCCGTTGTCCTGCTGATTCAGATGAACAGGCCTGAGTAGTACGCCCTCGATCAGTTTCTAATTTCACTTATCGTTGTTCAAATGATTCATGCGAACGGGTCTCAGCGGCATGTACTCGAAGATTTTCCAGTCTCAATGCTAGTTGCCCGTCTGATTCTGAGGCTCGTAATTGTCTTTTCTTCCGTGCTCGAGGTGTAGGTCGACCAATTGCTTACCGCTTTGGAGGCATGATGGCACGGGAACGACGTGAAAAATGTGTTAAATTTATTAGAATCTCACAATGTACTCAATACAATTGAACCCAACAGCATTTTTAAAAATTTTCCAAAAATTAAAATGTTTCAAATTTTACGGGAATGAGTTGTGCTAAATTTTATTAAATCATAAATGATAAATGCTAAAATGTCTGGTATTTGCCCGGTCAACACACGATCAAATGCATAGTTTACGATTCAATTCATTTTGAATAACTCTTATTATTATAATATAATAATATCAGTTTTACAGTAAACAACATGTTTATATAAACACGCCAACTTATCTCATAGCCGTCTACAACATCGATTTCAGTCATCTCAGAGCTCTTTCACAGAATTATTTCAATAAAAATAATTTATAATTTATCTTGTCTTGGTCTCCATATAACGCGGTACGAACGATGTGATTTGTACTAATTCCGAGTTTCTTATAGCGCGGTTTCCATACAACGCGGTACGCCCTCACCGCGTTATAGGAGGGTTGACTGTATATAGATTGAAACAAAAAAATGTACAAAAAATTTCGAAATATTGTCAAATTTTTTTCGGGCACTCTTCTTAAGTACTAAAATTTGAGTTTGATGATTGTTAGAATTTTATCCTTAGTGTACCGTTGCTTTTGACCCTTACTGTATGTGCTATGCAAGTGTGCTAATGTTTATCGAACATCTTAAAACAACTCCGAAATAAAAATCACATGTGAATCTGTGTTAAAGTTTTTTATGGGAAAATCCTGAGGCTAAAAACTATTTTTTTATTTCAGATCACAGTTTTGCATTCATTCCACAAACAATTTTTGAACCATAAAAGCAAGGAAAGCAATTAAACGCATTTGGGGAGAAATTTAATTTCATTATATCAGCCGCACACTAACTCTTTAACTAACGGCTTTCTTTGGCTTCAACTTTTCTCATTTTTCTTCATGAAATATTTAATAACGAAAGTATTTAAATGGTAAGTACATACTACATATATATTCCCAGTGATAATCTTAATAATTACTTATGAAACTAATTTCTTTCAAACTCACACCCACCATACACCACACATGCAAATACACATACTCATTTTATTTAGAAAATATGCAAATTTTTTTCTCTTTGTATGTATGTGTTCCGGTACATACCTCTCAATAAGAAAAGTTTTTAGAGATAAAAAAGGTGGGCTCGTGTGTCTCATAAAATATGTCATATTTTAACAAAAATTTACAATAAAAACCATTTACACACCGTGCACTTTTAATTGCCAAATCTAAATTCATATGAAACAACACACAAACACTTATACTCGTACTCATACTCATACTGCTTATCCATAAAGGTGGCTGTAATTATCCTGCTTTACTTGGTTATCCTTATGTGGGACGACACATTAAGTTTGAGAATGTGTGTGTGTGTGCGTTTGTAAAAGTTTTTTACTCTTCGTGGCAACAACAAAGATCTTTTGAATTACGTATAATTATTCACATGTGTATTAAATTCACTAATAAAGTCGTAATCAAGGTTTTTATGATAATAAAGGACACAGTGATAACGCTACCATACCTTTAGCGACAGAAAAAGCAAGAGAAAGTGTTTTAAATTTAAGAGATTTAAGTGCAAGGAATTGCTTATTGATTTCTGGTTTTGGCAGAAAAAAAAAATAATCCAGCAATAGACAAAGTGAAGACTATCCTTTTCTAAGATGTAATGAAGGACCTTCCAACAAGGAGTACCGCAGGAGCAAATTTGTCAAATTTATTGCTATTTATTCAGACTGTTTTGCCAAATCACCTTGGGTGAATATAAAGGGTCCGCCAAATAACTTTTTTTTTGAAAATGCTTTAAACAAAAACTACTGAATATTTTCTCAAATTTCTTTTTTTATATGAAAGTACAATCCTTCCGGTTAATAATGGAAAATAATTTCATTCAAATGGCTGCCTCGGCTGGCCATGCAGTAGCCTACACCAGAAGATGCCGATTTTGCGAAAAAAAATCCTCTTTTCAGATGAAGCTCATTTTGATCTTGGCGGATATGTAAACAAGCAAAATTGTCGCATTTGGGGCACAGAAAACCCGCACGCATACATTGAAAAGCCGACGCACCCTAAACGAGTCACTTTTTGGTGTGGATTTTGGTCCAGAGGCATAATTGGGCTCATTTTCTTCGAAAATGAGCAAGGAGTGGCCGTTACAGCCAGTGGCGATCGTTATCGGGCCATGTTGAACGAATTTTTGTTCACAAAAATTGAAGAAGAGGATATTGGCAACATTTGGTTTCAACAGGACGGCGCTGCGTGCCACACAGCCGCAGCTACAGATCGCATTATCAGCCGCAGAACTAATG
The DNA here is from genome assembly GCA_932273835.1 of Sarcophaga variegata. NCBI lineage: Eukaryota > Metazoa > Arthropoda > Insecta > Diptera > Sarcophagidae > Sarcophaga > Sarcophaga variegata. The sequence continues at coordinate 64,268,034 of OW026362.1, forward strand.
TCGTTTGGCCACCTCGGAGCTGCGATTTGACACCGTTGGACTATTATTTGTGGGGTGCCGTCAGAGATAAGTGTTACGCCGACAAGCCAGAGACAATTGACGCTTTAAAGGACAATATTCGTGAAGCCATTGGTGAAATACAGCTGCACACAATCGATAATGTGCTTAAAAATTGGATCGATCGTGTAGGCTACTGCATGGCCAGTCGAGGCAGCCATTTGAATGAAATTATTTTCCATTATTAACCGGAAGGATTGTACTTTCAAATAAAAAAAGAAATTTGAGAAAATATTCAGTAGTTTTTTTAAAGCATTTTCAAAAAAAAAGTTATTTGGCGGACCCTTCAGCATTAAACAACACAGCCTCATATGTCGGCTGTTGGCAACTGACTCTAATTTCCATTGAAATATCATTTCTGGAATAAAGGGAGACATACCAATCCACATAGAAGTCGCCGTAGTTTAGTAGGTAGTGTATTGGCCTATTAGACGTAAGGCCAAGGTTCAAATCACAGGTCAGACATCAAAACAAATTACAAAAAGTAGTTGTTCGGTGACTCAGCAGATTTCTGGCAAAAACTCAGAGAGTAAATAAAAAATTGCCATGAAAAGTTTCTCAAAAATCTGTCGTTCAGAATCGACTTTAAACTGGAGGTCCCGCCACTCATGTATAAAATTAACACACACAACATGAGTTGTGTGGGAAGCTAGGCCGTAATCCTAACTGAAGGGTTGTAATGACCAATTATGTATGTATGTATGCCAATCCACATAACATCCAAGTGCATCCAATGCATACCAAAGAGGTCACTATTTGGTGTGGATTTTGGCCTGGCGACGTCTTCAGTTTATATTTCTGTGAGAACGACGTTGGTCAGGCCATCACTGTCAGCGGCGAACACTTTAGGTCGATAATTATCAACTTCTTTTGGCCTGAATTGGACTGTGTGAACACCAACGACATGTGAATTCGTTCGTTGGGCGACGCAACGCGCTACACACATCATGCCACATTGTATATTATGCACGAGCGATTTAATTGATTGGTGATGTCATATGATGGTAATGTGAACTGGCCACGAAGATGCGATTTGAACTCGATAAATATGCGAATAAACTACAAACCATTACGGTCCTCAATCCCAACATAACCATCGGTCAAATTCAGCCGGATTTAAGAGCCAGAGTCTTGGAAAATTTGACATTTCGAATTTGTAGCGTACGACTGTCGCAGATGTCTCAATGAGATGGCGAACCGATATGATGTTTGTATCACATGGGTACCGAGACATAGAGATATTCCCGGCAACTGCTGAGCGGATGATTTGGTCAGAAAGGGCACGACCATCGAACTCTCTGATGAATTCTCTGCAGGCTTATAATTGACAATGCAATCGTGGACCTTGTTTACAGTAGGTAGGCAACTTCGGATAAGGGCAGAACGGCGCAAAAAATCTTGCCAAGGCATAATAGGAGGCGCACGACGACGCTGCTTAAACTAAAAAGAAGCAGGCTCAGCGCTGTTATCGGGGTTATTACATTATGCATGCATGCATTATAGGAACGCATGCGAGGCGTATTGGTCTTGGACACCTCGCGATCGATTTCTACAGAAGCTGTGGAGATGAGGAGGATGAAACTATTTTTCACCTACTGTGCACATGCCCGGCACTTGGTCAGAGGAGAAAGAGACACGTAGGTGCCTACTACATGGAGAACCTAGAGATATTGGCATTCTGAGTAGCTTCATCGGAAGCTCAGAGTGGTGCCTGGAATAGGGGAAAATGTGAAACTGTGGTATCCCTGTGTGCGACCTAAGAGACCATCGAGGGGAAAGCCACTTCTACCTACCTACCTATGGCAGACATTTGAACGACGACATATTCCATGGCCTGCATAGGTCTTTCACACGACTTTAAAATTCGGATGATATCTCACACACACTTAGGTTAGATTAGGTATGGTAGCGGTAGCATTTAGGCCCAATGTGATGCCACAATCAATATCCAGTCCATGGATCAAACAATCCGGGTCCAAAATAAATCTTACTATTACAGCGATCTTTGTATTAGAGAGCTCGGACAAAGATGTCAGAAAATGAGAAAATAAAAACCTCCACAGCAGACTTTGACCGTTTGCCGGACTGCCAACTCTTTCCGCTTGACTACCAAAAATACAGTGTAAAGTGAGTCGTCCTCTTTTTATTCATACGAGTCCAGCAGAGTCTAGCACCATTAACATTGTACGTATCCTCTTGATGGCAAGGAGATTAAACCTCCTCATAAAATGAGTGGACAATTAACTGCACGGCGTTTAAAATCATCTCAGTTTACTAAATTCGAAAGCCATTACAAACTTTTCCTGGGTTTGAAGCTGCAAGGATTCTTAGTCAAACATTTTACGACTACTCCGCTATATATGCCCACTCTTTCATTATCCCAACGAATGATTTGACAGAATATTCACAGAAGAACAATCATTATGACTTTATTGGTTGTCAAATTTACATTTTCTTTTGCACCGAACTGACCCGAGAAACCTACTGTTATGTGTGTTGTTGGGCCTCTGGTGGGTTACTATGGATTCATGTGTAGTTCAAGGTTATGAACAACAATCTTGCGAAGTTGTCAGATGATTGTGCTTGTGCTCGATTGTAAACCGAAAGCTTCAACATATCCAAAGAACAAATCAAATTTGAAATCAGGAAGTCATTTGAGTATTTATTTATGTATATTTGAGTTTGAGAGATGAGAGGTTTTTTGTTTTAAATACGGGGCCTAATAAACACACAAAATTCTCAGCTATGAGAGCGCGAAAATCACCATATACATACATACATACATACATACATACATAATTGGGTATTACAACCCTTCAGTCAGGGTTACGACCTAGTTTCTCACACCCCTTATGTTGTGTGTGTTAATTTTATAAATGAGTGGTGGGACCCACAGTTTAAAGTCGACTCCAAATGACAGATTTTTGAGAAACTTTTCATGGCAATTTTTATTTACTCTCAGAGTTTTTGCCAGAAATCTGCTGAGAGAAAGTCGCTGAAAAAATACTTCTTGTATTTTGTTTTGATGTCTGGCCTGGGGCTCAAACCCTGGCTTTACGTCTAATAAGCCAACACACTACCTACTAGATTACGGCGACTTCATATAGGGCCTAATAAACACACAAAATTCTCAGCTATGAGAGTGTAAAATTCACCACACCACGGGCTTATTTACTCGCTCTCGATGAGATAAATGTTGGGGATTATGCTTCATGAATCTAATTGACTTCTTCTTGAGTGCTAAAATACAATAAACCTAGCCGGTTCCAATGGTTGAAGTGAATGAATCTTGCTGACATTATAACTTGACTGATTGACAAATGAATGTAGAAAATCCCTGTGACCGCTATGAAGTCGATATGAGATTGGAAGATTCATTTTTTTAATGATTAACATCAACTTTGTAACGTTTGTTTCATTTTAATTTAATGTTATTAACTTTTAACCAACTTTTCAGTAAGATTTCCCCCTAAAATTATAACCAAAGTACATATTACTTTAACACTGTTTCCCCTTTTAAACTTCATCTTCTTTGAGTATATTTTGTTCAAAAACAAAACAAGGTAACAGGTATTACACTTAAGTTTTCGTGTAAATCAAAAATTATTCTTTATCTCATAGGGAGATGGTCGTACAGTAGAATAGAATGGCTGGCGGAAGTAAAACAAACAGCCAAAAATAAAATGAACAATTCATTGCTAATTTTTCGTTGTACAATATTTGCCAGACACACCAATGAGGCGGCAGCACAACACACATGAGGCAGGCAGCTCAATTAGCAGTTCGGCAACAATTACGGAGCACAATATGAACCAGATAAGGCATAATTATGACTGTCTATGCAAGGGGTGGGGGAGGGAGTGAATGAATGTCTATTAAACTATGCACTCTCCTAATAAATATGATTTAAAGAGATTAAAAGAATACATAGGCATTTGCTTATGCAGCACTACATACGAGTAAATACATCCCTGAGGTAATAAAAGGAATTTCTTTCTTTAATTTCTTCTATTATTTTTTGCTCCTTTTATTCTAAATTTAAATTGTGAAAATAAAGAGTAAAAATAACTTAAAAAAGTTCGATTAGGTTTCATATGCCTTGTGGGTAATTGTGGGTATGGATGGGGTTTGAACCCCATATACGTACGAATGCTTGCATGGATGTTTATACACATGAGGGGGTGTTATAAAAACGTCAACTTTACATCACACATCATTAGTTGACATGTGATCGAATGTACATATGAATGAATGAATGACTGTAATACTCTGTACAATTGTTAGAGTTATACAGACAGTTTATAAAAAAAATGAGGAGGAAAGTTCGGGTTACAAATTGACATAAATTGACGTGTGCTGAAACAAATTGAAATAAATTGTAAAAGAAAATTCAATTTTTCTTTTTTTTTTGACATACAATTTTATGACCATAGGGTATTTAGACAGTGGGCAACAAATGTGGTCTTATTAAATTGCAAAAAAATGTATGAACGAATGCTAAGAGTCGCTTGCAAAAGAGTTAAAGATATAGAGTTGATGGCAACTATGAAATCGTCTCACAAATAAGCCAATTTTATTGAAACTTTCAGAAAAAATTTACAAATTGACCAACTGTTCGGCAAAGTTTGTAAGGCTCAAAGGAAACTACAAGCAAAAATTAATTATTTTGTCCGCAAACCTTTGTTTCATTAAAAAAAATTATGGATTTATTGGCTTATACTATGTTCAGACATGCTCTTTTATTGAGTCAATATACGGTTTATTGAGTACAATATTTTAAGTGTTCAGACATAATAATAATAATGCTAATTCAATATTCATTTGGCAGCTGGTAAACAAAACAGCTGATTGTTTCAACAACATTGTTTTTATTTTGTTTTTGTTTTATTTTTGTTTGTTTGTCGTGTTCGGATAATTGTAATATGCGCACTGAACATACTTATGACAGTGCTGCATTTTAAGTTTTACTCAATATTATAACAATTTGCGTATTTATTGCGCAATAATTAAATGAAACTTTATATGAAATATTGAGCTCAATAATGGCGTTTATTGCGATTTACGCAATAAAGATGCATATCTGAACACCGTATTACCCTCGTATATAGATAAAATAAGAAATAATAAGCAGGACATAGCAATACTATTTGACAATCAGGCCACCATTCCAACATTCTTCGGCTCTAATAAGATTAAAGCGAAAATAATGTAAGATTTTCTGAAGAAGTTGAATCGGCAAAGTAGACAAAATAAGATTACCCTCTGATATATGGCAGGTCAGGTGGGAATTCCCGGCAATAAGCAAGAAAACGGGCTTGAGAGAAGAGTTGCTTTCACGTCATTAATGAGGCCAGAATTTCTCTGTGGAATGGGCGGAAATATTTGGAAAGGCATGCTCAACGAAAAGGAGGATTAAGAGAGGCAAAAACTTTTCTCAAACCAAGTGAATTTGAGAAAGTCAAAACTTCTGTTAGAAAAATACAACAACAGGAGATCATACGCCAGACTATCAATTAGAAACCGGTCTTTAAAAAAAGGGCACTATAGCCCCTAAGTACACTTATTAAGAATGAGGTCTGCATCGAGCCCAACATGTACATTCTGTGACAATGAGAATTAATCATTGGAATACATCATTGGAATATATCCTACATGCATGTATGCAGCCCAGAAGAAAATACCTGAGTGAACACGAGATGTTGGGTAGGGAGAACCTGCATTGCTGATACTGAGCAATACTCAAAAAAAATAACCTGAGGTTGATAACCGGTCTTTTGACGAGGCACTACAGCCTCAGAGTACACTTATTTAGAATGCGGGTTGTTTCGAACCCACCATGTAGGTTCTGTTGCAATGAGAATGAATCATTGCAATACATCCCAGGAACCTGTGAGACATAAATACATTCCAGAAGTAAACATCTGGATGCAAATCATATGCTGGGTGGGGAATTGATATTGTTGAGACCTAGCAGCACTCTGAAGTTTGTCAGGGCAATACACTTGGAGGACACATAATAGGAATACACCTAATTCTGTTTTTACACGGTTTTGATATAACACGGTTTGAAAATAAAAATTTTTAATTTTTGTTACACGATTTTATTCCATTTAGCACGATTTAAAATTTTTTTGTGCTTAAATTTTTTTGTCAAATTTAATTTTTGCAAAGTATGTTCATATCACAAATTTAAGGGAATACCCTTTTTGCGCGTACAAGCAAATTTACTAGTCAAAGCAAATGTAAATGGCACAAATTTAGGGGAATTGCCCAAAGGTCAGAGCAATTGAAATGTGTTAATATTTTGTGTTTGATAAAGAAATTTTTTATTGGCAAATTTGTTTTTCTATCGTTACATTAAATTTAACGCATTAAGATAAAAGGTAAGCCAAAAAATATTTTATATTTATTAAGTTATTTATATTTTTAATTTTGTTAAATATTTTATGAATCCCTAAAAGAAAATGTCAAATACAAAACTTCTTCTTCTTCTTCCTTGTTTTTCACTATATTTAATAGGTTTTAGAGATTAGGAACCAATCACCTATTTTTGCAAACAATCAGTGTCTTTTTTTACACGGTTTTTTCTGGAACCAATCTACCGTGTAAAAACAGAATTAGGTGTACATATATACGTATATAATTGGTGATTACAACCCTTCAGTCAGGATTACGACCTAGCTTCTCACACCACTTATGTTGTGTATGTTAATTTTATACATGAGTGTCGGGACATATAGTTTAATGTCGATTCCGAACGACAGATTTTTTGAGGAACATTTCATGGCAATTTTATTTACTTCTTGAGTTTTTTCCAGAAATCTGCTGAGAAGAAGTCTTCGAAACAATATTTTTCATATTTCGCTCAGTTCGAGATGTCTGACCTATACCGTGGCCTCACGACTATAATACTACCTACTGGACCGCTGCAACTTTATTATATAGGGATTCCTGAGGGGTCGCAGTATCAAGGCGCCGCTTAACTACAAAAATAATGCAAATAAGCTGTGTACCTATTGGCGAATGTGCAAAAAAAGCTGGCAGAGATGAAATTATCAATTACGTATCATCTTATGGTTGACGTCGCCGTAATCAAGTAGACATCAAAACAAAATACAAAAAGTACTTCTTCGGCGACTTTCTCTCAGCAGATTTTTGGAAAAAACTCAGGAAGTAAACGTAAAATTGCCATGAAAAGTTTCTTAATAATCTGTCGATCGGAATGGACTTTAAATTGTAGGTCCTGCCACTCATGTATAAAATTAACACAAACAACGTAAGTGGTGTGAGAAACTGTGTCGTAATCCTGACTTAAGGGTTGTAATGTATTATGTATATATGTGTCGGGACATACAGTTTAATATCGACTCCGAAGGATAGATTTTTTGAGAAACATTTCTTGGCAAATTTTATTCCCTTCAGGAGTTTTTTCCAAAAATCTGCTGAGAGGTCCCCGAAAAAAATATTTGTTCATATTTCGCTCAGTTCGCTCAGTGGCCTCACGGCTATAATACTACGATACTGGACCGTTGGGACTTCATTGTATAGGGATCCCTGTAGAATATGAGGAGTCGCAGTACAAGGCGCCGTTTCACTACAATAATAATGCTAATAAGCTGTCTACCTATTGGCGAATTAGCAAAAAATACTGAGAGAGATGAAATTATCAATTACGTATCATCTTATGGCACTACAGCTCTTGATGAATTTTAATTTGTTACGCGGTTCTTATTCATTGTTTCTTGTTTTCGTAATTCAGACTCATTCGACAATTCCATCATTTTATTAATCGTGTTGAGCGCTTTGATATTGCTTTTTAGATATGGTGAAATCGCCATAGTCTAGTAGGTAGTGTGTTGGCTTATTAGACGTGAGAGCACGGTTCAAACACCAGGTCAGGACATCTTCAAAAAATGAAAAATATTTCTTAGGAGACTTCCTCTTGGCAGATTTCTGTCAAAAACTCTGAGAATAAATACAATTGCCATGAAGAGTTTCTTAAAAATCTGTCGGTCGGAGAGGACTTTAAACTGTAGGTCCCGGCAATCATGTAAAGGGTCCGCCAAATAACTTTTTTTTTTGAAAATGATTTAAAAAAAAACTACTGAATATTTTCTCACATTTCTTTTTTTATTTGAAAGTACAATCCTTCCGGTTAATAATGGAAAAAAATTTCATTCAAATGGCTGCCTCGGCTGGCCATGCAGTAGCCTACACGATCGGTCCAATTTTTAAGCACATTATCGATTGTGTGCAGCTGTATTTCACCAATGGCTTCACGAATATTGTCCTTTAAAGTGTCTCTGGCTTGTTGGCGTAACACTTATCTTTGACGGCACCCCACAAACAATAGTCCAACGGTGTCAAATCGCAGCTCCGAGGTGGCCAAAAGACATCAGCTTTGCGGCTGATAATGCGATCTTCAAAAACAGGGCGCAAAATATCGAGTGTGGCTTCGGCTGTGTGGCACGTAGCGCCGTCCTGTTGAAACCAAATGTTGCCAATATCCTCCTCTTGAATTTTGTGAACAAAAATTCGTTCAACATGGCTCGATAACGATCGCCATTGACTGTAACGACCACTCCTTGTTCATTTTCGAAGAAAAATCGCCCAATTATACCTCTGGACCAAAATCCGCACCAAACAGTGACTCGTTTTCGGTGCGTCGGCTTTTTAATGTATGCGTGCGGGTTTTCTGTGCCCCAAATGCGACAATTTTGCTTGTTTACATACCCGCCAAGATCAAAATGAGCTTCATCTGAAAAGATGATTTTTTTGCCAAAATCGGCATATTCTGGTGTAGGCTACTGCATGGCCAGCCGAGACAGGCAATTGAATGAAATTATTTTCCATTATTAACCGGAAGGATTGTACTTTCAAATAAAAAAAGAAATTGAGAAAATATTCAGTAGTTTATTTTTTTAAAGCATTTTCAAAAAAAACTTATTTGGCGGACCCTTTATAAAATTAACACACACAACGTAAGTGGTGTGAGAAACTGGGTTGTAATTATAACTGAAGGGTTAAACGATTTATAGCAGTATTATGTGCTGTGTGTAAACTATATAGTTCTATATTTTTGTTCACCACTGTAAGCATGCCATGTACATCATTAATATAACAAAGTTACTTAAAGATTATTTTTATCGATAAAGATAAATTTTTCTTTTGTTTAAATTTTTTGTCAATAAATATTTACTTTCTCTACACAAACATTCTTTGTTTTTTTTAAATAAATTCTCGCCTGGCATACGCCATTAATCTAAATTTCAAAATTTATGTGCATTGACCCCGCTCTATACTAGCTTAACTCGGTTATAAGAAAATAATACACATTGTAAGCATTTAAATTAATTATTTAAAAATAAATGTCCTGATAGAACAATTATTTGGCATAATAAAACAATTTGTAGGCAACAAATTGGCCCACATTTCGAAATAAATCGTTATGGTCGCCTTTTACACTCCCAGCGCTGTTGGGCAATTCTAAACCAAAAGAGACATTAAGATAACGATTTCGAATATATTTTTTCCTTAATTTTGTAAGTATGTTCCAATAGATGAAATGTTTCTTTAGTTGAATAATATTTTCATAAATATTTCCTGGCCACCACTCCACCACTTCTTGAGTTGGATTGCTTCGTTCGTTTCCTTATCAGCTTCAAAGATTTATGATGGTTTGTGGTAATTTAATACTTTTTACTCTCTCTCCCTCTCTCTCTTTTCTCTTCTATTTCATTTGGTATTGACCCTTTTTCTATTCGACTGGAAAGAGTTACTTTGTCAGGGACACAGGAGTGAGTATTTTGGTTTGTTGTGGACAAAAAAATATTTATTGTAATTTTATTACTTCTATTGGGACAGGACAACAAAGTTGTGGCAATAATTTTGCATAATAAAGTTTTTAAGCATAATTTAGATAAGGTTAGGTTAATAAAAATTTATTACCTTTGCATTCTATGTATAAATATTCAAAAGTAATATTTATCAGAAATATGTTCAAATATTTATAATTCATAGAGAAAATAGTAAAAAAATGAATGTAATTTGGGAAATTGGAATCTTTTTAGAAATGAAATATTTTAAATAAAAATATTGGGTTGTTCGGAAAGTAATTTCATTTTACCCGACAAAGGATTTATTTGTATTTTTTAGCAACCAACTTCACACTTAAGCCGCATAATTTTTATATGCTTTGAGAGCTCATATAGCAAGGCTTTTGAGTGTGAAAAATTCCAATTAATTCTACGCAGTAGTTTTTGGTTGGTACAATTTTAAATAGGGAGAGGGATAAGCAGTGTTTTCGACATATCTTACTGTTTTACTACAGAAAGGGTAAAAATTCTGTTCACGCCAGAAAGAAATTGGTCGAAATGTATGGAGAAGATGTGTTGATAGTACGCTCGCGTACGTTAGTACGTTCGGGAAGGCCGGTTGAAGCTGATAAAGACGCCAAAATAGGCATTAGTTGATGCGAACCGGCGAATAACAACACATGAAATCGGATTGAGGTTAAATTTATCAAATTCAACAGTTTTTGACCACTTTTTGATTGATATTATACGAAAACTGTCTTTCATTTCCACAAAAAAAAAAAAAAAAAACGAAATTACTTTCCGAACAACCCAATAGAAACCATCGTAGTAGTAATCCAATGTATGATTTTAATCATATGCTTTCGAATTCGAGGTCTGAGTATTTCCTTAAAAGTTATATCCAGAAATGAAGTACGAAGTCGCTGTAGTCTAGTTTTTACTTACTAGACAAGAACTCGTAAGTTTAATCCTCAGCTCTGAGATTTCAAAAAAAAGAAATACAAAATTCTTTCGGCGACTCACTCTAAGCACTTCTCTTGCAAAATACTGTAGCAAACACATAAAACATGAGTGATGTTATAAGCTAGGTTGTAATTCTGACTAAAGGGCTGTAAGGGCCAATTAAGTATTGGCGTATGCCTCTATTGAGTTCAACTAGTTCTAGAAGTGTGCCAGCTTGTCCTTACTCTGAATTTCGTATATTTATTATATTTGTTCTAGGAACAGAATGGATATTTTACTGATACCTTTTCGTCCATTACAATTGTAGGGGATGGACACTGAATAAAAGAGGCTCGGGGCTTATTCTTGCACTATGGCTTCTCTAGGAAGAAAGTTGTTAACGTCATCGCTCAGATTTTCACGTATGGTTCAATACTAAATGGAAATGACATTTTTTTGGAGTCGGTAGCCATAGTTTACTCCATAAGGATGTCGGAAAACTGCAGCGTTTTCCAATTGAAAATATCAGACAAACAGGTAAGGATTCTCGAGTATGAATGTATTTAGCGGCTGTCAGAGCACTCGCTTCTAACGTAACGAAGAATTCAATACTGATTTATTACTGATCTCTTAACGAAAAAGAGGAGCAGTATGGCTTTTATATTACATGAGTACCGGAACACAGTGGTATTCTAGCTAAGTGTTGAGCAGATTAACTGGCAACGAGCCATCGACCATCGAATTCTCCGGAGAGTTGTTTATATTGAGAACTCTTTTACAGACATGGAAACATATACACTCAGCCACAAAAGTATACATACGGTTAACAAATTACAGAAATTTTTTAACCAATCCGTTTTCGTTGAAAATCTTTATAATTGTCTGACAACTTTCCTCGATTTTAAGACGGTCTTGGTTAAAAAATTTCTGAAATTTGTTAGCTTTTGTGGGCCTGCACAGGCCCTCAAAAGTATACATACGGTTAACAAATTTCAGAAAATTTTTAACCAATCCGTTTTCGTTGAAAATCTTTATAATTGTCTGACATCTTTCTTCGATTTTAAGACGATATTTTGCATTGGTTCAGAAATTTGTGAAATTTGTTAATTGGATGTATACTTTTGTTGGCCTATGCAGGGCCACAATTCAGTTCAATTTCAGAAATTTTTTAACTAATGCAAAAGACCGTCTTTAAATCGAGAAAACTATGAGAATTTTCAACGAAAATTTCTGAAATTTGTTAACCGTATGTATACTTCAGTAACTGTGCGTAATTGACAATGAAGTTATGAATGTCATATGGGCTGCTTCGAATGCCGGTAAGATAGCACAGCAATGCTCGCACTTGTGGACTGCAGAATGGGCTTTCATGCAAGGCACATTAGCCTTGGACAAATAGCAAACGACTTATGCAGGAGCTATAGAGACGATGAGAATCAATTTAAGGGAATAGAGAACAATTATAAATTTAAGCCATTGTCTACCACTACCACAATACCTGCAGAGAAGGTTTGCAGAAGTCCAATAAAAATAAATAAATTATTAGGACAAAGGCAGGTCCTCATAAGTTAAACATTGAAGTGTGAATCCTGTGACATGTAGTAAGCTAAGCGTCAATTCGAAGCAAGAGTCCTTATTCCCTACTATTATAGTTATATAGTTATAGTATCAAGATAAAACAAAATCTACTACAGTGTATTTCTGGCGTGTGGATTAATAAAAACCTTCCGCAACATCAGACCGAAGGGGTTATTATACCTCTATGGAATAAAAAACTTTAGGTTAGGTTAGGTTAGAGGACGTGTAGTTGTCAATTAAGACAAGTACAGTACCCGGATGTCGAATTGATCCATTGTACAACGTCCTAGTTTGTAGGTGGGACCTACAGTTTAAAGTCGACTCCGAACGACAGATTTTTGAGAAACTTTTTCATGGCAATTTTCATTTACTCTCAGAGCTTTTGCCAGAAATCTGCTGAGAGGAAGTCGCCGAAGAAATACTTTTTGTATTTTGTCTTGTTGTCTGGCCTGGGGCGCGAACCCTGGCTTTACGGCTAATAAGCCAACTCACTACCTACTATACTACGGCGATTTTTTTAGGCCCAACCTAATGGTCGAACCATAACAAAAAAAAAATTATTTCAGACTCATTAGAGTGCTCCTCTCCACGGAAAACTTTAGCAAAAGGCGAAAGATTTATTCGACAACTCAAAAGAAGCCAGAGGTAAAAAACTTTATAATCCCCGACTTTTATGATTTGCCTGATATTTACTTTGAATTTGGGTACGCCGTTAGCCAAGTGTGTTACATTTAGTTAAATTTGTGAATAAAAGGACACAAAGTAATTAAACCAATACCACTAAGTCATAATCTATCTTTTCGAATTCTTATATAATGCCTATTATGTAAATCATAGTCGTCTGATAAGTGTTGGTTGCAGATATAAAGCTATTGAGCGCCTGTTTACTTTTTTAAATAATTTTCTTTTTATTTCATTTTATTAAATTTTAAAAAAGGACTCTTACTATGCTTATAAATTCAAAATATTATTTCTGTATTTCTTTCCTTAAAGATTATTAAAATTATTGTAAGAATTAAAATAAATTTCAAATTGATCCTGTGATATTTACATGTATGTAAGTATGCCACCATCTAATATGTGTATAAGGCAATAAAAATATGTCATATTTTAACAAAAATTATGATAAAACCATTGGTTACGGTTAATAATAATAATAAAGAAAATTACATGCCCATTAATGGCACACTTACATACATACGTACATACATTTAACCCATACAGGGAGAAACAAGAGCAAACAATACAGGACCGCTATTGTCGTTTATTACAATCTAAAATTATAATTACTTTCTTATTTATGCTAATGAAATCCTTTATCCTTTTATTACACATACGATGATGATACACATACCCTACTATTATATATATTATATGAGTAGAGAATAAATTTTTGGAAATCCTTTTTCTACAGCATTAGTTTTGTAAACCAAAGAAATGAATACGAAAAAAATTTCTTATCTTTTCATACAAAAAAGGGGTAAAATTTCTACATAAAAATTTATTCGTGTTTCTAAAGATCTTCTAACGAAAAAGTGTGTTTCAAGGATACCACATTAAAATGTCCTTTTGCTTCTTGAGTGGAGCGACTTAAAAAGTTTTATATCCACGGTCGTAATGTGCAATTTGGGAGCAAAATTGTTTAATGCATTCCCTGCATTGTGAAAAACAACTCAAGAAAATTCATTAACTCCCTCATAGCAGTTGTAAAAGCTAAAAAACTTTATAGTTTTTCTTTAAAGTAGAAAACTATGTTTTCTTCTTATGAAGAATAAAAAATAAATTTCTTTCTTAACAAAAAGTACACGATTATTTTTTCTGCATTTCAATTCCATAATATTGTTGTGTATTTCGTTTAAATCTGATCTGATAATTCCACTAGAAATGTTTTCATTTCCATCCATAAATGGCATTTCGTAGCTAAACAATGTCGATGATATGAATATGATAATGATGACAACGATTACTTTTGTATATACAGTGAGCGTCAAAAGAAAATGTACAGTAAAAAATATACATTAATAAGACTATGCAACAAAATACAAAAAATTAAATACACCCGAGTAACTACCTAGTCTAAGTTGTTCAATTAGTTGAGTAGAACTCAAAAATACTTTTTTTATTTTTTCTCGAACCCTCCTTCTTTTATTTGACAAAAACTGTTTTTTTTTTTTTGGACTTTACGCATAAATTTATTGATTACACAAACATTTCTGAACCGATGTACAAAATTTAAACCTTAATACAAAGGAGAGGGATGGGCCTTTAAAACGATGTACATATGTATATTATTTGACTTAATATGCTATGTGGTTTGATGAGGTAAACTTGACAAATGTGAATTTTTTTAAAATTTTTTCAAGTTTGTGCGTTCATAGTAGCAAACTTTAAGTAAAAAAACAAGAAATAAGTAACAACATTCTGAAAGTACATTATCTTGTGAAGAGATTGACACTTCGTTTGATCAAATCGGACATAAATTACCATAGTTATTATTTAAAGAGTCTAACAGTCGAGTTATATTTTTCAAATGAACTTTTTGTTCAATAATTTTCAGAATTTTTGGCGGATCTTGATTTTTTTGTCGCAAATGTGTTAATTTCACATTTGACCGACCACCAGAAGTTGCGCAATATTTGCAAAGAGAAATAATAATATTTGCAAAAAAGTCAAATATTAGCTGACTTCTGGTAGTCGTGCAAACGTGAAATTGACACATTTTGCGATAAACAATCAAGATCCATCAAAACTTTTTAAAATGTTTGAAGTGAAAGTTCATTTGGTAAGATGATATATAAAGGGTATTTTTTATAGAGGTATAGAAATTTAAGTTGGCATTACTTCTCAAGATGGCGACCGATTTAACAGCTGTCAAGTGATTTATTCTCAGTTTGGTTTGGCAATTCATTATGAATAGACTCACGCTTGAACAACGCTTGCAAATAGTGCAATTTTATTTCGAAAATAATGGCTCTGTGCGGAAAACGTATCACGCACTACGTCCATTTTATCGTCGACAAAATCGTCCATCAGAGCAGTTAATTCGATTAACCATGGAACGTTTTCGCACCACGTTTACTCTTATTGATAACTCGCATCCCCAGAGACGCTGTACGGTGCGTACAGAAGAAGCTATTGCTGCTGTAGAGCATAGCATTGAGGAAGACCCGAATGAGTCCATCCGCCATCGAGCACAGGAATTGGATCTGTGTCCATCCACTTTATGGAAGATTTTGCGGAAGGATCTTGGTTTGCGTGCTTACAAAATCCAACTCGTGCAAGATTTGAAGCCAAACGATCATCAAGTAAGGCTTAGATTCGTCGAATGGGCCCAAGACGAGATTACCGTTGTTCCCGATTTTCATAAGCGAATTTTGTTTAGCGATGAAGCGCACTTCTGGTTGAATGGCTACGTCAACAAACGAAACTGCCGCATTTGGAGTGAAGGTAATCCTCAAGTGTATGTGGAAACACCGTTACATCCAGAAAAACTGACTGTTTGGTGCGCTTTATGGGCTGGTGGAATCATTTGTCCGTACTTTTTCAAAAACGATGGTGGCCAGAACGTTACAGTCAATGGTGACCGGTATAGAGCTATGATTACTAACTTTTTCATTCCTGAATTGAATAACCATGATGTCTCCAGGAGATGTGGTTTCAACAAGACGGCGCAACATGTCACACAGCTCGTGCCACAATAGATTTATTGAAAGACACGTTTGGCGATCGCCTAATTTCACGTTTTGGACCTGTGAATTGGCCTCCAAGATCTTGTGATTTAACACCGCTAGACTACTTTCTGTGGGGCTATGTAAAGTCATTGGTCTATGCGGTAAAGCCACAAACGCTTGACCATTTGGAAGACAACATTCGCCGTATTATTGCCGATATACGGCCACAAATGTTGGAAAAAGTCATCGAAAATTGGACGTCCAGATTGGACTACATCCGCGCCAGCCGTGGCGGTCATATGCCAGAAATCATATTTAAAATGTAATGCCACAAGATTATCTTTCGGATAAATAAAATTCATGTCAATCGAATAATCTATCGTTGTTTTATTGCAACTTAAAGTTCTATACCTCTATAAAAAAACAACCTTTATAAAAAATATAACACGACTGTTATACTACAGATTTAAATTATAACTACGATAATTTTTGTTCGATTTGATCAAACAAAGCGTCAATCTCTTCACAAGAAAATGCACTTTCAGAATGTCATCACTTATTTTACATTCTTTTAATTAAATTTTGCAATTAAGAATAACTAAACTTAAAAAAATAAGAAAAAAATAATATTTTCCAGGTCTACCCCATCAAAACCCATACCATATAAGTTTGAACAAAACGTTTATGTATACCGTTTTAAGGACTAATCTCTCCCCTTTCTAAAAAACTTTTTATTTTTAAAATAGGTTCAAATATATTTGGGTAATCAATAATTTTGTATAAAAAGATCAGAAAAAACCGTTTTTGTCAAATAAAAGAAGTTTAGAGGGTTCGAGAAAAATTAAAAAGTATTTTTGAGTTCCACTCAACCTAGTCAATAACTTAGGCTATGTGGTTACTCGGGTGTATTTTCACTGTTGCACTTTGAAATTTACCGTTCTTTTTATTTTAAAATTGTTTCATTGCCAAGTTTTTAAAATTGAAACAAAAAAAAATTACAAAAAAGTTACGAAATATTGTCAAATTTTTTCGGTCAATCTCCTTAAGTGGTAAAAGTTGATTGTTAAATTGTATCCATAGTATACAGTTTTTTTTGAAGCTCACTGTAAACATACACATATATATACATATGTATGTGTGTGTATATCAATGTGTTATTAAGATTATGATAATGCATTTATTGTATTGCTATTACGAATGCCACAATGTCAGCCAGTGCTGCTATGGCTATTGGAAATTGTTTAAATGCCACTTCATGTGTATCGAGTGCCACTTACACTTGAATGCATAATAAAACGATTATCAGGGCATTACATTTATGAAGCAGCAACAGTTTTTTAAATGTGACCGAAAATAGTTACAATCGAATCATACAAACATTTAATAGTTCTTAACGGATTTAGTCCATGAAAATTTCGTGGGTAGCAGCAATCAACAAAAAATTGGAAAAAAAAGCTTAAAACATAGATTTCTTATGATAAATAATCTATTTGGTGAAGACAAAAGTCTCACCATTTAACCAACGCAGTATTCCTGCACGCTTCATTCTTTTGTATTAAACTTCGTTTTGAAACTCGTTTCAAATGTAATCTGAGAGTCTTAACTATCGATTTGAGGTCATTGTTTCGTGTCTAAAGTTCTCTTTGGACTCTTGTAAATTATTGATTATGTTCGAAAAAGTTATTGTTTGAATTGCCGTTAGAATCTTCGATCCAAGTCTTTTCAAAAAACAAAATAAAGACACTGCTCAAGTTAGTAGGGAATAGAAAAGAGACATGATTACTAAATTTGTTTGTCAATATTTTTAAAATTCAAATGAAAGCCACGGGGAAAAAATTGATCTCCATTTCTTTCTATTTGCTGCAAGCGGCTTAAGCTCATTCCACGACTTAATTATTCCCACTGGCTTGGTAGCCCCTTTCGACGGCTACCATTGAATTCAAATCAACCGCAAATTTGCCTGTATCTTAGTAAACATGTTCTAACCATCTCCAACTCCGTCTTTGAATTGAAGTTTATGTTTAGAATTTAGCATTGACGATAGTGTTTGACCAAAAAATCCACTCAATTCGTCCTAGATGTCTGTAGAAAAGGATCTGTTTAGGCCTGGGTTCACAAGGATCTACATTCCAGGATCTTCATCTCTACAAAGCAACTGGATTCAACCTCTATTAAAAATATTCAGCTTAGTGTGCTGCGAAATGTGTCGGGAGCTCCACATTTGCTGTAGTTGTCCATAGGCTTGTCTGACCCTGTTAATACGGATGCTAACGCCCTCTCTAAAGCCACCGTTCGATGTTGTAACAATACTTTTCCATTGTGGAGTTATGAAATAAACTTACGACCATATTGTTCCGGATAAGACTCCAAATATCTCAGTTTTGATTCCATATGCAATCGAAGCTCTGTGATAGCAGACATACATATATATACTCGGTATCTTTTCTTTGCAATATTTATTATTAGTCCCTCTTACAATTCGTCGCTAGGTTAGGTTGGGTTAGAGGACGTGTCCTTGTCAATTAAGACAAGTACAGTACCCGGAGGTCTAATTGACCCATTGTACAACGTCCTAGTTACTCACACCACTTATGTTGTATGTGTTAATTTTATACATGAGTGGTGGGACCTACAGTTTAACGTCGACTCCGAACGACAAATCTTTGAGAAACTTTTCATGGCAATTTTTTATTTACTCTCAGAGTTTTTGCCAGAAATCTGCTGAGAGAAAGTCGCCGAAGAAATACTTTTTGTATTTTGTTTTGATGTCTGGCCTGGGGCTCGAACCCTGGCTTTACGGCTAATAAGCCAACACACTACCTACTACACTACGGCGACTTCCCACTGTGGAATAGAGGGAAACAAAAAGGCGGACGAAATGGCACAGATGGGAGCGGGATGTTTGAGGCGGAGACGATAGCAAGGATATTTATGCCTCTACTGGAATACTTTTTTAAATTGGAAAAATCAACATGGAAATCAACAAACCATGGGTGTTCCAACGTACATGGTTGCTGAATTTCCAAACTGTTGTATCCAGCAGTGGACAGCAGGAAAACCGAGAAACTACTTGTGGGCGCGCGTTCTGTCATACTCTTTGTTGACCTTATTCTCCCTGGGAAAACAATAAAATCACTGGAACTTGGAGCAAATAAAAAAACAATGGGAGGAATAATCTTCGTTGCCACCAGATAAAGGTTAAAAAGTATCTCAGTAATAGGGCTAGGGTAGAATCCTGAAGGCTGTACAGCTTGGAGTAAAAGATCTATGAGTCTGTAATCTTGCATGGAAAGACGTAAAGATAATGGCGCAAAAGAAGCCATATGAACGTTAGAGTGATTGGTGAAAAACATTTTACAACTTATTGGCATTGACTTAACACTTCAAAAAAGACAAAAAGGCAATTACTAACTGATATTTGGCCAAGAAAATCTCCTTAGCAATTAATTAATAACGTAAATCACTGAATAAAATTTTCATGTGTAAAGATATGCATTGAAAACCTTGTTTGGTAAATCCTCTACGCATCACTTGCTACAAAAAAATCGCTTATAAGCATAAAATTAATTTCCAACCAGCAGCCCAAAACAACATTGGCACAGCATTGTCTTAAGAAATCAACAACAAAAAAAGGAAAACAATTTTGATTGTAATCAAAATAATTTCGAATACGACTAAATTTGCCCATAAAACTGTATTTGGATTATCACTTTCATGAGATTTCAAATCAAATTTAGCTGACAAAGCAGCGCATTAAACTCATACTCGTAGTGTACACAAACGGCATGAATAAGTGAATGAATACAGGAAGTTCGTTATCGATATTTCTAAACACTTCAAATCTTAATGAACAACCCTACAGTAAATACTGAAATGCTGAAATAGAAATTAAAACAGGAAATCGAAAAGGAATTAAACGTTTACCGAGCAGAAGTATATGGAATATGGACAAACAGACAAAAGAAAATATGCGTGAACATGTGATGAATAAAACATGAATTTTCATCAAGAAAATCCTTTAATCGCCTCTAACAAACCAACAGGCAAAAAAAAAAGAAAAACAACACAAAACCATGAAGACGACTATTAAATAAGACAACCAAAAGGGGAGAAAGTTAAACGGGCACACCAAGTTGGTCAAGTCTATTGTGTGTGTGTGTGTGCGTTTAATGAATGACCATCAGCACAAGGCCTAAGCACAAGGCATGATGACATTTAACCACCAGTTGAAATGACAGTGTGATGATTAAATGAATAACAAGGGGTTGAAATAATAATTACCCTTACCAGTCAACTGTACGTCGCTATTACTTGGCAGAGGGATTAGAGAGAACAAAACGAAATTATTGTGGAAATTATAACGAAACAATACAAAGTTCCTTAAGGAAGAGTTTAGACTTTAGAGAGTAGAGTAGAGAAGGAAATGTGTGAACTTTTTGATATTACTAGAGCCTGGGAAATACGATTTTTTGTTGTTTTAACATTTAAATAAAGTTTCTGACAGTTGGAGCATAAGAGAAGTTAATTAAACGATTGATTGTTTTGCAAAAAATAAATTTTAGTATCTGAAAACAGCATAATCGCTAAATTTAACAGCACTGGACAGTGTAAGATAATAAAAGCTTCCAATAGGAGTAAATTTCTTAACCCTTTCGCGATGGGTGCCGTGTATATTCGTTAGTCACTTGGCGGATTACATACGACAGTTACTTATTGGTATACGCGGCACTCATTTATTTGCCAACGATGACACAATATGGTCAGCCGCGTAGTCGTGAACAGTTGTTGAATGGACAAATCGCGATTGCGGGAAAGGGTTAATACCAGGGCAACAAAAAGAGTGGAAAAGATTGCATAGACTTTAATATTCTGACCATAAAGGTTAATACCTTGAAGTCATTCATTAAACAGACTCAAAAATTATCTGAACGCTCCCGTTTCAAGCCGTATAATAAGAAGCTAGACCAGAGTCAAGCTTAGACTGTATCGTAATAACTGAAACAAAAAGATTTGGGACAGATTGATAAATCTCCAGAGAAAGCGAGGGTCCCAAAATACATAAAAAAGTTAGTTAGTCACGTAGACGCGCTGTAGATCATCTGGTGATGCTCTTATTATTTGCCGTTGGTTTTATTATCTCGATTAAGGTAAAAATGACTTCGGCTTGCTATCTGTATGACCTACAGAGCAATATGATTACATTTGGTGGCAATTTATACAATGTGATGCTAATTATGGAGAATACCGATGCCAATATTTTCACTTGAACTGTAAATTGTTATTTTAACAAAAATAAAATAAAATAATAAAATGGCCTCTGGAACCACCGAACCTAAAATTTATTAAACACCGAATTCAACACTTACTTCTTTACTTATTCAGTCGTTACAACCCTTTAGTCAGGAATACAACCCATCTTCTCACATCATCCACGTAGTGTGTATTAATTTTATTCATGAGTGATGGAACCTACAGTTGTCCGTCAACTCTGAACGTCAGATTTGGGAACTTTTCATGGCTATTTTATTTATTCTTAGAGTTTTTACTAGCAAACTGCTGAGAGGAAGTGGCCTAACGAAATATTTTTCAGACTTTGTTTTGTTCCACATGTCTCATCTGAAATTTGAAATACGGACTCCCTTCTAAGCCACCACACTACCTAATCGACTACGACTACTATTCAACACTATTCAGACTGAAAATTTGAAATGTGGAATCAGGTGGTTCCAACCTTCACACTCAATTAAATGGCAATACCAAGAGCTAATAAATATGAAAAATTCTTTGATTAAGTATTAAAATAATTCTCAGCAATTGGGCCTCTGTTACTCAACAACGTGGGAAATTTTGCGGAAGGATTTGAGTGTGAAGCCTTTCAAAACGCAGCTGGTACAAGAATTTAAGCCGAACGACCTACCGCAACGCATAATTTTTGGTGAATGGGCTCTTGGAAAGTTGGCCGAAGATCCACTTCTTTATCGAAAAATTGTGTTCAGCGACTAAGCTCATTTTTGGCTCAATGGATGCGTAAATACGCAGAATTGTCGATTTTGGAGTGAAGATCAGCCAGAAACATTGCAAAAGCTACCAATGCCTCCAGAAAAAGTCACAGTTTGGTGCGGTTTATGGGCTGGTGGCATCATTGGACCGTACTTCTTCAAAAATGCTGCGAGTCGTAACGTAACTGTGAATGGTGAGAGCTACCGTGAGATGATAACCAACTTTTTTTTTGCACAAAATACAAGAGCTTGACTTGCATGACATGTGGTTTCAACAAGACGGTGCCACATGCCACACAGCACGCGTAACAATGGACTTATTGAGTCAACTGGTCGCCTAGATCGTACGATTTAACGCATTTAGACTATTTTTTGTGGGGCTATGTTAAAGTCTACACAGACAAGCCCGCTTCAATTGACGCATTGGAAGACAACATTGAAGCATTTATTCGTGAGATACCGGCCGAAATGTTGGAAAGAGTATGCCAAAATTTGACTAAGCGGATGGACCATTTGAGGCGCAGTCGCGGTCAACATTTACATGAAATAATCTTCAAACATTAAATTATATGGACCGTACTATCGATTCAAATAAAGATTTCATGCATTTTTCTGAATTTTATGTGTTTTTTTTTGAAAATTTTTCCTATAGCTCTTAAAAAATCACTCTTTATAACATATTCGGACGTACAATATTATTTTATATTTTCATGAAGAAGGCTGAAGAATTACTTTTTTTAGAATTTAATTCTATGAACAGAAATATAAGAAAACGCAAAAATCTAAGTGTATCCCTAATAATTTTTCTTTCACCACTGAAATTGAAAGCTTTGTTATTGTTACTGTCACATAATTCAATCAATTTTTGTTTGTTTATTAAGCATTATAAACCAATTAAGTAGGGTTCAATGGCTAAACATAATTTAAATTTAAAAATTAATTTTTAATTTATTCATTCAATAATTTTTGAAGCAGGTCTAATACTCTACAATTTATTAAATATTATTTTATTTGACTTAATTATTATGGGGCCCCTCCTACACGTTGCGACTGGTTGTACAACTTTATAATTGTGTACAAACAATTCTTATATGTATTAAATGGCTGGTTGGTCATCGGTTAGTTGAAGATCAAAAAATTTTGATTTTCATTCAACCGGCGAAAAATATGACGCTACAATAACAATTTATAAGTAAATTTGTTTGTAAAAGAGAACAAGAGACTGAAGAAGACGACCAAACATTGATTCAACTTGTACAGCTAATCGCTACGTGTAGTGGCCGCATTTTATTCGAACATTTTTATATTTAAAATATTTATTTATTTATAGAAAAATGAATACAAAACTTTTTAAATCATGTAAATCTATAGCGGCTTAAATATATTGAATTTTACATTGTTTACTTACCCAAAAATATTCAACAAATTTTTTGCAACGCAATACATACTGATGAAATCACTTGAGGAACACTTGCACTTTAATTTTAATTTTCTTCCTTTCTTTCTGACTCTTTATTTGTTGTTGTTTTCATTATTTTGTTTTGTGTTGTTATGCTCTTCTGTATAGCTAAAGCTTGTCACCCGCAATTAACACTTTTTTTCTTATAAATATTTCATTGTGATTATTTATTCAACTAATTATCGATTTGTTTGAATTTATTGTATAAAAAATTAGAATTTATTTGTTTTTTATTTACAATTTTATTTTTATTTTCATAAATATTTTCAATTTTGCCCAAATAAATTTTATTTCGCTTTCACAATTGTTTTCTTATTACAACTCTTTCCAAAAGCAACAGAAATGAGAAATGAAAGAGAAACAGTTTGTTTACATTTTCTAAGAAGAAGAAGAAATGTTTGTTCTTGTACTCCATGTTAAGAGACAAAAACAAAAGAAGGTAAATAATGTGCTACATGAGTCACACCATAACAGATCTTTAAATTTAACATAATTTAACACAACGTCACTATGTTGATCTAAAGATTAACATTAGAAGTATGGTATATGGAGACTTTAAGTATGTAAATTTATGTTAATCAGACAATATGAGAGAAACACAAGGAGAAAGAGTATAAGAAATAGAAAGGAAAAACTGTAAAGATGACCATTTTCTCTTAATTTATGTAGAATCTATGCAATGGTAAC
This sequence comes from Sarcophaga variegata, assembly GCA_932273835.1. Lineage (NCBI taxonomy): Eukaryota > Metazoa > Arthropoda > Insecta > Diptera > Sarcophagidae > Sarcophaga > Sarcophaga variegata. The sequence continues at coordinate 64,292,242 of OW026362.1, forward strand.
AGACTGCAATAAAACAATAAAATAAATTGCAATGGCACAGTGCAAGAAATGATTAATTGTGAGAAATAAAAAATTGTCCTACCAAACAAATTTTAATTTAAAAGAAACGATCCAAACATTAATAAAAAAAAATTTAAACTCCTTTGTAGATAAAGGGTCCGCCAAATAACATTTTTTTTTGAAAATGCTAAAAAAAATTACTGAATATTTTCTCAAATTTCTTTTTTATTTGAAAGTACAATGGAAAAAGTAATAATGGAAAATAATTTCATTCAAATGGCTGCCTCGGCTGGCCATGCAGTAGCCTACACGATCGGTCCAATTTTTAAGCACATTATCGATTGTGTGCAGCTGTATTTCACCAATGGCCTCACGAATATTGTCCTTTAAAGCGTCAACTGTCTCTGGCTTGTCGGCGTAACACTTATCTTTGACGGCACCCCACAAATAATAGTCCAACGGTGTCAAATCGTAGCTCCGAGGTGGCCAAACGACATCAGCTCTGCGGCTGATAATGCGATCTTCAAAAACAGAGCGCAAAACATCGAGTGTAGCTTCGGCTGCGTGGCACGTAGCGCCGTCCTGTTGAAACCAAATGTTGCCAATATCCTCCTCTTCAATTTTTGTGAACAAAAATTCGTTCAACATGGCCCGATAACGATCGCCATTGACTCTAACACGCCACTCCTTGCTCATTTTCGAAGAAAAAATGGCCCAATTATGCCTCTGGACCAAAATTCGCACCAAATAGTGACTCGTTTTGGGTGCGTCGGCTTTTCAATGTATGTGTGCGGGTTTTCTGTGCCCCAAAATGCGACAATTTTGCTTGTTTATATACCCGCCAAGATCAAAATGAGCTTCATCTGAAAAGATGATTTTTTTTTGCCAAAATCGGCATCTTCTGTAAGTCGATCGCAGACCCACTTAGCGAAGCGAAAACGCATTGGATGGTCAATTGGCTTCAACTCCTGAACCAATTAGACTTTGTATGGCGTCATACCAAGGTCTTTATGCAAAATTCGTCTCAATGATGTCTTCGAAATGTTCAATTGTTGAGAACGACGATGAATTCACGCCACTTTCTACCACAGCAGCAATATTCTCGGGTGTATGCGCTGTTTTTGGCTTTTCACGCTTTGGTTTATCGATGAGGATGCCAGTTTCTTTCACTTTTTTCACAAGATAACGAACATACGGAGCTGACGGTGTTTCACTTCTTCCAAAATCCGTACGCAATTTTCGCACACATTCTGCAACATTACCATGATTTTCAAAGTAATGTCGCAATATTTCCCAGCGTGGTTCAAGCGTATACACAATCATATTCGTTCAGCGGAAGAACAAAACTAATTATCTGTCAAATCAGACAAGAGCTAAGTGTTACCATTCACGAAATAAGCACTAGTTGAAAAAAAAAAACGTTAGATGGCGGAGCCGATATTTGAAAGAATTTTACAGTGCGTTTCATTAATAAAACCTCGGTGCCCAATATTTGTTGATGTGTTATTGAAAGTACATTTTTGGTTGCTGAAATCAATTTAAATTGCAAATCATTTACTTAATCTCTATAATTTATATTGAAATTGCAAGTATTTTTTTGCCTTTTCTCATATGCAGTGCAAATAGTTACACTTTTTAAAAAGAGTTAAAATTAATGACCAAGTAGTGCCCCTCTTTCAAGCGTTTGAAACTTGCAAAGTCACAAAACATTTAAATGTTCATAACAAGTGTACCGTTTAAGTAGCAAGCGTTACAAAATTAAACTCATAAATTAAACATCAAAGTAGACAATGTGTTAAAAATTGCAATTTTATTTAAATTTATTTATTTTTGCGTTGCTTTTACTTTCAGTTCAGATTTTTTTTCTTTGCACAATAAAATTGCAGTAAAATATTGCCAAACATAAATAAGTAACCGTGAAATTGGCACAATCATGTATTAACAATACGTACGTATGTATGTACGTACATAGCCTGTATGATACGTATAAAATTCTATCCCTTCTACTAGAACGTTATGCCAATGCCAATTTGATAAATTTCAAGTCATTTTTAACACTCGTGATTTTTAACTTTTTTAAACAAAATACTTATTATTGTTGTTGTTGCCGTAAAAAAGGCAATAATAACGATTACTTGGTAATACTAACCGTGAATAACAAGGTTGCCATCATCAACATCGTCATCATTTTAAAATTTTATGTGTCATGTATGAATGAATAGAATGAAAAAAAAATTTGAAATGGAAATGGAATGGAACTTCTTTTGGTGACAGTTGTTGTTTATTGATGTTCTCTTGCAGCCACCATGACAACATTTAAACAAAAATGTTTTTGTTAACACAACACAACAACAACAACAACAATAATTTTGATTCTTAATAGCAAAAAACATTTTGCAAAACAGCAACAATTTTTTTACACCATTTACTTTAAATTTGAAAAAAATTCGTGTCTCTTTCATTAAATATAAGATTTCTGCGTTTTTTTTTCTTTCGATATAAAATGAAATGAAGCATCCCTTATGCTCGTAATTTAACAGGCAAACTAATTGTATCCCTCCCTGAATCTATAGTTTTCAAAGCATTAATGAAATTTATTGCCTTTCTGCCTTTGGAAATTCATCATTTCGTAATTAGTGGGCATAATTTTCCTGTAGATTATATTAAATTTTGTACAACACACACATAGCTTGTGTCCAAATCTAAAATGATTGTGATTTGTTAGGGAGGCGGGGGGTCATTTTATACACAGCAGCAGAGATGGTGTAACATAGTAATATGCGGGCCGTAATTAGAAGAAATGATTACAAATTACTACACCGACAACCTGTACTGATGAACCTGTACCAATAAAAGTGTAAGGTCCTAGGCATTTGGAAGAGATAAAGGAACCCCAGGTCAGACATCTCGAACATAATGAAATATGAAAAATATTTATCCTGTGACTTTCTCTCAACAGATTTATGGCAAAAACTCTCGGAGTAAATAAAATTGCCATGAAAAGCTTCTCAAAAATTTGTCGTTCGGAGTCGACTTTAAACTGTAGGTCCCGCTACTCATGTATAGAATAAAGACACACAACATAAGTGGTGTAAGAAGTTAGGTCGTAATCCTGCCTAAAGGGTATCCGGACGCGGATATGGATATAAAGGGGCCAAATGGCCAGAGGGACTCCACTTCGAAGTAATACTACAGTAGTTCCGGAGTGAGCACAGAGTCCAAAAGAGGAGGGGGATATTTAGTGGGTGAGGGTGACGACTTCCCCTATTGTGCGGCTAGGTACATTTACTCCTCCTTTTGGGAACTTCATTTTCTCTTAAAGTTTAGCCGAAAAGAGTACTGAAAGAAAGAATTGTTTGAGATATCTTAGCTACTAGACTGTGGCCTGATATTTTGCTGAAAGTAAATTTATTTTCGATATTTTATACACAAAGTTACATTTGGATGTCCCCGAATATTCTGGAATTTCACAGGGTAGTTTAAGTGCACGCCCGTGGCTTTCAATAGCTAGAAGTAGTGTCGTAAGATACCCTTTTTAAGTATTTACCACATGATTCATACCTCAAAGAACTCATTGTAACTCAAATTCACTTTATTAGATCGAGGTACCTATGTACGTATATAACCATGAAACAATATAAATTGCCCTAGAGATGTATTGTGTAAACCATTCGCCAGAGATCCTATGTTGGTGGTTCGTGCTAATGGATCTTGAACTCCTCGTCACACTTACGATAGTGATCACTCATCTATAGTTCAATCCATCGAGATTGACCCCTAATCAGCCAGTTTTCAGTAAGTATAACCAATCAGTTTGAATACGTCTTCCTACTATGGTGAATCAGTTGAAAAAAGTCCCTGATATCATATTCGTTCCAGGCAAATTTCAAGCAGTGAGCCTGTTGGGAGCTGACTAAACGAGTTTTGTTGGTTTCTATGTTTGAATCGATCATTTCAAACCAAGTCAAGCAAACATCCACTTAGCAAGAACGGCCTGATGGCAAACAAATTAGGAGAGTTAGTTAGATGTTAGTGTCCCGAGAACGTTGTAAAGCTAGGCTTAATTTTCCCAGTCATCTTCATAGGAAACATCCTAAATGATCAATAAGGCCTACCCATTCAAAATGTATCTCCAATTAAAGGCCCTACATAAGTACATACATACAGTGAGCGCCAAAAGTGAGTAAACACCACTGAAATAATTCATTTTCTTAGGATAGAGAGAAAAGTAAATGAGAATAGTCGAATAAATTTCCAAAAATAAAAACGTTTATTTATTACTTATAAAATGTTAAAACAAAAACAACAATTCATGATAAAGGAACTTTTTTTTATACATAAGAACAAAACTGTTTTATACTTAAGAACAAAAGTGTTGACTCACTTAAGGCGCTCAGCGTACTTACATACATGTATAATTGGTCATTACAATGCTTTAATAAGGATTACGACCTAGCTTCTCATACAATTTGTGTTTTGTGTATTAATTTGTACATGAGTGGGAGACCCACACTTTAAAGTCGACTACGAACGACGGATTTTTGCGAAATTTTTCATGGCAATTTTATTTACTCGCAGAGTTTTTGCCAGAAATTTGTCGTTTTCTTTCCACTTTCGTTTTGTTGGAGATGTCTGACCTGGGCTTTGAACCGTGGAATCACGTCTAATAAGCAACCACACTACTTAGCAGACTACAGCGACTTCAAAATCACTACAGTCATGATGATTTCAAATATCCCCTTCCTATCTCCTAAATGAGAACAGAGTCGTTGAATTTATGGAACTGTAGCCGAAATCGTTACAGAAATTCTTTTTATTTAACTTCTCTATGCCTTGTATTACGCAATCTTCGCAATTACTTGGCATTCATAGAAATTTCGAGGATTATCGAGAGAATACGGAAACAAAAAGCAGCTTGGAAAGTAATTTTGCGAAGATAGATACAGAGTTATGAAGTAGTCTAGTAGGTAGTGTGTTGGCTTATTAGACGTAAAGCCAGGGTTCAAGTCCCAGGCCAGACATCAAAACAAAATACAAAAAGTATTTCTTCGGCGACTTCCTCTCAGCAGATTTCTGGCAAAAACTCTGGAAGTAAATAAAATTGCCATGAAAAGGTTTCTCAAAAATCTGTTGTTCGGAGTCGACTTTAAACTGCGGCCTACACTCATGTATAAAATTAATACACACAACATAAGTGGTGTGAGAAACTAGGTCAATTATGTACATATGTATCGATACAGAGTTTCTGGAAAGTATGTTGAATAAGGGCCTAACAACATTCGGATTGCGATTATGCAACCAAATTACAGTAGGACCTTGATTATCCGTGTTTCGATTATCCGGCAACATCAATTATCCGGGATGGAAAAAGAAAATTTTTTGCATCGACTTAATTTTATTTTGGATCGACTTAAATTTTTCTGCTTTGTTTAACCGTGATTACCTCTATTATCCGTGATTATGAACAAAAATTATTTTCTATTATTTTGGACAAACAAGCGAAAAAGGGGAATTCCCTCTTTAGTATACGATGAGTCAGTATAATGTTCACTGTTTTCTGACAAAATTATTTTTTTTTTATATTTTTGAAACATTTATGTATATAAAATCCTTGAATTATTTAGTTAATTTATATAAATATGTACATATTAATTTATAACTAATAAAAATATCTATTAAAAAACTAGCCAAAATTGGTACTCAATTAACCGGGAAAATCGATTATCCGGAATGCTTCCGGTCCCGAACATCACGGATAATCAAGCTCCTACTGTATCATTATTATTGCTAAGCGGTGGCTTATTATGGCGACCATACGATCCATCGTATTCCCCTCATATTCTATAGGGTATCCTCCTAATGCCTCCACTAAGCCTATTGCCCTGACAATCTTCAGGATGCTACCCGATGCCAACAATGACAATTCTCTGCCAAGTATCTGTTATGTATACAATGTTTCCTTTTGGAATGCATTAATGCCTCACAAATTTCAAAAATATTTTCCGCAGATTCATTCTTTTTGTCAAATAATTGAAAATTCTTTAATTTTATTAAAATCACCGCTCCTCAGTAGTACTTTGGCTTGGCCAAGTGTGGTTTATATAAACCACATATTAACCATATTACATGGAGTATTGGCCACAAGTGTGAATTATGGCTTTTTATGAGTGTGTATGTGGAAATCTTACAAATATCTCCACACACACAATAATTTGGCCACAAACAGCAGCATAAAATTAAATTAAATTGTCCTCTTTCTGCGTTACAGCTCGGCTGTAAACTCCATGTGAGTTTTGAACCTTTAAAAACCCATAAATTTCTATTACGACACAAATCAGCAAGCATGTGTGTAGTGAGTGAGTTGTGTTGTGTAGTGTTGTAAGGATATGTATGGCTTGACAAGCAACACCCTAAAAGCAAACAAACAAACAATGCGGACAGTATGTTGCTTGCTGTTCCATACATAATGTTGTGCCACAACTTACAAGGCAGCCAGACCCCATTCAAATCCAATTAAACTGTTAAAGGAATTTTGTTTCTCTATCTCTTTCTCTCCAGTGCTGTGGCATTTTTGAAATCCTTTAAAATTTTGTTACAATTTAATGCCACATGAAATTAATTTCATTATTTTTCCATTCATTCTTCAGTGTATTGTGAAAGTGTGTGTGGTAATTAATACAGAAACAATGAAAACAAATTCAATTGTTGTGTATAATTTTTGTTAAAAAAAACTAATTCCAGTAGTATTGTTTAAGTAAATAATTCAATTCAATTCATTTTAATAAATTTATTTCATCTTTCAATTACTAATTAAACAAAACTCTTGTCTTTTCCCCCTCTTCAGCACTCTCCATCACTCTGTTGTTGGCTGTTATTGTAGCCAGTGGGAGAGAGGATTTATTTTAAATAATTATTCTGCTGCTACAAATTTATTTATTTTTTTTGATTTCATATCAGATTGTATCCACATAGAGATACACAATTACTTCCCTCGTATTATGCATTGGCATGAGTATTTAAATATAATTTGCATACACAATTAATTTTATTTTGAAAATAGTATTCTTGTGAAACCAATTTGGATTTGTTATGCCAAATCTCTTTAAATAAAATCCTGCCCACAATTGAAAACACATTAAAAATTCAAAGAGTGTTTCGATAACAATTAAATCAACTCTTTCGCTTGCCATTCCATTCTCTCTCTCTCTCTGTTAATTTTATTTGTTTTTCAATGATTTTGTTGAAAAGGGAAAATTAGATGGATTTAAGGCAAAGAGTAGTGAGTATAAAAGACAGACTTACCAAGCAGCTTAAGATTAATTGCAATAATTAAGGTGTGTACTATCATAACAAAATTAACAGAAAAGCTTTCAAAGCCTTGAAATCCTGCAGAAAGAAAAAAAAGACTACATATACTCTTTTATCCTAATCGTGAGTCAAGAAAAATAAGAAAATTTTATTAGCTTCGTTCAGTTTCATTAATCAAGTTTCTCCCTTCAGCAAAGCAGAAAATTGGTATGACGTAGTAGGTCCTAGGACGTTAGTGTTACCATATCGTTACCTGAAGATTCGTTGTCTAAAAACAATGCTGTCTGTGAAAATGCAATGGCAGCACAGAGAAAATTTGCTTATTGAATCCTTTCCTTTTCTTAGTGGAGGCATTGTTGTCTATGGTCGCGTTGATGGTATTATCCTATCGGTGATGATATTATTCTTCTGAATGGAATAAAAAGAAGGGAGAGTTGTTTTGTAACATCCATCTGTTCCTTTAAGGACAGAAAAGGAAAAAAAGAATGCCTAATGTACGCCAATTTCACCGCGTTGCTTTGGTTCTCGTTGTTAGATTGTGAGCACCTACATTTTCGGCTACTTGTTTGCTAGTCGTTCTCTTGCAACAGTAAATTTCGTTTTTTCTATCGATAGAAAAACAATTTCTGCAGGTCCTGTACCCCTTATACGGTCTTAAAGTTAATCTATCGAATCACTATCAAGGATAATGCTGCTAGAATTTTTGAAAAATTGGATAAGGGAATGAGTATTTTTTATTTCACTATTAAGTCAAACCGACGATTGTTCAGTTTTATTGAACTTCTATGAAATGAAAAATGCAGTGATTTTTATACTCTGGCCTTCGGCGTAATGTTGATTGACGCTCTTGTAGACAGTCTAGGAGCGATTACGGCTTGAAACTTGTCGTGAAATGTGCCAGATAAGAATGTGTTAGGGTGGTTTAATTAACAAGGTGATCAGATTTGCATTGTCACTAAATGGCCTGATATTTATTTTATTGGTCATTAAAGTAAGAATTACGACCTAGCTCTTCACACCACCCATGTTGTGTGTCTTAAGTTTGTCCATGATTGACGGGCCTCAAAAGTTAAAGTGGACTCCGAACGACAGATTTTTAAGAAACTTCTCATGGAATTTTTATTTTCTCCCACAATATTTACTAGAAGACGCCTTAGAAATGTTTTTTCATATTAAATTTAACTTGAGACGTTTGACCTGGGGTTTGAAGAAGTGCTCAAGTCTAATAATCTAACACACTACCTACTAGACTACAGCCTGATATTTTGCTAAAAGTAAATCCATTCTAAATCATATCTGAAATTGGGATTCCCCTGGATATTCTTGAATTTGACAGGTATGTAGGTCTTGGCTAGATTAAATGACCACCAATACCTATCAGTAGCGTCAAATAGTATCATGAGACACCGTTTTGAGTATTTACCACATCACTTATACCTCAAAAAGTTGATTGTAGCACAAATCCAAAATGGATCGATATACCTACGTAGGTATCACTGGAACAATACACAATACGGCAGAGATGTTGTGTATAAACGACTCACAAAAGAACCAATGTTGGTGGTTATTAAGGGACGGAATAGTTGCAAAGAAAGTGTTCTACTATCTCCTCCACTTCATCGTAACAGCTACGACAGTGATTAATAAACTGCAGTCAAATTCTTCGGATATGAACTGGTAAGTACAGCCAGCAATTTGAGTATATTGTTTCGCTTTTACCTTTTAAAAACGTTTAAAATATGAGATCGCAGATTAAAAATAAAATGAAAATAGATCTGTGTTTAGTTTTAATTAAAATTCTTTACTATTCGCACAATTCTGTGTGCCACCGTGCACAACTTTATGTAAACAACAACAATTGCTTTGTTTGTTATTCCTCTGTGTACACCCTTTGTATAAACAATAACAATTACTAGACAATTCTTCAACAGATCTTTGTAACGGAGATTTTCAAGCCATTATTACTCTCTTCAAATACACCGCGTCTTCACACAAGACTGACTGAACTTCACTAACTCTGTTTGCCTTGCCTTTTATAAGGCAGAGTAAATAATCTATATTGCATCGAATGAGACAATTAAAATTTCTGATATTATTTTCAGTCCAGATAAGTTTGGAGCTAGGAGCCTATTATGAATGGAATAAAAGAATTTGAATACTTCCACCTGTTTCAACTTTAAATCTTTATTATTTTATTACACCAACGTTAAATTAAATAGCAACCCTCGTATATAAACGTTTATATGGATTTTTAATGCTGGCCATAATTTGTGCGAATAACATTAAAAATTAACGCAAATAATTACTACTTAAGTGGTGTATAATTATCAAATAAAAAGAGTTGTGTTTGGCTATTAAACTCGTTTTTAATTGTGTGGTTTTTATTACGCGCACACAAAACTTTTTGGTGGAATTCCAATTTCATAAAAGAATTTTCATAATTTTCCAACAGAATACGAGCTCTTGGAATTGAACTTACACGTAAATTGGAAAAGGAGGAGGCGACAAAATAAGTTGAAGTTTATAAAGAAAGAAAAAGTCAGGCGAGCAAGTCTTTTGCATTTCCATTTAAACGAGTACATACAACAATTACGGGTATTTGCCAGCAATCAACATTCTTTTGTAAAAATACTTTGAAGATGATGTTGATGATAATAATGTCGGATTAAAATGATTTACAATACGTTGGAATGCCATTATAATCATTAATTTAATACCCGAACATTACCACATAGAAGAGTAGCAGAGAGTAGAGGAAGCAGTTAGATGGAGAAAGTTCATCATGCCATACACTTGACTCATTGCCAAAACGAGAAGGGAAGACGATGGCATGAGAAGAGCAGCATCGTATCGCGTGCCAATGTTTAAATGGAATTTGCCATCGTCAAATACAATACGAACAAGACTTGATATTTACTTTTTTGCTTGCTTGTATGAGTATTATTATTAAATGATAGACAGACTTTATTAATACAAGACATAGCAGCTGCTAGTGGAGCAGGAGGAGGGGAAAGTAGAGAGAGAGAGTTTATTAAAATGAATATGATATATTGACTTTAAATGACATTCGAGTTTTTGTTGCTGCTGCTGCTGCTGTTGTTGTTTGTCAAGACTTATCAAATGAAGTAAAAATTAATTCCAAAGCCAAGAAATTGCTGATAAAAACGTTGCATATGCTCTCGCTGTACTGTGTGAATGGCGATGGTGATATTTTTGTTGTTCTTTACTTATTTATTAATAGAGATGACAAATGACAAACGGTATGGTATGGTAAACGTATTAACAAGGTATTCATGTCAAATGTCAAAATTTCCTGTCAACACATTCATAAGATTACAGTTATTAGCATATTAATCATTGTATATGAACGAGCACAGAAGTGCGTATAAGCCCCTATTGAGGTATGTTTCATCGTGTTTGTTATTTTCGTCTTTGATTTGAGATTTTTTCCTTTTCCTTTTCCATTGAAAATCTCCATAAAATATCAGTAAAAATCAACAATTTATTGTTGTAATTAGTATTAGGGTTGTAATTTAAATGTCAAAATTGAGAGCCAGTCCCAGTGTTGTTATTGTTTTAGAAAACCATTTAAGTTACGCTAATTTGTTGTAGTTGTTTAATTTAAATATTCCAACAGCAAAACCCAATGTTAAACGGTCTGTAAAAAGGGTTGACCCCCTTTTTAACTTCAATGGCAAAAAGGCAGTTATTTAAAGGAATGCATTTATAAACTGATGGTAGGTAGGTAGGTTGGAGTGGTAGCTTTGATACCAAAAGCCAACTTAAGCACGCATAGCGGCCCGTTTTGACGCCAAAGGTGAACGCAGTCTCTGTACTGGCCAAGTTCCTCCAAACCAGGGAAGAAGAAGAAGTTGGTTAGCGCAAGGGCTGCACATTTATAGTACGACCAGCCCACGCTGGAAAACCAGCCCGAAAGTTTGATAAACGAAGCTATTTCCTTGTATTAACTCATGGACTTTCACAAAATTTGTGTAAATATTTGTTATGGTAAATTATGGAACAGCTTCTATCAAATTTTGTTCACCGGATTGCAGGACAGGCGGGGATACTGACCACTATACCATCGAAGAAGTAAAGCCAGGGTTTGAACCCCAGGCCAGACATCAAAACAAAACGAAAATATGAAAAATATTTCTTAGGCGCCTTCCTCTCAGCAGATTTCTGATAAAAACTCTGAGTGTAAATAAAAGTTGCCAGAGAAAGTAGCTGTTAATCCTGACTAAAGGGTTGTAAAGTCCAATTATGTATGTGGATTGCGGGATGCATTTTGTATTTCATTTTGTTCCCTTAAAACATCGACGTCTACGTCTTCTTTTGTTTACTTTAACTTAATTTCATTCATCAAGTTCTGCCAGTTAAGCCATTGATTTGTCTGCAGTACCAGGTAATTAGATTGATTAGAAAAAATACCCTCCGCGAAGTGATATTGGGTTATTGTGCAGCGTTTAGTGGCGATAATCCCATTATCTACGTTTTTCTGATAAACAATTCTGTTTCTATGGACAAAATAAATAACTTTGACTAACGATTTTCACAAGCTTGGATGCCCCCCGATGATCTAGTTAGCCTAGTGTGCTCAACTTCAAGTGACGTGTTTGTGGTTTCCATTCCCACCAGAGACTCTAGGTGTTCGTGATTGCCTGATTGTTTGTCTGACATTACATGTGATTATTCGCAATAGAAAAAAGAAAGTGTGAATTATTACTAAAAAGCAATTCTCAAAAAAACAGAGAGGAAGGTCATTAAAAAAATTTTTGTTGTTCCTTTGTGCTATAAGCTAACTTTCCTGTATTCTCCAGAGTGTTGTCCTCAAAAAAAAAAACTCACTTACTCAATTGGCCATTAACAACCCGTCTAACGTATTTCGGTCTGTAGCAACACATTCTTCCAGGCGCCTCTGCTTCTTGCGTGCCTACGCCAATTGCTCACATCAATCGATGACAGGGCTCCCTCGATTTGGTCCTTCCGACGCAGACAAGGTCGTCCTCTTCGCCGACTTTGGCAGGTCCCCGCATCAAATACCCGTCTCGCCGGAGCATCCTCCTCCATTCGAACGACATGGCCGAGCCAGCGCAGCCGCTGGATGTTAATACGCTACACAACGTCCATGTCGTTGAAGAGCTCGTACAGCTCACTATTGTATCGGATGCGGCAATCATCGCCAACTCGCACTGGACCGAAGACCTTACATACATACATAATTGGCCATTACAACCCTTCAGTCAGGATTACGGCCTAGCTTCTCACACCACTCATGTTGTGTGCGTTAATTTTATACGTGAGTGGCGGGACCTACAGTTTAACGTCGACTCCGAACGACAGAATTTTTGAGAAACTTTTTCATGGCAGTTTATTTTACTCTCAGAGTTTTTGCCAGAAATCTGCTGAGAGGAAGTCGCCGAAGAAATATTTTTTTTTCATATTTCATTTTTTGATGTCTGACCTGCGATACGAACCCGGGCTTTTACGAATAGTAAGCCAACACACTACCTACTACACCACGGCGACCTTCAAGACCGAAGACCTTACGCAGTACTTTTCTCTCGAACACTCTCAAGGCTGCTGCATCAGTGCTTAATAAGGTCCATGCTTCTGCGCCATAAAGAAGCATGGGAAGGATGAGCGTCTTGTAGAGTGTTAGTTTTGTCGTACGAGAGCGGTGTCTGCTACTCAATTGCCTATTGAGACGATAGTAGCACCTGTTAGCAAGAGTGATCCTGCGCTTGATCTCCAGACTGACATCATTTTTGGTGGTAAAGGCGGAGCCATGATAAACAAATTCCTTGACTGTATCAAAAGTATAGTTATCGGCCATAATCTGAGAATCAATACGCCGCACGTCTCTACTTGTAGATAACATATACTTTGTTTTGCCCTCATTTACTGCCAGAAACTTCTTTTCAGAAAAAATTTTCGATTGACAGCAACGAATGGAATCCGAATTAGTGATTTAGAACCAGTCTTTTAGAGCCCGATCGATGACCTTTCTCATCTCAAGTACGTCTGTACAATGGGTAAACTTTAGCTCCGGGTACTGTACTTGTCACATTTGACAAGTACACGTCCTCCGAACTTTTGTAGTCTATTGAAGCCTTTAACCGGCAAGTAGGGAACCAAATAAAGGATTTGACCACAGAAGTGCTACTCATAGAAGATATTCCCTATCATTTCCCACCAAACATAATCATCGTATGATTTCATTCCTTTAAAAAACTGCACTTAACACTGCAAAAATCTTAAACGAACAACGCCTTACGATGGTGACAACTGTAATTAGTAGCAGAGTTTATAAGGCGGATATTATTACTCCCACAGGTGTTGACTGACGGCTTGACTAGTGTTTGCCCCTTTTTCAGCAAACAATTCGGAATGTTTTTTTTTTTTTTTTTTCTTTAAAAGGTTTACGTTTTTTTACGATTTCGTTTCCATTTTAAATGGACGTGAAAATATGTTTGTTTTGTTGCACAAATATTTTCGAAAAAAAAAATTGTTTCAATAACAATAAATTTTCTTTTATTTTTTCGTTCCTACGTTTTTGGTAGCCACTCTCATAACACAATCCTTTTGCAATCCTATTGAAGAATAAAAGAAATGTGCGCAACTAATTTTCATTCACTTTTTATGCAAATTTCCACGAAAAAAAATCGTTTTTTTTCCTGTTTTTTTAACGTAATTTTAACACATTTTCCTTAATAATCTGAAAAGCTGGCAGAAAAATGTAAAAACAGGTGGTGGCACGGGGTTCTATAATTTTTTTTCTTTTTCTTTCTTTTTGCCATCACATCCTGGTGGTTGTTTAATGGTTGTTATACTGAGGTGTGAAACTTATTTTTATGGTTCTTAATATTTAACGTTCTTTTCTTTCCTTTCTTCTTCCTTTTTTCCAATTTTTTAAAGGACTTTTTTTGAAAAATAAAAAGAAATTTGCATTTCATTTGTAGCAGCAGCGTAATTTTTATTGTTTTGGGTTGAGTTATCCTGTTTTTTTTTTGTTGTAAAATGTTACAACAATAAGTAAAAACAAATTAAAAATTGGTCTGTTATAAATTACAACAAAAAAGAAATGTTAAATTTTCATTTAATTTGTTCCACTTTGAAAACATTTGTAAAGACATTCGAAATAAATCGCCTGGAAATGTTTTTAAGAACGCAGACGAACGCAGTCAAGAAATCAAGTGGAAAGTAGAATGTCTTTTCATTTTTTAATTAGACTTGTGAACACAAAAAGGCATTGAAAAATGATATTAAAATAGTAAAATATTTAAGGATATATGGTCCATACCAAACCAATTAAACTGAATTGCTTACAACTTATCCAACAAAGAGGCTATTAGGTCCGCAGGCTGGGATATGGCGTTTGGGTCTAGCGCTGTCAGTATCGTAGTGGTCTTTTGCTTATCGGCGACAATTCCTGAGGCGGCAAACCAAAAATCCATCGTCGTGAACTAGGCTTCTATATTGTTACTGGACATTTGCGGTACGGGAAGCCTGGCATTAACCACGGAAACCTCTTGTGACGGTAGCTATTGCCTGTTATTCTCCGACCCAGTCGCCATCGATGTATCGCTGTCATCAGCCGTGCTCATGTTAGCAAAAAAAATTTTTGCGTAGGAGGTCACCAATTTAGTAATTTGCAGATAAATTTAGTTCCGCTGAATATTCCCTCGATGTTGTTATGTAGAGATCTATAAGCAAACGAGGTGGAGAAAATAAAAATGGCGATGCTTATAGGATTTGCTTGAGCGACCACACCCAAAAACAGTGCTGCCACGAATAGTGCAGCCAAAGGACTGTGCAGCCACATGTCTATATCCAGGATAGGCTGCCTCCAGACAGACCATAATTCGCACCAAACAACCACTCTTTTGGGTCGACTTTTCCACAATAATTTTCTTAGTTTCTTAGAGTCCCATATTTGAGAATTTAGATTGTGGATATAACTTCCGATTTGGAAATGAGCTTTTAATCGAAAAATTAGCATTGGCACCCTGCTGCTCTAGCACCCAATGACCATGCCTACGGTGTTCTTTATATGGTTGACAGCCGTAGTGCATAAACTGCCATGGCCTAATCATGTCTGTCGTGCTTGCAGTGCCTTCAAATTTCTTTATAACATTGTGAATTTCTCGTTCTGTAGATTAATAATGGCGATCATAATCACTCCGTAATACAAGGCTTAACTAATTTTATGCGTTCTTCTTTTCTTAAACATAAACGAGAAACGTTTCACTAAACAAATAACATTTCAGGTGGAACATCCAATAGCTTTCATTCTTGACCGACCTACTGAATAGATAATACAGTCGTCGTAGTCTAGTAGGTAGTGTCTTGGTTTACCAGACGAGGGCTCTTGAGTTCAAAACTCAGCTGAAATCCTCTTAGCAGTTTTCTGTCAAAAACTCTGAGAGTAAACGAAATTGCCATGAAATGCTTCTCAAATATGTTGTTCAGTGTCCATATTAATCTGTAGGTCCATTCACTAAAATGTCTAAAATTAAAACACACAACTTGATTCTTGTCAGTAGCTAGGTCGTAATTGTGTTGACTAAGTAAATAAGTAAGTGGATAACCCGATATAATAAATGATTGAATTGAAAGTGATTTTCTATCGAAAAATTGTCTTCAGCCAGAGGAAGTCGCCGTGATCTAGTATGTAGTTTGTTAGTTTAAAAGACGTGAGACCACGGTTCAAACACCAGCTCTGATATCTCGAACAAAACGAAATATGAAGAAATATTTCTTCGGCGACGTTCTCTCGGCAGATTCTGGTAAAAACTCTCAAAAATCTCTCGTATGGAATCAACTTTAAACTGTAGCTCCCGCCACTCCTGTATAAAATTTACGCACAGACCTATGTGGTTTGAGAAGCTAGGTCGTAATACTGACCAATTATGAATGTACGTATATACAGGAGACAGAAGGTGTAATGTCGGGATTATATAATTGAAAAGGCAGACAATCGTTATAAAAATAGTGACTAAACGAGTCTATGCGATATTCTTTCATGTGAAGATATACACAACATTGATGCTTAATTTTGAACCAGAATATAAACCGGAATTAGGAAAGGCCCAACATTAATGTTGGATTGCTTGTGAATCCGGAAGAATATAAGCGGGTCTGCCAGTCAAATGGTTGGATGAACCAGCTTATTTCTCAGAACTTTAAATCTGATGCTTATGATAGGTAAAGATATTTAGAATTGACTGGCAAATAGATTAATAGACGTTGTTTTTTTTGCAACTCATGCAAGATGTTTGGTTTCTGTATGAATGTAAAGTTAGATTAAACTGTAGCACCTATTCTCTGCAGCGTTAAACAACACTAGCTAAAGTGCCGGGGTTATACTAATCTTAATATGATAGGTAATGTAGAGTACATTGGCAAATTACGATAAGTTGCTAGTGTTCAGAGGCTTAGTGGCAACCTTTGAGGTTGTCATTCTACCAAGCCGAAGACATGTAGAGACAAATACATGTTCTGGGCTCAGATACAACACGCTGCAACCAAGGCAGCTAAGGTTACCTCCTTACTTAGCGGGCTTATGGCCAATATTGGTGGTCCTATACAGAGCAGACGCTGATAAATGATGGCAATAAGAGTCCGTTATTCTGCTTTACGGCAGTGAGATCTGGGCGGAGGCATTGAAGGTCGACTGTAGAGGGAAAATCTTATCATCGGTACAAAGAACCGCTGCACTTAGAGTGGCATCGGCGTATAGGACACTGTATCTAAGTCAATAATACTGGTAATCAGTGGTGTAATACCTATAGGTCTACAGGCAAGTGAGCGGAAGAGAGTGTGGAAGGCTAAAAATGTGCACGGAGATACAGTAAATGTCGACGACGCCAGAAAATGAACCATACAACAATGGCAAGAGGAATGGAACACTGAGACGAGTGGTAGATGTACGGCAAAACCTCTGCCAGATATTACCCGTTGGATGGAGAGGAAATTTGGTGAGGTTAACTACTATCTGACACAACTGTTATCTGGACACGGTTATTTTTGTAAGTACCTATTTAAAATGGGGAAGATAACACGATCAAATTGCATCTATGATGATGCGGAACACACTTTCTTTCATTGTGAGAGATGGAGACTGCAAAGAAAGAATCTTGAGGCCAAAGTCGGTGTCAGTACTGTCGAGAACTTCTGCGATGTAATTCTGAACAGTGAGGAGAATTGGAATAGTATAGTCAGATACGCTGAAGACTTACTAAAATCTAAGATAATTGACTTGGATGAGAGAAGTAGAATGGACGTTTAAACAACTTCTCGGAATTCGTTACGCAATCCGGAATTGGCGGATATTGATATGAAGAGGCCAAATGGCCAGATGGACTCCACTTCGAAGTAATACCACAGTAGTTCCGGAGTCGGCATAAGGAGTCCAAAAGAGGAGGGGGAGATTTAGTGGGAGAGGGCCCCACACACGGGGGATAGTGACGACTTCCCCTATGGTGCGGCTAGGTACATTTACTCCTCCTCAGAGTAAAAAAAAATTCGGCGTCAGTCAAGAATTATATAAAGTGAAAGAAGTGCTAACAGAATCAATGGGAAAAGGTCAAATGAAAGTCGTTTAAATTCATACAAAAGCAAGAAGATTGTGAACTGAACTCAAGATCGATCGAAAAACGATTTCGTGTTCTTTTGCGTCTGAAATGTTGTTTTCCATTTACTAAATGAATTCATATTAATGGTGAGTATAAGTCTATAGTCACGATGAATAGGATACCACACCATAGCCAGCGCAAAGCCCTGTGAACAGCAACTAAACTAACTGAACAATGTTGCTAACTTCAAAGATTTTACTTACGCGCTGTTGCCTAAAGCTTATCCATATTTTATTTATTTATACTGAAGCCTAAGTCAACAGGAATTCTTTAAAGCCAATCCATTAATTTAAAATTTATTATTTTTTATAAGATTAATCAGATTAAATCTGTGTGTGCATTATTTATCTCAGATTTAATTTTTTCCTTTTGAAAGCAACTTTCAAATTTGCCGTTGCTATTATTAATCTTATTAATAAACAAACTAGCAATGATGATTATGATTATGGATAACCTTTTAAAATTTTAAAACTCGAGACTATTCCGCTACACCACTACTCTACTAGACCAATCAAAAGAAAACTTTTAATTAAAACTATACGTTGCAGACAAGACTTAGCACAACTTTAAGCTCAAAGAAAAATCCACAAATACTTGAGGTTTATAGTTTGAAATCAAAGTGAATGCAACAAACAGAAGAAGAGATACGAAACATTTGTGGCGGCAACTTTAATTTGAAAAAAAAAGAAGAAAAACACGAAACGAAATCTTGAAATTTTAGTCACGTTTTTCATCAACGATTGGCAGCAGCAAGGAAATAAAAATCAATATAAAGAGAGAGGAGCAGGAGCAGGAGCAGGGAAAAATCTAATCAACTATTGCAACTGCAACTTAACGTCAAAAACTAAAAGGCAAGATGCGAGCAAATAAAGATTTTGATTTGAAAAATTAATTTCAATTTAATTTCAAATCAAATTGTTAAGATTTATACGCTCGGAATTGAAGGATAATTATTAATCAAAATATTGTAATAAAAAAACAACAACAATAACAACAACAACTGGGTTTGAATTGTATTGTATTCTACAGTGGCATGGCCTTCTCTTTAAGGTTTTTATGGGGATTTAATAAATTCTGAAGATTTATGACATCCTTCTTGCATTGTGATTGGAAGGCTTTCAATCATTTTATCAAAACAATGTGGTATTTATGCTCGTACATACGTACGTATGTATGTATAGAAATAAATTTCAGATGTAAAATCATTTTTCAAATCATATTTCTTTTCTTTCTTTTCTTTTTTTGTTTTTTTTCTTCTTCTGTGTTATAATTTTTATTATGCTTTTAACTAAATGGTCTTTTGAGACCTTTTAGTTGTGTGGT
Organism: Sarcophaga variegata; assembly: GCA_932273835.1. Taxonomy (NCBI): domain Eukaryota; kingdom Metazoa; phylum Arthropoda; class Insecta; order Diptera; family Sarcophagidae; genus Sarcophaga; species Sarcophaga variegata. The sequence goes on from OW026362.1 coordinate 64,311,510, forward strand.
ATTTTTTTAGTTATGTTTGCATGTGTCATATTGTTTTTTCCATCACTTCCTTACATATGATACAATGTTACCCTCATATCCGGTTAGTTTGTATATGTTTATTGCCGTATATGGTTCCATATGAGAGTGTAAGAAATCATTTGTTACGCTATACCCACTTATGTCACATTATAAATGACCTCTCGTCTATTTTTTTTATCCATACATCTTGGCATTATGTCCTCTCTCTCTTCTGACTTATGGTTACATTTCGTTGATATATTTTTAAGATAGAATTCCTTTCCACCCTACATTCTTTTCTATACAAGTTGCTTGGCTTAACGAATGGATCTTAACTATGAACCTGTACTTGGCTTTTTGAATTTGAGAAGGGATTTGCTTCATAGCTGTTGAAAGTTATGAATGGAATTCATTCTGGGATTCAACAGGATAAGGAATTTTCAATGTATATTGATACCCTATTACCTAAGGCTATGCAGAATGACATTGAGCAATTCCTGCAGCTCCGTCAAGGTAGGAATGGACCTCTCCGAACCTTTGGATACCGTGCGAGGTTTCAGACAAGGCGATCCCTTATCATGCGACCTCTTCAACTTCCTCAAGGAGAGTGTTCTGCGAACGGCGGGAGTGCATCACAATGCCACTATTTTTCAAAAAAGTGTCCAGTTGCTTGCGTACGCTGACATTGACATCATAGGGCGTACCAAGCGATATGTTACTGCTGCCTTTAGTGCTATTGAAGAAGAGTCTATTAAGATCGGTCTGGCAGTAAATGAGAGCAAAACAAAGTATATGTTATCGACGAGTAGAGACGCGCGGCGTATTGATTCTCAGATTACGGCCGATAGCTATACTTTTGATACGGTCAAGGAATTCATCTATCTTGACTCCGCCGTTACCACCAGAAATGATATCAGTCTGGAGATCAAGCGCAGGATCACTCTTGCCAACAGGTGCTACTATGGTCTCAATAGGCAATTGAGTAGCAGAGACTTCTCTCGTACGACAAAACTAACACTCTACAAGACGCTCATACTCCCCGTGCTTCTTTATGGCGCGGAAGCATGGACCTTATTAAGCACTGATGCAGCAGCCTTGAGAGTATTCGAGAGAAAAGTCCTACGTAAGATCTTCGGTACAGTGCGAGTTGGCGATGGTTACCACATCCGATACAATAGTGAGCTGTACGAGCTCTTCAACGACATGGACGTTGTGCAGCCTATTAACACCTAGCGGCTCCGCTGGCTCGGCCATGTCGTTAGAATGGAGACGGATGCTCTGGCGAGATGGGTATTTGATGCGGGGATCTGCGGAAGTCGGCGAAGAGGACGACCTTGTATCCGTTGGAAGGACCAAATCGAGGGAGCCCTGTCATCGATTGGTGTAACCAACTGGCGTAGGCGCGGAAGAAGCAGAGGCGCCTGGAAGGATGTGTTGTGGCAGGCCGAAATCCGTTAAATGGGTTGTTATGGCCAATTAAGTAAGTAAGTTGATACCCTGTTTCTGTAAGACTAATGGTTTCACACGTACGTCTGTTTATATGGAAAAACACTCAATTTTGTCTGAGTTTTTATAAAAACAGGCGACCGCCTGAAACAAGCTCTAAGTCATATTCTGCATACATACATACATACATACTTGGTCATTACAACACTTCAGTCAGGATTACGACCTAGTTTCTCACACCGCTTACATATGTTGTGTGTGTTAATTTTATACATGAGTGGCGGGACCTACAGTTTAAAGTCGTTCCGAAAGACAGATTTTTGAGAAACTTTTTCATGGCAATTTTATTTACTCTCAGAGAGTTTTTGCCAGAAATCTGCTGAGAGGAAGTCGCCGAAGAAATACTTTTTGTATTTTGTTTTGATGTCTGGCCTGGGGCTCGAAACCTGACTTTACGTCTAATAAGCCAACGCATATATATATATATTCTATACATTATATATTCCTCCAGTAAATATTAATCGATATTTAGCGGAAGAGTGCCTAAGAGCAAAAAAAAAAAAACACGAAGATAGTCGGTTTCTAAGTCCCTGATATTTTTGATAAGTTTTTCAATTAAAACAAAATTTCCTGATTCCAATGTTTCTTTAATTTTCTTTATTTGTTCCAAGCAATATGATCTGCCGGGCCATTTCATCAAGTTTTGAAACTAGAAATTACTACTCCGGACTAAATTCAACAAATAAAGCGGATGAGAGAGCGATTTGTAGTCTAATTTAAGGATATTTGCCATGGAAACTGCAAAATCCGGTTCTTTTTCAGATCATTATTTTATACATATTTTATAGTATTCAAAAAGATGAGTAGATTCGAATCATACTCATAATTTCTGATACTTATACGCATTCATACTTCTTTTAATATCATGGAACCTCTACTCATATTCAAAATTTGAAGAACTCATCGTACTCATATTTAACAATTCGCATGATGTTGTTGATTTCGAATCTCCATGGCTCAACATTTACAAGAATCACAAAATAAGTATGATTCGGGTACGAACACTACAGTACTCACTAGAAGGTTGTGTGTTTGCTTTGCTTGCTGCCTTGTCTTTTACTTTCTTCTTTTTTTGTAAATGCAACAACAACTAAGACTGTAAATTTTGTTGAATGATTCGAATCACTCGAATTATTTATGAGTATTATAAGTACTTTTCTAAATTTAATGAATCTGAATGAGTAGGCGTATGAATCAAACATATTTCGAATATTATGAGTTTGATGTCAACGTTGTAAGCATGCTCATTGCAACCTATACTTATAATTCAACGTTGTAGTGAGTATGAAAGAATCAGAGTCCATAGTTAAATTTCAATATTGTTGACTCACTTATATTTAAAATTTCGTGAGTGTTTATGAGTATCGAAAAAACGATTCATTCCTGATCTCTTGGTGGAACCTTGAGTTTAAAATCGCCTTCGAAAGACAAATTTTTGGAGAAAGTTTTCTTAGCAACATTTTTTAACCTCAGAATATTTGCCACAACACTGCTACTTAGGGGAAGACGCAAAGGAAATATTTCTTTTTACATATTTCGTTTCGTTCAAGATGTCTAACCTGGGGTTTGAACTACGGCCTTACGTCTAATAAGCTAACACACCACCAACTAAGCTACAGTGATTTGAAAGACGTTGATGTAATATTTACGATTGATTGTGTAAGCATCTTGAAGGTAGTCCATGTGGATTATATTGCGTGCACTCGAAAAATCGATTGCCATGCCTTTTTTATTTGACAAGCTCACTTTCGTTATTTTAGGGGTCAAGAAATCTATCTCGCTAAAAGCATTTTCAAACCCCTGGGATCATTAAGAAACCAGTGAAAATAATTGTTTTTAACTGTATTGGAAGTAGAGGCCATTGCTTAATATCCAGAATTTTCGATATCTACCGTGATTGTATGTCAACAACCGAATTAAGTTGCCATAATATTTATCAAACTTAGTCTTGAGTCATTAAATAATGAACACAAGAAAATGTTCCTATTGATGTCGACCATAAATTAAATGACACACAATGTTTTGATAGAAGTCAACTGATAGGTGCGTGTTGATAGTAGCCGGTGTTGCCCATTCGGTCAAGAGACAGGATATTTAAAAAACGAAGGACTTATTAATGCCTCTAGTTTCCACATAGAGTAGAAAGGTTATCTCTTGGCTGTTAGTTTTAACATTCCTCAAGCCTTTAAATCGAAATCGAAATCGGCTGGAAGTCACATAACCGCTCATTTCAGGGAAAACACGATGGAATGAGGAAGATAGAGGAAGATGGACGGCGAGACTTATTCCAGACATAAGGCCATGGATTGGTCGGAAATTTGGAGAGGTAAATTACTACGTTACACAGATGTTATCGGATCACGTATATTTTAGGAAATATCTGCACAGAATGGGAAAGACCGCCTCACCTTACTGTCTTTACGAGGAAGGGGAGATAATTGATGACGCAGAGCACACCGTTTTCGAGTGTGCACGCTGGCAGAGCTATCGCTCTGCACTGACGTTGATAGTTGGGACGATCACGCCCGTTAACATTGTCGGGGTTATGACAGCGAGTAGGGAAAATTGGACCTCAGTGGCGAATTACGTGGAGAGCATTCTAAGACTGAAGAACAGGGATCTTGAGGCTGCGGAACATGTGGGCACGCCGGAATAGATGAAACTGGCACATGTGTCAAGCGAAATTCGAAGCAGGGACCTGGAGGAAAGAATAGTGGTGACACTTAGATGTCTCTTCAACTTTCAACACGCAATCCGAACGCGGATATGAACATGCAGGGGCCAAAGAGCCAAAGGGACTCCACTCCGAAGTAATACCACCGTAGTTCCGGAGTGGGCACAACAAATCCACGAGACGAGGGGGGGATTTAGTGGGTGAGGGCCCCACACATGGAGGATGTGACGACTTCCTCTACGGTGCGGTTAGGTACATTTACCCCTCCTCGGCGTGAAAAAAAAAACATTCCTCAAGCCTAAAGAGGAGTATTTATTAAAGCAGAAAGATTTTTGGGATACGAGTAATAAATAGGTAGCCCCCTGTTACTAAGATTTTCATTCGTTTTAATGTGATATCTTTGGAAATATCAACTCTTTTATATATGTTAGGATCGACAACTAGCATGGAGTCAAGCCAGTACTTTGAGTTTCCTAAGAATTGGTGTTCCGAATAGGAAATAAAAAAAGAAGCATCAACCATAAGAAATAAATAAAAGAAGGGTAAGAAGAAGCTTAAAACGTAACAATGTTACATTGAAAGTTTCAGTTTTCAATTACGTTTCCTCATTATAACGAAAACTAACGAAAATAGTGTTCAAATCAGTCGACTTCACAAATAAATTCCTTCATTCCATACTTATGTTTTGCACTTCCAAGTCTATTTCAACATTAATTCTTATTTATTGTTGCAGAACATTAGTTTTATGCCACTTTTATGTGTCCTTCTTAAGGATTAACCCTTTTTGCCATTGCGCTTGAAAACAAAACAAAGCAAAAAAAAGGCAACGGAAATTATCTCAACACTTGCTAAGACGCTAATAGGTTAGTATTGCACGCGTCTATCACTCCTACTACTACCATCATTTGGGGGGTTAGGAGTGGGGGTGTTGTTATTACAGTATAAAATTTATGAATTTCTTATTTCAAGTTGTCATATTTCATAAGAAAATGCTAATTTGTAGCCTTAAACCCTTTTTTTCTCTATTCGCCTGCCATGCCATGTGCCTGCCCAAAATGCATTCACTCAAGTGTTTGGTTTGGTTTTTGTTTCATTTTTAAGATTAATACGTTCATATTTCATTGGAATTACTTGAGGGAATCGAGTATATTTCTTCTTTCTTTCCTTCTCTTTGGCTTTGGTTGGTTTTCCAGTTTAATTAAAAGTATCGTATCTGCGTGTGTACTGTGTTGTGTTGTTGTAGTCAATTTAATAAATAAATTTGATGACATCAAGCTAGAAATGTGCTAATTGTATACGACATTTATTTATTGTGCCGCCACACCAACAAGCGACATGCTAATAAACAGCAGACAGACACTTTTTAATTTACACCAGAATTTATTCGTTTTTGTTTTTTTTTTGTTTGTATTGTTTGAACATTTTAACTAAATTGTATGACATTTTGGTTGAGAGTAGTATGACAACAATTAGTTTTGAGACACAGATACTTTTATGATAATAGTTTATACCTCCCGGGAAACATCATTCAGGTTTTCACTGATAAATCAAAATCGCTTAACATAGTCGGATGTGAAATCTTTTCAGCACAGCTAAACTAGAGTCGCCGTAGTCTAGTAGGTGTGTGTTGGCTTATTAGACGTAAAGCCTAGGTTCAAATCACAGGTCAGACATCAAAACGAAATATGAAAAAAATATTTCTTCGGCGACTCCCCTCTCAGCAGATTTCTGGCAATAACTCTGAGAGTAAATAAACCTGCCACGAAAAAGTTTCTCAAAAATCTGTCGTTCGGAGTCGACTTTAAACTGTAGCTCCCGCCACTCATGTATAAAATTAATACACACAACACAAGTGGTGTATGAAAATAGGTCGTAATCCGGACTGAAGGGTTGCAATGACCAATCATGTATGCATATATGTATGTGTGTACAACTAAACATTACATCGCCTTTTGCACTACCAGTTGATTATAGTACATACCTTAAGGACTGAAATAATGTCAATTAAAATTGCCGCCATACAAACTCAGTATCAGAGTATATTGTATGGTGATGTATACATATTAACTGACAGCGAAGCAGCCATTAGAACCCTAGAGAATGTGTACACCACATGTAGGATTGTCCAAGAATGTCGAATGTCTCGAAAGAGAGCGAGACACGAAATAACAAGAACCCCATTTGGGTTCGTCGACACACTTGCCAAAACTGGCACCAAGGAAAATTCAAATTAATTCCTGCATGGCATAGGCGGTCCCCTACAGAGAGGCAAGCAAATGGTCTCTCATAAAAATTTCATTCATTGCCATGATGGGATGATGAATCGACTTGTAGAAACACCAGACAGATTTGGCCGGAATTGAATATACGCAGAACAGAATATGCATTAAACCTAAAAAGATGTTATCTGAAAAACTGCATAAGAGTCGTAGATTGGACACTGATCTCTAAGTGCTTACGCTAGGAGGCTGGACATATATCATAATGACTTCTACAGAAACTGTAACGACGACAAAGAAGAGGAGATCCTAGAACATTTTCTCCATCATTGTCCGGCATTTGGAAAGCTGAGAAATAGAATTCTTCCAGAAATTAGTGGCAGAACACATACAGCCAAAAACGATTTAAGAAAAATTCACACGTTGATAAGACATTCGGGATGGTTGTGAGATACCAACCAGGAGCTATAATTATATGGAGGCATAGGTAGTTTGTGGTCGCCTTGGTCTCGTAGTTAGTGTGTTGGCTTATTGGACGTAAGGCCACGGTTTTAACCCAGGGTCAGATAACTCCAACAGAACGAAATAAAAAAAAGATATTTCTACGGTGACTTCCTCTCAGCAGATTACTAGAAAAAACTCTGATAGTAAATAAAAATAAATTGCCTTGGAAAGTTTGTCAAAAATCTATTGTTCGGAGCCGAAGTTGCCGTGGTGCCATTGTTTGTGTATTGGCTTATTAGATAAGAGCCCTGGGTTCAACCCCCCCGATGAAGACATCACGAACAAAACGGAATAAGAAAAATATTTAATTGGCGACTTCTTCTGATAGTAAATAATAATTGCCATGCAAATGCAAAATTGCCATGGGAAGATAAATAAAAATTGCCAAAACTAACGTTTGAAGTCGACATTCAATTGTAGATCCCGCCACTCATGTAGAAAATTAACACGCACAACATAAGTGTTGTATGAAGCTAGGCTGTAATCCTGACTGACGGGTTGCAATGGCCAATTATGTATGTATGTATGTCCGTAATATAGGTAATTTCGGTGTTTCAGCGGGAACTTACAGAATTCAAGTAAGTTGTGCCCGGTGGGCTGGCTGCTAGATTAACATAACCTAACTTAACATGGATGGAGTAAGAAGCTAGGTTGTAATGCTGACTAAGGGTTGGCAATGATTAATTAAATAAGCAGAAACTATCTTCTACATATGTATTTCCTATTTATTTTATTAAAAAATTTTGATTTTTCGATAGACCCTGAAAATGTGTTAAACACGTGGCAATACTTTTAATATCTTTGAAAAAATTTAAATTTAATTATTTTATTAGCTTTGCGCAGAGGCGATATCATAACCAATGACGTTATAAAAAAATTATTTTATTTATAATTCTCTGAGAAGTACATACCATACATAATTGGTCATTACAACCCTTCAGTCAGGATTACGACCTAGTTTCTCACACCACTTATGTTGTATGTGTTAATTTTATACATGAGTGGTGGGACCTACAGTTTAAAGTCGACTCCGAACGACAAATTTTTGAGAAACTTTTTCATGGCAATTCTATTTACTCTCAGAGTTTTTGCCAGAAATCTGCTGAGAGGAAGTCGTCGAAAAAATACTTTTTGAATTTTATTTTGATGTTTGGCCTGGGGCTCGAACCCTACTAGACCACGGCGACTTCTGATAAGTAGTTTTGACCTAAATTTTTGGTTGTAAAATATCTATTCTAAGGCATATTTGATTGACCTTAAGAAATTTGACTAAATAAACTAATTTAGTAATCATTTTACTACACCAGCTCTTTTAAAAAGTATTTGCTGTAATATAAGTATGTTTCGTGGTTGTTTTTATACATAATAGAATAATAAAAACAAAGTTTTATCAAATGTTTATATAGGTATTCTCTCGTTTGTTTATTTATAACAACAAAAACTTTAAATAAAATAAATAATTGTTTTGTGTTTGCTTTTCAATAAAAAAATGTCAACATTATTCAACGATTTCTTCATCAAACAATTCTACCAAATACTTAATAAAACCACAAAATCCATATGCTTTTGTTTAAATAACTACAATTAAATTCTAGGTTTTTTGTTTTTGTTTTTATTGTGTTTTGATTTTATTTAGTTAATTGTTACAGGTGCTATCGTAAAAAATAAACAAATAAAACAAATAAAAAAATAATTTAAAATACAATGCAAAGTGACATCATGCCAATCATTCTCTTGGCATGATGGAAAGTGAATATAAAGTCATAAAACACACTGACCATGACAGTAAAATATTTAAAATTATTAAAAATAAATTATTATAATAAAGCAAAAAAAGAAAAAAATTTAAAACAACAGAGACAATAGAAACATAAAAAACATGGAAAACATTTTAATTTTCTTTTCTTTTCTTTTCTTTTCTTTTTTTTTTGCATTTGCATTCATTGAAATTTCACTTTTTCCTTCTTTTTTTGTTTGTTTTATTTTTACTTGTACACCATTTCCAAGATGACAATTACCATTGCCTTACATGATAATGCCGTAGTTACAGTAAAATCTTGAATATCATTCATTTCTTTCGGGTATTAGTTGTTGGTTTGTTAGTAGAATTCTTCATAGAATTCTGGGCCTTTTGTCAGAAGGCTCTCCTACAGGCAGCACAATGCACATGCAATTGTTCACGACTGGGTACCGAAATTAAAGGATCATGTGAGTATGTCGTGATTTCAACATCATCGTCAGCAAATACCATTTCTAAAATATCTTTAACACGCAGCCAATCGAGACGATCAATGCCACAACCCAAGCGTGGTATGGCTAAGCGTTTAACGCCATGTTGACGCTGGAATAAAACAATTATTTTTTGTTATTCATTAATCTTCTACTCTATCTCTCTCTCTCTCTATCTCTCTTTCTATTTCCTTATTACTCACCATATGATCTCGTGCCGCTGTCAGTGCATAAAACAACGCTATGTAAGTACATCTTTCGTGATTGCGTTCTTTCGTTACCAGATTGTAAATGTAACGTTTTTTCTCTTTTAAAACCGCCACATTGCCGGTATGTTTGTATTGCCGCAAATACTCATTGCTAGGACCATATTTACAATTGAATGCCACGCCAATGCCATTACACATGGCAAAGTCTGCACTGATAGAGTGCACAACGGAACAGTTCTCGGGTGCTGTAATATTATGACCACGTTGCTCTACTATACGGCATTTAGGAGTTTCAATCTGCAGAAGGTAGGAAATTCAAGTTAAAATAAGAAACGAAAGTATATTGGTAGGGCCTTAGAGCGTGCTCAATCCGTTTACCTTTGGTGGTTGATAATTGCATATCATAATTTCTGTATTGTATTCTTTGGCAAATACACGCAAAATGATTTCTTTGATACGTGACCATTTCAAATCATCACTGCCACAACAAATACGTGGCATGGCCACCTTATAATCATTGTGATTGCGCTGAAATATAGAAAAATTCAATGTTTTAATAAAATTTAATCACATAACATAGCCGTTACAATCCTTCAGTTAGGTTTACGACCTAGCTTCTCATAACGCCTATGTTGTATGTGTTAATTTAATCCACAAGTGGCGCCACCTACAATTTAAAGTCGACTCCAAACGCCAATTTTTTGAGAAACTTTACATGCCAATTCTTAATTACTCTCAGAGTTTTTGGCAGAAGGCTAATGAGAGGAAATCGCCAATGAAATATTCTTCATATTTCGGTTTGTTAGCGAGTTCTAAGCCGGGAGTTGAATCAAGGACTCTATTCTGATAAGCCAATGCACAAACCATTAGACTACGGCAACTTCTAATGTGGAAACTGATGCAATAGATCTTTTTCAATCTTTCAAGGAAATCAATATCAACTCTAACGCATGTATTTGATAAAACGTATCGCCTTCCTCGGCCCCATTTATTTTGTTGTTGTCTAGTGTCTGATGTAATATTATAGATCAACATTTCGCTCATGGAAACAAAGTGTTTTTGCACCGCGGCCATATTGCGGTTGAACAACGTGAAAATGTTGTAGACAAACTCGCCATACTTAAGTAATTGTGCCGTAGGTGGGGTGCTTATGGTTTTCTGGTTTGCACAATCAAACTTTCCATTGTCGATAGACTAACACCGTAGGGTGTACATATATTTGCAATTGTGTCCACCTCCATTTATTCCATAAAATACACCGTTGACACCGTTGGACTATTATTTGTGGGGTGCCGTCAAAGATAAGTGTTACGCCGACAAGCCAGAGACAATTGACGTTTTAAAGGACAATATTCGTGAAGCCATTGGTGAAATACAGCTGCACACAATCGATAATGTGTTTAAAAATTGAAGGCAGCAATTTGAATGAAATTATTTTCTATTATTAACCGGAAGGATTTTACTTTCAAATAAAAAAAGAAATTTGAGAAAATATTCAGTAGTTTTCTTTTTTAAAGCATTTGCAAAAAAAAAGTTATTTGGCGGACCCTTTACATAGTTTATATACAGTACTAGAACTGCATACAAACTTTGTATTTATACATTTTGGAAGGCAGCCACTCTGATACTTGTATGGCGGCAATTTTAATTGACATTATTTCAGCCTATAGGGTAAGCATATTTCTTTTCCGAAGAACCTATTGAGGACACTTATTGAGAAGAGGTTGTTGGTAAACACCTTAATTGTACGTCTACAACGGATGTTCTCGGTTACAAACGACTCGACTGGTTAGATTTTTCAAGTTAAAATTTATTATTGTGCTGAATTCAATAAAGGAAAGGTTAAAAGAAAATCTAGTAATACAATCCTATTGAAAACGGAGTTCAAACGTGTAAGAACCTGTATTTTAAAAGATCCATAGCGGTCATGAGATAAATTTGTTAATTTTGTAGTTTGTTTTTTTGGTTATTCTCCCATGTTAACTATTTTTCCCACAAATAATTCGTTTGGAATTTATTTTATGATTTCAATTTACATAAAAATGTGCAACAATTATGAGAACTAAAAATCATAGTTTCACAAAAAAAAGAAGAGAAAAACCAACAAACAACATCAAATTAATAGAAAATTTTGTAAATACCTCAATTCAATTTGGTTTTAAAACATTTTCTTATTTTTCTACACTTTAATTAAGGAAAAATTAAAAAAATATGCTAAACACTGTAACTCAAACCATAAAATATAGTGAAGAGATGGTAAACAAAAATTACAAAATTTCACTTACCATGTGCTGTCTCATGCATATTAAAGCCGATTCAACATTTTCGTAAGTGCTCTTGTAAAACATTGAGTCTTTGGTCACCAGCGAGTAAATAAAGCGGGCATTGTCTTCGAGTACCGCTACATTGCCGCTGCATATATGACGACGGCTTAGTTCATCGTGTTGGCCAAATATAATGCCAAACTTCCATGCCAATTTGCCTTTTTCTTCATAAAAATTCGCATTAGTGGTGTAGGCCAGTGAATATGTTTGCGGTACGTGAAATAAATCGGCTTTCACTTCGGTCAATCGAAAAGCCGTCATTATTTTTGCATTTCACACGTTTCAAATCAGGTGTACAAAGTTATTTTCTTTTTTTTTTTTTGTTTCGAGGAAAGAAACGTCAGAATACTAATAAAATCGTAAGTGACACTGCGAACTTAAAAATATGATTCACAAATGACTTGAGGTTTTTGCACTTCTTGTTTTCTTTCCTTCTTTTTCAGTTTTCTTTTCTTTTTTTTTCTACTTAATCAGCTTTAAGTTGGGCGTTTAAAATGTTGTTTCTTTGTTGTTAATATTTAAGTTAAGTTTTTTTTCCAGTTCTTCTGGCAAAGTGCTCTATATTTGCTTCCGAAAGAGTTTGATGTCTTGTACTGTACTGGTGTTCTGTAAAGACAAGAGAAGAGAAAACGAAAATCAATTGAAATTCCAGAAATGAGGGTTCGAAATCGAAATAAAAAATAATTTTTTTATAAATTTATTTTCTATTTTGTTTTGATGGGTAAACATGGACCATCAGTTTTCCGTTTTTGGGGTCAAAAGAATTTGGGTCATCAATACAACACTGCACAGTTTCGAAACTGTTGTTGACACACTAAAGCCTTTATAGACGCTTTGTGATTTATTTTTTATGTGTATGGTTCTGGTTTCTCTGTACATGGGTCATTTTGCTTTGACTGTCTTTGATCGTTTGGTATAGTTGAGGTCTTTGGAATTTTGATCAAATTCCGAACATATTTCGCGATGTACACTTTCGAAAACTTTAAGAGTTCTCCTCAGATCAACTAGAAATATCCGTGGAGACAATAGGCCAACCTTTTGTGACGCTCTTCTTTTAAACTCATCGATGTTAAAGCATCACCCAATATCTATCAGAACATAAGAGGTATAATTGTGCCATTTTTCTTCGAAACTGAGCAAGGAGTGGCCGTTACAGTCAATGGCGACCGTTATCGGGCCATGTTGAACGAATTTTTGTTCACAGAAATTGAAGAGGAGGATATTGGCAACATTTAGTTTCAACAGGACGGCGTTACGTTACAGCCGAAGCTATACTCGATGTTTTGCGCCCTGTTTTTGAAGATCGCATTATCAGCCGCAGAGCTGATGTCGTTTGGCCACCTCGGAGCTGCGATTTGACACCGTTGGACTATTATTTGTGGGGTGCCGTCAAAGATAAGTGTTACGCCGACAAGCCAGAGACAATTGACGCTTTAAAGGACAATATTCGTGAAGCCATTGGTGAAATACAGCTGCACACAATCGATAATGTGCTTAAAAATTGGACCGATCGTGTAGGCCACTGCATGGCCAGTCGAGGCAGCCATTTGAATGAAATTATTTTCCATTATTAACCGGAAGGATTGTACTTTCAAATAAAAAAAGAAATTTGAGAAAATATTCAGTAGCTTTTTTTTAAAGCATTTTCAAAAAAAAAATTTATTTGGCGGACCCTTTAGATGAATACTTGTTTAATGCAATCGAAAAGTTTCTAGCAATTAACAAAGGCAGCATGTATGGAGTAAAATTGATTCGATTATTAGGTTAGTTTAGGCGGAGGTTTCTCGTAATCAACAAAGGCCGCATACATGCAGTAGAATTGATTCAATGCTTAGGTTAGGTTAGGTGGAGGACCTTAAAGAATGTAGTCCTACTTAGGTCAACGTTTAGTACTATTATGTACCGTAGTATCCAACGTGGGGAACAAACATTCTCTAAAGGAAACTAACCTAAGTCCGTATAAATCTTGCTTTTGATGAGCTCACTCAAGGATGTCAATAAATAAGAGGAACTAGGTACTCATACATGAATTGAAAAATAGTTTCTTCCTCTTTTTTAAGCCCGCAGTTCCTTGTAGAAGTGAGTCCACAAAATGCCAATTCGTGCAGCACGTTTATCAATAGGACAGTGACCTGTGAGCATCGCTAATGAACCATGGAAGTAAATCAGCCCTCTTATTATCTAGGTTCAACATAGAACATAGCCGAAAGAACGAATAATAACCAATTCTATTCAGGCAACCGGAATACCTCTATCCCTGTAAAATGGCGGAGATTGCAAACTCCTTACAGGCTCTGGCTCGTTCATCAGCAATGCAATCCCTAACGTTATCCCTAAGAAATCTTCGGCAGGGACGAGCATAGACGTTTGTTAGAGGCTTAATGGTAGCATTGGTTGTACGTGAAAATTAGAACCTTTTCATGGAACATCACGGTATCTAAAAAGCATTGATCTACTTTCAATGGCCAAGATGACCTCCACTGCAGTGGTCGGGCAGCCTATAAGAAAGTTTAATGTCAGAACACTTAATAAATATACAGACAGACCAACCTGTCTAGCGTATTCGATACTTTGACCAACTAATACCCTCTGGGTATTGAAATGATCTATAAATGATAATCTGCTGTAGTTTTTGGCAAATCGTTACTGGCAGACAGATTATCTTTCTTCTTAATTTTAATCTACAACTCATCGATTCGCCGTAGTCTAGTAGGTAGTGTGTTGGCCTATTAGACGTCAGGCCACGGTTAAAATCCCAGGTCAGATATCAACACGCAAATACGAAAAAAATTAATTCTTCGCAACTTACTCTCAGCTTATTTGTGGCAAAAACTCTGAGAGTAAATAAAAATGGACATGAAAAGTTTTTCAAAAAAAAAAAAAAAAAAATCTGGCGTTCGCAGTCGACTTTAAATAAAAACTAGGTCGTAATCCTGACTGAAGGGTTGTAGTGACCGGTTTCCTATGTTTTAAATTACGAAATCTGGTGAGAAGCTTTCTACATACATACATACATAATTGGTCATTACAACCCTCCAGTCAGGATTACGACCTAGTTTCTCACACCTCTTATGTTGTGTGTGTTAATTTTATGCATGAGGTGTGGGACCTACAGTTTAAAGTCGACTCCGAACGACAGATTTTTGAGAAACTTTTCATGGCAATTTTATTTTACTCTCAGAGTTTTTGCCAGAAATCTGCTGAGAGGAAGTCGCCGAAGAAATATTTTTTTTTGTATTTTGTTTTGATGTCTTGCCTGGGGCTCGAACCACTAGACTATTGTAAAATATGGCAACCCTAGTATTTTAGAACTTTCTATAGTAGCCGATGTGCATTGCTGGAAAAATTTGGTTGATAAAATGGAAACAAAGCAAGGAAATGTTAAGAAGAGACGAATGCTACCACGTTTCCAACTTCAAAATTTAGTATTTATTATGCTTTGTAGACAATTTCGCCGTACAGCGAGACTCAAGTGTTTTAGAGGAGTTTTTGTATTAGAGTATAAGGCAATGCAATGCAGTATCATGTTCAAATTTAATTGAATATTTTTATAAATAGATAGAGAGAGAGAGAGAGAGAGAGAAAGGGAGGATATAAAACGAATTTCAATTTTGTCAAGACAATTCTTAAAAAATTTTTATTTTTAAAACACAATTCAGTAGCTGGCTGCTGTTTTATTTCATAAAATATTAATACGCCCCGCTCTCTGTCTTTCTCTCTCTCTCTCTGTCACTGTACTCAAGAAGAAAACCAAACAGAACTTAATGAAAACAAATAAAAAATTAAATGATTTCCAATAAAAGCAACACCACAGCATGTATGTATGTACTCGTATGTATCATGATGCAATACAACAAATGTGTGAAATAAACACAAATTATTTTTGTTGTTGTTGTAGCTGCTGGTGTTGTTGTTGTTGTTGTTACTTAACAAATACGATTTAATTAAACGTTTTCAACTAAAGAATGTATTTAGAGAAGCTTAAATAGCTGCCTACAATAATAATTAAACAACGAACAAACAAAAAAAGAGGGGAAACAAACTCGAACATATTAAAACAACACATTTTCCCATATAATTTATGTACAACAATACCATGTTTGTATGTTTTTGTTTTTGTTTTTTTTAAGCTGAAATATAATTAGAAAAAAAAAAGACTGTGTATCTATTAATTACTGCAGCAGGCATTAATCAGTGTCGACTGATTGAAAAGAAAATTAAAAAAAAAAAAACAATGCATCTGATACGGAAAAGCCAACCATGGTGGTGGTGTGTATGTATAGATCGATTGAAACTTGCGGCATCTAAAGTTAATAATAAACGAGAGTAAATTGAAATGCATTTCATTATTTTTATTTTTTTATTATTATTGCAATAATAATTTTTAATTTAAATTTAAATCATTCAAGGGTAAACAAAGTCAATTGCAATCATTTGATACATTTAAATGCATTCGTTTGATGATTTTGTTTATTTTTTATTTTTATGGATGCAACCAACCTCCACACAGTTTAGTGACATGACATGCCAATTAGATAAACCGGACTAACATGTGTGGAGGTGATTACACGATTATACGGTAACATCACTGAAATGTTTTTAATTCCAGCGTGATTTTAAATTTGACAACTATTTAAGTATTAATGTTACCTGTTAATATATGATAAATAATTGAATTTTAATTTAAAAAAAATAAAAAAAATGCCCGCCTTAAGAGTATGGCAGTAAGGTATGTGAACTTCAGGTATGGAATAAATTACAGCTTTAATGCTTTAATTTTTGTGGAACCCAAAACTTTACTGATTTTTGCTATTTTTAGCACATATTTCTTGAATAAAAAGTGAGAGTGCTAGATAGGTTGGCATATTAGACATCATCAGGCCACGGTTTAAACTTCAGGTCAGACATCTCCAACAAAACGAAATTAGAAAAATATTAGGTTAGGTTAGAGAACGTGTACTTGTCAATTAAGACAAGTACAGTACCCGGAGGTTGAATTGACCCATTGTACAAAGTCATAGTTTCTCACACCACTTATGTTGTGTGTGTTAATTTTTATACATGAGTGGTGGGACCTACAGTTTAACGTGGACTCCGAACGACAGATTTTTGAGAAACTTTTTCATGGCAATTTTAGTTACTCTCAGAGTTTTTGCTAGAAATCTGCTGAGAGGAAGTCGCCGAAGAAATACTTTTTGTATTTTGTCTTGATGTCTGGCCTGGGGCTCGAACCCGGCGAAATATTTCTTCGGCGAATTCTTTTTAGTAGATTTCTGGCAAAAACTCTGAGAATAAATAAAAAATGCCATGAAAACTTTATCAAAAAAAAAAATTCTTTCAGAGTCGACTTTAAACTGCAGGTTCCACCACTTATGTACAAAATTAACACACGCAACATAAGTGAGAACTGAGAAACTGGGTTGTGATCCTGACTGAAGGGTTGTAAAGACCAATTATATTAGGTCTAGTATGGCCTCTTGTAAGGCCACATTTATTTTCTTCTCTTATCTCCTCGCAATAAAGATGCTTAGTCTCCCATTGGCCGGCTTCAATATATAATGAAGATCGTCTTCAAGGTAGAAGCCCATGTGCTTCCATCCTATACTAAAAAAGATATAAAAAAAACATTGGACTTGGGCCCAATAGGAACAACTTCAACTTCTAGAGAAATCATTGGTTATATTTCCAAGACAAATATGTCTTGCATGAGTGATCAGAATACAATGTCCAGTAATTACTCCCATATCGGCGTGCTACTTTAATATAAAGTTGACTTTTCTTGACCATCGCTACTTTACATGTATCTGGAGCTTTTCATGTTAAGATTAACAGTGTAGATAAATTCATTGTCAATCTTAAGTTTGCGGGTTCTTAATGCAGAGAAAATTGCCCAAAAGTTTTGGTGAATTTGCCTTATCTAGCCAAATTATCTGCTCCACAGTATTCTACTGTATTCCGATGTCCACACAAAGTGAATGTCGTACTACTCAGCCATTTCGTTGAGAGACTTGCAGCAGTCATAAACATTCCTAGACAACCCAATGCCCTAAAAGACCTCTAGCTATTTTTGCCGAAGATATTTTAGCTTCCTCCAAGAAAACGCTACAGTGGTCTGGTAACCTTATATCTCCATACAGTTATGATTTATTCGTGCAAATCTATACGAAGTCGTCTGTATGGAGCGTCTCTGTATTCAGAATGGAAGTCTTGAACTGTCCGAGAAATTATGGAATCAGTGGATTAATGTTCTCAAATTTACAAATCTACATCAGGATTATATTTCAGCAATATTTGACCGAATTACGGTCTACAATACATTAAAGTTTCAAGAGACGCAAAATTGCAAAAGGAATGTCAAATTGTTACCAGCTTCAATGTGAATATAGTACATGATGCACCAGTAATAATTATGCAGGCGTATCTTTGTATCAATTTGAGCTTAATCGTCTTGCCAACGGATTTTCAATATACTCGACATATGTTCATTTTTTAGATTCAATATCTATGCTCTAACACCCCCTTTCCTCTCCAGCATTGTATTGCAAACCTTTCCCAATCACTTGGGATTATTTGGTTTCCAAGACAACCTTCTATCCAAAATTAGTCATAAAAAGTGCGCACAGTTAAGTATCAAAATTATACTTTACACATCATTAATGGGCGAAAAGTTGGCAACTTATACATTTTGCCGATATTATACCATGACTTACTACTAAAGCGCTACTAGAGGAACATTCACTAACAATTCTCAGAAAAAAGTGGTTTCCCTGACCCTAAAAAAAAATTCACAAATATGCTCGTAATTATAAAAACTTTGTCATCCGCATGGATGATTGCCACACATACTCTATTTCAGTATCTACAGGAGTACGTTCATCATCAGAGGAGAGAGCTTTTTGTGTGGTTCCTACTCCTATCTTCCAACTGATATTACTTAGTTATTCAAGAACATTTGTTTGATTCTTCTCAAAATTAACTGTTAGTTACATCACGGAACGTCTCTGGTGATAAATTCTAGACAAGTTAACCTTTTAAGGGATCCAATTACAATAGAATTTGGACCGAAAATTTATTTTAACAGGGAATCATTCAAATTTTAAAACTCAAGTAGTAGATGAATAATTTTTGTTACGGCTCCACACTGAACTTGCAGCCAAAGATGGATTACTTTGTCAAAGTTAGACATGGTGGTGGAATAATGTTCGTCAGCTTGATATCATCTTGGGACGAATGTTTTTCAAGGCTAAGTTGACGATGTTAATTTTTAGGGAGTCGTATAGCAAAAGTAGAATCGTTTCTGCAACGTGACAACAAATCATTCAATATTATTTCGGGGTTCCACCAGAGATCAGCAATGAATCGTTTTTTCGCTACTCATAAACACTCATGACATTTTGAATATAAGTGAGTCAGCAATATTGAAATTTAACTATGTACTCTGATTCATAAATACTCACTACAACGTTGAATTATAAGTACAGGTTGCAATGAGTATGAGTACAGCGGTGGCATCAAACTCATACCATTCGAAATATGTTTGATTCATAAGCCTACCTATATTTAGATTAATAACTTTAGAAAAATACTCTTATAAATTATTTAAGTGACTCGAATCATTCATCAAAATGTACAGTCTTAATTGTTGTTGCATTTACAAAGAAAGGAAAACCGGCACATAAGCAAAAAAGAAAGGGCAGTAAGGAGAGCAAACACACAACCTTTTATTGAGTATTTTAGTGTTCGTACGCTGATCACACTTATTTTGTGATTCGTGTATATGTTGAGATATGGAGTGTCGAAATCAATAACATCATACGTGTTGTTAAGTATGAGTACCATGAGTATTTCAAACTTTGAGTATGAGTAGTATGAGTATGACATTAAAATAAGTATGAATGCGTATAAGTATCAGAAATTATGAGTATGATTCGATTCTACTCATCTTTTTGAATACTCATTGCTAATCTCTGTCTCTTACCAAGATTTCATCAATTGATACAGAATATAAGGTGGTACAGCTCTGAAATAATATGCGGGTTTATATAATTGGAAAACAAAATATTTTTTGTCTCTTTCTTTCGTTTGTTTTTTTTATTAATAAATTCTAAAATTAATTTCTTATCGATTCTGACATTTTTGTTTAACTTAAAAGAAAAACAAAAAAAAATAATGAATTTTAAATCGGTTTTTTTGCCTGTCGTTTGTGTGTAATTGCTTGTGATAAATCATGTTAATAAAACATTTTAAAATGCAAACAAACATTACTAGTGTAAATTATAAATATTGTTTATTAAATAATAATTAAAAAAACGCTTTTATTTAAGAGGTACATATACGTGCATATGTGTTGTTGATGGCGTTGCAATTATTTAATTTTAATTTTGGAGTGGGCGTCTAATAATTTCGTTTAGAATTTTCCGCATTATATGTGTTCGTATCGGTATCGGTATCGAGATGAATAATTTGTTTTAGTCAACCCTCAACATCTCATACTCAAAATGCCAATAAATTATTATAAACAAATAATAATATAGGTGTGTGTGTGTCTGTGTTAGGTATCGATTAAATTTATTATTATTTGTACACTTTGTATGCATATATCGATTAAAAAACAAATCCATTCAACACTTTGTATTGAAAACAGAAGAAAAAAGACAAAGTGACAACTGTATCTGTGTATCTTAAAAGCGCTTTGCAAGCGATTTTGATTGAATTTTTTTATTTTTCTTTTTTTTTAATAATCTTTTCTATGATTTTAGTCATTTCACTTTGTTACGAACTTGTTTTTACCAAATTGGTCAAGCAATGATGTGATCTGTTTGGGGTTTTGACATTTTAAAAGCTTGAAAATAACACATGCAATCGCTATTTAATTGTACATTTTGTATTTAATTTTTTGTTTGCTTTTAAAAACAATACATTTGAAAAACAAAAAACTTGACCAACCTCAAGTATTGTTTTTCTTCTTCTGAAATGTCATTTAATTTTAAAATTTTTATTCTGTAATAAATTCACTCTGAGATAATTATATTGCATAACTGGTACTAAACTGGATGTATAAATATATTACTGAACAGTTTTTGTGTTGTTTTCAAAATTGCCGGCAAGTTTTTTTTTGTCTTTTTTTTTGCCAATAAATACGAGAGTAAACAGGAAATATTTTCAAGTTATTTCTTTAACATTTAAAAACATTAAAATATTTCTTCGATCGAAACCAAAGATGTCTTGTGTTGAACGAACCCAGCAACTTAGCAACTGCTAGGTTATTATTGATTTCCATTTTGACATGTTTTGGTACCTTGCTTATGCCAAGCTATTATACTTTGTCTTTTCATTTTACGCTATATCACAATATATCACAATCAACTTTTCTTTGACCTATTCTACTCTCCTCTAAACTACCCAACTCCATCCTATTTATGTGCCACTACCTATGGTCTCAGGGTGATTTTTCTAAGCACTTCCCTTTTTCATTCGGAATGTTTTCTGACTACTTTAATATTTAAATAACCTTAGTAAGCTTAGTAAGTCGCCGTAGTCTAATAGGTAGTGTGTTGGCTTATTAGACGTAAAGCCAAAATACAAAAAATATTTCTTCGGCGACGTCATCTCATCAGATTTATGGCCAAAAATTCTAAAAGTAAATAAAATTGCCAAGAAAAAGTTTCTCAAAAATCGGTCGTTCGGAGTCGACTTTAAAACTGTAGGTTCCACCACTCATATATAAAATTAACATACACAACATAAGTGGCGTGAGAAACTAGTATGTTATACAATTCGTTGGTTAATTCGACAAGTACACGTCCTCTAACCTAACCTAGTAAGCTCGCCAGGAAGACAAATTTTAAATGGTCTTTGCTGCCATTAACCACTTAGCATTCACCCATTTTGTACGGCCAAATATTGTGTTCGAAAAACCTGGTTGAATCCAGCTTTAGATTGGCGGAGTACGGGAAAGATAAGAATGTCTTCACAGGCTAGGATAGAAGTTGGATGGATGTTGACGTTGCTAACGTCTTAGCAAATGATCCCAAATATACAAACAAACGTGTGCAAGAATTGTTTGTTAAAAATATAATCAAAGTCTTGAAGTAACCAGGGCATGCTAGTTCTTCTCACTACTTACTCAAAATACCACGTAATCTGATGTACACTGAGCGCCAAAAGTGAGTAAACACCACTGAAATAATTCATTTTCTTAGGATAGCGAGAAATGTAAATGAGAACAGTCGAATAAATTTCCAAAAATAAAGACGTTCATTTACTACTTATAAAATGTTAAAACGAAAACTATAATTCATGATAAAGGAACTTTTTTATATTTAAGAAAAAACTGTTTTATACTTAAGAACAAAAGTGTTGACTCACTTATGGCGCTCAGTGTATGTACGTGGTGTGATATAGTAGCAAGCTGCTCGACTACTAATATAAGAAATCTACGTTCGAATCTGGGTAAGAAATAAACAATTTTTAATATGATTCCTGAATTTTAAAAATAAAGAGGATTTAGTGTCTCTCCCAGCACTCCATCCTGGAATCGACATCATAGGAAGGCATAGGCAGTGTTTGAGAAAGCGAAGGACTCTTGGCACAAGATCTACTAAATACTACATCAATCCAATACATTTTTCCACAATACATTGCTTCTAAACAATGCCAAATGGCAACCTTAGCATAATCATAGGTCGCGCTTATTTATACCAACCATCGGCTTAGTTGAAATAGTAAAAAAAAATGTGGGAAATGACTTGTAACGGTACTAAATACTTTAATTAAATTGTTTAATATCTCATTACCTTATAATTATCGTGATTATACTTCTGTTATATTAAGGTTTGCGTCTTAGCTCGTAGTATGTTAATTTTATCTATGAATGCTGGAATACGTCGACACCGAAAGAGAAACTTTTTCATACATACATACATAATTGGTCATTACAACCCTTCGGTCAGGATTACGACCTAGTTTCTCTGACCATTTATTTTGTGTGTGTTAATTTTATACATGTGTATGGTGGGGAACCTACAGTTTAAAGTCGACTCCGAACGACAGATTTTTGAGAAACTTTTCATGGCAATTTTTATTTACTCAGAGTTTTTGCCAGAAATCTGCTGAGAGAAAGTCGTCGATGAAGCACTTTTTGTATTTTTGTTTTGATACCTGGCCTGGGGCTCGAACCCTGGCTTTACGTCTAATAAGCCAACACACTACCTACTAGACTACGGCGACTTCGAAACTTTTTCATGAGTCTTAGAAATTAGTCTGCTGAGACGGCGACGTCGCAATAAATATTTTTTTTCTTTCAAGTTGACAAAGCTGAGATTTGAACTCAGGGTTCTTGTCCAGTAAGGCAATACATTGCCTAGTTGTCTACGGCAGTCAATAATTGAGCTGTTTTTCGATCTTCGATTTTTGCGATCCCCGAGTAGTCAAAAAGGAAATGGTCTGAAGCGCAGTACCATGAAAAGGTTATCAAAAATCTTTTGTTCGGAGTAGACTATGAATGTACTGAAGGTTAAGCTACTCATAGATAAAATTAACACGCTGAATATGAGTGGTGTGAGAAACTAGGTCGTAATTCTAACTGAAGGGTTGTTGCGACCAATAAAGTAAGTAAGATCCATGAGGTCGACTATTATAAATTTCAGTGGCCATTTTCAAAAACAAATTTTGTAATAAAAATGAAACTTTACAGAGGTGAAGATAATCATTGAGCTGAAGATGATTAATGAAAGCAAAGTAACGATAATTATTCGGTCATTCACAGTGAAAGAAGCGACTGCAAATATGAACAAATTTTTTTCCGGGCCCCTATTTTTTTTTCATTTGCAAAGTTTCTAGCATGGTTTTCAAGTAATTAGTATTTATTTTCCCATAGTCATTAGAGTTTGCATATGCAGCCTTATATGAAAACGAAAATATGTTTGTAGTAAATTTAAATATAAAAACGTATGAATCATTTACTTAGACTTTGTGACGCTTTAAAATGCTTATAATGCGATGTATTGTTGTTGTTGTTGTTGATAGTTTTTTTTTACGTATGCCTCCATCTAAATGACTGTTTTTGAATGGGATGGCATCATGCCTAATCATTATGGCAATAATAATACACTCATGAGTGTTAAAAATTAGAAATGAAAATTAAAAAAAAAAAAATAAACGAATGAAAGATAATACAAAAAATACATTTAAACTAAAGAGAAAAGTAAAAAAAGTAAAAAAAAATAAAAAATAAATAAAAATTATTTGCAGTTGCACTATAACTGTATAAATAACAAAAATAATAAAAAAAAAATAAAAAATAAATAAAAATTATTTGCAGTTGCAACTATAACCGTATAAATAATAAAAATAGTAATAAAAAAATAAAATAAAAATAAGTCATAAAAATAGTATATAACAGTAGTTGTAAAATGTTAAACAAAAAAAAAATCAATTTTCTTTGATTTTAATTTATGCCAACAGCTGTTTTTTATTATTATTTACACTACGTTTCACAAGCACTTAAAGTTTCCCTTCTCTGGCCTCTTCAAAGCCACATCTTTGGCGGCTTCAAGCAGCATTTCATTCATAAACAAATAATTAAATCAACTATTAGAACAATAATAACAACAAAAGCAACAATAATAACAACAATATTCAATTCAAGTCTATGGTGTATGGAAACAGAAAACTTTTCTGAAGGTCGATTGGTGGGTCTGTCAGTTACTGTATAAACAAGTAATCTCAGGGAATTTCTTTTCAGTTTTTTTTCGTTTTTTTAAGGGAAATTAAAAAAATTTTTGTTAACTTGCAATCAAAAAATGATACAACAACAAAATAAAGTTTTCAACACTTACGCAAATTAATGGAATTTCTGTGGATACTAAAAGCACGTACCAGGCCTATGTATGTTCACTTACAGTATGAGTATTACAATGGCAATGACCACTAAAATCCAACACAAAATTTTTATTGCTTTTCAACCATAAACAGGATTCCTTTAAAAGGCCACAATTCAAAGTTTTTTTTGTTTTTTGACTATTTTATCGTTCTGGACTTTTCTTACGATTTTACATAAAATTTATGTTGTTTTTTCCTTAATTTTAATTTGAAATAAATTTCACCAATTTTGGTAGTTTTCTTTAGCAATTCACAACACCACAATTCGTTTTTATTATCTTTTTTAATTTCTTTTTTTGGTTGTAAATATTTTTTGTTTTGATTTTTTCGTTTTATTTGTATAAAAATTTCGTTCTTTTTTTTTAGTCGTTTTTTTATTGTAACTTACGGCAGCTCACACATCTATTGTTTACAAGATACTCTGTGTGACTAACTAACTTGTCTTCGAGTTGAGTTGTGAAGCAAAAAGTTTCTTTAGAATTCTAAAAATCGTTGTTGTTCTAAAACTGCAAACACGAAAAAGCTAACTAACTGTTAGCATCAGCCATCGAAAAAGCCTTTTAATAAGTTTAGCCCCACTTTATGAAACGGCAGTTTATTCAACTTCACTCGATTATGTGGTGGAATTTTTTTCTAAAGTTACTGCTCCCCCATTGGAATGTGTTGGATATTGAAACACACACACAAGAGCCGAGACACAAACCGAAACGTAGTGTATACATTTTAACTCCAAAAGCATTTGTAAAGTTCACGATTCAAGTTTACGAATGAAATGCTTTCAGCAACTGCCACGATCAAAGCGATCGTTGCAGCTCAAGTAACGATTATTTCGTTTAAAATATGAAAAACATTTTAATTATAAAGTGAACAAAGGCACAGTGGATCAACCTAATATTTATGATTTCCGCAAATATAATCTTAAACTCATTTCGACTTTGATTACATACGTACTTATACATATACACTCAGCCACAAAAGTATACATACGTTTAACAAATTTCAGAAATTTTTTAACTAATCCGTTTTCATTGAAAATCTTTATAATTGTCTGAAAACTTTCCTCCATTTTAAGACGGTCTTTTGCATTGGTTCAGAAGTTTGTGAAATTGTGAATCGGATGTATACTTTTTTGGGCTTGTTCAGGGCCACAATTCAGTTCAATTTCAGAAATTTTTTAACCAATGCAAAAGACCGTCTTACAATCGAGGAAACTATAAAGATTTTCAACGAAAACGGATTGGTTAAAAAATGTTTGAAATTTATTAACCGTATGTATACTTTTGTGGCTGAGTGAATATACATTATTGGTCATTATAACCCTTTAGCCAGGATTATAACGTAGCTTCTCAATGGGTTAATTTTATACATGAGTGGCGGAACCTACAGTTTAAAGTCGTTGCCGAACAACAGATTTTTGAGAGACTTTATGATGGTAATCAAATAAGCCAACACACTATCTATTTACTAGACTAAGGCGACTTTAATTAATCAATGTTTTTTTTGGTTTACTGAAACACTCTCTGGATGAGGCTCTATCAACCTGTGTTTTCAAATTTATTTCAAATTCTAAGACAATCGCTGAATCAAAGTTTTTTTGGACATAACAAAGACTTATCTCAATGCAGTTATTAAGAGAGAAAAAATAACATTAAGATTACAATAACAAAAAAATTACAATAACAATTGTATTACAAGGATAGCGATAAACATAGCTCAACTTGCTTACTTATTAACATAGTTCAACTACATAGAAAGAAAGCAAAGATTTTCTATATTCAGTAAAAACAAAAATACAATAACAAATCAACCACAAGTTTCTAGAAGTTGCCACACCGAAAATAAAAAACTAGACTTAATGGATGGTGTAATAAAATTAATAAAGTCTGCAAAATCTATTCCACGGATTTATTTCCCTTTCTCAATACTGCTGGAGATTATTTACCTAACTACAGGCAGTCAAGCCACCTTGTGAACTTTTATTTACTTACGATTTAAACCAGGGAGTCTTTAAACGATATTCGATTCCACAGCATGCATATCCAAGATGGGTTTCTGGGCTTGATATCCATGTTGGCCCAAAACCCTTCTAGCTTAACCCATGCTAGCTATTCAAACAGCCTTGAGCATTTGCATAGAGTTGAGGTATTTGCTTAAAAAAAATTACAACTGACAGCTGGCACACGTTAAGCTGAATTTTTTGATATGTTATGTACGAGTACCTTGAGGTTTGAACCACGGACTCGCGTCTAACAAGTCAACACACTACCTTACTAGTCTACAGCAATATATAGTATAAACAGTGTGATAGTATGTGACAAAGTATGAATCTTTGTTTTAATATTGTCGTAGGTTTAAGGTCCACAACTTTTTTGAGAAACTTTTTCATGGCAGGTTTTTTACTCTCAGAGTTTTTGCCAGAAATCTGCTGAGAGGAAGTCGCCGTGGAAATATTTTTTTTTCATATTTCGTTTTGATGATGTCTGACCTGGGATACGAACCCGGACTTTACGTCTAATAAGCCAACACACTACCTACTAGACTACGGCGACTATGCCATAATCCTGACTGAAGGGTTGTAATGGCCAATTATGTACAGTGGTGGCCTTATAATTAGAAACGACTTAGCAACATGTATGTTTGTTAATTTGTTTTACAGTTTTCACAGTGTACCTGGGATCAAAGGCTTTGTTTGGAGGACGTGTTACATACGTTTTTCCATCAGATTGGGACAAATTAAACTTAGATTCGTCACTCCAAAAAACTCTGTTCCAGAAACATCGTTTCTAATTATAAGGCCACCACTATATATGTATGTATTAAGGTCCACAAAGTTATTTGTTATAACTCCCTGTACCTGAAGTACTGACTTCATTCTTAGCTTTGCTTTTCTGCCTTGCGAAGTTTAAGAAAAATGATTCTTTTGTTGTTAAAAATTAAAGAAGTAAGGAATGAAAGGGGAAAAAAAGACAATTGAAGCATAAAAGAGAACTTAAGTCCAATAACTAGGCTAATAACCGTGAAGATAAAAGACGTAGCTCATTGTTAAGCCGTAGTCTCGAGTTAGTCTAGGTAATTTCCTTAAGATTTGTCTTAAAGTGTCTATAATGGCTGCCTTCCAAAATGTAGTAGCTTTGTGTTTGAACAAAGTATCGTGTTTCATAATGTCGCTGTACAAAATATTTGTATACAATGTATTCTATTTCAAAACGTCGTCAATGTGTATTTTTAACGCAGTCAAAAAGCAATCAGGCATCGGATTTATAGTTGATGCATTGTTTAGTTACTTTGCATATCTACATAGTTTATATACAGTAGTAGAACTGCATACAAACTTTGTATTGATACATTTTGGAAGGCAGCCAATATGTGTTGACTTATTAGACGTGAGGTTCAAATCCAACGTCAGACATCTCGATCAAATCGAAATATGAAAAATATTTCTTCCTCTCAGCAGACTTCTGGCAAAAACTCTGAGAGAAAAAGAAAATTCCCATTAAAAGTTTCTCAAAGAAATCTGTCGTTCGGAGTCGGCTTTAAACTGTAAAATAATAAAAAAAAAACATTTCTTAAATACTTTAAGAAATTCTTTTAAAACCTCTTTGGGAAAATTCCTTTCGCTGTTTGTGGCTATAAACTTAAGATTTCCTTAAGCGAAAATTTTAGAAACGACAATATTTTGTGTTAAATTAAGTACCGGAAATGTTTAAAAACAATAGAAACATCATCGTCATCCACATCCTCAACGTCATCATCAACACCAACTCACTCACAATTGACAGGCAAAAGTCAACGGCATAGCATACTCGTCCTTGTCACTTATGCCGCCAAGAACAGTGAGCAGGGGGGTTGGTTGTTGAAATTTCAATGAATTTTTCGAATTTAAAATTTTAACACCAGCTTCTGTTTTTCTACATCTTCTTGTTTTTTTTTTTTTTTTTTTTTTTGTTTTATGGACGTCCTTCGAAGAATATGGAAAGAAATTATGCCAACGCTGGAGGCCTTGTAAACGGAAGTGTCACTAAAATTAAATTTGCATAAATTTAATGAACACAGAACCGAGAGAGCTGTGGCAACACAGTAAGAGAAACATATTTTTTTTTTGACTCCTTCCACCGGAGCTGAGGTTAAATAAAATCTTTAGAAAGGAAATTAGCAGACGCATGTCAGACTATGGTTTTTACATCTCACAAAAAGTGCAGGGGAAGGGGGGAGGGGGGGGGGGTAGTAGACAAATGTGTAAACAATACAAATCTTAAGTAAAGTTTAATGAATATTATAAAATTTTCAAATACGATTATGCAAATAACATTTGAATTTGATTACAAGGCTCTTCTTCTTCTTCATCATCTATTGCTGCCTGCCAGGGTTTACGTACGGATATGATTATTTGTTGTTGCTTTTGCTTTAATGTTATTTCGATTTATTTGGGTTATAAATTTCAAAAATTTTCTTTGCCATTGTAAGTGTGTCGCAGGCATCTTTATGAAATTTAATAAAGAAAACATTGGTTTAAGAAGCTGGCACTTTGACTTTAACTCCCCACAAAAGAAAATTGCCACAAATTGTGATGAGGAGATTTTAATTTTTCAAAATATTATTTCAAGATTTTAAAAACATAATGCTAAGGAAGTTGAAATCACGTTATATTAACACTTTGACTGCCGCGGCAATTTTCAGAAAACTGGCCATGCAAGCCTACATTGACTTTTTGTTCTTTTTCCAGAAGCCATTTATCGATACTAGCACTGATATAATACGATTTTATTCGTAGCTACACAAAAATGGCAGGTTTCGTGAGTACGAGATAACTCGTAGTTGGCTCCCTAGAAGGGAACGTAATCTACGAGTTATCTCGTAGGCGGCAGTCAACGTGAGAACGAGAGAGGAGAAGTGAGAACGTGAGAGGAGAACGAAAAGTAATTGCATTTATGCAAGGATGTGCAACCCTTCAGTCAGAAATCCGACCTAGTTTCTCACACCACGTGTGAGTTAATTTTATACACGATTCGACTCCGAACGATAAATTCTTGATGGCAATTTTATTTACTCTCAGAGTTTTTGCCAGAAATCTGCTGCGAGGTAGTCGCCGAAGAAATATTTTTCGTACTTCGTTTTGTTGAAAACGTCTGATCTGGCGTTTTAACCGTGGCCTCATGTCTATGAGCCTACTAGGCTGTGTAATCAGTCCTACTTTTTAGAGAAATATGCATTTAAATACAAGTGTTGTCACTTACAAAAGTTGTTTCAATTGATGTTTTCAAGTAATGCATACGAAAGTGATGAAGTCGCCGTAGTCTAGCAGGTAGTGTGTTGGCTTATTAGACGTTTTTTTCACGCCGAGGAGGGGTAAATGTACCTAACCGCACCATAGAGGAAGTCGCCACATCCTCCGTGTGTGGGGCCCTCACCCACTAAATCCCCCCCTCGTCTCATGGACTTGTTGTGCCCACTCCGGAACTACGGTGGTATTACTTCGGAGTGGAGTCCCTTTGGCTCTTTGGCCCCTGCATGTTCATATCCGCGTCCGGATTGCGTGTCGAAAGTTGAAGAGACATCTAAGTGTCTCCACTATTCCTTTCCTCCAGATCCTTGCTTCGAATTTCGCGTGACACGTGTGCCAGCTTCATCTATTCCGGCGTGCCCACATGTTCTGCAGCCTCAAGATCCCTCTTCTTCAGTTTTAGAATTCTCTCCACGTAATTCGCCACTGAGGTCCAATTTTCCCTACTCGCGGTCATAACCCCGACAATGTTACCGGGCGTGATCGTCCCAACTATCGACGTCAGTGCAGAGCGATAGCACCGCCAGCGTGCACACTCGAAAACGGTGTGCTCTGCGTCATCAATTATCTCCCCTTCCTCGTAAAGACAGTAAGGTGAGGCGGTCTTTCCCATTCTGTGCAGATATTTCCTAAAATATCCGTGACCCGATAACATCTGTGTAACGTAGTAATTTACCTCTCCAAATTTCCGACCAATCCATGGCCTTATGTCTGGAATAAGTCTCGCCGTCTATCTTCCTCTATCTTCCTCGTTCCATCGTTGTTGCCATTTTGAAATGGTGTTTTCCCTGAAATGAGCGGTTATGTGACTTCTAGCCGATTTCGCCTTTTAAATCTCCACCGCTCCGCTGCCAGCAGATCCACAGGGATAATACACGCTATCACCACTACGGCTGGAGCAGACTATGGCTGCCTTCCAAAATGTTAGTTGCTTTGTGTTTGAACAAAATATCGTGTTTCTTAATGTCGCTGTACAAAATATATACAATGTATTCTATTTCAAAACGTCGTCAATGTGTATTTTTAACGCAGTCAAAATGCAATCAGGCATCGGATTTATAGTTGATGCATTGTTTGGTTGCTTTGCACATCTACATAGTTTATATACAATAGTAGAACTGCATACAAACTTTGTATTGATACATTTTCGAAGGCAGACTATGTATCTTTTTCAACGCTCTTTTGTTAGTCTGTCCAGAATAGAGATTCCAATTGTATTTTTCGAAGTTTTTTTTCACTGAACCCCATTACATACAGTGGCGGCCTTATAATTAGAAACGATGTTTCTGGAACAGAGTTCTATGGAGTGACGAATCTAAGTTTAATTTGTTCCAATCTGATGGAAAAACGTATCTAAGACGTCCTCCAAACAAAGCCTTTGATCCCAGGTACACAGTGAAAACTGTAAAACAAATTAACGAACATACATGTTGCTAAGTCGTTTCTAATTATAAGGCCACCACTGTATGTATTTACATATGTACGTGTAAAGTAGCCTCGTTTAACGCTGTTTCGTTTAGCGCTGTAACTCATTGGAACATATTCCGCGCGTTAAGTGGGGTCTTACTGTACTCTGATCGAATCTTTACAAAGTTTCCTGAAGACATGGTTTTGGAGCATAACCAGAAAATCCTAAATTTAAAAATATCTCGTCCATGTGATTAATTTTTGATAGAAAATTTGATTTCATTTGGAGATACATAAACAAGCCTGTGCAGGAATAAAAATCTCCTTTCATTAGTTATGCATTGTATTTTAATCGCTTAGAAAACATGGTTCAATGCATGTCATTTCCATTAGTTACTTGGCTGCACATACTAAGACTACAATTGAAAAACAAAAATATGTTTCCTTTCCATTTTAAAATAAATTTTCCTTCACTCTTTATATAATTTTTACATTAAAGAGTTTTTCTTCTTCTTCTTTAAATACATGAATTTAATGAATTTTCCAAAATAAATACTTCAGCTTTAGTTTTTACTTTATTTAGTACTTTTTCTAACATTGGCTGAGTACTAGAGAGAGAGAGAGAGAGAGCAAGAAAAAAAGAATACCAAGAGAAAGAAATAAAAAATCAATATTTAAAATTGCATTCCATACACGTCGTCAACAACAAATTGTAAGAAAAAGTTCCTCGTTTTTTCCTCATTTCATATCCCTGTGATGTAGAATGAAAAGAAGGAAAAAAGGATGAGGCAAGGAACGAAGAAACAGGCCGAAATAGACAATACTTTATAAGAAAATATTTGCTGCCATTAAAACTCATAAGGAAGCTAAGGAAAATGTCAGTGAAAACAAAAAACAAAAACAACAAAAAGATTAAATGACGAACACGAAGAAGAAATTTTCGTAGTTCTTCTTAAAATTCTTATCACGTGCGTGCTCCACTACTCTTGCCGATTATATTTGTATTCGTATTCGTTTGTTACTTGCTGATGATTCTACTACTGCAACACACTTTTTTATTCGTCCTGCTGTTCTCCTCCTTCCATTTTTATTTCGTGTATCCTTTAAACATTATATCCTTACTACTACTAATAGTGAACCAGCCAGCCAGCCATTCATTCATTCATCTGTTTGTGCTTAAATTTAATACCCAAGAAATATATGAAATTTCATAACACTGGAGATGGAAACAACCCATATTTGAATTATTGGACGACGACCATAATGTTCTGCTCATTCGCTTATTCATTAATTTATTTGTTCCATTTGCTCCATTCCATGTGAAATTTGTGAGAAAAATTTAAGGAAAAAACGGAACATAATGGCCTACAATATTAAATATCTGGGAACAAATGAAAACAACTTGACTTATTAGTTTTGAACGCCTCGCATTTGGTTTCCCGATACTTTAGATTTATGAAGTTAGAATATCTCGAACATTATTTAAAATATTAAAAACTTAAGCTGTTTAGGACTTTATTGTTTTGGAAGTTTCACCATTATAAAGTATGGACCTTTTAAATATAAAAATCAGCTAGAAATACAAAGTTTTGGCAGGGTAGTCTGGGAAACTGGTTCTCTTTAGTTACACCGGTTTTTGAAAGGTAATCAAATAATTATACATTTATATCTGGCGGGATTGACATTAAGTAGATCACTTTATGTTTGAACTTGCCATATTAAGTTAAAGATAACTTTACAGTTCCCTCTAGCTAAAGGTACCTTTAACTAAACATAAGTTTAACGGCAAGTTGTAATAATGGCCCTAAATATCTTCATACTGCAAAGGTAAACAATTTTTTTTATTAACATTGTTAGAAATTTAGAAACTTTGCTATCCTTCTAGTATGAAAACTTCACAATAATTCCTGCAGGGTTGTGGAATTTTGGTTTCAATTTTTAAACCCTCGATGTACCTTTTAACTTCGTGGATTAAAGAGGTTAGGAGAAAATTGATCTTTGTTGGAGGCCGTCTTATTCCTACGATTTTTAACCCAATATCCCATTTTATTTCTCCACGCACGCCATTTTAACCAAAAAATGGAAACATGGAAGAGCAGTTCCCCTGGCTATCGTTAGAACATTTTTGAAGTCATTTTCCAAGGATACCATGGTGACAACATACAAGGAAGTTGGTCGCGTTTGGTTATACCGAAATGTACGAACTTCGCAAATTAATGCGTATCATTACCAACAGGGATCATCTTCTTGAAGACACCGACTAGGCAATATCTGAGAGCATGACATGCCTTTTATCAAAAGCTTTTTTCCCTAGATAGGAATATATGACTGTCACTAGGAACATAGCTATCACCGCTATTCATAAATTCTTTCCAGCCAACCTATTAGTCCTTTAAGACCGACTTTCTTAATGTTGACGATCTTTGACCGCTGGCGTTCATTAGTAATTAATAGTTTGGACCTTGGCGACTAGTTAGGTTAGGTTAGGTTAGGTTAGAGGACGTGTACTTGTCAATTAGGACAAGTACAGTACCCGGAGGTCGAATTGACCCATTGTACAACGTCCTAGTTTCTCACACCACTTATGTTGTGTGTGTTAATTTTATACATGAGTGGTGGGACCTACAGTTTTAAAGTCGACTCCGAACGACAGATTTTTCAGAAACTTTTCATGGCAATTTTTATTTACTCTCAGAGTTTTTGCCAGAAATCTACTGAGAGGAAGTCGCCGAAAGAATACTTTTTGTATTTTGTCTTTGATGCCTGGCCTGGGGCTCGAACCCAGGCTTTTGCGTCTAATAAGCCAACACACTACCTACTAGACTACGGCGACTTCTGGCGACTAGTTTGTAGTAGTTGTTCTTTATGAATCAAATAGAAAGCCTTCAATAATGAAATGACCCCTCTTTTAGTCAACTTAACGCCATTCCATTGTATTTTTATTCTATTATACCTTTGCTACATCTCACTTACAATGTTTTAAGTTTTCGTCAGGAGCTCAGAAACTCCGCTCGGTTTATTTATAGCTTTCACAAAGACCTTAAGAATTGAACCATATATCGTTGAATGAACAAATGAAACCACTGGTAGTCAACATGAACATTGTAATGAACACTGTAATGTAGGATGTGGTACAGCGTACCAAACAATAACTTTCGTCCATTTGCCTTTCTCTGTCATAAAAGTACCTGCCTATGATTAATCGATTTTTGAAATTGACTTCCAAACATTATTTCGTTTATTACGAACGTTATTTAATTGTTAAATAAAAAAAATTGTTAATAAAAATAATAAAAAAATAATAAAATTTCACATTTTCATCATTTTTTGTTTACTTTGTCCACACTTCATTTCAATAAGGGGGGAACAACAATAACAATGACATCTTTAATGATGATTTTATTACTCGGTTTTATTGTTTTGACAACAAGTGTGTACTAGTAAGTACTTCTCCTCCTCGTACATACATTTGTTTTGTTTGACTTTTTTTTGGTCTATAAAAAGTTTTTTTAATTACTTTCGAGATGAATTTTTTTTCTTTCTTCTTCAACAATGATTTCCAAAATTTAATGTCTTTGTGAACGTAATTGTAATTTACCTGAGAAATGGTTGAATTTGTGTTTTACTACGTACGTTTTGAATTTTTTGAACAAGAAATATACGAGGTTGGTAGCAAGATGAACAAAAATGAAACAGAAGCGTGACGGCGTGCTGTTGACTAGTAGATGCCTTGGCTGATATAACTGCACACATGTGATGACTATTTATGTGGGACAACAATTTCAAACATTTCGTTAGAATTCTCAAACTATGCACACATAACATACATAATTGATCATTACAACCCTGTAGTCAAGATCTAGTTTTTCACACCACTTCTGTTGTGTGTGTTAATTTTATATATGTATGCGTGGCGGGTCCTACAGTTTGGATCCGACTCCAAACGACAGACTTTTTGAGAAACTTGTCGTGGTAATTTTCTCTTCACTCACAGAGTTTTTGCAAGAAATCTGCTGAGAGAAATTCGCCGAGGTAATGATTTTTTATTTCGTTCAGTTGGAGATATTTAACCTGGGGTTTGAACCGAGGCCAATCGTATAATAATCCAACACACTACCTACTAGCCTACGGCAACTTCTCAAACCATAGCTTCAGGAAAACTAAGCAGCCGTAAGGGAATGGTCCTCTAAAGCCGTATTAACCACTTCTGGGGAGTAAGTGGGTTAGAGGGTTAGCTTTGATTTGCAAAAGCTCACTTGAGCACGTATAGCGGGGCATTATGACGTCACAGGAAAGCCCGGGGCAGTACCGCAAATAAAATATGCAAGAAATTTAGAAAAAAAAAATTAGGAAACTTGGAATTCTACTTCCATGAAAGTTTGTGCCCCGTGCTTTTTTATGGCGCAGAGTCATGGACACTATTAAGCACTGATGCAGCAGCCTAGGGAGTATTCGAGAGAAAAGTCCTACGTAAAATTTTGGTCCAGTGCGACTTGGCGATGATTTCCGCATCCAATCCAAAAGTGAGCTGTATGAACTCCTCAACGATAGAGACGTTGTGCAGCGTATTAACAATCAACGGCTGCGCTGACTCGGCCTGTCGTTCGAATGGAGGAGGATGCTTCGGCGAGACGGGTATTTGATGCAGGGATCTAAGGAAGTCGGCGAAGAGCACGACCTTGTTTGCGTTGGAAGCACCAAATCGAGAATGCCCTGTCATCGATTCGTGTGACCAACTGGCTTAGGCGCGCAAGAAGCAGAGGCGCCTCGAAGGATGTGTTAAGGTCCGAAATCCGTTAATCGGGTTGTTAATGGCCAATTAAGTAAGTAAGTAAGTGAACCGATGATAGCAATAAACTATTATTTTTTTACCGCTGCATTTATTATATATTTATTGTGTTTCTAGAAATCAAAGTTTTTACTTTCTGATTTCCTTATCTACCCTCGCATATGTATACTAGTATGTAGACAAAAACCAAATGAAAACGATTTACTTTTTTACTTTCGAATACTGTTTGTTTGTATTACAATTATTTGTTTTCAGTTGTTTGTTTGAATGTAATGAGCTTTAAATCAAAAGCACTAAATTATTTATATTTGTTTTTATTATTATTGTTGTTGTTATTCCTGCTTTATTTTTTCAGTTAAAATACAATAACAACAATACTGTATCAGTTTTTGGAAATGTCCAACATGGCTCCGAAATAGAGTCGCATACAACAATAAAATCTGTTCACGTCAAACGTAAATTGTGGTCATAAAACTCCATCATCATCATCATCATGATGATTTCTTATTACTGATAAGGTGCGTATAATTTTACAATTTTATTTCATTTTTACACTGTAATACTCCGGGTTGTTTTTTTTTCTTTTGTTACGATACGGCAGCTAATTTTCGGTAGTAATTTTATGTTAAAAGTTCTTCATTTTCTTAATTTGTTGCGTGTTGCGTGTGTGTGAGTTGTTTGTGACCAGACGTTTTTGTTTTCGTTTTTAAACAATTTTTAAACTTTCATTTCTTAAGCGTGATGTATTATTACAAGGGAATTAAATTTGAACTGTGAATGTGATAGGAAATCAGTAGCAAGCTGTAGCTGATCTTTTTTTCTTTCTTTTGAATTTTGTAGGAGTAGGTTTAAAGCCGTATTCTATTTGCTGCTAAACTTCATACGATGGAGAGATATAAATGGGACAAAGACATATTTCAAACCATACTTTCTATTCCTGTTTGATGGCATACTCTAGACGCTTTTCGGTCATTGCCAATGAACCAATTTCAGCAGGTTTTAATATAGACAGAGCAACTATGCTACGTTAGTGCGATTCGTTAATGCATGACTACAAACCCAAGCAGGTATAGGTTCAATGTCTGGAGAAGGTGAAAAAATTTCATTCGGGTTTTTGAATTTTCAATATTAATTGGTTTTAACACCCACTATTTCATTGCCCACTTCTATAGCCACGCTTTCCGTTTCTCGTTAGCCTAATGCAGTCGATTAATGCCCTGCCAGTTAGCTTTATATATTATAACAACGGGCCGCTATGCGGTTCAAGTGCTACCTACGCACACATCTTTTCATTACAACCGTTCAGTTTCTCATACCACTAATGTTGTGTGTGTTAATTTTACGCACGTGTGATGGGACCTGCAGTTTAAACTCGAAACTTTTCATGGCAATTTTCATTTAACTCTCCGAGTTTGAGCCAGAAATCTGCTGAGACGAAATCGCCGTTTTTTGTTGGAAATGTCTGACCTGGGGTTTGAACCGTGGCCTCACATCTAACACGCCAAGACACCACGTACTAGACTATCCTATTCCAATTCCCTCGAAATGACTTAACTAGGGAGCCCTTTGACCGATTAACTCAGAGATAATAACAGCAACAATCAACAGAGATCAGTTACCACCACCTTTTTAGAAAGATCAGAACTCAATGAGCAAAGTTCGTAACCACTAAACCCAGCAAAACTGCGACAACAATATTTCATTGATTCTAGACAACGAAAGATGGCAGCCCTAAAATTCTAGAACATGCTATAGTAGATCAATGACTTCAGTAGTTGGAAAAACTTGGATAATGCAACTGAAAGTAATAATACTAAGAAGAAGGGGAAGAGGAAGGGGATAATGCTTTGTGACAACCCTTAGCTCCTTAAAGGGGGAATAATACGGAGCAAAAATTGGCGCCGTCGAAATTTGTTTTATTACCCTTCGGGTAATCATAATTGATTCGCTTCCCATCGTAGGCAATGAATAAATCCAAAAATGTCTTCTTACAGCGTGCAGGCTGCATTTTGGCCATGAAAAATTGTTTCCGAACGTCTTTTGGCTTTTGAGTGTGTATAAATCACTGTCCGGACATCATCAAATATTTTGCGATATTCATATGATATTAAAATTATGTGCGTCTGAATGAGTATAAATAACCGTCTTTTTGGACGTTGAAATCTAAAGACATTCAACGCCTTTTTGGACTTTGAAATCTATTGAACATTATCAGTATTAGTTCCGGTAAGCACCAGTGAGACCTGCTTATTTTTCCGTTTTCATAATGTGAATGGAAGTGAAACTTTATTGGAATATGTTTGATTTGATATCGACGCCTCCATTCTATAATGTTCGAAGTACACTTTTTAATGTTCTTGCATTTTTAAATTCTACGTTCTCTAACTTAAATACTGTCAAAATTTGGTTAAGATTCGCCGATCCGTTCCGAAGTTTTAGGGAAAAATCTCCTTAGAATACACATATGGTCGTATGTCGCGTGAAAACTTTGAGAGCTCATAACTCAAAACACACTTGTTCGACTTAGAATGTTGTAGAACGGAGGCGTCGATATGTTTGTTGCATATATGTACCCTACAATGAGTGTAAGGATTTAAGTTATTAAAGACACAAACCAAGCGTAGTACATATACCTCCTATTCTTAACCACGATTGTTTTGGTTATTCACACAAATATTTTATGAAGTTTTTATACATGTATCGTTTAACACCCTTTGATGCTCACTTTTTACCGTCATTTAATACTTCTAATAAGTTAAAATTTTTTCTGAATTACTTTCTAAAGGCAAAGAAAATATCAAATTGTACACTGATCTTCAAAATTCGTACAAAATTTCCAAATATTGAATCCATTATATGACCACTTAGAGACCTCGTTCTTCAAAAACTTGGTATAAAATACTATTAATTAATATGTTAACTAGTTTATGTACATACAGTAAGACCCGTTTAACGCGGGGGATACGTTCCAATTAGTTCCAGCGCTAAACGAAACAGCGTTAAACGAGGCAACTAATAAATCAATTGTGACGCAGGAAAGATGCGTTCGTACTGCGATTGCGCAAAATAAAGT
Source organism: Sarcophaga variegata (assembly GCA_932273835.1). Lineage (NCBI taxonomy): Eukaryota > Metazoa > Arthropoda > Insecta > Diptera > Sarcophagidae > Sarcophaga > Sarcophaga variegata. The sequence goes on from OW026362.1 coordinate 64,350,607, forward strand.
TGGAATCTTTATTCTAGACAGGCTAACAAAAGAGCGTTGAAAAAGATGCGTAGTATACAACAAGTATCAATACAGTGTGCGATTTAGGGGAATCCCAATGCTACCGGGTAGTACTGAAACAGCGTTAAGCGTACATACTGAATTGGTCATTACAACCCTTCAGTCGGGATTACAACCTGGCTTTTCCCACCATTTATGTTGTGGGTATTCATTTGATACGGCGGGACCTACAGTTTAAAGTAGATTCTGAACGACAGATTTTTGAGAAACTTTTCATGGCAATTTTTTATTTACTCTCAGAGTTTTTGACAGAACTCTGCTGGAAGACAGTTGCCGAAGAAATATTTTCTCATATTTTCATTTCGTTTGAGAAGCCTGTGGTTTGAACTGTGGCCTCATGTTTAATAAGTCGACATAGTCAAGTAGGTCCCACTCTCTAAATAAATAAAATCAATATTTTCCTTAATTTTTCTTTAATTTTAAAACAGATTAATTATCAAATGACAGAGATCTGATATGAAACAATATCTACTAAAAATATTGTATTTGAAGGCTTTAATGCAAAACTGTCAGTGCGATGATGCCATTGAAGTTAATGAAGAATAACTTAAATGAAGCCAACATTATTCTTAGTTTTCCATTGAGATTATTATTTCAGCATATGAAAACATTGTTTAAAACTAATGAATAAAACATTGTGCACTCAGATAGGAAATCTAAACAAACAATCACGAGTAAACAATCAATCCACCATCGACCAGATGATTTTTAAAACAATAACACAGTAACTCTGTGGCACATACTCCCCCTCTTATAGTCATACTTGAAGCATATTTATTGTAAGTGTGTGCGTGTGTGTAAAATTCAATTTTCTGCCACCGTCTATTTATATTTGGTCACTACTGGCAGGCAATACACAATAAATTGCTGGCAATTGGTTTGGTTGGTCACATGTGCCTTTAGGCCAAAATCAACACTCACTTGTTTAAATAAATTCTTTATGTTTCTTCGTTGTCTTGCGTTGCTTGACAGTTGAATGGTGAATGGTGAAATGTGAAGTGAAGGCCAACAACGGTTTTCTTCAATAATTACAGCAAATAACGAAAGAGAAGAAGAAGAAGAAAAAAATATATGGAGAAGGAAGTAAGTAAGAAAGGAAGGAAGGAAATCACCTTCAACAAATCAATGCTGATGAACTTCCTTTCTTTTTTATCAAAATTGGCAAGTTTCCTCCACATGCAAATATTTTCTTTTTTTATTGTTATTACTTTAAAGGTAATTATTTGATTATAAATAATTAAAGCAAAAAAAAGCTTTCTTTCAATAAAAGAAGGGAATGTATGCCACATGTTTTAAATGCCACATGCCTCATAAATCACTCCAAAGAGAAATCAATTTTTTTCTGCCATGGTTTTAAGGACATGATTTCATAATTATTTTTATTGTTTGTGTGTGTTGAAAAAAAAATCATATTTATTTACGCCAAGTCACGTTTGATCAAATAAACACCCCATTTAAATTTATTTCACAAAATGTCAACGATTATCCTGATTTACAACAACGTATTTAAAAAGGATTTAAACACATCATAAATACAATGCAAATGGAGCAAACGTAATAAATAATAAAAAATAGACTAGCGGACAGACAGGCAGACGGACAGATTAATAACTTCAGTTTTAATAATCTGACACTTGTCACGAAACGTTGTTTAGGGGTCGGGGGTTTTTTATTGAAAAAACAACCACAAGTCTAACTAGAGTAGCCATTTCCATCATAATTCTATTACTGCCCTGTTGTATGTAAGAAATTGGTATACCTTGGGTTTTTTTTTTCAAGACTTCCTCAAACGGCCTTATTATTTACGGCAATTCTGGTTGCACTTTATGCAACGAATTAGGCTTGATATTGAACCTGCATATATTTTTTTCTTTCTCAAGATTTTTAATTTTATTTGGGTGACCATTTTCCAATAATTGTTGGAGAATTTTTTTTTTTTGCTATTTTGATGTGAAGTGGATAAAATGATTCGCGATATGTGCAATTTCTCGAGCGAAAAAAAGAAAACTTCCCTTAGATTTTCAATTTAATTTAAATGACCTCTTTCCTTTTTCTTTTGATTGTTTGTGATTTTTTATGTTATTTCGATAAGAAGTGGAAAAAAAGATTCGTAACATGTGAAATTGGTAAAAAAAAACGCCAAAAACTTCCCTTAGATTTTCAATTTATTTTGAGTGACCTTTTTCTTTTGATTGTTGACGATTTTTTTTTTTTGCTATTCCAATAAGAAGTGGAGAAAAAGATTCGTAACATGTGAAATTGCTAAGAAAAAACGCCAAAAACTTCCTATGCCAAGATTTTCAATTTAATTTGAGTAATTTTTTTCCAATAATTGTTGGCGATTTTTTTTATTCCAATAAGAAGTGGAGAAAAAGATTCGTAACATGTGAAATTGCTATAAAAAAAAAACTTATCTCAAGATTTTCAATAAATGTTGGTAATATTTATTTTTACTATTTCGATATGAAGTAGAAAAAAGCTTCGTGACATGTGAAATTTCTTCAAACGCCCATACCTTACTGGCATTTCATTTTATCATGAATAGACTAACAAACGAACGAAACGCTTGCAAATCACTGAAATTCGTACTGAGGAAAGAAATGTGTTTCGATCGAAAAATTATTGAAAGCGACCCAGTAATTTTTAGCCCAAAGTTTTACGTGAACAGCTGTCAATACAGCGTAAAAGATGCGGTTTGTGAATTGGCATCTTATTGGACCATAATTCTGCAAGAACTAATCGTAACGTTCGATAATGCTGCAAGCGACTCAGCCATTTTATGCCCTAAGTTGTACGTAAAGAGCCGCCACTGTAGCGTAAAAGAGGCAGTTAGTGGATTTTCAGCTTTATTAGACCGTAGTGCTCTAAGAACTACCGTAACGTGCGATGATTAATGACATTTTTTTCCTCCAAAATGGGAGAATTGCTCGCTTACATTCTAAATTGGTCATTACTGTCCGTTAGTCAGGATTAGGGTCTAGCTTCTTACACCACTCACGATGTGTGTGTTTATTTTACCCATGAGTGGCAAAACTTACAGTTTGAGGTCAACACCGAACGTCAGATTTTTTAAGAAACTTTACTTGGCATTTTTTTTTTACTGTCAGAGTTTTGGCCAGAATTCTGCTGAGAGGATGTCGCCGTAGAAATATTTATTTCATATTTTGTTTTGTTGGAAATGTTTGAGCTGGGATTGAACTACGGTTCCTCATCTAATAAGCCAACACACTACCTGCTAGACTAGGGCGATTTTAAATTGGATTCCGTTGACAAAGTTTCCTGAAGATAGGGGTATTTTGAACCTATTAAGAGGCAAGCAATTAATTTCATGTTTTAAAGCAGTTTCAAGCAGTCATCAAGATTATGTGATTTGACATCACTAGGCTCCTGCTTGTGGAAATACGTAGAGACCCTTGAATACAGAGACAAGTCGGTTACAAAGTTAGTCTTAAATACAGTACTACAGCCGCCATTGGTAAGATGTTAACAGAAATGCTGCCGAAATTAGAACTCCTAGTAGAACCATTTACAACATAGTCTTGAGCAGCTGGTCTTAAGAAGTGTGCGAAACACAGTCCTGCATGGGCTGTTTGCATGCACCCTTAAACAAGGGTTTGGGTTTATGTCAAGGGGTGCAAGAGAAAAATAAGCACATTTCGGAGGTCCTTAAAAATTAATCAGATTTACTTGAAAACTGTTACTCAGCGGTTTTTGGGGTCGCTGATTACAGATCTTCATTCAGATTTAAAAACTCAAAATGGTGGATCCAATATGGCGGTCGAGGTATATAAAAATTAATCAGATTTACTTGATTCATGTTCAGCCTTCGGAATACACAAAATAGTCCAAATTTGCAGGGCTGTGAAATTAATGGAGGATAACTAGAAGCACATTTCATGTGTAGAACTACCAGCAACATGGTAACAGTAACTGAAAAAGGCTCGAATAAAAGGAAATTCGATACAAATAAACAAATCCTTTATAAACCATTAAAAACTTCCTTATTTTCTTAGATAAGAATTCAAAAGAATTTTACCATTAAGTTTATGTTTCACAAAATTTAGACCAAATTTTTTCGTACACACTCCTTAACTAAAATTCATGCTTAAAAATTTATGTGGCTTTAAAATTATTCACTTTTCTCGAAACGAAACCCAAAAATATATTAATTTTCCATGCATATATCATTTTCTAATTAGTGGCCATAAATTTAAGCAACAACCCATACCCCCCTCCAACAATACATAAACATCTCATGCCCAGGCAGTATAGAATGAATGGATAATCATGCAGGAGGCAACATTAAACATCATATGCGTGTGGGATTTTGATGGTCACAAGTGTGAACTATGGTTTCTACTAAAATTTATGACTTTTACGAAATTGTTTATTTTTTTTTTGGTTTGGGGCTAAAGAACTCCATCACCATCAGTATCAGTATTACAAGAACAAAATTAAATTGAATTCTATTGTCCTTACAGTGACACAAAAAAATGTCTCTTTGGATTTTATGTTCATTTAAATGGTCATAAATTAATATTTAGAAATTGGATTTTCTCTCTTTCCATTTTTTCCCCGTTTACAAATACAAAACAAACAACGCTCTTCTGCAGAACTGATATTGTGTATCCGTAGTAGGAACAAACATACGTTTTATTTGTTTTTATAAGCAAAGGAAGAAAGGAAGGGGTTTCCTTATATCATTCCCTGATACTTCCTTACTGCTGTAAGAGACACTTTGTAAGACGGCTAATGAAGCATTATTCCTTGTGGTTTATTTAAATATAATTACAGAGAGACAAAGAGAGAGAGAGAGATAGAGAGAGAGTGTGTATACACAAGATGATACATATGTATGCACGATATATGTATGCATTGTAATACACCTTATGTAACACATGTTGTTGTTGATTCCGGTCGCCAATTTGTAGTCGACTTCTTTGTCTTCTGTACTCTGCACGCAATTTAAGCAAATATTCATTAAACATCATTGTATCGATGTCAAGGGTGTTTGCAAAAATACTCGTATGTAATGATGTCTCTTATTTGCGAAAGAATTTATGTATTGCCAACAGGGAAAGGAGGCCAAAAACGACTCTAGATTGTAGAAATTTAGCATAATTTCAAATGACGAGCTGTGAAGAAGAGTTAATTAAGGAAAGAATTAATTTAAAAAGATGTTTGTGTTGTAAATTAAAGCGTTTAAAATTTGTGAACAGGTCCCCAGCAAAGATAGGAGTTGTGGGGTGTAAAATTAAATCACCAATGACCGCATTCAAATGATTTGATATGAAAGTAGGAAGGTGGATGGACAAGCAGAAGCTAGGGTTCGTTAACATCTTTCAAAATGGAGGTTTCAAGCCTTATCGGCATACTCCTAAGCCATTGGGTCGGTTTGTTGTGCGTTCGCCAGTAAAAAACTTTAACCACAAACAATTTATAGGAAATCTGTTTTGTATACTCCTGTATTCAATTTTATTCCAATCTACATCTCTCATAAAATTTCATACAAAAAATGTTTGGATTTTATACCCACTAAGGCAGGGCAAACACATAGAAAGTGTTTCACCGTTTCAATATCGCTTTACATACCCTTACTTATTTACTTAATTGGTCATTATAATCTTTTAGTCAGGACTACAACCTAGCTCCTGACACCACCCATGTTATTTGTGTCAATTTTATCCATAAATGGCGAGAGCTACAGTTTAAAGGAGACTCCAAATGGCAGATTTTTTTGAGAAATTTTTCTTGGGAATTTTATTTTACTCTCACAGTTTTTGGCAGAAGACTGCTGAAGGGTTATTCGCCGAAGACATATTTTTTCACATTTCGTTTTGTTCGCGTTGAACCATAGTTTCGCATTCTGTAAGCCAACACACTACCTACTAGATTACGACGACATCACATATCTTGCTTTGGTGTTATTTGGCTCACTTATGTGGTTCAGATTCAACTGATGCCGCATTAGCATTCTATCCAGTTGACTCATGTCAGACTTAACAAACTTATCATACATATGTAATTCGTCATTACAATCCTTCAGTCAGGATTATGGACCTAGTTTTTCACACCACTTATGTTGCGTTATTTTATACATGAGTGGTGGCACCTACAGTTTAAAGTTGACTTCAAAATATAGATTTTTGAGAAATTTTATTTACTCTCAGAGTTTTTGCCAGAAATATTTTTTTATATTTTCGTTTTGATATCTGACCTGGAGTTTGAACCGTGGCCGTACGTCTAATAAGCCAACAACCTACTAGACTACGGCGACAGAGGTGCTGCCGAAACTAGACTCCAAATTGAATCATTTACGAAATAGTCCCGTGCAGCAGACTCATCGTCTTTTCTTTATCTGGATACAGAGATTTCTAGTAATCTTACCGAACAGTGACTTAGTTCCATACATCAGTTCACATATATCACACGCCTCACAGTTGTGTATTAGGTAATGTGTTCGCTTATTAGACGCGAGGCCACGGTTCAAACCCCAGGTCAGACATCAAAACGAAATTTGAAAAATATTTCTTCGGCGACTTTTTCTCAGCAGATTTCTGGCAAAAACTCTGAGAGTCAAATAAAGTTCGCCATAAAAAGTTTGTAAACATCTGTCTTTCGGAGTTAAATTTAAATTATACGTTCCGCCACTCATGGATAAAATGTATCTCTGTATGTTTTATACGAGATGTCTGAGCAGGACCGGGTCCAATAAGCTAACCACTACCTTCTAGACTACGATGACTTTATATACCCTGCTTGGTGGTTATTTGACTCGCATATGTGGTTCAAATATATCAGTATAGTCGATTGCTGCACAAGGAGTAGACTTTACAAACTCGTGGTGTTATCTAGAGTCTGGATCCAGAATGTTCTAGTGATGTTACATATTGGGTCGCTTTCCCATATCACATGCGAAATTTAAGCCCACTTCTTCAATCCGGTTTTCGGTGTCTCAAAAGTTCTACATATGTTTTCTAGATCCTTCTCCTTTTCATATCCGATTACAGCTTGAACTACACACGGAAAAATCGTTGGCGTCAGCTTATATATTCCTTGGTCCCTCATTCCTTCGCGTTGTGGCCTCTGCTGTACTTAGGAAGAGGAAACATCATTTGGTTTCTTGTCGTACAATATAGAACCCAGTCCAATGCTAACCCATAGTTTAGTGTATCATATAGCACCGAATCGTAGTCGCTGTAATCTAGTAGGTAGTGTGTTGGCTTATTAGACGTAAAGCCAGGGTTCGAGCCCAGACCAGACATCAAAACAAAAATACGAAAGTATTCTTCAGCGACTTCCGCTCAGCAGATTTCTGGCAAAATCTCTGAGAGTAAATAAAATTGCCATTAAAAGTTTCTCAAAAATTGTCTTTCGGAGTCGACTTTAAACTGTAAGTCCCGCCGCTCATGTATAAAATTAACACACACAACATAAGTGGCGTGAGAAACTAGTATGTGTGTGTGAATAGCATCGAGTGTACATGGGCAAATAAGCCTCTGCTAGCATTTCACTAAAGGACGAAGGTAACTAAAGACTGACTTAAAGAACACAGATTCTGAAATATGTAGAGCCTGAATCATGAGGCGTTAAATGGATTTCATTGCAAATCCCCAATTCTTTTACTTCATATCAAATAAATGAACTCCTATTTTTTTCTTTTTTAATTTACCTTTTAAAGCTAATGACATTAATAGCGTTCCCGTTTTTTTACACACGACACTCTTAAATGCTCAACATTAACGTTATTTTTGTTGTCTTTTTTTTTCTTTTCAAAATAAAAACAATTTAAAAAATCTAATTTAGCAATAAATTAAAAAGACACAAACTACTTGAAGAATTATTAGAATTTGAACCAAAAATAACTTCGTGCGGTCAAACGCACTCCATGCGTCTGCCTATAGAATGGAACTCACTCTCAGGTCTCTGTGTCTGGATGCTTCACAGAAAATAACGAAAATTTTTAAATTGTTTTGTAATCAAATAAATGAAACAACGTTTTCAATTTTTTTGTTTGCTGGTTTTTGTTTTTGCTTTGCCACAATTTAAAATGTTTTTGTTTTTTTTGTTTTTGTGATTCAACATTTTTAAATTGTTGAATATGAAAAGGGAAAGACGATAACGAAAGGCAAACAAGACAAGACAAAAAAAATGTTGCAACAAAAATACCAGAAATTCCAATAAAAATCGCGACCAAAACAGAGTAAAACTATGAGCAAAAGAAGTTGCAACCAACGAAGCCAAGGCAACAATAACCAGCAGCCCAACACAAGTGACATTGTTGTGACGGCATATAAATAATATTGTTTACGAAACCCGACCAAAAGCCTGGGTCGGAGAGTCTGCTGTAAGGCATATTTACCACGCACTCCCTGAAGAAAAAAAAAAAAAACAAACGAAACGAAACGAACTGTTGTTTAACGATGACGAAGACGATGATCTTCAATGTTGTTGTGTGCTGATGAGTTGGAGAATGACGATGATTTCGTTTTGATGACAATAAGTGTGGGTTACAAAAACTCTAACAACAACAACAACAAAAAAGAAGAAAAAAAAACTGAAGCAGGAAAAACTTTTTGGTAATTTCCAGCAATGATGGATACAATAAGAAACGCTTTTAAAGCCCCACTAACAGCAGTTGCAATTGACAAAAAAACAACGACAGAAAAAACTCTCTTCGACAATCCCAATCAAAAGGACAGTTTAAATTGATTTCATGACTCTTTTTTTTTCTTCTTCTTCTTCAGCTTCTGCTTGTTTCTGTGGTAAAACAGTGTGATGATGTGATTTTTGTTTTCCAATTCTTTTGTTGTTGTTTTTTGCGATTCGATTCGATTCGATTCCAATTTGAAAAATCCATGTTTTTTGCACTATTTTGTGTCGTTGCTGTTGCCAATCTTTAACAACACGATGATCGATCGATTGTTTGTTCGTTTGATAGTCTTTATCAGAACAAAAAAAAAAAGTAAAAAATAACCACAACAGCAACTAAATATTGTTACTGGACTCTCAACGTTGATGATGATCTTTGATGGATGCGCACATCAACCAACGTAACATCATTTCATTAACAACAGCAACAAAAAAAAAAAAATAAGGAAACTACCGACGGTTATGTCGAACTTAATGGAAACCCTATCCTATATTGGTTGGTTCCAAGCTATTGGCTCTCATAGAAGCTCCAAATACAAGAATAAAAAGATTTTAATTGAGTTTTAATAACAATCTGGTACGACAGCTATGTACGGATGGGAGCTTGAACTTTTAAGAAAAAGGGCACTCTTATTAAAGACAACCTCCTTGAGGCAGCATAATATAACAAAAATCTGGTGGCCTTCTTACCAACGAACAATTCTTTCAAATCGTTTACTAGGATAAGATTAACACGCGTCAAACAACGAAATCTGCCACGAAACTCTGGAATAAAAACTACAGGATTCGAGAGCTAGATTTGAGAAACGGAAATACCCAATAATAGCGAAGGAAAATCCATTAATGAACTTAAGTTTGCTGTATGTGATACACTTTTGATCAGTATCAGAGATCAGCAATGAATCGTTTTTTCGCTACTCATAAGCACTCATGAAATTTTGAATATAAGTGAGTCAACAATATTGAAATTTAACTAAGTACTCGTGATTCATTCATACTCACTACAACGTTGATTTATAAATACAGGTTACAATAAGTATGCGTACAATGTTGGCATCAAACTCATACCATTTGAAATATGTTTGATTCATAAGCCTACTCATTTAGATTCATAACTTCAGAAAAATACTCTTATAATACTTATAAATGATTCGAGTGACTCGAATCATTCATCAAAATTTACAGCCTTAGTTGTTGTCGCATTTACAACAAAAGAAAGAAGACACATAAGCAAAAAAGACACCGCAGCAAGCAGAGCAAACACACAATCTTTTAGTGAGTATTTTAGTGTTCGTACGCGATTCATACATATTTTGTGATTCGTGCATATGTTGAGCTATGGACAGTATGTTAAGTATGACTATGATGAGCACTTCAAACTTTGAATATGAGTAGAGGTTCCATGATATTAAAATAAGTATGAATGCGTATAAGTATCAGAAATTATGAGTATGATTCGATTCTACTCATCTTTTTGAATACTCATTGCTGATCTGTGATCAGTAAGCACCATCCGGTGCAGCAGTTATTGATTTTGCTGTTGCTATTTTGTAGCAAATCGTTCAAAGGTGTAATGCATCCCGAAACCTAAAATCTGTCAATTAGGTCATTATAGTACTATGGCTTCGAAAGCCATATGGCTTGAAGTCGCCGTAGTCTAGTAGATAGTGTGTTGGCTTATTTGACGTAAGGCCAGGGTTTAAACCCCAAGTCAGACATCAAAATATGAAAATATTTCTGAGAGTAAAATAAAATTGCCATGAAAAGTTTCACAAAAATCTGTCGTTTGCAGTCAACTTTAAACTGTAGGTCCCGCCACTCATGTATAAAATTAACACACACATAACATCATTGGTGTGAGAAGCTAGGTCGTAATCCTGACTGAAAGGTTGTAATGATCAATTATGTATGGTATGTAGTAGAATGGCTTCGATCGAATAACCTTCCGTTCTAATTAAAGATGAGCCTCTGACTCTTTCCTTTCATTCATTCCAAAACATTAGTACATGGTACTGTAGGGTATCAACAATAGTAGTGCTTCAAAGCAAAAACAGAAAAAAAGCACGAAAACTTTGTAGTTGACAGAAAATTACAGTAGCAGACACTGCACACGCTGCTTTAACGAATTACGCACAAGCAAAGCCACAGACAAACGGCATAAAACTCCAAATAGTTTTCGACTGGAAGAGCCAAGCTTATGAGAATTCAAAATTTAACTGAGATTTTTAAACAAAAGCATGAACTACTAGATGTCTGTACAAGATGATCCAAAGATTTTGTTATAATTTGAGAACAACTGATGCCTACAGATCCATACCATCCAAGTTTAAGCAGCGGTGAAGGCAAACGACTTTACGAATTATACGAATTAGGAGGCTTCAATACACTCCAAATAATACATCGTGGAAAAACTTGATTCATAAAAGTGAAACTAAAGAAAAAAAATAATAAGAATTTATGGGAGATACTTTCCGAGAGGTAACGAAAATCTTAGGTTATTGCATTTGCTTCTGACGTGGGTCCTGAATCTGTCACGAATTCCTAACGAAAAGACCGAGTGCTAAGAAATCCAATTATTAGAAACAGCTATGACAACTGGCAATTATACTGTCAATAATAAGCAAATTGAAGCTCAAGTCGATTCGAAAAATACATCATGTATAAACGTATATACTTCGGAGTATAAACGGTGTTATAACACAGCTTTAAGGTATATCTTGTCACCTGAAAAGTACAATGATTCCAAAGAACATCACATTGGGTTGTCACGGCCACAGTATCAACAACTATTGCCCTATAGTTCTGCTAACCACAGCTACAGACAACATGCATTATTGACTATTAAAACTCTTTAGACAGGATTACACACATAATTACTCATTACAACCCTTTTGTCAGGCTTACGACCAGTGGTGTTGTCGAGCCGGAACGCTCCGGAACGTCGTTCCGGTACTTCCTTTTTGGACAGGAACGCGTTCCGGAACTAAAGATGATTTGTGGTAACAAGAATTGGCTGACGTTTTGAAAAAAAAAAAAAATAAAAAGAATTACTTATTTTTTTTTCTAATTTTTTACGAATTTTTATAAACAAGGGTTTGAACCGAACCCGAACCGGAACAAAAACCGGAACGAACCGGCTTGTTTTTCCGAACCGTGAACCGGAGTCCGGAACGCGTTCCGTTAAAAAAAAAATTAGCACAACACCACTGCTTACGACCTAGTTTCTCACACCACTTATGTTGTGTGTGTTAACTTCATACATGCATAGCCGAATCTACAGATTACTGTCGATCCCGAACGACAGATTTTTGAGAAACTTTTCACGGCAATTGTAGTTTACTTTCCAAGTTTTTGCGAGAAATCTGCTGAAAGGAAGTCACCGAAGAAATGGTTTTTAAAATTTCGTTTTGTTGGAGATGTCTGAGCTGGGTTTCGAATCGCGGCCGCACGTCTAATAAGCCAACACACTACCTACTAGACTACGGCGTCTTAGACGAGATTACGGCCTTGATTGTCATACCATCCATGGTGTATATTTTAAATTATGAGTGGCTGGACCTACAGTTTAACTTCGAATAAAAGATTTGACAAATATTTCATGGAAGTTAGTTAACCTCAACCAAAAGACCACTAAGAGGGGGTTATCGTAAGAAATATTTCTTTTTTCATACCACAACTGCCCCGATAGTGACTTCCGATATTAAAAGCAAGATGTTTGGAATCTGATTCGAGAGACTTATTCCAGCTTTTGCAGAGTAACGCCAGTATATACGGGATCCATACTGCTTGTTGCTGACCACATTGTTGTTGTCCTCAGCTAGTATTTAGTTTAGGAATCTAGGGGTATGATATGTATAATGCTGCTGGTAGTGACTGGACCACTACCGCCATTTCTGGTATAATCTTCCTTGGACTTAAACCCTTAAAATGCGAAGAGATCTTTAAACAATTTTTTTTTACTAAATTGCCGTCATTTTTTGTTTTCTGGCGTACCACTGTATGGACATCAAAGCAATTTTTTCGTATATTTTTTTAACTACAAACAAAAAAATTAAACTTCTGCATAGTTTTTAATAGCAACATTTAAGCCTCATTAATGCAACAAAAAAAATTATAAAATTACTTAAAACAACAACAACAACAATGCAAAAAAATCACAGAAATCAATCTTCAATTTGATCAGAAGAAAAGAAAAAAACACAAGGCAAGTAGGAATAACCAGCAAAAAAATCAAGAAAAAAAGAATGAAAAAATGATTTCATTTCATTTATATTGAATTCACTCGGCTGGCTTCTGCTCCGCTCCGCTCTGTATACACACGTTTTTAAACTCGAGTAATTCCAAACCAAGTTCTGTATTCGAGTCTAAGTTTTTTCTGTTTATTTCCACTTGTATTTCATTCAACTCCCCCAGGAATCCTTAACTACATGTTACTTTCATTTTATAATCATCATTGATTTTCACTGACGTTCCATCATATACGACATATGATTCCAATAATCATTTCATTTTTTTGTTTTTTATTTCCTTTTTTTCTTGTTGGTTGTTCATCCTTTAAAACTGCGGTACTACAGTCTTAAGTGTTATTAAACTTGTATTATAAATCAGAAAATCATTGTGAACAAAAACAAACAAAAAGGAAAATAAAATAAAAACCTCATAATATAAGTAATAACGTATTACAACAACACAACAACATACAACTGAACTCTGGAAAATTAGTATCAGGAAGCTGAATTGATTTTTAAATTGATGGAATCATAAGAGGGATTTATTTGTTACGAAGCGGCAATTTAGAATGTCTTTTAAAGTCCAGAACAGAATATTAAATCAGCAATTAGAACTTGCAAGAAACAATGGAGTCTTTAGTGGGATGAAGTCAATACAAGAAATGTTTTGCTTTGCGAAATCTCTAACAATTATTCGAATATTTTTACGGTTTAAGCAGGCATTGCTTTTAACAATATAAGATCTTTAAAAAACCATGCTGTAAGCACATGCACTTTTTTCGGAGGCCTTATACTTTACCTAGTATATTCACTATCTTCTAATATGGAGTGGCGTGGTGTTTAAAGTAGACTGCAATTTTCGGCAGGATTTTCATATTTTGAACACTAAGGGCCATTATTACAACTTGTCGTTAACTAAAGGCTGGATTTGAAAGGGCAGATAACTTGATTTTCATTATTATGAGTACACAATAAGATAAAAGTGAGCGTTAAGATAAAGGGAAGATTATCCTACCTTTAACTTTTAAAGTTCACTTTATCTCTGTGCTTGCCATATTATGTAAATATTATTTTCAATGAAAAATAAACGTTAAAATATTAATAGTTTTTCAAATCAAAATGGATATTGGCGTATTCATTATATTTATTTTAAAACAAAAAAAAAAACGCAAAAATAAAAAAACTAAAACCTCAACAAACAAATTTTATAAACATAATGAATAAACATAACAATTAAGAAGACACGTCGTTGCCACTGCGTTTTTAAAGCACTTGTTTAATTGAGCAGAGTTATCGACATTGCTCCAGTACAGCCATTGTTGCCATTGTTGAGGCAGCCATTTGAATGAAATTATTTTCCATTATTAACCGGAAGGATTGTACTTTCAACTAAAAAACGAAATTTGAGAATATATTCAGTAGTTTTTTTTAAAGCATTTTCAAAAAAAAAGTTATTTGGCGGACCCTTTATAAGACCATCACTAATTTACTTTGCGGTTGTCCAGCGGTGTCTGTAAGCAGATAAAGATAAAGAAAGGTTCCTGAGTAAGTACTCTCTGGATAGCTTGCGTTTATAAACATTGGCTGGCTATCCGCAGGTGTCGTCCATCTCTGATATTATATAGTTTGAGTTTGACTCTCTCTGTGACTGCTCTACATCAAGTCTTTTCCAATGATATTCCTCGGTCAGTATCTATTCAAACAATTTATACCAAATATGAGTGCTAATATGGTATAAGTGTGTAGACTTCTAGGTAGTGTGTTGGGTTATTCGACGTACGACTACGTTTCAAACCCCAGATCAGACATCAAAACGAAAGTATGAAAAAATATTTCTTCTGCGACATCTTCTAATCAGATTTCTAGCAAAAATCCGGCAGTAAATAAAATTCCTATGGAGTTGACTTTATACTGTAGAACCCGCGACTCATGTATAAAAATTAACACACACAACATAAGTGGTGTGAGCAACTAGGTCGCTATCCTGACTAAAGAGTTGTAATGACCAATTATGTATGTTTTGTAAGGATAGCTTAGCTGATCTAGTTCATGTAGTTCACCCCTGATATTATATAGTTTCAGTTTGACTCTGTCTGTGACTGCTCTAGTAAAGTCTTTTCCAGTAATACTCCTAGGGAACTAGATATCTGCAGTTTGAGGCAGTATGTATTCAAACAATGTATACTTTATATGGCGTATGTATACTATATAGTGGCGCTATTGAATTCGCTTTTTACTGGTCCATTCCACTTACTTAAACTTGTAGATTATAATGGCCATAATGGTTTGCAAAAATATAACGGAGTTTGTATTGCATTAAATGAGGCCTTCTCCTGAGTCTTGGTCTCAGTTAAAAAAGTAAAAGCCATCATAGATCATAGACCTTTGTGGGTATTTAAGAAATTAGATTGTCTTGTAGATGTTTGAACCTGATATGGAACAAGTAACCCATAACTCATGATTTAATGTAATATTCTAGTGGTTGTTACAAGCAATTTAATTGTACGGCTTATTTTAATTGAAAATCCATTAAGATTTTTTAAGGACCATGTTTAAGGATTCTTATCAAAATTTCATATCAATTTCATGTTATTTTTGAACAACTACAGCAAGCAACAACAGTAAATAATTCATTATAATATGACGGACAATGCAATAACATTTTATGTTTCATTGCTGCTACGGCTACTGTTAAACGCTAACATTTCAAATATGTAGCTGTTCGGCAATATTAGTAACAACAACAATAACAATGGAAAAACATTAACAAAATGTTGTTATGTTCAGTTAAAACATTGTTACAACACAAACGATTAGATGATGACGATGACGACAATGGAGGACTTTTTTCCAATGATCGTATGCTTCAGAAGAAAAAAACAGAATGAAAGAGACACGAACAAAAATTATGTTGCAACATACATAACTTTTACTATTACGATGTAATGTACAACAAGGCAATAACAGCAACAACAAAAAAAGTTGATTTGTTTTATCATCCTTTCTAGTGTCTTCAAACGAAACGAAACAAAAAAAATCATTCGTGTTTATATTGATTGATATGATGATGATGGTGCTGGTGCTGATGCTGGTGAATTTGATGGTGCTAGTGCTAGTGCTGATGCTGATGTTGGTGCTGCCAACCATCCATCGACTACTACTGGTATTTTAGACGAATCGATCAAAGATCAATAGTATTTTTATGCCACAATGATGAACGTTATCCGCAAGGAACTTTACTTTTTGCTGCTAGTTTTTGTTTTCTTTATTTTGTTTAAATGGCTCGTGTGTCTGGGCGCAGCAATTGTCATCCGTTTGAGGCAACCAACTATCCAAACCATCTATCCATCCATCTAAATCAAATCAACAACATCAATGCTTAAATGCAGGCCTTTAAAAGAGTGCATTCGTATGCCTAGAAGCAATAGTACAAAAGGCTATCAAACTTTGTACTCCAAAGTGTTCATCCATTTAAATAGGCTGCTGCTATAAAGTGAGTGTTTGTGCAAAATGCTTTTACCAGACATTTAACTTTTGCCTATTTATGGTCAATTGTTGTTTAAGATTTTTTTCCAACAAAAATTTTTTTTCTGCTGCTTGTATCCCTAGTTTTTGTTTGATTCCTTCTTACATTCATTTTCCTCTATAAGCGTTTGGCTTAGAGAGGAGAGAGAGAGAGATTTGTTTGTGCATTTTAAAGTTTTTGTGAGTTGGTGTGTTATGCGACTAATTGGATATGAAGGACCTTAAATAACCGATCACTGTTCTACATAATTAGCTTTATAAACGAACGGCATGCAGTTATGGTGTAAAACATAACAAAAGATGTCATTCAGTCAGCCAAGTCAGTCAAAAAAAAAAAAAAAACAGAAAGAGAAAGAGAAAAGGCTCAGGCTAGACCAGTCCATGCCAACGACATGCCAAACACAAAACAATGTCACATCGTCACAAACCAGCCAAATAGACATCCATCCAACAGACATCAACCAACAATTGAGTGACTCCAAAGACTCATCCAAGTGGTACATGATTTTCTGATTCGTTTTTTTGTTTTTATCGCTAGAATTAATAGACAAGAGGGTTTACAAAAATGTGCACAGTTGCTGATGAGGAATAAGTAAAGACGCTTAACTTTTTTTGAAAGGATTTAAAATTTTTTCATTAGTTTTCTTTAGAATGGTTTAAATCAACATCATAATCCGATTTTGTATATCAATTTGCATGTAAATTTATGTGTAAATTAGTTGCAAAAAGGAGACGCATTATTAATACTCTACGGGAGGAACGTTGTTAAAGTCAATTATAAAAGTAAGGATACTTACGTCGAGATCGCTCACGAGCTTGACGACAACTTTAATTTGTCATTGACTTTAATTGGTCATTACAACCCTTTAGTCAGGATTACGACCTAGTTTCTCACACCAATTATGTTGTGTGTTTTAATTTTATACACGAGTGACGGGACCTACAGTTTAAACTCGCATCCGAATGACAGATTTTTGAGAAACTTTTCATGACAATTTTTTATTTACCCTCAGAATTTTTGCCAGAATCTGCTGAGAGGAAGTCACCGAAGAAATATTTTTTCATATTTCGTTTAGTTGGAGATGCCTGACCTGAGGTTTGAACCGCGGTCTCACGTCTAATAAGCCAACACACTACCTACTAGACCATGGCGACTTCAATCAAACTCCTACTAAGGACCCTTCTATTCAGGAAGACAAACCAGAAATCAGTGACACAGAATCAACAGAAATAATTTCAAGGATAAAAAATGGGAATTTTTTTGAATGATCCATCACGTATAGCCACATCATTGTCAAGCACACATCAAACTCATCTAAATACAATACCTTCTGTGAAAATGAATCGGGAGTAATAGTGAGAAACTTTGCTTCTTGACAACATTCTTTTTCAAAAGGTTACACTGCCTGATCTTCCTTTGATGCTCATTGCTGAAGTTATCTTCTCTAAAGATATGAAGTTTCCTAATTTTTAAAATTCTAAAATCATGATGGAACTTCCTAGGTCTTTTTCTGATTTCGACAGTAATTTGTTCGGGTTTAAAAACTTGATCTTTAACAGAAATAACAGGGTAACTCTGACGCTCTAAAACTAAAATAAAATGGTTCAATACGCTTGTACCCCAATTGATGAGAAATAATCTACGGAACAATCAAATCCTTGGGCAATCACATGGCTTTCAGTCCGTATTTTATACTTGTCAACATTCCCATGAGTCCGTGCTGAAAGAGGATGCCCACATTTCACACCAAAAGGGAATTGGGAACCACAATGGAAGTGAACAACTGATATTAAATCTACTTGTGTGGTACAGGCATAACACAAATTTTATAAGACATTCTCTAAAACAATCTGTCATATATATGTATATAGTTGCCGTTTGACAGCCATAGAAAGCAAGGATACCAGGGCTAAGCTTGATAAACAAAGATGAAAAATACCAAAGGTTCCAGTAGCCCAGTTGAATACTGTATAATTGAAAAAACATTTCGACGCCTCCATTCTATATTTTATATTCTATATTTATTATTATATTTATTTTTTATATTCTATATTTTTTTTTAATGTTCTTGCATTTTTAAATTCTACGTTCTCTAACTTAAATACTGTCAAAATTTGGTTAAGATGCGCCGATCCGTTCCGAAGTTTTAGGGAAAAATCTTCTTAGAATACACATATGGTCGTATGTCGGGTGAAAACTTTGAGAGCTCGTAACTCAAAACACACTTTTTCGACTTAGAATATTATAGAACGGAGGCGTCGAATTGAAATAGTTCGCGATATGGTGTTAGCTAATCGGTTAATAGTGCAAGAGATTGTAGAAGCTATAGACATACTACATGGCATAGTCGTATCAGTTTCGTAAGAAGAGTGCAGCATTTGTTCCACAATGACCTCAAAAAGAATGGTATGATAACCATTTTACCGCAAAATGCATGGTTAGGTAAGGTGGCGGACACGTATGGAGGGAGAGATCCCACTTAAACCAGCATTTAGGCCCATTGTGATAAACTATGTTGGAAAAACAAAAAAGAAATACGGAAAAGTATAATCTAGTTTCTGGATTAAAAATCTTGTTAGGCTGTGAGAAGTATTTTTTTTATAAATTTCATACGCCTCACCCTCAACCTTCTTAATCCTTAGCGAATATATTTATTACTATTTAACTAACACCAGCTGTGCTGCTATATCTTAACAAAAAAAAAAAAATATTCAACTAAAATTTTTTAAAAACAACAATTTGATGTTCTCTGTATTCGTGGCTAGCTGTCCGTCTGTCTATTCTCTGTGTTGTTGTTTTGCTGGAGAACTAACGAAAATGTTGTAAATCATCATTGTCGTCGTTGCAAACCAAATTCTTTAATAATTGGCAAAAATATATAAAATTTCTATGATTATAGGCTCGGCAAAGCAGCGATCAAAAAACAAAAACACTCTAGTGTGTCTTCTCATCAAATTATGACTTTAAAAGGAATATTATTGATTTGGTTTCTCTTCGTCTTCTTCTACTACTTCTTCGTCTTCTTCTTGTCCCTGTTTTTCTTTTTTTCAGTCTATAATTTATATTGTGCAAGTATTTATAGATTTTAATCGTAAAACTTCTTCGCAACATGTGTGATGAGTTTCATTTTCATGGTGTTGTTGTTGTTGTTGTTTTTGTGAATTTTATTACAGTAAAAATTTCACACCTTTTGGCAAATTTGTCAAATTGAGTTGATTTTTGAATTTTTAGCGTTTTGACAACACCGATAACAACAAGAACAAATACAAGAAGTATGAAATCAAAATGAAAACTTAACTTGAACTTGGAGAAAAATATTATTTAACATGTACAACTCGTATGTTTAACGAGGTACGTGATGGACATATTCAACCACCGCAACCAACACCATCACCTCCATCTCCATCGTCATCGTCATCATCCGCCAACCACCATCCATTTAGTAGACATCCAAACCAATCAACCAAACACCCATCCATCCATCCGCCGAATCAATACAATCGATACCGTATTTTTGCCTTTTCAATTCAACACCACCTCACTTCACTTCACTTCACTACACTGCAATACAATGCAGTGCAATTCATTCTTCTTCATTCATTCATCCATTCATACATTCATTGTGTTATCGATTTTTCGTTTTTCTTTTTCGATTTTTTTTCTACATTGTTTTGTCTCATTTCATTGGTATTGTATTTTTAGCTAAAAATCAAATATTATTGTTGTAGTTGTTGTTGGTATTATTTATTATATATTTTGTTGTTGTTGTTACCTAAAAGCCAAAAACTTAACTTAAAAAACGTAGGAAAACGCAATTGTGTGTGCAGAATGAATATCGCAAAACCTGTCCCAAGTCCAAGAAAACACATTCGTTCCACTGCCACTGTTTTGACAAACTGTAGATGACAACTGTGTTGTGGATGGAAGATTGCTGCCTGAATGACTGTGTTGAATGAGTGAGTGTCTGCTCCGTACTTGTACTCGTACTCGTAACTCGTAAAAAGTTGCGTGTGAAAATATCCATTTCAAAAGATACGTGATTTTTATTCCATTCCATGCCCAATGGCTTGAGTTTATTAATCTTTTTTCGATAATTTTTTTGTGTTTTTTTCTCTTTCCTTTCTCCTACAATTTTAAGTTTCGATTTGGCATACAAACGCAAAATAAATTCGATTGATTTTGTACACAAAATTTAGTTTTTAATTTAAATTAAAAAGGAAAACTAACTATACGACAGGGAACAATTTACATTTTAGAAAATTAGAAAATATTATATTAGAGGACTATGTAACCGTAATCGAAATCATATTTTCTTACTTTTGATTCACCAATAGTCTCTAAATGTAATGCAAGTTTCATTCTCTTACGCTTAAAGGCTTTTTTTGAGCGTTCGGACTGCAAATGTACAAATCCTGAAAATTCTGATTTTTGCCTCGTCGTAATTTCAAAGTTTATATTTTCTTCAAATAAAAGCCGACTACTTTTCTATCACTCAAGCTTTTTCTCATTATCTTTTTATTACCGTTATAGTTTAACAGCATTGTTACACTAATTAATTTCACTTTGTTCTTACACCAACGACAATAAAACAAATTGGAAGTCCTTGACCAGAATCCTGGAGAATACTCGTCATAAGACTTTTCTAAGATTTTTTTTAAATCGGGTGGTAAAGGCCAGTATCGCCAGACATTGCACTTTCCCTTTGTAGACATAAATGTAACAGACAGTATAACATCGAGTCTTATATTTGCTTAGGTCAAATCCCAACTGGTTAATGAAATTTCCTGGCCTGTATAACGCCTACTCTCTCGGCGCCCGAGTCTATACTATCAGGCAGATAAACAGACTATATAAGTATTTTTCCAATCGTTATAATGTAGTTTGTGAGTTGAGTTCTCCTCGTAACTATTTGCAAAGCTCACATGGAATGCTAACAGTAGTCCCAAAGTACTCTTTAACACTTAACCGATTCGACAACATATTGCACATATGCCTCATAACGAAGTCGCCGTAGTCTAGAGGGTAGTGTGTTGGCTTATTAGACCTGATACCACGGTTCAAAACCCAGGTCAGACATCTCCACAACAAAATATGAAAAAATATTTCTTCGGCGACTTCCTCTCAAAAGATTTCTGGCAAAAACTGTGAGAGTAAAACCAAATTTCCATGAAAAGTTTTCCTGTCGTCCGGTATCAACTTTAGACTGTAGATCACGCCACCCATGTATAAAATTAAAACACACAACAGAAGTGGTGTGAGAAGCTAAGTCGTAATCCTGAATGAAGGTATGTAATAACCCATTATATATGTATGTATGTATGTAGTAGAAGCTCAATACCGCCAGACATTGCACTTTCACTTAGTATATATAGATATAACAGACAGACCATATAACATCGACTCTTATATTCGATTCGGTCAAATCCCTACTGGTTAGTGAAATTTCTCGGCCTCTACAACGATTACTCTCTCGACACCATGACCTATTCGACAGCATGTTGCATATTAACCTTATAATGCAGTCGCCATAGTCTAGTATACTACTCCAACAAAACGGAACATAAAAAATATTTCTCCGGTGATTTCCTCTCAGCAGACTTTTTGCGAAAACTCTGAGAGTAAATAGAAAATCGCCATGAAAAGTTTCACAAAAATCTGTCGTTCGGAGTCGATTTTAAACTGTAGGTCCTGCCAGTTATGGATAAAACGATCACAAAAAACATAAGTGATGTGAGAAGCTAGGTCGTAATCCTAACTGAAAGGTTGTAATGATTAATTATATTATGTATCCTTTTTGCAGTGTAAACGTAAACGGGTTTCCAATAATGACTTTCGAAATGTGACACTTGATAACGATCATCTTGTTGAAGCTACATCTGTCGAATTAGTTGTCATTTATTCAATCTGCTTTGACAAATCATCATGGACGGATATAGTAATTGACATCACAGCGACTTATATTCGCTGAATGGGATATAATTTTCATCGAAAAACTATCCTCAACGATGAGGCCTATTTATGGATGAATGAGTACGTAAACAAACAAGTTTTTCAAATTTTGAACGATACTAATCCACATGAGATCTAAGGCACAGTTCGATGTGAATTTTAGGCTGACGGCACATCGGTTCATATTTCTCTGAGAACGACATTGGCCATCCCATCACTGTCAACGGTGAGCACTGTAGGTCAATGATTACCAACTTTTATTTGACCTGGCTTGGATGATCTAAACACTTGCTTAGGCCACATTAGACATTCTTTACGAACGATTCATGGACATTGTCTAACGTGGTAATGGTAAGAACTGGTTAGGTGGTTACCGAGATCGTGCAGATGTACAATAATAAGCCGTGGTCTAATAGCTGGTGTGTAGGCTTACTAGATGTAAAGCCCAGGACAAACATCTTCAGCTAAACGAATTATGAAAAAATATTTCTTCGGCGACATTCTCTTAGCTAGGAAAAATTCTGGGAGTAAATAAAATTGCCATGTAATGTTTCTCAAAAATCTATCGTTCGGAGTCGACTTTAGACTTTAGGTCCACATTCATGTATAAAATTAACACACATAACATAAGTGATGTGAGAAGCTAAGTTGTAATCCAAACTGGAGAGTTGCAATGACCATTACGCTGCAAACCACAACGGTACCCAAAGCCAACACAGCTTATGCCATCGATCAAATTCATTTATGCATCTGAGTCGTGAAAAATTGAACATTTTTAGTTCATCTGTATCAATACGTCTTGATTAATTGATTTCAGGAGCTTGCATTGTTCATTTGTTATGAACTATGGGTAAGGACAGGCTTTAATCACTTGATTTCAGATAGTCAGCTTGATACATAAGATTCAGAAGAGCCACTATCGATATATGAGCCTTGACGCTGTTCTGATAGAATACGAAGCCTTTTCCATTGTCTCTAGTTATTGAGGATTGGTTTTCTCAAATGAAGTAATTCTACTTCTGAGCTTAACATATCACACTAGGCAAGCACCAGAAGAGACATAACCGTTATGGGTAGCAACAGGGGATAATCACTTGATTTCAGATCCGGTCTATATGGTCAAGTTGATGCATTAAACCCTCATAGTTAAAATTCAGAAGAGTCACTATCGATGTATATGGCTTGATGTTGTTCTGATGGAATTCGATTGTCGCTACTCATGGAGGATTGATTCCCGCAATTGATTGATTCACACTAGGTAAGCACCAGAAAGTAAGTAACCAGCAAATCTTTGATTTTTTTTTTTTTTTGAAAAGTAAAGGGCTATCCATTTCGTGGTTTCAAAAGTATGGGAATGGAATTCGACATCTGTCAAACTAAGTTGTCAAACCAATTTTTTTCTTTTCAGTTGAAAGTCTGACATTGACGAAAATGGATCGCTTAACTATCACACAACGCATAAAAATTATCAAAACCTACTACAAAAATTGTTATTCTGCCACAGCCACGTATCGAACAAAATTTTCTTCAGCGATGAAGCACATTTCACACTCGGTGAGTATGTTAATAAACAAAATTGTCGTATTTGGGGTTCTGAGAATCCTCAAGTAATTGAAGAGAGGCCATTACATCAAGAAAAAGTCACTGTTTGGTGTGCTCTTTGGTCCGAAGGTGTGATTGGACCTTATTTCTTGGAAAACGACGATGGACCGACTGTCACCGTCAATTCGGAGCGTTATGGTCATATGATAACCGACTTTTTTTTTTTGCCTGGTATTGAAGAATACGACTTGGAGAATATGTGTTTTCAACAAGATTTGACACCATTTAACTTTTTATTGTGGGACTACGCGAAAGACCGTGTTTATGCAGATAAACCTTCAACTCTTGAGCACTTAAAAACCAACATTTGTCAAGTTATGGCTGAGATACCGCCCAATATGTGTCAAAAAGTGGTCGAAAATTACCTCAAAAGAATCAATGCTTGCAATATTTCGCGTGGAGGTCATTTAAATGATGTAGTGTTTCACACATAATGTCAACGTTCAAACTTTACAATAAAAACGAAATATCATGAAAAAAATATTTTATATATGTTTTATTTACGTTTCCTTTTGAAACCACAAAATGGATAGCCCTATACAGGAAGTTGAAAATATTTTATATTTTTAATTACGCTTCCTAGCCAATTAAGTGTCTTAGCTATTTACGAGCTAACCAATAGATGGTTATCTGTATTCATTATGTTCGTAACCATTAACATTCAGAAGGTGTTCCAAATTAATGGATTTAAAGAGGATTATTACACCAAAAATCCTTACAATTGTTTTATCAAAAAAACGTAGAAAAAAAAACACAGGAAAAATACACGAAATAAATCCCAAAAAAATAAAATCTTCAAAGGAGAAATAAAATAATAAATACTTAATACGGATTATTTGCACCCTCAAAAAAAAAATTCCGAATAAAAAATGTTACAACAACAACAATAAAAAAATATTGAAAATCCATTAAACAGAAAACACTTGCCAGCAAAAGTGTACATACATGGAAGCCAAAGGCGCAGTATGTAGTATGTAGCACAAGCCTTTTGTGAGGGCAATAAACAAAATTGTAACACTCGACACACAGAATAAATCCGGTAAATTGTACTTCGTAAGTCATATTCGTACTTCTTTTTTTTTTTTATTCCAACACTTTTTTTTTGCAATTGCCCTTATGAATCAATAATAAAGATTTCAATAAAAAAAAGAATGGAATCGCTAGCAAAGTGGTAGAGATTATGCTTTAAGGAAAAGGGTAATAATGCCAAGGCAATAATACAGGGTTCATAAATAAACTTTTTCTTGGCAGATTGCCGCGTTTTTTTATGTATGTGTCCTTTGCCGGGCTGCCGTGTATTTACCCTAAGGATTTGCTTTGTTTTTTTTTTGCGTAAATATTTTGTGGTTTAACAAAAAAAAAAAGACACAAACCGAAACCAAATTCATCTATAATTCATGAACGACAAAAAAAGAAAGAAACTAAGAACACGACAGGCGGGAGTTTTGTTTAGATTTGCAAAACAAACGAAAAGTACGAGGCATAATCAAAAGTGTATTTGCCAAAATTGACAGCCAATCAAAGATAAAATATTTGCATAATATTTTTAGTAAATATGTTTTGATTATAATCATTACATTCACATTCACATACACAATCACATTCATAGAAGAGAACAGAATAAAAGAAAAGAAAATATTTGAATCTGAATTTGTTAAAATTGCTTCATTAGATATGAAAAGATTACGGGTATGCAATGAATAGCAAATGTTTTCTAAAAAAAATATTTAAAATACACTTTAAAAGCCTAGGGACTAAAATAGATACCTTCTAAGCAAGGATGAATTTTAATTTTTATAAAAAAAATTTTTAAACAAAACTTATTACTTTTCACCGTGTCATTTCTTCAGAGCGTAAAGAGAGCACTTCGTGGTCGAATTTATGGATTATTGCCTGAGAAAGTGCTTTTGTCTTGACCAAAAGCGATCCATATTAAATCGATCCATATTAAATCAACCCAATAATTTGATAAAATACTAGCCATTAACAAATGGTGCCGTGCTTTATTTAGCAAAATCCCCCGCTATTCCGTTGTCTAACAGAGGCTGCCTTCCAAAATGTATCAATACAAAGTTTGTATGCAGTTCTACTACGGTATATAAACTATGTAGATATGCAAAGTAACCAAACAATGCATAACTATAAATCCGATGCCTGATTGATTTTTTACTGTGTTAAAAATACACATTGACGACGTTTTGAAATAGAATACATTGTATATATTTTGTACGGCGGCATTATGAAACACGATATTTTGTTCAAACACAAAGCAACTAACATTTTGGAAGGCAACCAGATCATTGAGAAGAGTCAAGTGAAAGATGCGTGTTGACAAGAACAGTGTTGCCACTTCAACAAAGTCACGGGGTTATTGAGACACCCTAGTATGAAAGTTACTCTAAATGTTCATAAAAGCATACATAAAGCAATTTACTTCAAAAAATATATTTCACCAGATCAACAGTGTAGAGTAAGCTTTTATGCTGATTTGCCCGAATTTTAGTTTAGAAAGAGTTAAGTTAGGTTAGGTTAGAGGACGTGTACTAGTCAATTAAGACAAGTACAGTACCCGGAGGTCGAATTGTCCCATTGTACAAACGTCCTAGTTTCTCACACCAATTATGTTGTGTGTGTTAATTTTTTATATATGAGTGGTGGGACCTACAGTTTAAAGTCAACTCCAAACGACTCATGGCAATTTTATTTACTCTCAGAAGCCTGGCTTTACGTCTAATAAGCCAACACACGGCGACTTCTTAGAAAGAGTTACAACGTAGCCTTTATATGCAAAGATCAATGGCTTCAGATATAATGTAAAGACCTCCTATTATGAACTTTAAAGTTACTAAACCGGGAACATAAGTATTCAGCACTCCAAGGTTAAACAAACTCCAGGTTAAACATTTCGAACAAAACGGAATATAAAAAAAACATTTTTCTTCAGCGACTTTCTTACAGCAAATATCTGACAAAAACTCTGACCCCCAAGCCAATATAATTATCACAGATAATGTTCATTCTAGGCAACGAAATACGGTGACTTTATACCCTTAGAGCCTGCTGTAGTGCAGTTAACACATTCTATGTTGAAAAGTCTTGATTAAGTGATATGAAACAAAACTAAAAATGGAGTAAAAACCGAATACTTGTTCTGACCGAAGAGACGAGATAATCGTTTTCTTAATAAGACTCGAGTAGATGTTACAACATAGTGCTTACATCCTTAAACCGTCAGCAGTGTACGCAACCATAGCAGAGTATTCACGTGGGGGGCAATTGTTTTGCGAGATTAGACCTCAAAACATTTGAAATCATCAGAGCCTCATCTGAGTTCACACAATTATTACTTCTTCTCCAAAGGAGCATCAGTCTGCTCTACCATTGTGGTGCTTGATATCATAAGGAAGTTTGTTCAGTAAAACGAAGAATTTGATAGAGTTCTACACTGAAGTCGCCGTAGTCTAGTAGGTAGTGTGTTGGTTTATTAGATGTAAGGTCATGGTTCAATTCTCAGGGCAGACATCTGCAACAAAGCGAAATATGAACAAATGTTTCTTCGGCGACTTCCTCTCAGCAGATTTCTGGCAAAAAATCGGAGATAAAAAAATTCCCATGAAAAGTTTCTCAAAAATCTGTCGTTTAGAGTCGACTTTAAACTGTAGGTCCCGCCACTCATGTATAAAATTAACAAACGCAACATAAGTGGTGTGAGAAACTAGGCCGTAATCCTGACTGAAGGGTTGTAATGACCAATTATGTATGTATGTTCCGCCACCCATGGATAGAATTAACACAAACAACATGAGTGGTGTGAGAAGCTAGATGGTAATTCTGACTAAAGGATTGTAGAGACCATATAATCAATTAAGAATTATTAAGGCTCCAAAACATCGATACTTTAAAAAATTAAACTTCCATAGTGCATTTTGTCTGTATTCTATTCCCTCGACTCATTAGAATACGTAGGTCAGATGCGAGGCCCTGAAGTAGGGGTTAGAGCTATCATTTGCAAAAGTGTAGATATAAGTGTATCTTAAAAAGAGAGAAAATATAAGTAACAAAGTCCTTATAGAACTGCAAAGACAATTCGTTCAATGAGGATATTTTTTGATGCATACATAGAACTTTCTCTGTTACAAGGATGGACCAATAAGTGAGTTGGACTTTGAATGAAATACAGATTTTTTAAATAATCTGGGAGCTCTGTAAGGTTTCTATAATTTCGTTATAACAAAAGTAATTACCGTTGACGAGGTGTTTGAAAATAGATTTCTTGGGAAATTTCATTATTGGAATCAAATATCTTTGCACCGTGTCATTTATTCAGGGCGTAAAACAATTTGTAGTCGAATTCATGGTTAATTGCTTTGAGAAACTATTCATGCTGCTGAAGAAGATCATGTTTCTTGTCCAAAAGCGATCGTCTTTAAATCCATCCAATAAGTTAATAAAAACACTCGCCATTAACTCAACGTGGATTACACCACATGCATTCCAAAACAATCGTCATCATAACTTTATTGGTTAAGAAATCCACTTCAAACTTCATTGAATTCGTACTAAAAGAAATCCACTGCTTTGACTGCTGGTTGATCTCTCAAATGTGGTTATGAATTAACGGATAGGATGCAAAAATTAGTCCATGTAGTAACTGAAGAACGCCAAACACTTCTACAAAGTTGGGACATGATTGTACAACTATACTGTATGAATTTTCCAATCATTTCTAAATCATGTTTCCTAATTGAAACCACTACCCCTTATAAAATTTCTACGGCTTTCAAAATCTATGTGCAGGCCTTGCGCTGACCAACTTCTTCCTTTTCCCTGATTTTGGTGGAACTTGGTTAGCACAGGGACTGCGGTCACCCGTGGCATCACAACGGGCCGCTATGCGTGCTCAAGTGAGCTTTGTGATAACAGAGCTACCACTCCGATCTAACCTAACCTTCACAATCTTTCACATTTCAATCTTCAATCGGCCAACATTTTATCGGGATTTTTTTCAATTGTTTCGCGAGCGTAGACCTTATGAAATGAACTCCATTCCATCAAAATTTAAAAAAATATCTAAAATGCACTCTTAATTATTTTTGACAATTAAAATGTATCATATTTCAACACCACCAATGTTAATAAGCGGAACCCCATAATTATTTTCAACACATACGGAGTTTTTAATTTAAAAAAAACAAAACTTTTGTTTTTCTTGTGATGATTTGTTTAAATTGTTGCGAGTTTGAAAGAAAAACAAAGAATTATGAAAAGAATAACAAGAGACTTATTTGCACCTTGGGACAAACCTAACAAGGACAATTTACATTTTACACAAACAAATAAATAATTTACGAAAATGTTAACTTCTACCTGCCTCCCTCCCCAGCACTTTCTCATCTCCAACCAACACTACTTTACATTCATAAATATTCCATTTGATTTAGCATCAGCACTCAAAGGAAGAGAGAGGGAGTATGAGATAGTGAGTCTATCAACATTTTAATAAACTTGTAAAGAAATGCGTTTCAAACTGAAGAAAAAGTATAAAATTACACGCACAGAGATAGCAGAAGAAGATACAACAAATAAGGAAGAATGAAGAAGTGGGACTGGAAGATGGGGAAAGAGATTTTTAATAAAAATTATGACGTTTTTAGCCCAAGAAATAAATACTCATTCAAATGCTTTATGATACCAAAAAAAAAGAAAAAAACACCAAAGGACAGACAATACGACAAAACGAAGGAGGGAGGCTGTGTTAGTGAAAAACGTTTGTGATGCCAGTTAATTAATCATTTTTATCCAGTTTCAAAGCATGGAAAAAAAAGCTTGGAGTGGAAATAAATGTCTCCAGAGATAATGTCATCGTAAATGGTTTCGGCAATTTTGTGTAATTTCTTGTGAATTATTAACTTTTATTTGGATTTCTTCATTTATTGCTGAAAAAAAAAAGATTCGTATTTTTTTCTTTCTTGGGGATATGAACAATCCTTATGAAGATTGTATTCAAATATGAAAATATGATACGTCTTTGCTATCTATACAATACTTTATTTACAATAGGCTCTTACGATAAGAGCAATAATTTTGTTTAATATTGGATACAAATTTGTTCCCACGAATCTTTGAAGTAGCACAGCATTCCAACAAATTTTTTGAAAATCTTTTTATCGTGTTTCATCCCTTTAAGCTGGTGGACTTTTTTTCGGTTGTCTGATGGATATATCTTTATATATTTATTCAGAATTACAACCTAACTTCTCACACCACTGATGTTGTATTTGTGTTAATTTTATATATGAGCGACGAGACTTAGAGTTTAAAGTCGACTCCAAACGGCAGATTTTTGAGCATGTTTTCATGGCAATTTTAGAGTTTTTTTTTAAATCTGCTGAGAGGATAAGAAATATTTTTTTCATGATTTCGTTTTGATGTCTGACGTGGGGTGTGAAACAGAGATCAGCAATAAGTATTCAAAAAGATGAGTAGAATCGAATCGTACTCATAATTTCAGATACTTCATGCACTCATACTTATTTTAATATCATGGGATCTCTACTCATATTCAAAGTTTCAAGTACTCATCATAGCCATACTTAACAACACGTATGATGTTGTTGATTACGATTCTCGATGACCCAACATTTACAAGAAGAATCACAAAATAAGTATGATTCGCGTACGAACACTAGAAGGTTGTGTGTTTGCTCTGCTTGCGGCTCTGTCTCTTGCTTATGTGTCCTTTTTCTTTTCTTGTAAATGCAACAACTAAGACTGTACGTTTTGATGAATGATTCGAGTCACTCGAGTCACTCGAGTCACTCGAATCATTTATAAGTATTACAAGAGTATTTTTCTAAAGTGATGAATCTGAATGAGTAGGCTTATGAATCAAACATATTTCGAATGGTATGAGTTTGATGCCAGCGTTGCACGCATACTCATTGCGACCCCTGTACTTATAAATCAACGTTGTAGTGAGTATGAATGTATCAGAAAGTTCAATTTCAATATTGTTGACACACTTATATTCAAAATTTCATGAATGCTTATGAGTAGCGAAAAAACGATTCAATGCTAATCTCTGGTTTGAAACGAGGCCTCACGTCTAATAAGCGAACACACTATCTACTAGACTACGACGAATTTTTTCCCCATAGATCTTATAAGGAGCACAGGATTCCAATAAATTGTGTGAATATATTTTAGTCGTATTATCCTGTGAATGTTTCTTGATATTTCTTTTAATTAGAATGCTTCCATAGCCTGTTACAGTTTACAACTGCGATAGAAGCTTAATATCACGAACAAAAAATAACATCTCTCTCTTGACACACTCTTTCCCCATCTTATGAATTAATGTAATCCTGATTGTCCCAGGAAATAAAAGTGTCTGACTTTCATCCTGACACTTTGAATAGGCGGCAGTAATACAATTGAGAGAGAAAAAAAAGTACAGAAAATTTGAATTCAAATACTTGAATACCTACCTGCCTCGGCCTGGCTGTTTTTGGATTGAAGTCATACAATCTCGAATTGCTTTATTACTGCCAGAAAAGTCATTCCTATAGGAATAAAATGGCAACAAAGAAAAACACCTCTCTTCATGTGATTCATCCCCCTGCCCCCCCTGCCAAAAGTCTTAAATCATATTTGGTATGACTTTTTGTGTGTCTGTGACTGTTTCTGTTGGCCTTTTTATAAGGATTTCTTTCTTACGTTTCTGTGATAATAAATTTCAGAAAAAAAATGTACAAAAAAGGCACAAAACATTCTCCCAAAAAAAAAAAATGTACGACAAGAATTATGACTTGTTTGCAGGAATAAAGCAAAAAATACAAAATGACAGAGAGGTAGAGAAAGAGGAAAAAGAATATGTTTTATTGTTGTTGGGCGTGTGATACATAATCAGAATAAAAGTGTATTTATGGAAATTAGACGAGTGTTCTTTCATTCTTTCATTCTTTCAAATTGTTATTGTTGTACTTCTTTTAAGTGCTTATATGAGCAGGAGAATTTAAGTTTTATTTCTGGGTAAATAAAATCCGCATTCATCGAGGCAGGTTCTTTCCATATTATTTGGTTTTACAGAAAATTAAAAGTAAAAATCTTAAATTGCCGAATTTTTGGCGAAGTTTATAGACTTCATAGTCTATTCACTACCAAATTGTAAACGGATTTCGCTACGAATTAGAAATATGAGATCTTTAGACAAGAAACTCAAGATGTGGAACTGCCAATCGATACCGAATAGGTGGGTAATATATAATCGGGAGAAATTTTGTTTTCATTACATCATACATACATAAATGCATAATTGGTCATTACCATCCTTCAGTCAGGATTACGCACACCACAAAGTCGACTCCGAAAGACAGATTTTTGAGAAACCTTTCAACGCAATTGTATTTACTCTCAGCGTTTTTGCCAGAAGTCTGCTGAGAGGAAATCGTCGAGGAGATGTTTGACCTGGCGTTTGAAAGGTGGCCTTACGTTTGAAAAGCCAACACACTACCTACTAGACTAAAGCGACTTCAAAGCAACTTATCCTATTCAAATTCCCTCTAAATAACTTAACTAGGAAGCCTCTTGTTCACTGACTTCCCAAAGATAATATTGTAACCAATGAAACCATGAGTGGCGCAGCATCTTTTGAAAAAGATCAGAACTCAATGAGCAAAGTTCCTAACCACTAAACCCAGCAGAATTACAACGTTAAAATTTCATTGATTCTAGACAGTGAAAGATGGCAACCCTAAAATTCTAGAACCTGCTATAGTAGATCTCATTAGTTGCAATTGAAAGTAATAATATTAAGAAGAAGGTGAAGAGGAAGGGGAGAATGCTGTAAATATTACTGTGGACTTTACCCATTGAATTTCTAATTGGAATAGGCATTGTGCCCGAACAACAATCTCATAATATTACAATATGAATACAACGAGTGGGTTAAACCTATAATACATATTTTAATGTATTTAACTTTAGTTTGGCCATTGCAAATTGAACTGGTAATGTCTTAAAATATCTAGTTCACTCCTATGCCGCTTCACGGCATTACAGGCATTTCCCAATTGAAATCCGAATTTTTTTATGTTTGGAGAAATTTGTTAAACTTGTAAGGGACCCCCAAAATAGAAGCTGTTTGAAGAATTAGACTCGTTGCTATGATAGTAAAATATTAAGAGGTTTCTGTTTTCCCCCAATAATCTATTCAGGAAGTACAGTGTTTCCTGAACCCTAAAATATCCACCTTCTCCCTTACAGTGACTAGCAACATTAAGGGAGAGAGTAGAGTTTAAGGATATTAGATTTGATTTAATTTATACAGTAAAAGGAAAAATTTCAGCATGAAAACCAATCGAACTAGTATGGAAGTAACAAACTTAACTGTGAGGTTTTCGAGAACATGTCCCCTTTTCATTCAGTGATTACATTACATCTATTTACTTCCCTCGATGACATTACGTTAAAGTATCGATAAAACAGTGAAACACAACTCACGTTGCAGCGGTGTTCTAACCAAACATTAGAGATTCGCACCCTACTGTGAAAACCTTCGTTCTCACCTATACCAGGCCGAGAAGTTGTAGACGACGAGGCACAGGTCCATATAAGGGAGTTGTATGGAGTTGTAGGGGTGTTCTAACTAAACAGAGTTTCGCACCCTACTGTAAAAACCTTCGCTGTCGCCTGTACCCGGTCGAGAAGTCATAGACTTCGAGGCACATGCCCACATTAGGGCCCAATTTCAACAGAATATAACTTTGTGTTGCTAGTAAAGAGAGATTAGACGTTTTTTATATTCTCTTAAAAAATACAGAAATTTGAATGAATGAAATCTCTGAACACTACATTCTGGTTTCAGCGAATTACGACACTGCAATGGATTTCCAGATCCAGAGCACAAATTTCGGACTCAAAATTAATTTTTAGGACTTTTATTGACGCTTGGAGAGGTGATTAATGTGTTGCTACTACGGAGCTTAGGTCTTGACAGATGTACAGAGGAATTTATTTCCATATCTGGCATTTCATATGGTAGTTTAGAGCTGATTACTCATGATACCATAGGCTCAACGATAGGAAATATGGTGGCTAAGAAATGTAGATTTTATGTATTGTATAACGGTAAAGCTATGGCTAACCTGCATTATATTTTCTTAGAATAGATTTTCTCTAGCTATGTATTGGCTACAAAGAAGGCAATTGATCACTTACCGATTACGAATACTGGATTCTGTGTGAAGTTTAAAGTCTCTTAAACAGATGAACAAGGTTGTAATTCTCTGCAATTCTCTTGTTATTTTCGTATTTGGACTTAGAAAGGTAGTTAAGTTACACGGCAATTATGGAATTACTTTCCAATTTCATAAACCTGAAAAAATTACAAAAAAAAATTATAATCAATAGCTGACTTGTAGAGTGATTGTAGGAATGGTTTCCTATTATTTTGTAACCCTAAAGAACATATTGACATAAAGAAGTTTAAATTATTGCTCTACCTTCTACCCCCAAACTTCAAAATAATGCATTCGGAATACATTTTCAAAGTTTCGTAACTGAGTTCAAAAGGTCATAATAAAGCTTAACATCAAATAAAATATTTATAAACGACAATCATAAAAATAATAAAAAGGAGATCAACTTTGAAAATGAAAATGCAAACGAAATGGTTGGCCATTTAAACTTTAACGTTTATTTTATACAGCAACACAGTACAATACACAGTACGACGACAAGACAGTGGAAATAAAATAAGAAACACAAGGACTTAGCGTGGAGATAAGATGCATAAGTAAGTCATAAGGATGTGAATGACCAGTAATTGTGGTTAAACACAATTCTAAGGGTATATAACAGGATACCAAGGAAATAATGGTCAAGGAACAGTAAATAAAACACACATGGACAATTGTAAGAAAAGTAAAGGAAGTAATAAAAGATGCTTCGTATACATGAATACGAGTACAAAAAAAAATTGAACAGAAAAAAAAAGAAAATAAAAATACAGTGGTATTCCGCTTTAACGAATCTGCTTGTTATCAGGGCTATTCGTTAAAGTGAATTGTTCGTTATAATTCTTGGTTAAAAAAGAAAGGCATCCTTTATTTTATTTCAAACTCAAAGTATATGTAGTATTATTAGTATTTTGCTACGAAAGTTGTGCTCTTTCTTTACAGTGAATGTTTAGTTAACAGAAACTAATAAGATAACAGAATTGTAAAGTTTATTATCGAATAGAAACGCAAGTCATCGAACAAAAAGAATGGAAGTTATCGACCAAAAAAATGCAAGTCATCGAACAAAAAGAATGTAAGTTATCGACCAAGAAAATGCAAGTCATCGACCAAAATTTCCAAATCATCAACCAAAATTTTCAAATCATCGAATAGAAAAATGCTAGTCATCGGCAAAAAAATGCACGTCATCTACCAAAAAAAAACGTAGGTCATCGACCAAAAAATGCGTGTCATCAACCGACAAATGCAGGTCTTCGAACAAAAAGCATACAAGTCATTGTCTACAAAAATGCAAATCATCGACAAAAAATGAACGTCATGGACCGATATATACAGGTCTTCGAACAAAAAGAATGCAAGTCATCGTGCACAAAAAAGAAAAATGAAAATCGTTGGAAAAAAATGTACGTTATCGACAAAAAAATGCAAGTCATCGACCAAAAAAGCAAGTCAACTACAAAAAGACGCAAGCCGTCGACCAAAAAAAAAATGCAAATCAGCGATCAAAAAACGCGAGTCATCGACCAAAAAATGCAAATCATCGATCAAAAAACCAAATCAACTACAAAAAAAAAAAACGCAATTCATCGACCAAAAAAATGCAAATCATCGACCAAAAAAAAAAAGGCATCTACTAAAGATAATGCAAGTCATGGACCAAAAAAAATGCAAATCATCGACCAAAAAAAAAAGCGTCAACTACAAAAAAAAAAAAAAAACGCAAGTCATCGACCAAAAAAATGCAAATCATCGATCAAAAAAAAGCAACTCATCGACCAAAAAAATGCAAATCATCGACCAAAAAAAAAACGCAAGTCATCTACCAAAGATAATGCAAGTCATCAACCAAAAAGAAGCAAAATTAGAAGCCATTAACAAAAAGTGCAAGTCATTGACAAAAAAGAAGGCAAGATATCGACAAATTTTGCCCGCTTTATATAACGAATTTTTTTACAAATTTGAAGTAAACAATGAACTGCGAGGTCTATATCCGTGGTCCCAAGTAAGGACCGACCGTAACAAAACTTATTTTAGAATGCTTGAGACTATGAGTATCTAGTCTACTAGGTCCATTTTGTTTTTGTCCGATTTTGCCCGATTTTTATAGAAAAATTCTTTTTTTTTTTGCTAATTTGAAAAAATGCTAGCTTCGTCGCCTATATCTCCAGACATAAGTAATGCCCGACCGTAAGGAAACCAAATAACAATCGTCTA
Source organism: Sarcophaga variegata (assembly GCA_932273835.1). Classification (NCBI taxonomy): domain Eukaryota; kingdom Metazoa; phylum Arthropoda; class Insecta; order Diptera; family Sarcophagidae; genus Sarcophaga; species Sarcophaga variegata. The sequence continues at coordinate 64,387,080 of OW026362.1, forward strand.
ATCAGGAGAGCACCAGACCGTACTCATCGTCATTGATTCGCATTAAGCTCCGAGATTTTAGTTACGTAATTCTGACACATTCAGCGCCTAGGCCTCTCCTGGCATCAATTGATTAGCACCGGTTCTTGTCCGAGGTAAACAGGGTTTTGGAGAAAATTTCGCAGCAATAGAAGCTTGTATAAATTGGTAGTCTCAGATTGTTTGCCAAAGGGCAAACAAGTTGTCAATCAAATTGCTTTTCATTTGACTTGGACAAGATAAATTAATTGTATTGTAATAAGAGAGCTGACCAAACAACACGAAATTATTTGTTCCCCTAACCAATATTATATTGTGTCAAGGTAAAATAAAAGTGCTCTCCTTATACCATACAATTGTAGTTTTTATTTGTTTATATCTTATATGGCTAACGGTAATTGTATTAAAAACAAAAATTCAAAAGGTCAAAATCTTAAGACATAAGGAGGATAATGGCAATAAAAACAGCAGGAATAGTCAAACACTTGACAGAGGCTTTCTAGAGGTCGGCAAATAATGTAAACGACTGTGGATGGGGTAGTAAAAGAATAGGCAGTACAATGGCACTCATACAGCTGATGATGATGATGATGATGACGAGGGGTTCAATAATGTTTTATTTGTTTAAACAAAAATAAACCTGTATTGCCATACACATACACACACACAGATATGTACATATATATATGTATAGTAATAATTTAATACAACTTGGGAATACCTCATCGATCATAAAAATGCTCATAAAAATAAAAGCAAAACGAAAGCAAAAAAAAAAAGGAAGAAGAAGAAAAGAAAAGCAAAAAATGTGCACAAATGCAAGTTTAACATGATTATCACACTTATGACTAGAAAAACATACACACATATGTACTCATGTCATTTCACTTTCATGCTCATGTGTTAAGGATGTCTTAAAGTATTCTTTGTATTTGCACTTCAAACAGGACCTTCTACAAACAACCACTTTGAATTCTTAATGATTGAAGCAAAAAGAGTAGAAAATAATTCGTAAACAAAACGAAAAGTTGTAAATTATAAAAAGTGTCCGAGTGTTTTTATAGAGCAAATGCCTCTCAAAAAAAGGCAACTTTTACTCAAACCTATATTGGCAAATTTATGTATATGTGGTGACCGATTGCTAAAAGTATTGCAACAGTCCTGATTAATTAATTAGAAATAGTAAAATTTGAAAAGCGTAGCTCTGCAACATTGACTTTGTATGTACGAGATATTTGAGTCTGCAGTCAAGAGTATTAAGCACTAGACCACGCCATCACCAACGACTTCCAAAAGTATTCGTTATTTTCTGAAGCCCCTCATGCTGTTTGAGTTATTCTCGTTTTCACATACACACCTAATTGATCATTACAACTCTTTAGTCAGGATTACAACCTAACTTCGCACACCACTGATGTTGTGTATTTTAATTTTATACTTGAATGGCGGAACCTCCAGTTTTAAGTAGATTCCGAACGACAGATTTGTTGGGAAACTTTCCATTGTAATTTTATTTAACTCTGGCTGCCTTCCAAAATGTTAGTTGCTTTGTGTTTGAACAAAATATCGTGTTTCATAATGCCGCTGTACAAAATATATGTATACAATGTATTCTATTTCAAAACGTCGTCAATGTGTATTTTTAACGCAGTCAAAAAGCAATCAGGCATCGGATTTATAGTTGATGCATTGTTTGGTTACTTTGCATATCTACATAGTTTTTTATACAGTAGTAGAACTGCATACAAACTTTGTATTGATACATTTTGGAAGGCAGCCTCTCAGAGTTTTTGCCAGAAATCTGCTGAGAGGAAGTCCCGAAGAAATCTATTCTATGGGAAGAATATAGGCTCAACAAAATATCTTCGGATTATTCTCGCCATTGTCGTATTCTTAATTTGACCTCAGCCTTGTACCGTCATTCTATTCCCGACATTCCATGTCGACTTGTCTCCTCTAATTATTGGCGAATCTTCCTGTCCATAGAGGTTCTAATCTGTAACAGTTTGGCTTATGCCGTCATCGGGATTCAGTAGCATGCATTCAATCTAGTCGCGGTAGTCTAGTAAGTAGTTTGCTGGCTTATTAGATGAAAGTCCGTGGTTCAACTCCGCGGTGAAAAAAATTGTGAGAGTAAAATAAAATTGCCATGAAAAGTTCCTGAAAACCGTCGTTCGGAGTCAACAGTAAATTGTATATCTCGTCACTTGTGGATAATATTAATACACACAGCATTAGTGTTGTGTGATAGTAGGTTGTAATCCTGACTAAAGAATTGTAATAAACAATTAAGTAAGTAAGTAATATTCAATCAATTTTCATTTGGCTCGTCTAATTTCCTGCTGGATTCCTACTTGATTTCCTCTTAATTTCGTTTGATGTTGCATTCCAGCTCACACTGCAATACAAAACTGTTGACCAGACTTTTGAGTTGAATGTCCTGTCTTTAACAATAAGTTGATAGTTAATCAGACAAATATCCACAATGAGATTTTTTATATTCATAGAGGCGAGGCCTGTCCACACCCTTTATAAGATAATCAACGATTTTGAAATTCTTTTTTTTCGCATTGCTTTCGTTTTTCTTGTATTCATTTTCAAATCCGCCCTGAGCCTACATCTTCCAACATATTATTGAGCTCCCACAATATTTCTCAATCTTCAAAGGCTTCTCTTATGACTATGTCCAGAACAATTTTGAATAGTACCGGAATCGTAGCGCTCTTTTATTGCTCGATATATTTCGATTATCCTACCTAATTAGTTAACTCCTGCTGTAAGTATTCGCTCGTACATATTTTATATAAAAATTGCCGAAAAAATACAACAAAAAGTGCAAAAAAAAACTTGCTAATATTACATCATCTGTGGTGATAATTTGAGCTCTTCAAGTATTCTTTAAGTACGGGTAGGGTAGTGTAGTGAAGTTTTCTTTTTTTACATTCTTTTGAGCCGCACACTCACACACATGCATATGCAGTAAGTAAGAGTATACTTTACTCAAACACTTGTATGTCCATTTAATGGTTTCGGACATTTTGATGGTTTTCATCATTGTAAGCATCATTGTTGGTTGATTCAGCTTAAATTGTTTGTGTGTTTGAGTAGAGCGACCTTTATCCTCTAGAGAGAATTCGTTTTTATTTTATGTTTTTGCTTCTCTTTTTCTATTTTTCTGCTCAGAGTGTGGTATAAATATTGATGGAAGGACATCATTGGTTGTTATTATTGCTACTGCTGATGATGATGACTTCAATGATGATTTTGATGGTTTGTCGTCCACTTCTTGCTTGGAAGAATAACATTTACAAACATTTTCTTCTTTTTATATTTTGTTGTAGCATGCCATCATGTATTCTTTCTTTTAAGGATATTCAATGCGAGTATGTGTGTGTACCAGTGTGAATAAGTGTTGAAATTGTTTTGGTAGACTTTACATGCTTGTACTCGTATGCTATATATGAGACACATTTTATGAGGTCCCTTTAGAGCTGACATTGCACGAAAAACTAATTGAATTTGAAAAGTGCTTAGTTGTATGGTATGGCATGGTACACTTGTAATCGTAAAAATGCTGGTCCACATAACATTTTTGTTTAACATTTCTGAGTGCAACTAATTGAAGAAAAGCATTCCATAAAAGGTTTCATTTACATTCGTTTCATTTGTGAAACATTTTACTTAAGAACTGTTATTCAAGAAGCTTTAAGCAGAAGAATTTTTGCCAAGAAATTTTTTGAGTTCAAAAGTAAAAACAGAACAGAAATCTTTGTTTTGAAATAAGAATCTTTTATTTTAAATCCTCTTTAAATAATTTCATAAGTTAGCATAATATACAGCTACAATTAGCCGAACGTTCACGAAACGTACATTCGTTTATGGCATACGAAAATAATGCGAATGCTTACATACATACATAATTGGTCCTTACAATCCTTCAGTCAGGATTACGACCTAGCTTCTCACACCACTCATGTTGTGTGTGTTAATTTTATACATGAGTGGAGGGACCTACAGTGCAAAGACTCCGAACAATAGATTTTTGAGAAACTTTTCATGGCAATTTTTATTTACTGTCAGAGTTTTTGCCAGAAATCTGCTGAGAGGAAGTCGCTGAAGAATACTTTTTTCATACTTTCGTTTTGATGTCTGACCTTTGGTTTGAACCCTGGCTTTACGCCTAATAAGCCAACACACTACCTACTAGACTACGGCGACTTCTTACTGAAATTATATTCCGGTTGGGTGGGTAATCGTTCTCATTCGCTTCAGCATATTAGAAGCGAACGTACGTTCAGTTTAGTTTCCTGAACGTTTGGCTAATTATGGCTTTAGACATTTTTAGCGAATGGTCGCTCTGTTTAGACTTGCTAAGAAACGCTCTTTTGCTATCTTGTCTACTGATTAGCCAGGAGAAACTCGTTTTTTCTGGTATATTGCGGTTTAGGCAATATACTGCAACTGTCATTTACGCTTACGAATTGACTTGTTATCTTTTCCCTTAAACAATCACAGACATGTGTCCACTTATCACACGATTGTGTTTGTAATAACTAGGGTCTGATCCCTTAAAATGCAAACGGCTGAGTAATATGAGTCAACTACTTTCAAATTCTATTGCACTTTCGATCTCTGATCAGCCAAAGTTGGGTATAGAGACCTGAACCAGGCGTTCAGGACGTTCGTCATCTGCCGTTCTTGTACAGCAACAATTAATTTCAGTAAAACAGCGGTCCTGACATATCTAATGGAATGGTCAAAGAACGGATTTACCTTAGCAGTGCGGATAGTTCCTTAATTCAAAACACTCTGAGGGGTTTTTTGAATCCCTTTGACGCCCTTGTAGAACTAGAACTAAAGAAGTTGATGGTGCAACGCTTAATATAACAACGAAATCTCCCGATATTCTGCTGTCTAAGTCAAGTAGGAGACGGGGTCCCACAGGGTTATTGGGACACCCTAGTATCAAAGTTACTCTTAGTGTTCATGAAAGCACACACAAAAAGCAATTTACTTCAAAAATATGTATGTTTCACCAGATCAACGCTGTAGAATAAGCTGTTAGGCTGATTCGCCCGTCCGTTTTAGACGCTTTAGAGAAGAGTTACTACGTTGCCTATATGTAGACGCAACGAACGATGGCTTCAGGTATGATGTAAAGATCTCCTATTATAAGCTTTAAAGGTACCAAACCGAGAGCATAAGTATTTAACTTTCCACTGATTCTTTTCAAGAGCCATTATAATTTTAGTCATTTGATGTAAGGTCGCGATTTAAACTCCAGGCTAAACATTTCGAACAAAACGGAATATAAAAAAAAAATATTTTTCTTCAGCGACTTTCTTACAGCAAATATGTGACAAAAACTCTGACCCCCAAGCCAATACAATTATCACAGATAATGTACATTCTTAGAGCCTACTTTAGTGCAGTTAACACATTCTAAGTTGAAAAAGCTTGCTTAACTGATATGAAACAAAACTAAAAAAGGAGTAAAAACCGATTACATTTTTTGTCTACTTGTTATGTCTGATTGAAGGGACGAGCTAATCGTTTCCTTAATATGACTCTAGTATATGTTACAACATAGCAATCACATGCTTGAACCGAGAGCCTTAGTAGAGTATGCATGTGGGGGAATTATTTTGCGAGTTTAGACCTCAAAAGAGGCGTACTCACAGCATCATCAGAGTACGCACTGTTATCTATTGTTATCTATACTGTTATTGTTACTCTCGAGAGTAACATCTATCTGCTCTACCACCCTGCTGTCTGATATAATAAGGAAGTCTGTTCAGTAAGATGAAGAATTTATTAGAGTTCTTCATTGATGTTGCAGTAGTCTAGTACGTAGTGTGTTGGCTTATTAGACGTGAAGCCACAGTTGAAACCCCAAATCAGACATCTCCAACAAAACGAAATATAAACAAGTATTCCTTCAGCAACTTCCTTTCTGACAAAAACTCGGAGAGTTAATAAAATTGCCATGAAAAGTATCTCTTTAGACTGTAAGTCTCAGCAAGCATGGATAGAATTAGCAGACACAATATGAATGAAGTCGAGGTAGTCTAGTAAGTAGTGTGTTGGCTTATTAGACGTAAAACCAAGGTTCCAGGCCAGACATCAAAACAAAATACAAAAAGTATTTCTTCGGCGACTTTCTCTCAGCAGTTTTCTGGCAAAAACTCTGAGAGTAAATAAAATTGCCATGAAAAAGTTTCTCATAAATCTGTCGTTCGGAGGCGACTTTAAACGGTAGGTCCCGCCACTCATGTATAAAAGTAACACACACAACATAAGTGGTGTGAGAAACTAGGTCGTAATCCTGACTGAAGGGTTGTAATGTCCAATTATGTATGTATGTATGTATTCATCACATTGCTCCTATTGAAAGCAGTTCAAATTCCTTCGAGTCGACTCTTATATGCAAGCTGATTATTATATAATTTACGACACAGTACTTGTGTTGAAAATGAGCCTGAACAAGTTTCTATAACCACAACAATGGCCTGACAGTGCACCCAACGGAGACCAACTGACAATAATACGAAGACTATTAGAAGTTTAAATATTTTTCTCTATTTTTTTCAATAGATTTTCAATCAAAAAACAAATTTCAAAAACATTAAAAAGACAATACGAGAGTCACCATGACATCTCCCGTAACTCGTAACTTATGGATAAAATTAACACACACAGCATAAGTGATATGAGAAGCTAGGTTGTAATACTGAATGAAGGGTTGTAAAGACCAGTTGTGCTATGTACATATGTATATAGGAATGGAATAGGAATAATGTATTATGCATGGATTATGTATAGGGACGCAGTTCAAACCCCTGGTAAGACAAAACAAAATGCCAGAAAAACTTTTTTAAAGGTATGTCAGAGGCGCAACTGTAAACTGTAGGTCCCACCACTTATGGATAAAATTAACACACACGACATACACTCAACCACAAAAGTATACATACGGTTAACAACTTTCCTCGATTTTAACCAATCCGTTTTCGTTGAAAATCTTTATAATTGTCTGACATCTTTCTTCGATTTTAAGACGGTCTTTTACATTGGTTCAGAAATTTGTGAAATTTGTTAATCGTATGTATATATCTATACTTTTGTGGGCCTGTGCAGGGCCACAATTCAGTTTAATTTCAGAAATTTTTTAATCAATGCAAAAGACCGTCTTAAAATCGAAGAAAGATGTCAGACAATTATAAAGATTTTCAACGAAAACGGATTAGTTAAAAAATTTCTGAAATTTGTTAACCGTATGTATACTTTAGTAACTGTGTGTAAGTGGTGTGAGAAGCTAGGTTGTAATTCTGACTGAAGCTAAGTAACATACAACAGTTCGTAAGCTCTCCACCTTTAACGAATTTTTCAAAAATGGCTGTCCTTTATAAATAATTTTTTTTTTTAATGAATTTGAATTAAGTTTGTGCATTATGCATGGAAATCTAAAAAATTTTCAAAATAAGAATTCAATAATAAAAACAGAAAATCGAAAAAATACAGGAGAATTGTACAAAAGAATTTTCAGAAAATTTCAATTTGAAAAGAGAACCAAAACAAGAGTTTTCAATAATGAAAAGAAAAAGGAAGTGTATAGAAGCAAACAATTTTAAATCCTTAAAGACAATATTGGCAACAGCAATAACAAGCATAGAAAATGTATTTTTTTTTTTTGCAAATAGAAAGAGAGAGAGACGGAGAAAAAAACAAAGGAGACGGCAAAATCAAGCCACATGTCGCATACAGATGAGAAACAAATAAGAAAATCAAATAGAGAGGAGGTAAACTCTAAAGACCAATGAAGAAAAATACGGCAAAAATTAAACCTTTGGGATGATAATGAAGGCAAAGAATTGCAGAGACTACCATCTCTAATAGAAAAACATTAGCATTTTAATATTTTGTTGTTGTTGCCGTTTTTGTTGCTTTTAATAATAATAAACACCTTGTCTGTATTGAAAATAGAAAAAAAGAGATGCCATGGCATTCTATTATTGAAATTGATTGAAAAAACTTTTTGTTTGATAAGAAAGTAATTTTAACACAAAAAATGGTATGCGGTATAGGATAGGAGCCTTATCCCATTTTTTCAAAGTTTTTTTTAGAGTGTTGAGATGTTAAATTTTTAATGAATGAAAAGAGCACTAGCAAGTGCCATGACAAATAAAGCAGTTGGTAAGGAGATATCATTGCCAGCACTAGCAAAGCAAAGTGATGTTTTAGTATTCATAGTTAATGATATTCAGAGTTTTTGTTTTTTTTTTGTTTTTTTTTTCTTATTTCTCTTATGGTTTCTTTCTTCGTTTTTTTTTACTAACACTTTTGGTTAATAGTAGAAGAGAAATGTACAGCGATGAGTAGGTTTTAGCCAAAGTAAGAAGTCAAGATGTTTATCTCCTATTTTTTTTTTTTTTTTTTTTGTTAGAAAAAAGGAACAGAAACAGAAACTCAAAAGTTGTGATTATTTTAGGCACGCACCACATTTCCGTTTTCTCATCTCTTATTCTTTTTTAAGTTGGGGGTTAATATTTTTTTCTTCTTTTCTATTAAGATTACTTTTCTATTCTATTTCTTGTTGTATTTTTATAAAAAAATTTGTTTCTTTTTTTTATTAGTTTCAGCCGAGGTATTTTTATTTAATTTGTTGTATTTTATATGATTTTATCTCTTGCCATTGCACCTTTTTTAAAACAAAAAAAGAAAAAAAGTTGAAATTTTTTTCAAAATTCCGTGAAGTAAGTTTATTATTTTCCCTTCCATTTGAATAAGATTAAAACGTGTTTGTCATTTTAATTATGAGTGAAATAGATTTTTTTTTTTTTTTCTTCAAATTGTCATCAAAGAAATGAAAATCCTTCTTCTTTTTTCATATCAATAGCTCTGGCGTTTATCAATTAAAACGAAGAAAACAGAAGGCGTACCTCGTACGGCTCAGTTATAATTAAAAGTAGGAAAGGAAATCATAAAATAATTTCGGGAACAACTATTTTATCGGCTATGTAATGTAATAAATCGCCTTTCCAGGTAATAATTTGTAATTTGGTTTTATTGAAAGTCTTTACAACGATTAAATTTTGTTATTTGAAGGCGAAATACAATGAACACGTCTAAGGGTTAACATAAATAACCAAATCAAGTGAAATATCAGTGAAAACGCATTTGAATTACGTTTGTCATTAGGTTAGGTTAGGTTAGGTTAGAGGACGTGTAGTTGTCAATTAAGACAAGTACAGTACCCGGAGGTCGAATTGACCCATTGTACAACGTCCTAGTTTGTCACACCACTTATGTCGTGTGTGTTAATTTTATACATGAGTGGTGGGACCTACAGTGTAAAGTCGACTCCGAACGACAGATTTTTTTTTTTATTAAGAAACTTTTCATGGCAATTTTTATTTACTCTCAGAGTTTTTGCCAGAATTCTACTGAGAGGAAGTCGTCGAAAAAATACTTTTTGTATTTTGTCTTTGATACCTGGCCTGGGGCTCGAACCCAGGCTTTTGCGTCTAATAAGCCAACACACTGCCTACTAGACTACGGCGACTTCAAACGTTTGCCATTACTTAGAATCCTTTCACTTGATGTCTAATATAGTCGTGCATTAGATATACAGTGAGCGTCAGAAGAAACTATACATTAAAGAATAATATACATTAATAAATTACCGTTATTTTTATTTTAAAATTGTTTCATTGCCAGTTTTTAAAATAGAAACAAAAAAAAATTAATAAAATATCGAAAAATTGTCAAAATTTGCTCGGGCACTCTCCTTAAGTGGTAAAAGTTGAGGTTAACGACTGTTAGAATTTCATTCTTAGTGTATAGTTTCTTTTGAAGTTCACTGTACATCTTACGCACAAGTATTTTAGACATCAATAATATAAAAAATATTCAAGTATTTCCAATAAAACACTTTTTGTAAGTACAACAGAATCACAAGCAAAGGCATTTAAATGACAAGTTTTTGTATTTTCTGCGCAAAAAATTGTTCCCTAAAATAAGTTTGATTTGAGAATATGATGCCAGCAACGCGAAATTGCCTAATATTTTACAGTTCATCATCCATACGTACGTAATTGATCATTACAAGCCTTCAGTCAGGACTACGACCTAGCTTCTCATACCACTTATGTTGCATGTGTTAATTTTATACATGAGTGGCAGGAGCTACAGTTTAAAGTCGACTCCAAACGACAGATTTTTTTGAGAAACTTTTTCGTGGCAATTTTATTTACACTCAGAGTTTTTGCCAGAAAACTGCTGAGAGTAAGTCACCGAAGAAATATTTGTTCATATTTCTTTTTGTTTAAGACATCTGGCCAGGAGTTTCAACCGTGGCCTTACGTCTAATAAGCCAACATACCACCTATAAGACTACGGCGAATGCAGTTCTTCATCCTTGACGTTCACATCTTGAGTTTAAATCAAATGTCCACAAACACTACTTCCTCTTTCCACCTTCCTATAACCTATTTTCCTAAACCTGCACAATGCACTGCATGAGTAGGGGCCATCCCCTGAGTGCTGGTTAAAAAAAAAACGAAAACAAAAACAAAAAGTGTGAATGGAACTTGTAGTCTTGATACTGCAATTGTGGACCTGTATTTAACACGTTGACTGCCGAGTACGAGATAACTCGTAGATTACGTTTCCTTCTAGGGAGCCAACTACGAGTTACTCGTACTCACTAAACCTGTCATTTTTGTGTAGCGACGAATAAAATCGTATTGTATCAGTGCTAGTATCGATAAATAGCTTCTGGGAAAAGAACAAAAAGTCAATGTTGGCTTGCGTGGCCAGTTTTCTGAAAATTGCCGCGGCAGTCAACGTGTTAAGGAAGTTGATGTAGTCAAGCAGGCAGTGTTTTGGCTTATTAGACAAGAATCGGTGGTTCAAACCCCAGTGCAAACATTTCGATTAAAACGAAATTAAAATATTTCTTCGGCGACTTTCTTTCAGCAGTCTTCTGGTAAAAACTCTGAGAATAAAAAAAATTCCCTTGAAGAGTTTCTCTAGAATCTGTCGACTATAAACTGCAGGTCATGCCACTCATAGATAAAATTGAAATACATAACATGGATGTAATATTGACTACGACAGTAAGTCAGTAAATAAGTAATTAAGGCAATTTCTTCCTGATAAATTTACACGTCATATATAGTCAAAGAAAAAGTCTACATACACCACTGGTTTTTCCAAATTTTAAAAGTTGTTGTTAACGACGTCTACAATTAAGAATGTTTGAAGAAGAAGCGAATTTGAAAAAATACAACGTAAAAATTATTGGGAAAAATATATAAAAATTATACACTACATACACCACCGTATGTAGACTTTTTTCTTTGACTGTACATTTATACCACTGAGAATCAATTATCGGAAATATTGAATTGATAATTAAAAATGTCGAGTTCGACCCCTATTTTAGCACTTCTTCGATTGACCAAAACCTGAAATTACACAAAAAAGTAAATTTTTTGCAGATCCCTAAAGTGTTGAAACCCATGAAGCGATATGGCAACATTTGCACACCCCTCTGCGGAAATCTCCAGAACAAAAACAACCCATTTTTATAGTCCATTATATCAGGAAATAAGTTCTAAATTGAGCTCAATAAAGCTAAAGGTTCTAAAACAGCCAAATTATTGTCTAGCCATGACGGTCTGAAAGGTTTTGTAGAGTGTTGTATGTGAATACTAGGGATTTATAAGATACTTTGCTTATGCCAGCAATCAATAATTGAACAAAACTGGTTGCTTTCTATAACCAAAAACTTGGTTGGTGGAGTATTCGGCTCTGATATTCCGGTTCAACGACGAATTGTAGGTTCTGGCTTTTCAAGTATACAGTTAACGTGTACAACACGTTGTAAGACGCTGAGGAGTAACCCTACATAAAGTATTCAGTTCAATTAAAGTTTTCCCAGGCTTTTGGAAATATGCAGTCACAGAAAAAAGTGTACATACACCGCTGTATGTAGATATTTTCCCCGATAATTTTTTTATTTTTTTCCAATAATTTTGAGGTTCTATTTTTTATATTCGTTTTTGTGTTCAAACATTTTCAATTGTAACTGCCTTAAACAGTGCTATAACACCTTTCCAATTTGATAAAAATTACCACTGGGTGCTCTGGTAGTATAGTGGGTAGTGTGCTAGACTATTAGCATGAGGGTCGTTGCTTCAATTCCCTCTGAGACTCTGGTCTGTGACACTACACCGAGCATATGGTCAAGTTACTCCGCTCGTATATAATTAAAATATAATTTGTAATTGTATTGTAATTGATAAATAAATAAATAAAAATTACCACTGTACGTAGACTTTTTTCTTTGACTGTAGATGTAATCGATTTATTTCCGATATAGAAAAACTTATCGGGCAAAACTGAACATCTATAAGCTGATTTCATTCTTCCAGTTTATTAAAAAAAAAAACTTGAACTTTGAGAGTCCTTAGTTTATGGAAATCTCTAACGACGATTCCCGAACATTATGGAAGATAAAATTAGTACGAGAGACGTCTTACAAAATTCGTCAAACTCTCCAATGTTGACTTCTCCAAAAATTCTTAGAAATAATTTTCAACTAATGGCTGACCAAAGTCACATTTACAAAGGAAACAAACGTTTAAGTTTTCCTTTTATCGTACATTAATTACTACACACGTACATACGTACATATTTATTAAAGTAAATGAATTTTGAAAAGAAGAAAGAAATCCTATCAGCAACAACATCCGTTCATTTAACCGTGGGGGTTGTTTTTAATATTCATTCACTGCAACTGAAATAATTATCCACGTTATTACTGCCAAATTCGGTTTAATTGGTAAAACACCTACTAAAACTTTTGAATAATTAATGCGACAACAACAACAACAACAAAATAAGGAATACCGTAAGTATAAGTAAGTAATAAAATAGACAACAACAAATATGAACATATGACTTTATGAGATGTCTAACTAGAGACAGAGTCAATAGCACACACAGACAGACGATGGTGTGGCCATCCATAAGAAATCATAATTCTCTGGTGGGTCATAAAACAATTTATTGATATGAAATGTAACGTAAATTGAATGGACAACACGCATACATGCATACATACATATGTAGAGACAGACAGACAGACGCTCATTCGTATAATGACCATAAATAGAATGTCATTAGTTGTTGGGGATTTCTTTTCTTTTCCAATTCATATACGATTCCTTTTTTTTGATTTCCTTTGAATGCAACGTAATGAATTCATTGGAAAATAATAAAACAACGTCGTCTCAAATAGTTATTAAAAGTTAATGAGAATTATTATAACAAAATGAAGTCAGCATTTTCTGTCAGTCAGCATTCATCTTCGTTCATAGAGAAATAGGATCTTTTTGCAACGGTAATATGTATTTACAAAAATACGGTTTTAATTAAAAAAACAAAATAGTAAATTAAATACGAGAATATTTGCATAAAACAACAACAATTCAGAGTTTATTAAACACGTAGCAATTCAAATTCAGTTGAATTGTTTTCAGTGTGTGCCAACGATTTAAAGGTTAGTCGGTTGGCAAAGGTCACTTAGCATTTTTTCCTGGTAAAAAGAGACCACAGTCGGCATTGGATAGAACGTAGATATTTATGATGTCCCTGCGTAATAACCAAAAGAGCGAAATTGCTCCAGCCACCAGTCATGCCCAGTTTCCAAGCTAATCACCGCGATTAAAGGAGAAAATGGAGAAAAAGTGAATTTCGAGTAACATTTTGTGGTATAAACCTTCAAACCAAGACTATGCCTGATAAATACTAGGGGAACTCTGCATCAGAAGTCGCCGTAGTCTAGTAAGTAGCGTGTTGGCTCATTAGACGTAAAGCCAAGGTTCGAGCCCCAGGCCAGACATCAAAACAAAATACAAAAAGTATTTTTTCGGCGACTTCCTCTCAGCAGATTTCTGCCAAAAACTCGGAGTCGACTTTAAACTGTGGGTCCCACCACTCATGTATAAAATTAACACACACAACATAAGTGGTGTATGAAACTAGGTCGTAATCCTGACTGAAGGGTTGTAATGACCAATTATGTATGTATGTATGAACTCTGCATCATCAGTTTCTTCTGGAGAATGACACCCTGCAGAATGACGCCCAGTCTCTACATCTGAAGCAATAGAAAAAATTCACCATATGGTTTACACGATACGGACGTTGTGCGAACAAAGAGAAAAACATTGTGGAAGCTCGCTCCAGCAAAACGAAATATGAAAAAATATTTCTACGGTGACTTCCTCGGGAGTAAATAAAATTGCCATGAAGAGTTTCTCACATATCCGTCGTTCGGAATCGACTTTAAACTGTAGGTCCTGTCACTCATGTATAAAGTTATGCATATCATCACTATATGTGAGTACCTATTCGAAACCATGCATTTGAATATGACTTCCTTCTTGGTTATAGGTCGGAGGCTATAGAAACTCCTTTGTAAAAATGTTTAAAAGAAGTGGAAATTCAGTCCGTTTAACCATCCTGATGTCTGTTATCATAAAAAAGTCTGTTCTGTAAGAAGAAGAATTTAAAAGAGTTCTTCACTGAATTTGCAGTAGTCTAGTAGGTAGTGTGTTGACTTACTAAACATGAGATCACGGTTCAAATCCCAAGTCAGACATCTCCAACAAAACGAAATATGAACAAGTATTTCTTCGGCGTCTTCCTCTCAGCAGATATATATACTCATGTATAAAATTAACACACAGAACATAGGTGGTGTTAGAATCTACGTCGTAATCCTGACTGTAGGGTTGTAATGATCAATTACGTATGTATGTATGAACTTCACTCGAGGATTTTGATTATGCAGATAATATTTATCAACTTTCGCAGAAAATTTTCAACAGAAAAGCAAATCTGGAGTAAAAGATCTGCCAAGATTACAGCGTAATTTTGAACTTGAAATAGATATTCAGCAAACAAGAACCATGAGAATAAACAATGTCTTCTTACTTCTTACTTCTTACTTATTACTTCATACTTCTTACTTCTTACTTCTTACTTCTTACTTCTTACTTCTTACTTCTTACTTCTTACTTCTTACTTCTTACTTCTTACTTCTTACTTCTTACTTCTTACTTCTTACTTCTTACTTTTTACTTCTTACTTCTTACTTCTTACTTCTTACTTCTTACTTCTTACTTCTTACTTCTTACTTCTTACTTCTTACTATACTATACTATACTATACTATACTATACTATACTATACTTTACTTTACTATACTATACTACAATATACTATACTATACTACACTATACTATACTATACTACACTATACTATACTATACTGTACTATACTATACTATACTATACTTTACTTTACTATACTATACTACACTATACTATAATATGCTATACTATAATATACTATACTTACTATACTATACTATACTATAATATACTATACTATACTATACTATACTATACTATACTTTACTATAATATACTATACTATACTATACTATACTATACTATACTATAGTATACTTTACTATAATATACTATACTATACTATACTATAATATACTATACTGTACTATACTATACTATACTATACTATATTATACTATACTGTACTATACTATACTATACTATACTATACTATACTATACTATACTATACTATACTACACTATACTATACTATACTATACTATACTATACTATACTATACTATACTATACTATACTATACTATACTATACTATACTATACTATACTATACTATACTATACTATACTCTACTATAAGCAGTTGAGAATGTAGATTACTTCGGGTATTAAGTTCATCAGCAGCGGTTTAGAAACAGTCCTCAACTCTAAAGAAGTCGAGATAGATCAAATAAGGTCTGAAGACACCAAGAGTAAAAATAACAGAAATAAACGGTATAAAATACAGATGTTCTGTGGAAGCTATCAAGAGAGACAGTAGAAAAGAGCAAAAGATGTTGATAAATATGTGTCACTGACAGATGTAATTCACGTTTCAACTTGATGTTGCAAGATTTGTAATTTTGTTCTTGGGTGCATTCTGCATAATGATAACATCATATTGTCTGTTTAGAAAGTTATTACGGGAAAAATTTTTGTGATTTTTATTTAAAAACTATAGGAGAATATATCATTAATATTCGGCTTCTACCGTAACTATCTAGCCAACAAATAAGGGAAGAAAGGGAAGACAAAAGCAGAAAAAAGACAACAGTTGTCCCATAATTCTTATCATATTTTAACGAAATGCCAAAACAGCAAAGAAAATGGCAAATTATCATAAATGAAAAATTGCCCTACAAATTGCGATACCAACAAATATAACATGATGATATCGATAAAAATCAAGGCATGACGAAAGATGAAAAAACAAAAATACTCCCTTCTCTGGAATGATGAATGGCAGAAAGAAAATGTATGAAAAGCATGAAATTCAAATGTTTTCTTAAATAAATACAAGGAAAAATGAGAATAGGAAGGAAAAAAACCAAATAATAATAACAGTGATAAACAAAAGTAACCACAGAAGTAGTAAATTATCAGTTCAATAATGTAAAAAAAAACAAATTTTTATAAATCATATACGAAAATATTAAAACATATTGTGCATAAATAAATCATAAATAAGTCCTGGCATAGGATGTATAACAAACGCGGTAGTGAAAGTGAGTGAAACTAATTCGAATGACAATATTTTCGCAGCATATTTGAGAATTTTTTGTTTCGTGGGCATTAAATTAAGAAATTTTCTTTTTAAATAGCAATTGATTGTATTTGTTTTCCTCTCTTATTTTTTTCTATTTTCGTTTTTAGAAAAATGTTCCTCTTATAATTTTCCAATTTAAATAAATCATCCCTGTTTTGTAATGAAAATTTTTGGAAAAAATTCGAAAATACTGAACACAGTAAAAGTAAGAACGAGAGATGTCATGGTTCAACTAAAGGACTGTGTTGCAAATTAAAACCTTTTTCCATATTATAATCTGTTTTCGCAAAAGATTTGACTCGAAGAATCTGGACTGCATTCAACATTTTAAGAAAAATCTTAATATCGGAATCATGATATCAGAGTTCGGTTAGACGTTGCGGATTTCAACAATAAGCTTTTCTATTAAAAATGCTACATGCCGTATTACATACATAATTGGTCATTACAACCCTTCAGTCGGGATTACGACCTAGTTTATCACACCACTTATGTTGTGTGTGTTAATTTTGTATACATGAGTGGTGGGACCTACAGTTTAAAGTCGACTCCGAACGACAGATTTTTGAGAAATTTTTCATGGCAATTTTTATTTCCTCTCAGAGTTTTTGCCATAAATCTGCTGAGAAGAAGTCGCCAAAGAAATGCTTTTTGTTTTGATATCTGGCCTGGGACTCGAACCCTGGCTTTACGTCTAATAAGCCTACACACTACCTACTAGACTAAGACGACTTCCATGACGTATTGCTTGAAATAATTAAGCAAATCCTGTTACATATAAATTGTCCTTTGTATTTCTTAAATAAAGTCAAGAACTAAAACCTCAGATAGTTTTCTGAATAATTAAATTCGTTAATAGAGCGCTCATGGTGCGTGTGCTTGGTCATTACAAGCATTTAGTCAGGATTACAACCTAGCTTCTCACAGCATCAATGTTGTGCGCGATAATTCTATCCCTGAGTGGCGGTACTTACAGTTTAAAGTCGTCTCCGAACGACAGTTTTGTTTGTTAAAAACCTGCTGAGATGAATGAAGTCGCCGAAGACATATTACTTTCATATCTCGTTTTAGTCGAGATGTCTGGGGTAAGGTTTGAACCACGGGCTCGGATGTAAAAAGCCAATGCACAAATTACTAGACAACATCGACTTCTTTATAACATCCTTCCGTATACTGCATGCAAAAATCAACTGAATGTCGTACGTAATATTCTTCCTCGGATCTTTGCAAAGGAGTTCATAAACTGAAACCATATCCAAAAATATGAATCTTTTGCAACCTTATGCTTTACAAAATCCGGCTATAAGTCCGTGATTATGATCATTGTAGCCACAACTTCTCTGAGCTTCGTGAAGTCTCTGTAGATAAACTAACGGGTGATTTTTTAGCTATTATCTCTTTGGCAACGTTGGTTTAAACAGCTCACGCACGTTTCGTGTTTTGTTTCACTGTCAAACATCTTCAGCTTGATCTATAATTTAACCATGAATCGTCTTACAAACGAACAACGCTTGCAAATCATTGAATTTTATTATCAAAATGCGTGCTCTGTTAAGAAAGTTCATCGCGCGCTTCTTCCAATTATGGTCAGTTTAATCGACCCACTGAAGCGGCTATTCGGGCTATTGTGACTAAATTTCGCACCAAATTTACATTGTTGGACATTAAACCACCAACACGCTTACGTAGAGTGCGAACTGAAGAAAATATCGCAACTGTATCGGCCAGTGTTAATGATGACCATCAATTATCGATTCGTTGCCGTTCCCAGCAATTGGGCCTCTGTTACTCAACAACAATTTTGCGCAAGGATTTAGGTGTGAAGCCTTTCAAAATACAGCTGGTGCCAGAATTGAAGCCGAACGACCTACCGCAACGCAGAATTTTTGGTGAATGGGCTCTTGGAAAGATGGCCGAAGATCCACTTCTCTTTCGAAAAATTGTGTTCAGCGACGAAGCTCATTTTTGGCTAAATGGATACATAAATAAGCAGAATTGTCGATTTTGGAGTGAAGATCAGCCAGAAGCATTGCAAAAGCTACCAATGCATCCAGAAAAAGTCACAGTTTGGCTCCGTTTATGGGCTGGTGGCATCATTGGACCGTACTTCTTCAAAGATGCTGCGAATCGTAACGTAACTGTGAATGGTGAGCGCTACCGTGAGATGATATCCAACTTTTTTTTTTTGTCCAAAATGCAAGAGCTTGACTTGCATGACATGTGGTTTCAACAAGACGGTGCCACATGCCACACAGGACGCATAACAATGGACTTATTGAGAGGCGAGTTCAATTGGCCGCCTAGATCGTGCGATTTAACGCCTTTAGACTATTTTTTGTGGGGCTATGTTAAAGCTCATTCCTATACAGACAAGCCCGCTTCAATTGACGCATTGGAAGACAACATTGAAGCATTTATTCGTGGGATACCGGCCGAAATGTTGGAAAGAGTATGCCAAAATTGGACTAAGCGGATAGACCATTTGAGGCGTAGTCGCGGTCAACATTTGCATGAAATAATCGTCAAACATTAAATTATATTTACCGTACTATCGATTCAAATAAAGATTTCAGGCATTTTTCTGAATTTTAAAAAATCACCCATTAGAATCACTATATGAATTGAAGACTGATATTCGAGCTGCCATTTGTAAAATATTTATTTCCAAAAACACATTTTAATTTTCATAAAACTAGCGTTTACATGGCCTTTGTACTGTGATAGGTACTACTTTACAATCGAAATTACTTCACAATCCATACAACCAATCTTTTAAATTCCAGCCATCAGCAAACAACGCTTAATAAACTGCATCGTTAGAAAAGGGGGAACAATAATGTTTTTTTTTTGTTTCTGTTTTTGTTCAAAAATTGTCTCAAAATTATCTAATGAATATAAAATTATGCAAATTACAGTGCAGTTATATTTAATGGCCTATCATTTAGAGAAAAGTTCCCTTTTTTTTCAGGAAAAAACGAAAAACAGAGAAAGCGAGGGTGAGAAACAATAGAAGGTGAAGTGAACTGCGTGTCTTTTTATATAAAAACCAATATGGTAGTATTGATTAACATCAAAATGTATTGAATTTTTGCTCTGTCGTCATTAAATGAAATAGAAAACTAATTTAAATATATGAAAGCAGCTCAATATATCCGTGCAACATAGGTTTTAAGATAAAAAAAATCATTTAATTTTTAACATATGGTTGGTTGTTCGCCTTGAATTGTTTGAACTCTTTCGTTTCGTTTCCCTTCTAAACAAATATGGCTGCCTTCCATAATGTATCAATACAAAGTATGTATGCAGTTCTACTACTGTATATATAAACTATGTAGATATGCAAAGTAACCAAACAATGCATCAACTATATGTTTGTTAGATAATTTCATTGCTGGAGTGAAAGCTTTTTCTGCCGCGGCATTTCTTCAGATTTGGAAATATGAAGTAATCCGGAGAATAGAGCGGATGACAGGGAAATGCGTTGCTTAATATGCATAAGCATATCATGCGGTTGAATCATTGTGGTTGGGGGCGTTGGTAAAATCATTGTTTCTACCCGTGATTTGAGCACCGTGTGATATGCCTTCGTGGCGAAACTCACGTTAAACCCTGGAATAATGAAGTTCCACTTGAGAAGAACAGAAAATTCTGCGTACTCATACATACATGCATAACTCTGATGATTCAAACATTTTTGTGGTCTAATCTGCCAAAACAATTGCTCCACATGAGTACTCTACTATGGTTGCATATACTGCTGTAGGTTCAAAAAGGTGAGCCCTAAGTTGTAACATCTAATAGAGTCATATTAAGCTCGTAACGATTAGCTCGTAACTTCAGGGAGACGTAGCAAGCAGACAGAACAATAATGAGGTTTTTGCTCCATTTAAGCTTTATTTTACTTTCGTTAATCAAGCTTTTTCGACTTACAGACATAAATACATGAAGTTGCCGTAGTCTAGTAGGTAGTGTGTTGGCTTATTAGACGTAAAGCCAGGGTTCGAGCCCCAGGCCAGACATCAAAGACAAAATACAAAAAGTATTTCTTCGGCGACTTCCTCTCAGCAGATTTCTGGCAAAAGGACTCTCAGAGTAAATAAAATTGCCATGAAAAAGTTTCTCAAAAATCTGTCATTCGGAGTCGACTTTAAACTGTAGGTCCCACCACTCACGTATAAAATTAACACACACAACATAAGTGGTGTGAGAAACTAGGACGTTGTACAATGGGTCAATTCGACCTCTTATTATTGTCTTAATTGACAAGTACACGTCCTCTAACCTAACCTACATAAATACATACAGAATTGCTCATTATAACTCTTTAGTCAGGATAACGACCTAGTTTCTCACACCACTTATGTTGTGTGTGTTAATTTTATACATGAGTGGCGGAAACTACAGTTTAAAGTCGATTCCGCACGACAGATTTTTGAGAAACTTTTCATGGCAATTTTATTAACTCTCAGAGTTTTCGCCAGAAATTTGTTGAGAGGAAGTCGCCGTTTGGAATATGTTAACTGTACTCAGCAGGCTGCTTTAAGAAGATAAAGTTGCCATATTTCGTTTCCCATAATGAACACTATCTGTGGTAGTTGTATTGTTTATGTTGCATTCGTTGGATTGGGGTGAAACAATATTCATTGAATTCTACTCTTATGTAGGAGCAGATGTTTATTGAATTTCATATGATGTTCGTTGTTGATCTTACCTTCTTTATGAAGTCTGGCAACTCTGTATAGAATATTTGGCGGGAAATGAAGGCGTTGAACTTTGAAAAATAATAAACAAAATGAGTAATATTTTGCCATACACTCTGCTTTACTTAAAACTGAGATACTTGAGTTTTTATTGAAACGCTTTGGCACTATATCAGGTCACCTCTTTTTACAAGTAGTTCAAATTTCAGCAGGTCACCTTTTTCTACAAGTAGTTTGACTTACGAAAAGCTACTATTTTGCCAAGTTATCAAGGCAAAGAACTTTATAGAATTTAGAGTTCTGTGATTATTCTTTATACGATACGAGGGCAGTAATTAGTTCGAAATGTTTACTGGCTTCCTTTGAAGCATGGTTTCTCTTCGTTCGGCTTAAGTAGACTAATGCAAAAATCCCATAAGTCCGTGTTTTTAAAACAGATTAGGTTAGTTGGTTAACTAGTTTTTTAATTGTTTAATTTTGTTTTCAAAACAACCAAAGCAGTTATACTGGTCAACGCAATGAATAATAGCCCGAAAACAATTGTTTTAAAGGACCTGTTCTCACACCTTCACTGTTTGTATGACATTTTATGAAATTTATGATTATGATCTCTTTATTCTTCTCGTTTTTTTTGCTCTTTTTTCTTTTGTGAGAAACTGTCAAGTATTTATTGTTATTAGGATAGGTATGTATGACCTTGCTTTGACACAACCAAAATAATTTCATAAATTTCCTGTTAAATTGCCATCATATTGTTGCACCACCGTACAGATAACGGTTTTGAGTATCTTGTCACAGTTTAAGAAATAATGGCCAAAAAGGACGACACTCTAAGAAGGACACACTTGTCTTGTTTTATCTATTTGGCTGTCTGTCTCTAGAATTGTCTCCATAATGCTGGTTTAAGGCTTGATTTTGTTTGGGTTTTTTACTGAACAGTTGTCACGGTATGTGGTCATAATAATTTTTATATGAAATTTTGTTTGTTTTCTTTTGTCTTTGGTTGACAATTTGAAGAAAAGAAAAACATAATTTTTGTCAGATATAAAGTTTTTGAGTTTTAAAGAATTATTATGAACACATATCGCTCTTCAAGTGTTCTTGAGAAGAGGTATTGGCGCCAGTAGTAGTAGTACATTCAATACATTTTTCATTATTCTACGACAACAAAACAAACAATTACAAGAAAAAATATAATTTGAAACCTCTTTTCAAACCTAATTTTCTTATATTCCCTTACGGCAAATGAATTCCGTGTGTATACCTCATACTTATCGCTAAAGTTTATCGATAATAATTTGTTTATCCTCTGAATATTTATTTATTGGCAGACTACAGTTGTAAATTTTTAATCAAATTCAAATTTGTCCACATCTGTCCTTTTAATAAAATTCCTTAAATTATGTGTTTTATATTTAAAAGTACAAAAAAGCAACGACTTACCATAGAAAGGTCTCCTTTATACTGTTTTTCTCCAACAAAATTCAAATATTTTTGTTAAGGGTTTTGGCAACAAGGAAAAAATGTATACAACAACAATAAATTTCAATATTAAATGTACAATTTTTATAAAGTACGAAATAATTTCAAATATTTTATGCTCATTGTACAAAAAGTACAATCGAATCAAAAAAAAAAAAAATGTCCTTTTGACAACATTTAAAATGCATTTCGATTACGATTACAATGCCTATTGATGATAATGGCACAATGGTAATAAAAGGAAATAGCAGAACGCATGTTAAAGAATGTGCACGGAAAAATTTTTATCTTTCAGTCGGAGTGGCACTTGGTAAATTTTTTTTACAAAAATGTTGTTATCGAACAATTGATAGCTGCCCTCCATCAGATGAGATTTTCAAAAAATCTCGTCAAAATTTCGCAATCTGCTTAAATATGACTTGAAGGTACTGTGCTTTATTCTACAAAAATATAAAATTTTTAATGCGCAGACCGCCTGATATATGTATTTGAGTTGATATTTTAGCTACACAGATAAATCAATAATGAAAAGACCACAGAAAACAAATCTTTGCCATTAACTTCATAAAGATCCGTGAGTACAAATTTTTGTATACATACATACATAATTTATCATTACAACCCTTCAGTCATGATTACGGACTAGCTTCTCTCACCCCTCATGTTGTGTGTGAGAATTTTTAACATGATTGGCGGGATCTACCGTCTAAAGTCGAAACCGAACGACAGATTTTTGAGAAACTTTTCATGGCTGGTTTATTTACTCTCAGAGTTTTTGCCAGAAATCTGCTGAGAGGAAGTCGGCGAAGAGATACTTTTTGTATTTTGTTTTGTTGTCTGGCCTGTGGCTCGAACCCTGGCTTTTGGTTTAATAAGCCAACACACTACCTACTAGACCACGGCGACTTCATAAATTTTTGTAAACTTTTTTCAATATTTCGGGCGAAAACTCACTAGTGACAGCTGTAAAGTTGTACATCAGCGCTGGAATTAGGTTTTTCTTTCCCCGGTTTAAGGAAGATTTAACGAATTCATACAAACTTCTAGTTTTTTAACGATCAAAGAAATATTGTGTTTTAATTCAACGCAAGTCCGATTGGCTGGAGAGCCTTAACGTGGTATAACAAGTCAAATTTAGCCTCCATTTCGGCATAAAAAACCAGCAGTTTCAACCAGCATTTTCTAAGATCATATGTAAGGCCTACCAACAGAAACTTCTGAGGCCATTTTGTTGAAGCGTTATCTGCCAAATTAGTTGCCATTTATTTAATCTGTTGTGTCAAATCACCATGACAGAAATACACAACGGCGGTGTACTAGCTGAATATATTCTGGAACAGTTAAAAATTATCCGTAGTTTTCATCGAATCTTCTGTGATGAAGACCCCTTTCTGTATAAATGGTTACGTGATCAAACAAAATCATTGAATTTGAGGCGATTCCACTCTACACGAGATCTAAGAGCGTACAATGCATTCCCAAAAAGTCACAAGTTGATAGGAATTTTGAGCTGGAGACGTCATCGGTCCATATTTATTTGCGAACGATGTTAGCCAGGCCATCACTGTGAATGGCAGCACTATAGGTCGATGACTATCAACTACTTTTAGCCCGAATTAGATGACTATTTGGATGAAAAGTAGCCGCAGTCTATTAGCTAGTGTGTTGGCCTATTAGACGTGAGGCCACGGTTCAAACCCCACGTCAGACAAAACAAAATATGAAAAAATATTTCATCGGCGGCTTCCCCTCAGCAGATTCCTGGCAAAAACTCTGAGTTTCTCTAAAAAAAAATCTGTTGTTCGGTGTAGACTTTAAACTGTAGGTCCCACCACTCATGTATAAAATTGACACACACAACATGAGTGGTATGAGAAACTAAGACGTAATCCTGACTGAAGGTTGTAATGATAATTTTGTCATTGTCAATGATAATTTTGTCATTACAACCCTTTAGTCAGGATTACGACCTAGCTTCTCATACCACTTATTTTGTATGTGTTAATTTTATACATGAGTGGGGGACCTACAGTTTAAAGTCAACTCCGGACGACAGATTTTTGAGGAACTTTTCATGGCAATTTTTTAAACACCCTCAGAGTTTTTGCCACAAATCTGCTGAGAAAAACCAATATACCCCATGTTATCAGTCAAATTTATTCTGATTTTTGTTTCAGAATCATGGAAAATTGTGCATTTCGGATGCGCTACAACCTGAGAAACTGTGGCGAACGTTTATATGCCTTTATATTCCACACGAATAAATGAATAAAAATATCAATGATATCGCACACATACTTTGTTTCATGTAAATCTAACGATAGGAAGCGCTTGAAAAGAGTTCCTATGCAAGCAAGTATCAAGGTTACGATCTATCTCTGCATACCAGTTACGTTTTAGGCATGAATAGCGGAACCTACTGTTCAAGGTCCAATCTACACGAGATACCTAAAATTATAATGTGTTGCTTTTTTACGTTGTACAAACATTTCCGTGTGCAATCTCTATCCTATCGATACCTTTCCATATCCGTTATATGTACGTATATTGAACATTTGAATGGTATTTTTTGCGTATCTGTCATAAACAACAATTCGATTGACTTTTGCAAGCCAATGTGTGTGTGTGTGTAAATTTGAAATTGAGTTTAAATTCTTAAAATTCTACGACACATACACACATACATAGGCAGTACTCAAGCAAAATTCTCAAGTTATTGACTCCCAAAATAAGAAGTCAACCACTTCTCTTACTACATACATGTGACTACATTTTACAATAGCAAATAAGGATTTCTTTTTTTTTTTTGGCTGTAATAAGGACTAAATATTGTTTATGGAATGGTGCATGCGAGGGGGTTGGAGAGGGGCCAGAGAGAAACAACTGCCTTTTGTAAAATTTTAAAATAAAATGAACACGCGCACGTTTTATATGAATTTGAACGGTAATAATCGATCCCTGAGGCATATTAAAAAAAATAAATCCGATTTAGAAATTGCACTACTCCGTGTGTAGTGTATGTATATGAATGATGGAGTGAGTGGTGTGGGGTGGTGAATTTCTTTTTTGCACTCATTTATACCTTTACAATGTTATTGTTATTGGTGTTGTTGTCATTGTTCAGCTATTGCGAACATATGGGGCCTTGTTTTATTTCTACAATACAACGATTTTCATCGTTTTTTGCAATATTTTTTTTTTAAATCAGATTTTCATTTGCCACTTTTGCTACGGTTATTTATGAACTTTTCTTATTTCACATCTTTTGTTATTTGCCTTTCTTTGTTCACATTGTTATCCTTCTATTACATCTTATTGTTCTTGTTCTTTTTTTTATTGCTCTTGTTCTTGTTCTTTGGCTTTGTTTATTGTAGATGTTCGTTCGATTTCTTATTACAATATTGTTTGGCTCAATTGCGAAAAATAAAAAAATAAAAAAATAAAAATAAATTCACAAGTGCAAACAAATGCCGATAATGTCAATTTCTAGTCGGAGTTTTTTTGTTTCTTTTGTTTCTTTTGAATTTGTGTTGGAAATTTATTGCATTTTAAGTTGGCTTAAAGAATGTCATAAATTTTAAGCATTTAATGCCATTTTAAAGAGTTTTCAATGCGTTTTACTCGATTATTTTCTATGACGTGGGCCCATTGAGGGCACATAGCGCACACTTAGTATGGGAAATAAAAGATTTTCTTTTAATGCAAATAAAATTATCAAGCAATTGGATTTTATGCTCATGGAATATGGTAAATTATTTAAACAGGAATTTAACAACAATAAATTTCAGAAAACATCTGAAGTTAAAAAATAATTTTATTTGATGGGAAACATTGAAGGTCTTTGAGAAATAAAATTTAATGGAGATATTGTATTGAAATGATTCAGAATTTGTCATTATTTTCCAAAGGTTTCAATCATTCGAACGATTTTTACGGCTAGTTTAGAAGTTTTTGTTTATCACCATTTACCACCAAAACAAAACGTTACTCCCTTGTTTGTCGCAGAACGCAATATCACTATTATATACGAAAAATTTGTCATTCTAAATCCATCTCATATGCAGTATATTCTAGACAAATACCGCCACCAACAAGGGTCTCTGGAACTTAACTATAGAAAAATCCACACATACATATAATCCTTCAGTCAAAATTACGCCTTAGTTTCTCACACCACTTCTGTTGTGTTATGCTTGAGTGGCATGACTCCGAACGACAGATTTTTGAGAAATTTTTCATGGCAATTTTATTAACTTTCCGACCTTTGTCAGATATCTGCTGAGAGGCAGTGTCACCGAAGAAATATTTTTTCATATTTCTATTTGATCGAGATGTTTGAAGAGTTTTGAACCGTGGCCTCACTTCTAATAAGCCAACACACTACCTTCTAGACTACGGCGACTTCACCTACAGAAGCAAAACAATAAACGCAGAAAATTCGATGGATCAAGAGGAGCCTCTATCAGTACAAAGGAAATTGTATCATAATTATGGAAAAACTTTGTGGAAACTATGTGCTTTCAAGCCAAGTATAAGAAAATGAACAACTAACCAACAATCCAGAGACCAGTATCCCGTTATAACCGCTACAAGGTTTCGTAAATGGAATGAGCAAACATATACGGCTTCAGATCTGTCTGATCCTTCTTCCAGTGTATTGATAATTCCAATACACTGGCTAACGAAGCCCAAATGTTTACTAGCAAAAGCGTAACAATATAAAGTAATAGCTAACAAAGTAAATCTAAACTGAAGTCAATTTTCTTAATACATCCATTAGAAGTTGATTGGCCAGTGGATTGCACAATGCCTTAGAATGGCAATTAATTTTCAACTACACTATACGTATGTGGAATATCCCTACACTTACAAGCTTAAGCTATACTTAGCTTAATTAGTCATCACAAACCCTCTAGTCAGGATTACGACATACATAGGTTCCTACACCACCCATGTTGTGTGTGTGTTAATATTTGTCCGTATGTGGCGAGTCCTACCTACAGTTTTAAGGCGACTCTGAACGACAGTTTTATGAGAGGCTTTACCTGACAATTTTATCAGAAATTTGCTGAGGGGAAGTCGCCGAAAGAAATATTTTTTTATATGTATTTCGTTATGTTTGAGATGTCTAAGCTAGGGGTTGACATAAACCAACAAAACTACCTACTAGACTAATACTATGTTCAGACATGTACTTTTATTGAATTAATATTCGGTTTATTGATAACAATATTTTTAGTGTTCAGACACAAAATTTATTTGAGAGCTGGTAAACAAAACAGCTGATTGCTTCAACAACATTGCTTTAATTTAATCGCGAAAACAACAATGGAAAACAATTTAACATTGGAAAAGGTCTTACTAATGATTAAACGAAACGCCGAGCTGTTGCGGTTAGTAGGGAATATTTCTGACTCCAAAGTGGCTTCTCTCAGAAGGATGAGAAAGAAAAATTTGATAATACTGCATAGTTTTTTTTGTTTGTCGTTGTTTTGTTTTTGTTTGTTGTTGACATTTGAGTTGTCAAATATCAATAGAAAGTGTTCGGAAAATAGTAATATGCTCACTGAACGTACTTATGACAGTGTTGTATTTGAAGTTTTAATCAATATTATAACAATTTATGAATTTATTGAGAAATAATTAATTAACATTTTATATGAAATATTAATATCAATAATGCCGTTTATTGCGATTTTCTCAATATACGTGCATGTCTGAACATAGTATAAGGCGAACATAAATAAATTCAAATATTAAGTCAATAAGCATTGCGCGGCATGAGTAGGGTCCATCTTCTGAGTGGTCAGTTATTTGTGTAAAAATTATATCTACAGTTGCAACGTGATGGGGCACACAATGTAAAGCCAGATATTTGTAGACATGCGCTCCCGTGAAAACCACAAGACCGTAGAACATTGAATGAATCATATATGAAGGCATACAGTATAAAATGATCTAGAACAACATGAAATATTATTTTAGCGAGGTTAACATCATGTCAGAGAATCGAAATAAGTGGCGAAACTTTGTTGAGGTCCAATGATACACAGCAAGCTTTGGAAAGATGAAAAGTATTAAGAGAGTGGCTCGCTGTGGCTCTGGAAAGATGAAAAGTATCAGTTCGCTCCCATATGTAAGCACAGGTTTGATCGCTATTTTTCATAATTTACGTTTCATTTTAAAGAGCTATGGCAGTGTACTATAAAGTATTTTTGTTGCAGATTTTGTATTGTCCCTTACGATAGGAAGGCAATCGTTTTTTATTTCATTCACGACAAGGCTGCATTAAAAAAAGAATAAATCCTTCATTCCTAGGAAAGAAAGTAGTCCTATATTCAAAGATAGCTCACCGATGGATCAGATACGACAACTGGCAAGCAAGCATACATTAGGTTAGGTTAGGTTAGAGGACGTGTACTTGTCAATTAAGACAAATACAGTACCCGGAGGTCTTAATTTCTCACACCACTTATGTTGTGGGGACCTACAGTTTAAAATCGATTCCGAACGATAAATTTTTAGGAAACTTTTAATGGCAATTTTATTTTACTCTCAGGGTTTTTGCTAGAAATCTGCTGAGAGGAAGTCGCCGAAGAAATATTTTTTCAAATTTCGTTTTGATGTCTGACCTGGGGTTTGAACCGTGGCCTTACGTCTAATAAGCCAACGCATTACCTACTAGACTATGGCGACTTCAATGTCCGGAATGCTTTCGTTTACTGTGAGCCCAAGTAGTTGAAACTGTATTTGGATTGACTCCTTCAAAATGAGGTTGAAGGAAACTTCTTATATTTCCAAATAAAGAAAACAGCCGTCCGTCCATTTTACTGCATATTCTTTTAATTTTCAAAATCCAAACGGTTAAAAAATCACCCGTTATTGACAATATTTATAACGTTACGCGTAAATAAAAAACAGTTTCTTGTGAGAGTACAAGGAGTATATTTTCTTTAAGAAATGCAAATAATATTCCTTTTAATCTGTATTCCCATTAGTATGATCTATGGCAGGCTACAAAGGCTACAAACACAGAATAGAAAAAGAAATGTTATGCAAATGATACCAGGCCAGACCAGACCAGACTTTTGCACCTTAACTTTTCCACAATCCTTTGATAATAAAATAAACAAAAAATTCAAGACAATGAATATTAAAAAGGGTTAAAATTAGCATAATCACTAGATAACTTTGTCTGTCTGTCTGCCCATCGTTTGAAACAAAATGCACAAGCAATAGAATCTACCGAGTCAGAGTCATTTAAGATTAAAAAGTTCAACTCACCATCATCATCATCATGAGTGGATGAAGGAACTGTTGGTAACAAGTGATGAAGAAAAAGCCGCGTGTTGCCTTATAATAACAACAAGGAAATTTCATTACAAAGCTAAACATAATTTCCGGTTTCCGTCTAAAGCAGCAAGCAATACAACTTTCAAACGAAAAGGCGACAAAATTCCAACAAAAAAATATTTTTTGCTGTTGTCTCCAGGGTATTTAAAATGTATCGCCGATAGATGAACAATGTTCTGGAACATTGAATTTCTTTTGGGAAAGCCGAAGAAAGTATTGTTTGCGTAGAAATTGATACCAAAAGAAGGTATATTTCTATCTGCAATAGAGAGAAGAAGTCATAATTAATAATATTTTGTAAGAAATAAAGAAAGAAATGGTCATTTATCACTTTGTGACACTAGGCCAAGGAGGCGTGTCATTGAAGGCTGACAAAGACAGAGAGAGAGAGAGACCTTCACTAAGAACAAACTACAAACGAATGACAACAAATTGCAATACACGCCTGTTTAATCATATCGAAACTTAGGAGAACAAACAAAAACTCAAATCATGTTAACAGGGATTATTACACAGTGAGAGACAAATTAAGGGCACAATATTAAAGCCGTTGTACACAGAGTCTTTTTGCTAACCTTTATATGTATGTTCAACTCTAATGTCACCTACAAAATCTTTAAAACTTAACTGCTCCGGCAACACTTAAGTCCTTTTACTGGCCAACACTTGCCTTTTCTCTCTCCTTATATCTGTAATTCTTGTTTTTTTAGTTCACATTTGAAGATGAAAAATGACTTGTTATTGTCATTAACTGCCTTTGTCGTATTTTTTTTAATAATAAAACAAGAGGTCAATTGAGAAAGCTATTTGTTTTAAAATCAAAAGCGAAAAATATTTTATTTTGTAAACGAAATGATTTATAATTCACATCCAATAAAGTCAGTATTGTTGCACGGCTGCGAGTCCTGAGAGTCCTTGTTTATTGATCAATACGCTGTGGCTCCAAATCTTCTTTAAAAAGCCTAGGAAAAGTACTCAAAATATGGTGATCCTCGAACGAGGAATTTTCTAAACAAAAATTAATTTACTGGGGTGCACCTCATTAGCCAATACCTTACAGAAAAATTGGTTCTCCTACTGCACTCTACGTACATATGTAAAATGTCCTATCTGCCGAGAAATTTTCTCGTCAGTTCGCAACATAAATATGTAGATTCGAATGTGTTGTCTCCAGACACTACTCCCCTCTTCCACAAACTATTTTCCAATTTCCAACACAATATACATACTTCATAAAAGGGGAGGGGGCCATCCCCTGAATAGTTAGTTGCAGCAGCAGGACATACTATACAGAATCAGTTATCCCGGGCCTGTAGATATTACATACATACACAACCCTTCATTGCAATCCTTCAGTCCGGATTACGACCTAGCTTCTCACTTTACTTATGTTGCGTGCATTATTTTTATACATAGGTAGCGGGACCTATAGTTTAAAGTCGTCCCCGAACGACAGTTTTTTGAGCAACTTTTCGTGGCAATTTATTTACTCTCAGAAATATTTCTTCATATTTTCGTTTTTATGTCTGATCTGGGGCGACTACGAGTACATACTAAGGTATGGTTATTGAAGTCATTACTGGACATTGCGCTATAGTCATATCGGTTTATGACTCATGGCAAATGACTTCTGGTGGAGCTGCAGAGATAAGTAAAAGTGGAAGACTGTTCTTGGAACTGTTTTTGTCAGAAATCTGCTGAAAGGAAGTTGCTAAAAGAAGTAATTTTTCATTTATTGTTTCATTTTGTTCGAGATATCTCACCTGGGTTTTGAACCATGGGTTCACCTCTAATAAGCTAACACACTACCAACAAGACTACGGCGGTTTCGTGAATACTTTACGGAGAGAATTCGTTCTTCAGCTACACTATACGTTAGAGAAAAATCCTTCCACTAGAAGTCTTTTACAACGAGATGAAATGATCATAAACACTAATACCCCTTTTTCTCCCCCAAAAACGTAATTTCCTACTTCTAAAACAATGCAATGCACATGTAGGAACCGTCCCCAGGGTAGTAAGTTGTATACGAAAAAATATCTTAAAATGCTAATGATTTGGATAGAGAATGCGGAGATAAGGTTTAACGACATGCGCTCCAGTATGAATCTTCATAGCACTAGAGTAGGAGGGAGATTGAAACACGTGTAAAACCTAACAATACAAAAAGGCTTACAACAACTTGGATAGTATTAGGTAGTTAGGCACGTTGGAGTGGTAGCTTTGATACCAAAAGTTTACTTGCGCACGCATAGTGGCCCGTTGTGACGCCTGACCGAGTTCCACCAAACTAGGGAAGAAGTTGGTCAGCGCAAGGGCTGCACATTAAAACCACCACTACCTTACGCTGGAAAACCATCCCGAAAGTTTAATAAACGAAGCTATATCCTTGAGATCAATAAATGATAGCTCCGTCAAGCTGACAAGGATTGGAAAGCCAAACAACCTATATCTGCACCTCTTAAGAGGTGGGCATTGACAAAGAAAGTGCATAACAGCCTCCTCTAACTCACCAGATCTACATCCACGGCAGATATCGTTAGATGGGAACTGCATGCTTTCCGCATGTCGTCCCATAACACAATAACCTGTAAGCATGTTCACTGTAATCGAGATGACGTTACGATCAAGTCCGAGGAACTGGTTGGTGCTCGCCTTCTATCCATCGAGGGCCAAGTAAGTCTAGCAATGGAGCAGGATTCCTCATTGGTCCAGAATACGTTGGATAGTATTTCAATGAGGATAAAACCAAATCAAATGAATGAAATAAATCGCGAAACTGCCTCATTTCGAGCTAATGGACACTAGAAAGTGGAACATGTTAAAGGCATGGCTAAGCGTTTATTTTCTTGCTTTACAGCTGTATGTAAGGACAAGTCGGATCACTGTTTTATAAAGGGTCCACCAAATAACGTTATTTTTTTGAAAATGCTTTAAAAAAAATACTGAATATTTTCTCAAATTTCTTTTTTTATTTGAAAGTACAATCCTTCCGTTTAATAATGGAAAATAATTTCATTCAAATGGCTGCCTCGGCTTGCCATGCAGAAGCCTACACGATCGGTCCAATTTTTAAGCACATTATGGATTGTGTGCTGCTGTGTTTCACCAATGGCTTCAAGAATATTGTTCTTTAAAGCGTCAATTGTCTCTGGCTTGTCGGCGTAACACTTATCTTTGACGGTACCCCACAAATAATAGTCCAACGGTGTCAAATCGCAGCTCCGAGGTGGCCAAACGACATCAGCTCTGCGACTGATAATGCGATCTTCAAAAACAGGGCGCAAAACATCGAGTGTAGCTTCGGCTGTGTGGCACCTGTTGAAACCAAATGTTGCCAATATCCTCCTCTTTAATTTTTGTGAACAAAAATTTGTTCAACATGGCCCGATAACGATCGCCATTGACTGTAACGGCCACTCCTTGCTTATTTTCGAAGAAAAATGGTCCAATTATGCCTCTGGACCAAAATCCGCACCAAACAGTGACTCGTTTTGGGTGCGTCGGCTTTTCAATGTATGCGTGCGGGTTTTCTGTGCCCCAAATGCGACAATTTTGCTTGTTTACATACCCACCAAGATCAAAATGAGCTTCTTCTGAAAAGATGTAATTTTTGCCAAAATCGGCATCTTCTGGTGTAGGCTACTGCATGGCCAGGCGAGGCAGTCATTTGAATGAAATTATTTTCCATTATTAACCGGAAGGATTGTACTTTCAAATAAAAAAAGAAATTTGAGAAAATATTCAGTATTTTTCAAAAAAAAATTATTTGGCGGACCCTTTATCATTTAAATTTTAGTTGTTGCTTTGAAGCTTTGCAAATAACGATTTTCTTGTCCTTTGTTTTTCCATACGATCCCAAGAATTTGAAGAGGAATTTTGATTGACTTTGACACTATTATGTGGAAGAAAATATCCTATATCTCCAAAGAAGAAAACGGCTTTTCAATCAAGAATAACATTGTCATTTTCGTATTTGCTTAAGTGAATTAATTTTCTAAATCTTGTCTTACATGTCATACAGCGAAATATGACATGGATTTGCGTAAATGCTTGGTATTAATCATTCAATTACAGATCAAATTACAAATTAATCACAAATGTATGTACACTACGTATGTAGCATTTATTATTCTAAAAGGTACCAACAACAAAATAATACAATTAGAATTGGTAGTCAAACTTGATGAAACTGAAACATGATGAATAAAAAATAATGCACGCAAGATGGGAATGAACGCAGAAAAATTGTCATATTGCGACATACACATGTGAATGGTAATGAAAAACATCTACTCCAAGCAAAAAAAGAGAATAATTTTTGGCAAATAAAACGAAATGTGGAAATGAGACAACGTACGACACTAATCAACTAAAGTAACATGACGCATTATAAACCTTAAGAGACAAGGCAATACAAGAATTTATATACACAGAGCAACATAATGACTGCTGCTGCTGCTGCTGCTGCTGCTGCTGCTACTACTAATAAACACACGATGTAAAGGAAAAATGTTTGAATGGATGGAATGGTTGGATGGATTGGTATGGTATGGTATGGTATGGTATGGATGCAGTAAATAATAATGTTTTACTGGGTATATACCACCATACACATGTACGTGTGTACACATACTCATATAATTTGAATCCGTATAATAAAACAGCCATAACGTTGCATAATTGAGGAACCATTGCGCAAATAAAACACTCAAACGGTGATTAAGTTACAAGCATTGCTACCCTCAAATTGTATGTCAACTCACAGTTTGCCTCGTTGTGTAAAAACGGCAAAAAGACTTCATACTTTAAACTGTGATTATCCTTAATATTTGCAAGCAAACATTTCAAGATTTTCTCCATTTACTATGAATTTATGTCTTGGCTGTATCTTCTAGAAGGAGAAGGATTTCAATTCTTGTAAATCTATTTTGAACGTAAAGAACTCCAACGTAAGAAAATATAATGGCGACAAAAGACAATACGTCTTGCCTTCATCTCTCTCGCTCTCTCTCTCACCCTACCTTTCTTATTGCCAAACTAAATGCGGTCTTTTTTACATTTCAGATATTTTTATTACACTGGCTTTGTCATTTTGTTTTATGACTCCAGTGTCAGTTGGGTGGCATTCCACTTGCTGCTATATGTACTCCTGTGCGCCCCTCATAGGCAACAGTGCTAAGATATGTGGGAGTAAGAGCATAAAAATAAATATTTAACAAGTTGTGGTTTATGCTAGAAGTCCATAAACTAATGGAAGTGCATACGGATAAATGACATGTTATTTTTACTATTCCACTTCTTTAAGGAGAACAAAAAAATAACAAGAAAGAAATGTTTGTGAATCAAAAAAATTTCAGTGTTAATGTCCCAGATATTGGCTTGTGGCCAAAGACGAAAGGTATGATTTTTTCAGATTCATATTTAAATTTTTGACAGAAGAAAATTAGATGTAGAAAATATTTTTCCAAAGAAATTAAAGGCATTGGTGAACCATTCTCTGGTATTATACAGTCAAAGAAAAAAGTCTACATACACCGCTGTATTTATTTCGCTTTTATATATTCTTAATTGTTGGAGGCTCAAACAACACTATAACACCTTTTTCAATTTAATAAAAATCACCGGGTGCACATAGACTTTTTTCTTTGACTGTACAGAAAAATCCCTACTTACACCAGCATTAAAGAGCATTTTTTATTTGTTGCTTCTACGATTTTAAACAAATATTTTGTCACGAAACTACGAATTTTTTTAGAAGAGGCAAAGGAATTAATTTTCCTTGATAGATTTCAGACTAAAAGCACAACAATCTAGATTTCTATTCCAAGGTTAATCTAAAAAAGAAATTTAAGACACTAGTCGTTTCCAAATATATGATAGAAGAGGACACTCCATAGATTGTAAGTAAAACGTTTGGTTAGTTTTCGAGAAGCTGGATGTGATAGTTAGGTAGGTAGTGTTTTGGCTTACAAGACTCAAGACTGTGGTTCAAACTCCAAACCACACAAATCGCACAAAAGGAAATATGAAAAAATATTTCTTTCGGCGACTTGCACTCAGCAGTGTTCTGACAAAAACTCAGAGAATAAATACAAATTGTCTTGAAAGGTTTTTCACCAAAAAATCGTTCATTTGGAGTCGACATTAAACTTCAGGTACCGCCACTCATGTATAAAATTAACAATTAAAGAACAGTAACACGCCAACGGTAATACATTCGATTTAAAAATAATGTCTAGAGGAAAATCTTCCTCCTTGATGAGGAGGGTCCCACTTAGTTTCATCTCGTTGTGGTACCACAAGCCAAAATACAACATGAGATTCAAACTGTTACTGTTTAAACCGCAGGTCAGATATTTCCACAGAAAACGGAATATTAAAAAATATTTCCAGGGCGACTTCCTCTCAGCAGATTTTTGGGAAAAACTCTGAGAGTAAATAAAATTGCCATGAAAAATTTCTCACAAATCTGTCGTTCGGAATCGAATTTAAACTGGAGGTCCCACCATTCATGCATAAAATTACCGAGCACAACATAAGTGGTGTGAGAAGCTAGGTCGTAACCCAAACTAAAGGGTTGTAATAACCAATTATATGTGTATAAATGTAAAACACTGACACGCGATTGTCTTTTCCACAGTCGTAGATCCACAGCTTCTGTAGAAGTAATGCGAAGTAATTCAGAGTTTATCGGCTTGCGGTGAAAACACCAATAGTGCGATGGAGATGACCATGCAATGCAAATGAGAAAGACAATCGGTTCTCTTCTTATCCAATTTAGACCAGCAACTGAAATCGCCGTAGTCTAGTACGTAGTGTGTTGGCTTATTAGACGCAAAAGCCTGGGTTCGAGCCCCAGGCCAGGCATCAAAGACAAAATACAAAAAGTATTTTTGCGGCGACTTCCTCTCAGTAGGTTTCTGGCAAAAACTCTCGAGAGTAAATAAAAATAGCCATGAAAAGTTTCTCAATAAATAAAAATCTGTCGTTCGGAATCGACTTTAAACTGTAGGTCCCACCACTCATGTATAAAATTAACACACACAACATAAGTGGTGTGAGAAACTAGGACGTTGTACAATGGGTCAATTCGACCTCCCGGGTACTGTACTTGTCTTAATTGACAAGTACACGTCCTCTAACCTAACCTAACCTAACCTAGACCAGCAACTCTTGCATGTTCTCTCATGCTGACAATGATGTTGAACCTTCTTGTTGAATGACCAAAGGATGGTTCTGAGTATAACTGAGGCAATCAGGAGTACTATAAAGCCGTCGGAACTTATTGGGCATGAGATCAGCTCATTAAAAGCCTAGTAATACTGCACGTGACCTCATGCGGTCAATGAAGTTAAAACTTCTTGTTGATTAATCGAAAGATGATGAGGCAATCCGGACCACTACGAAGACCTAAGCGCATTGCTGGGAACCTACGGATTATGGAACCAGATTTCTGTAAAATCTAGTAGTCGAAAAGAGATTCAAATAGTCGATCTGTATACGGCTATGGCCTCATAAAATTCCAGCATGCCCTTAATGTAGTTAGGGTGCTTTAGCCTTACTTTTACCTGCTCAACACACTCAAAAATCCGAAAGGAACCAAATGAGGCCTTAGTGAATGTAAAATAGGTCAATACAACGAGAAAATTTTCTCTTTCATATCTTATCTCGTTTGTTTTCAATTTTTGTTTTCACAATTTCCTACAATTCAAGTAAATTTCAGAACTTACCGCTTCAATGGTATGGTTTGGCCTTTTTTCAGTTTCTTCGATTATAAATTAACGAACAATAACAGACACATGTCTGACAGCAGCAAAATGGTTTGTTTTATTTTTCACATACATTTTTAGAGGCTCATGTGCATAATTTCGGGGCCAAAATCAAAACGAATAGTTGGTATGAAACAAAATAAAAAAACAAAACCTCCAAATGAAAAAAACAACATGGCTGACAAGCAGTTAAACAAACAAAAAATTAAATACATTGTTTACATTACTATTTTACATGAATACAAGCATATACATACATACATATGTATGTAAATAAGTCTGTTATGTATGTAAACAATAAGTATAAAGTACAAATGGAATAGAGCGTATAAACAACGTCAACATTAACAGAAGAAGAAGAAGAAATAAACAGTACATACACAGATAAACAAATACACAAGAGTTGTGGTTGTATGTAAATACGAGTAACATAAAATTAATTTGTCTTTTACACACTTACATGTATATGAATACATATGTATGAATGTACATACCAACATATTTGTTTACATATATATATACATATGCAAACGACAACTGAAGCATTTATTTTATTTATTTGAATACGAATGTAAAATGAAAAATAAAATTTCAAAAAAAAAAAAACAGAAAATAAAGTATAAAAAGAATTACGTATGCAAAGAGAGTTTACTGGGAACGTTAAATTTTTTCTACATTTTTTTGTAAAAAAAAAAAATTAAGAAAAAAATGGGAAAAAATTAAATAAAAAAATATGTGTATACGCTTTTTGAAATCCTAATGACCATATATATATATTGCACAGCAACACTCATACATGGAATATATAAAAAAATATTCATAAAAATGCACAAATACTAGCACAGCGAACAGAGTTACACAAAATGTACAGAAAAAAAAAATAAATGAAAACAAAAATAAAATTTAACGGCGGTTAATGACAAACATAATGCAAAAGAATATAAACCAGTAAACCATTGTATCCATATTTCCTGAATCAAATAATGGCGTTATCCGAACGCATAGTCTGATAGAAGCAGTCGATTAAAAATCTTAATCTTTTATAAGGAATGTAATTGGAAAATTGTGGATTTTTAACAAAATTATTAAAAAAAAAATTGTTTTTTTGTCAACTTCTGGATTTCGTGTCAAAAACTATGTTAATTTGTTTAATCAAACTAATTTCGAATATTCTGTTTTAACATACATACATAATTGGTCATTACAACCTTGTAGTCAGGATTACGACCTAGCTTCTCACACCACTTATATTGTGAGTGTTAATTTTATACATGAGTGCCCGGATCTACAATTTAAAGTAGAGTCCAAACGACATATTTTTGAGAAACTAGCAGAGTGTTTGCCAGAAATCTGCTGATAGTAGTCGCCGAAGAAATATAATATATGTTCGTATTTCATTTTGTTGGAAATGTTTGTCCTGGGGTATGAACCGTGGTCTCACGTCTAATAAGCCAATACGCTATCTACTAGAATACGGCTACACACACTACCTACGAGAGTACGGCGACTTCTATTTTAAAGTGAAACGAATTCCAAGTTCTGTATCAAATGAAGTGATTGCTATCCGAACGTAACAAGGTAAGGCAAAACTTCTGAAGCACAGGTTAGTTAGGCCTGATATCATCAGAGAATATTACAAAAATTCCCGGTATTTTTCGGTCAAAATTTGAGTCAAACTTATTGTGCAGTTCAATTTTATCGGCTCACAACAGATTGGAGTCTTTTGTCCCCACCAAATACCTCGTTGCTCTGCCTCCATAAAATTTGTGTTTTAAAATGAATACTTTGCACACATTTTGAAAACGCTTCCCATAAGTTTGGCAACATTTGCCTTATCATAACAATGACATGCACTTCTTAAACATCCTCCATGTATTCACTGACGGCTAAACGATACGACGAAAAAGTAGAATCTTAGATTGTCGCTTAAACTACACTATTATTGCAGTGAAGGGCTGAAGTAATTCGCTCACAGATTAAGAATACTTTTTAAGATTGGACGCTGTAACTTTCCGAATCAAATGAATACCAGTCTATTGCCGTATCCATCAAACTGAAGTATTGC
Source organism: Sarcophaga variegata (assembly GCA_932273835.1). NCBI lineage: Eukaryota > Metazoa > Arthropoda > Insecta > Diptera > Sarcophagidae > Sarcophaga > Sarcophaga variegata. The sequence continues at coordinate 64,427,218 of OW026362.1, forward strand.
TATGAATAAGGTCAGAACCAGGGGGCATATTGAATAGAGGACAAATACATATTCACTGATAGAAAAGCGATTATTAGTTTCCCAGAGACTGTATCTACCATATCAAAGATTATCAAGGAAAAGATAAGGAGGCATTCGCTTAGTAATTCTGTTTAAGCACATAGAAGATAACAGAACGGCTGATATATTTTTGAAAGTTTGAAGAACTAAATTTCACACATGAGACTGGCATTCTACTCTTAAGACTACTACTACTACTCTTAAGACAAATAAGGATGAGAAAATGAACTTTCTTGTGTGGACATCAGACAAATCTGGGTCTTTATGAAAATACGAAAAATTCATGTTGCATTAAATTTGTCCAGAATAAACATTAGAACCCTTAACTGGATGCTAGCCAAACTCCTCAATAACTTCCTTGTCATTGTGCAAGACTTGGAAATCTGAGACGAAACTTCTGTAGGCAACAGAACTTATCTAACTTTAGGTGGTTTTAATAAACTTCACTCCTTTATACAATTGTCAGAATGGCTGGGAAATGCCAGCCAGAAATTATAGGCATTTCGAATGGTATGAGTTTGATGTCAACGTTGTACTCATACTCATTGCAACTTGTGCTTATAAATCAACATTAGAGGGAGTATGAATGAATCAGAGTATGTAGTTAAATTTCAATATTGTTGACTCACTTATATGTATTCCAAATTTCATGAGTGCTTATGAGTAGCGAAAAAACGATTAATTGCTGATCTCTGCTACAGAAGTTATTGAAGACACAAACCATGGCTAAAGGATCGATGAAAACAAAATCCACAATATTTTCAAGGAAATTAAAAATGAAAAAATCTAACACTTAAACAAATGTTCTTTGGGTATGACAAGTAAAGGCCAATGTATGTATGAGTACTATGTGAATATCACAACGACAAATTACACATGCTCATATATCACACAGAGACAAGTGAACAGAAACCAAATAAAACGGCCGACCGGTCAACAATACCCAGCAACAAGAATTGTGGGGCTCTTAATTTTCATGTGACGTTAAATGAAAAAAAAATACAGATTTTTTTTTTATTATTTTCAATTTTGTTTTAACTTTTCATTTGTATTTCAATTGTTTTTTTTTTGTTTTTTATATTTAAATTTAATGTTACACACTAGAGCAATAAGTGAATGAGTGTAGTGCCACAGTGCCTCCACTCTTTCGGGTTGGGTATAATGACCATATTTTCAATATGCAACAAACGTCGTTAGAGTGACAGTAAGAAGAAAAAAAAAACAACAACAAAAAACAAACAATTTACATTCACAAAGATTCATTTACAAAAATGTTAAGAACTTTCTTTAAACTGAATTTAAAAAGCAAAATATAATGCTCGCATAGTGGGAGAGGGAGAGGGAGAGAGAGAGAGGCAATTATTTTCTATTTTTAAAAGTGACTATTTTCTACTGATGTTTTCTTATTTTCTCTCTCTTTTTTTTTCTAATGGGAGGGTGGCGGTACAAAGATCTAAGGAGTGTCTTGTTATTTCAAATTTTTTTTCTTTCGCTTTTTTCCATTTCTTGTTATTGTTAATGTATTACTACCAACACTGTATTGGCAAGTGTCGTAAACGTGAACGCCAGCCAGCAAGTTGGCCACACTATTTACATGTATGTACGTACATACGACGTTAAAAAAAACTATTGACAATCACCGAGTATTTCATTGTAACAAATGATTGATTCACTGGAAATCATTGACAGTTCCCCCAGTGATAAAGATTTGTTTTCATAACATTTTTTTTGTTGTTATTTTTAACTGTTTCGTCAGTAACAGAAAAAATACTTTAAGCCCTGCTTAAACACTATTACGCTCTGCAATAGTTGTAAAAAAAAATATTAAATGCAGGAAAGATACAATAAAAAGTAGTGAAAGAAAAATACCTTAAAAGTGTATTCACAATCAAAGAATTACAATCAGAGGTTGTAAACAAAACCATAAAGACAGCAAAAGAAAAACATAAAAGAAGTACAATACTATTCGTAAATATGCGTACGTTGTACATACTAAGTAGTTGCAATGTATCGTCATTTTTCCTCTCCTCGAATTTAATATGCACCGTGAAAAATTGTTTGAAATATTTCGGGGGGTGATGGATACCCTCTACAATGTTTCAATCCTCGTGATACTTAAAAAGAAAGGTACTTATTTTAACATACACAAGAAGAAATCTACACAAGGTAATTAAAATAGGAGGACTCGTTAAGCTCAGAGTTAATGTAGAATAGTCTTTGTCAATAACAATAATCGCTTTTGCACCGATGGTCAGTAAACTACCACAACTAATCGGATTTCCTGACATGAGTATGCCATATAGAAAATGATTTTCTATTTATTTTCGAACAGTTATAACACAGGAAAGAGGTCAAACTAAATTGGTGAGTTAAGTAAGCACAATTATATACAGCCGACCAACACGCTACGATCCATCCATCCACCTATAGAATGGCATACTTCCCTGTTCTAAGGTTCATCAAAACGAAAGAAGCCTTTGATACTATCAGATGGAATAAGGAAAATATTGAGAAGTCACTCTGCAGGAAATAATTCGAATTATAAGAGCAAAGTGCAAGGATGCAAGACTATCTGTTCTTCACGACGAAAGCTTAAGTCAACCTTTTCAGGCCAATTCTTTATCACCTTAACCCATATGTGAACAACTATTTTTTTTTTTTTTTTTTTTTTTTGTAAAACCATGGATTTTGTGTATTTATTGGAATCTATATGGTATAACACACATATGATTAATATCTTACCGTTTTAAAAATGGGACGATAAGCACATATGGGTTAAGCTGATGGTGAGCGAAGCCGGTTGCCAGAGCTAAACCTCTGAGTCCTACTCGAAAATTTAGATTATGCCGATAAAATTTTTTTAATCTCGCATAAGATCTTCAATATAACAAGAAAACTAAAAAACATTTACAAGGTCTGGCAATCGAGTGCACAGGCATCATCCACTCCGTTAACGGTTTATTAATAACGAACATTCATCAGAACACTTAATAGACTCACTGTGTCATTCAAATGGTTTCAGTTACCATGGAGCAGCACACAAATATTGTGACGAAGGAACCTTAGAATATTCTATTCTGCTACCAATGAAGTTTAATCAGACAGATTTCGATTACAATGACGCAAACGCCACAGCGATATCAACCAGTGTCACAAAGTCATACATACAGTGGTGGCCTTATAATTAGAAACGATGTTTCTGGAACAGAGTTCTCTGGAGTGACGAATTTAAGTTTAATTTATCCCAATCTGATGGAAAAACGTATATAATGCGTCCTCCAAACAAAGCCTTTGATCCCAGGTACACAGTGAAAACTGTAAAACAAATTAACAAACATACATGTTGCTAAGTGGTTTCTAATTATAAGGCCACCACTGTATGCAAAGTATTTTGACCCGAAACGATCGTAAACACAGAGCTCAGGAGCTTGACAAACTATGGCCTAAAGTAACAAATGAAATCAAGAATTAAAGACGATGAGCTTGTAATATCAAGATACCAGCAACTTTGCCAAGATTTTCGAACCACTTCACCGAATTAAATGTTGCTCAGTTATGATAAACACTACGAAAATGTATAGTGGAAATATTTTAAACGTTTCATCATTTAACATAACATAATTGGTCATTATAATCGTTTAGTCAGGATTACAACCTAGCTTCTTACACCACTTATGTTGTGTAAGCTAATTTTGTACATGAGTGGCGGGACCTACAGTTTAAAGTTGACGCCGAATGATAGATTTTTAGGAAGCTTTTCATGACAATTTTATTTACTCACAGAGTTTTGTCGGAAATCTGCTGGGAGGAAGTTGCCGAAGAAATACCTTTTCATATTTCGTTGAAGATGTCTGACCTCGAGTTTGAACTGGGATTTCATGTTTTATAAGCCCACGCACTACCTACTAGGCTACGGAAGCTTCAATAAACAATATATTGCGAATAAAATTCTTAACATATTAATAAGTATAAGCCACACTACCACAGAGAACATCTTCCTACAAGGCCAACCAGTTGAATACGTACAGTCAGCCACAAAAGTATACATACGGTTAACAAATTTCAGAAATTTTTTAAGCAACCAGTTTTCGTTGAAAATCTTTATAGATTCCTCGATTTTTTTGCATTGGTTAAAAAATTACTGAAATTGAACTGAATTGTGGCCCTGCACAGGCCCACAAAAGATCTTTAGTAACAGTGTGTATGTAGATTGCTTCTGTTATCTGTGTGGTATAGTTCAACGGTCCGCTTCAGTTCAGTTCATGGGGAAGCTCAAAAATATTCTAAAAAACTAAGCTGAGATTATTATACTCTGTTGTATGAAAGCGTCACCTGACTGATTTCCAATACATTTAAGCAAAGGCGATAGTTAAGCTTCAATAGAGTGTCAAAGTCATATGCACGATATAGTGATCCAAGACCAATACCCAACTGTACCGGAGCTGAACTAACTTGGAATGCTTATTGAAACAAATAAGAAATTAGGAGATCTAAGGGTCGGGGCTAAAGACCTACACTTGCAATCAAGTGATTAACGTTTAAAATTGGGACATGATTTCGAGAAGCCTATGTCATCTCACATTTTGCTACGTATCAAAATGTTGTGCAGTTGTGATGAAAGCTATAAATGTGATAATATATCTAAGGAATATTTTAATATCGCGGAAATATGTGGAACGATTAAGTCACTTGAACGCTACAAACCCGCAAGACATGGTAACATATCGCTGAAACTACTTTTAGCAGAACAGTTACAGTTTTCGACAACTTTCGCTAACCATCGGAGAGTTCTAAAATTTTAATGTCCCAAAAGAAACGTCTTAAGGGAAAGGAACTAGATGAATTTGGGTGCCCAATGATTGCTCACAAACAGGAGAGTAGATGATCAAGGCTATATCACCCCAGCTTAGAAAAGAACAACTTTCATACGCCTTCAGAAAGCATGCTTAGAACTCGCGAAGAGCTTAAAGCTAAAGTAGAGCAGTCAGTGGAATGGAAATCACTTCTTTATGTCACAATTGCAGATTTTAAAAAGGCTATTGACACTTCGGAGTAGACTTTAAACTGCAGGTTCCGCCACATTTGGATAAAACTAACACATACAACATAAGTGATGTGAGAAGCTAAGCTTGTAAACTTGCCTAAAGGGTTGTAATGACTAATTAAATAAAGTAAGTTAGACTCCCCAATAATTTATAACAATAAAAGTGTTCCAGAAGAGTTCTTAGAAGTCGCCTTGGTCTAGTAGGTAGAGTGTTGGCTTATTAGACGTAAGGCCTCGCTTCAAATGCCAAGTCAGGCTAAACGAAATATGAAAAAATATTTTTTCGCCAACTTCCTCTCAGCAGAATGCTGGCAAAAACTCTGAAGGCATATAAAATTGCCATGCGAAGTTTCTCAAAAATCTGTCGCTCGGAGTCGACTTTAAACTATAGGTCCCGCCACTCATAACATAAGTGGTGTGAGAAGCTAGGTTGTTATCCTGATTGAAGAGTTCAATGTACTGTTTTTAATGCTTTCAAAACCAAGTTTAAATGATGATATGTTGCCAAAATTGAATGCAATTCAAATGATTAGATTTGTTTTTTGTCTCCGTGTAAAAACATATGATTTCGAAGAGGCATTTTACCGCCTTATGAAAATCATTTTATTTCTGTTCATATTTGAATTTGTTTTGTCAATAATAAAATGAAAATTAAAAGAAAGAAAGAAAGAAACAATAAAAGAAAGAAAAAAAACATTAAATAGAAGTAAAATAATAAAATGCTTAATAATGCTTAATTTTTTTTTTTTTTATTTTTAAAATAAAATGAAAGAAAAAAAAATTATTTTGAAAATAATTTATATTCATGCTGCACCTGTGACGGTATAATTCGTGGAATTTTTTTCTTCTTCTTGTATTTTAAATGCTTGATTGTTTTTTATTTTTTTTTTGTTCGTCTTCAGTGTGTTTTCAATTTTCTGTATTTTATTTTTAAGGTTTTTTTATTTTTTTTTTTTGTATTTTTTAATTTATTATACATGATCGATTCATACGAATTGAATTTGCATATCTGGGTCTTGACACTATCTACATAATAATGTTGCCAAATTCATATAAAAAAAGCACAAAACAAAACAAAACTATGGTAATAATTAACTGCATACGTATGTATACACATATACATACATACATACATGCATACGTACTTTTATGTGAAGAAATTAAAAAATTTCTCTTTCAGAAACCATTTGCAGTCGTCATAAATATCAATTCTTAATAATGATAATAAACAAAACCACACAATAATTGTTGATAATGGCTTAAACAAAATGGCATACATACCATACATATGTATGTACACGCAGTTACTAAAGTATACATACGATTAACAAATTTCAGAAATTTTTTAACCAATCCGTTTTCGTTGAAAATCTTTATAGTTTCCTTGATGCTAAGACGGTCTTTTGCATTGGTTAAAAAATTTCTGAAATTCAAACTGAATTGTGGCCCTGCGCAGGCCCACAAACGTATGCATCCGATTTACAAATTTCACAAATTTCTGAACCAATGCAAAAGATCGTCTTAAAATCTAAGAAAGATGTCAGACAATTATAAAGATTTTCAACGAAAACGGATTGGTTAAAAAATTTCTGAAATTTGTTAACCGTATGTATACTTTTGTGGCTGAGTGTAAATACATTATGTTCATTATTAATAATCGTTAATAAAATTATAAATTTTTATGACTCACATAAAATTATTAAGAAAGATTTCATACATAAAACAACAACAACAATTAATTTTTACAGAAAACTGACATTTCCAAGAAAGAAAGGAATTTTACAGGAAAAAAAATATTTTTTTTAAATGAAATGTTGGCCGCTTGTTGCCTGGTTAACGAGATGGTTTGCCTGTTTGATTGATAGTTTGGAACTTGATTTGCATGGGGTCGCAATCATCTTAGTCATAAGAAAGTTGATGGACATTTTATTTCATTTCCAGTTAATAGTCGATTAATAAAAAAAAGATTGCTTTCATCTAACCGATAGGTTTTGATATAGAAGAATATTGAGGAAAATTAAGGAAAATTATGGGAAAACAAAGCATGAAATAAAAGAACTTTGGACTTTGATTTTGATTATTAGGCACAAATATGCCGCCTGAATAACTTCCGAATTAAAACATAAAATAAGAATCAGTCTACAGTGCTTTACGTTTCAGATTTATTATGGTCACATAAAAGTTAGGGAAAAACGAAATGTAAAACCAGAATAAAGGGTCCGCCAAATAACTTTTTTCTTTGAAAATACTTAAAAAAAAAACTACTGAATATTTTCTCAAATTTCTTTTTTTATTTGAAAGTACAATCCTTCCGGTTAATAATGGAAAATTATTTTTTTTCAAATGGCTGCCTCGGCTGGCCATGTAGTAGCCTATACGATCGGTCCAATTTTTAAGCACATTATCGATTGTGTGCAGCTGTATTTCAGCAATGGCTTCACAAATATTGTCCTTTAAAGCGTCAATTGTCTCTGGCTTGTCGGCGTAACATTTATCTTTGACGGCACCCCACAAATAATAGTCCAACGGTGTCAAAACGCAGCTGCGAGGTGGCCAACGACATCAGCTCTGCGGCTGATAATGCGATCTTCAAGAACAGGGCGCAAAACATCGAGTGTAGCTTCGGCTGTGTGACACGTAGCGCCGTCCTGTTGAAACCAAATGTTGCCAATATCCTCCTCTTCAATTTTTGTGAACAAAAATTCGTTCAACAAGGCCCGATAACGATCGCCATTGACTGTAACGACCACTCGCTGCTCATTTTCGAAGAAAAATGGCCCAATTATGCCTCTGGACCAAAATCTGCACCAAACAGTGACTCGTTTTGGGTGCGTCGGCTTTTTAGTGTATGCGTGCGGGTTTTCTGTGCTCCAAATGCGACAATTTTGCTTGTTTACATACCCTCCAAGAAGTCGCCGTGGTGTAGTAGGTAGTGTGTTGGCTTACTATTCGTAAAGCCCGGGTTCGTATCCCAGGTCAGACATCAAAAATGAAATATGAAAAAAAAAAAATATTTCTTCGGCGACTTCCTCTCAGCAGATTTCTGGCAAAAACTCTGAGAGTAAAATAAATTGCCATGCAAAGTTTCTCAAAAATCTGTCGTTCGGAGTCGACTTTAAACTGTAGGTCCCGCCACTCACGTATAAAATTAACGCACACAACATGAGTGGTGTGAGAAGCTAGGCCGTAATCCTGACTGAAGGGTTGTAATGGCCAATTATGTATGTATGTATGTATGTACATACCCTCCAAGATTAAAATGGGCTTCATCTGAAAAGATGATTTTTTGCCAAAATCGGCATCTTCTGGTGTAGCCTACTGCATGGCCAGCCGAGGCAGCCATTTGAATGAAATTATTTTCCATTATTAACCGGAAGGATTGTACTTTCAAATAGAAAAAGAAATTTGAGAAAATATTCAGTAGTTTTTTTTAAAGCATTTTCAAAAAAAAAGTTATTTGGCGGACCCTTTATTAAACTAACAGTTCCAGAGAATAGCACTTGAAAATGATGAGTTTTGTGAATTCAAGAAGTTTACTGTGTTATTAAATATAGCTTGCTTGACTACAAATTTAAGCTATTCAGATTCGAATACGACCAAAATGAAAAAAGATTTTAAACATGAATTAAAATTTTTTAAAAATTTTAAGTCTACAGTCCCTTCCCCTTTCAAATAATCTATACAGAAAGATTTTTGATCCACCGCTAACATAGCACCAACAAAAATACGTCACATAAAGGTTAGGCAGCGTTACTTCTAAACTAAATGGGCTAATTTATGCACTACATAACACAAAACAATAACCAAACACATCGGTTCTAGAAACCGATAAATAGTCTATCGATAGTTTATCGAACGCTGTATAAACTAGATTCATGAAAAATTATAAAGGCAAGGAAATATAACAAAATGCCTCTTAAAGGAAGTCGCCTTAATAAATAAAAAAATTAGTATGGACTGCTAAACAAAAATTGGGTCTCAAACCTATCTTAAAAATTTGGTTGTACATACACTCGCAACATTTAGACCTCAGCTGCCTAGTGCAGAATTAGTTTGTCAAACAAGAAGTCTTAGTCTACACCACAGACTAAAGAATGACCGTAATCTGACCCCTCTAGATAACCATAAGCAGAAGGACTGATAGGAATCTGATAAGTATTATATTAAAATCGGTTTGAAAGCCAATATCACAGAAACTAGGGTCTTTGTCCTTGTTATTTTGAGAAAATCCCTGCCTTAACCTAAAGTAAATGGCCGTTTTTAATCGTCTCTAAACAACTTCGGAATTTTGAGTTGAAATCTGCAGCATAAAAAATATTACAACTTTGGTTTACATTCTTAACGTGACTGCCTTTAAAATAGTTATCGTTACAGATTGTTTAACCATAAAAACAAATTAAAAATACGACTGTATTTGAACATTGATATCATATCAGTTGAGTTTGAGGTTTTAAAATTTTCTTACGTCATCTTGATTATATTGCGAACATGATTTCGGATTGGTTTATGATATTGATTGGATTACGAAAATAGGAAAAAAGGTTTTCCATGAACATCTTTTCCAACGCTATCAAAATAACAACAATTTTTCGTTCCTTAAAAAAAAAACAGCACTTCCACTATCTTCATTGGTAGCCGCAGTCTAGTAGGTAGTGTGTTGGCTTATTAGACGTACAGCCAGGGTTCAAGCCCCAGGCCAGATATCAAGACAAATTACAAAAAGTATTTCTTAGGCGACTTTCTCTCAGCAGATTTCTGGCAAAAACTCTGAGAGTAAATAGAAAATTGCCATGAAAAAGTTTCTCAAAAATCTGTCGTTCGGAGTCGACTTTAAACTGTAGGTCCCACCATTCATGTATAAAATTAACACACACAACATAAGTGGTGTGAGAAACTAGGACGTTGTACAATGGGTCAATTCGACCTCCGGGTACTGTACTTGTCTTAATTCACAAGTACACGTCCTCTAACCTAACCTATCCACTATCTTTAGATTTTTGTTGTGGAGGTTGTCGTCTTAATTAATTTTTGAAATTCAAAAAAAAATGTAATGAAAATTGTTTTGGTCTTCCCTCGACTTCGAACATGAAGTGCTAAGGGTTTGTAATTAAACACATTATTTACTATAACCACGCCACCTGCGCTCCGCCTCTACTTAAATCTAAAGAACCCAACCGGGGTCTTCATTAAAATTTAGGGGAAATGTGCAATTCAAAAACATTTCAAAGGAGTGTTAATGAAATTCGTATCAGAGGGAAGAGCCATCTAATTTTCTATTTGTGGGATTAAAATTCTATTTAGCTATGTCCACGGTTCGTAATTTCTTGGACTTCTTGAGAAATTTTTTTAAGTAGCCTGGATGCCTTTTGGTATTGTTTAAGTATTAAGGAGCACTTAATTGATTTTTGTATGCATTTTTGTTCTTTGGCTCAATCACAAGTGATGTACATAAGTCATGGGTCGAACTCGAAATTGAAAAATAGGAGACAGATCTACGCATTTAATGCCTTTCAAATTATTCAAGCCTAGTTGTTAACTTTTTCAACTCATTTCCTGCTTTAGAATTGTTTTCCTAATTTTTTTTTCCTTGTTTTCTATTTTTTGTTGCCCTTTAATAATTTCCGCAAAATGTATTCTTATTAAAAAAAAAAAACAAACAAAAACTTTTTCATGCATTTCGTGGGAAATTGCAAAATAATTTTCAAACCCAGAAAAAAAAAGTTGAAAAAAAATTCAACGCAAATGAAAATCATATACGAAGCTCATATGCAGCAGCAAGCAACAAAATCTAGTTGACGACTTCTTTGTGTCATTTGAGGACTTTATCTTGGCCGCCAGTTGTCATCATCTTGAAGGCGGTAAGATGTTATCACAAACGACTCGTATTCATATTCATATTTTTGCTTCATTTCTGTTTTTATGGAGATTTTCTGAAAAAAAAACCGCAAAACAAGCCACTGTAGTAGAAAAATACGGAATAAATTATGATGTTTTTTTCTCTCTCTTTTTGCATTTTTTTATGTTAAGAATTGTTGTTAAGAAAGGATACCGCCGCCGCCAACTCATAACAATTTTAAAACTATACAATGATGTCATAAGAAAGCAAATTAAATTGTGAAGAATTTGTAAACAAATTAAACGTATTTTTAGAAACTTTATAGGGTGTATAGGCGGTTGTAGCGGACATGTAAAACAAACTATTCAACACAGTCATGGATAGGAGTGTGATAACAGATTTGCCTGTTGTATTGGATGTAGTTTTGAAGAACTTAGCTCTTTAAGTCCTACTTTTTCTCAAGAGGTTAATGTTCATTGTTGTTAATGTTAAACTTTTCGGTTAATGTTGTCCTCAATACAACTCTTAGGTCAGACATACGACCTAGCTTCTCACAACACCCATGTTGTGTGAGTTAATATTAACAATCAGTGGCGGCACCTACAGTTTAAAATCGACTCCAAACGATAGATTTTTGTTTTTAGGAACTGTTCATGGCAATTTTTATTTTACTCTCAGGATTTTTGCCAGAGGATTGTTGAAAGGAACTACACAGGGCCACAAAAGTATACATACGGTTGACAAATTTCAGAAATTTTTTAACCAATCCGTTTTCGTTGAAAATCTTTATAATTATCTGACAACTTTCCTCGATTTTAAGACGGTCGCTCGCATAGTTAATAATAATACAATGCCTCGTAAAGATCCCCTAGACCATACTGATTTTGCCTGCCTGGAGATTAAGCAGGCTTATTGCTCGCCCTTTATTTAGAATTGGACAGATTTCCACGCCGTTGTATATTTGTCCGATTCTGAACAGAGAATCCACTTTATCCCTAAAAACCCTTGCCTCGTTAATATTAATTTTTAATAAAAAAAAAACTTTTGCCAATAAAATAGAAATGTCAACCACAAACTTTTCTTAATTCTCCTTATGTACACTGAGCGTCAAAAGAAACTGTACACTAAGGATGAAATTCTAAAAATTGCCAAACTCAACTGTTACCACTTAAGGAGAGTGTCCGAAAAAAATTTGACAATATTTTGAAATTTTTTTTTTATGTGTAATTTCTAAAAACTGGCAATGGAAAAATTTTAAAATAAAAATAACAGTAATTTTTAGCGTGTATTATTTTAGAAGTCGCCGTAGTCTAGTAGGTAGTGTGTTGGTTTATTATATGAAAGGCCTAGGTTCAAAACCCAGGTTAGACATCAAAACGAAATATGAAAAAAAATATTTCTTCAGCGACTTCCCCTCAGCGGATTTCTGGCAAACGCTCTGAGTAAATAAAATTGCCATTAAAAGTTTCTCAAAAATATGTCGTTCGGAATCGACTCTAAACTGTGGGTGTAGGTCCCGCCACTCATGTATCAAATTAACACACACAACATGAGTGGTGTGAGAAGCTAGGCCGTAATCCTGACTGAAGAGATGTAATGGCCAATTACAGTTTCTTTTGACGCTCACTGTATGATTAAATCCTGGAAATAATAACCGACCAAAAAATTAAACCCTTTGGCTACAAATATCCTTTGGGCTTAAGGGCAAAGGTTGGCGACCTGTACAAAGCGCAGGGACAAAAAGAAAATCCAGTATTTAACCCTGTCACTCTATAGGGTTGCTAAGGTTGTCTTAATTCCATTTTTTTTCTTTTTCATTTTCAATTGTGGTCAAGCCAATGTACTAAAAATTAAATACTTGCAGCGCGTGGCTTTAATGAATTGAATTGTAATTTATATGGACATCAGGTTTTAATCTCTCATAACTTTTTTTTTTGCTTTTGTTTAAACAAACTTTATTAAAAGGCTGTGAGGGGGTATAAAGAACTTCTCAAAAATCAAATCCAAAAAATTTAATCATTTTATAGACGATTTGTTTGCATTTTAAAAAGCTTTCATTAAATGGCGCCATTTGTGGTGGTATGAGAATATTTCTTGAGGGGAAAAAGCCCCAAAACAAATTAAATTGTTCAATTAAAACGTAACAAAAAACCGTTTAAAGCATTTAAAATGTAACAAAAGTTTTTAATTTAACTTTTGACACTTTTTAAGATTAGATTCTTATCCCAGAGATTGAGATTGAGATGAGAGATAAAAGCCACTTCACAATCAAGTACCAGTTCCACTTACACCTTCGCGTTAATGTTCATCACTTTAACTCAATTACACGAATTTGTAAGCTGATATCCTGCGAACAATTAAAACAACTCACGCAGTGTCATTGAAGTTTTTCTTTTTAATTCTTTGCTGTTTTTTTTTCCTCGTTTTTTTTGGTTGAAAAACACTACAAAAGTTACATGAATTTAACATTAAAAATGTTAATTAGACACTCCAACCGTAGTCTGCTTCTCTAGTCCATGTTTCACTTTTTTCTTGTTGCTTTCCATTTTCGTTTTGTTGAACGTTTTTTTTTTTTTGTGAAGAACAAAATGTTGCAGGTTTTTTAAAGAATTTTTTTTATTTTTGTCTAGTTAAACTCTACGTCCTGTTTGGGCTTTTGTTTTTCACCGCTAAAGTAAGTTCAGCATCTAAATACGTAGGTTGACTAATAAGTGCACAGGTAAACACTTTACTTACGATCAAGTTACATGTCTTAGGCGGAAAGACTTACTAGGATGCGGATTGCTCTCAGAACGCATACATACATACATACATAATTGGTCATTACAATCCTTCAGTCAGGATTACGACCTAGCTTCTCACACCACTTATGTTGTGAGTGTTAATTTTATACATGAGTCGTGGGACCTACTGTTTAAAGCCGACTCCGAAGGACAGATTTTTTGAGAAACTTTTCATGGCAATTTTATTTACCCTCAGAGTTTTTGCCAGAAATCTGGTGAGAGGAAGTCGCCAAAGAAATACTTTTTGTATTTTGTTTTGCTGTCTGGCGAACACACTACCTATTAGGCTACGACGAACGCATGGCAATGAAAAACCCCAGCCTTTGAAAATAGTCAAATGGCTCATGTTATTGTTTTCAATTCAATTTAATTTTGAAAAGCCTTAACCGCCATAGTGCGGACGGCTTTGAGGGAACCCAGACATCTGGGAGATTTCTCAAGAGATCTTTCAAAATCTCCTTGTCTGTTTACTTTATGTAGTAAGCTAGTAGCCTGGGATTACAAACATAGGAAGTGTGTTCAATCTTTCGAAAGATTCATAACGAGCCTAATGACCTTCGAAGAAACCTGCTTATGGCAGACGACCCATACAAGCTACTCTATAACGAAACACACGGCATCCTTAAGTCTTTCTATACTTCTCCTCGTTCTTTTAAGAAACACAGGACCCTTACAAAGCATTTCATCATAATATTCCTAATATTTCTCCGCTTTATTTCAGTTTCTTTGCTGAAGTTTTGCCAGTTGAGCAGGTGTTTTATTTATGGAACTTGTTCTAGAACGAACCATATCAACCGTATGACTACATTCTCTTGTTGTACTGGGTATAGTGTTTAGCGATTTCGAGTTCTACTATCTTGATAAGAAATGGCGCTGCTTGACCTTCCTTCCTTACTTGTAGTTGATGTTATCCTCTAAGCAGACATTAGGCTTCAGGGCAATTACTGGAGGAATCACTTAGAAACGGATTGCAGCCCGTTCACATTATTAATGGCTTCTCGCAAGCATAGAAAATCGTTTCTGACGTATTTACCCGAACTATACCGGTTGTGGCTTCTTTGTAACCTAGCTTTGGAAAGTTAAGACTTTGGTTTTGATATCATACATACATACAGTGGTGGCCTTATAATTAGAAACGACTTAGCAACATGTATGTTTGTTAACACGTTCATCGCCATGTCAGTCATATGTGTCTGACGCTAAGAAGTTTTACATGATCCATGTCACACATATATGTATGTCTGATTTGTAGTCCACACTATTTTGGAATTGTATTTTACAAATTTATTTTTGTAAACCACGCATTTTAAATAAATAAAAAAAGTTTTAATATAGGGCCATGTCAGTCATATGTGTGGCAAAAAAAATAGTATTTTTCGGGGAATTTTGGCAAAAAAAATTTTCTGTGATACATTAAGTTTCCTTGATATAATTTTAACTAAATTATCTAATAAAGTTACCGTGGCCCATGTGAAAATTTTTCTGATATTATCGTGGCGATGAACGTGTTAATTTATTTTACAGTTTTCACTGTGTAACTGGGATCAAAGGCTTTGTTTGGAGGACGTCTTACATACGTTATTCCATCAGATTGGGACAAATTAAACTTAGATTCGTCACTTCCAGAAACTTCGTTTCTAATTATAAGGCCACCACTGTACATAACATAATTGGCCAATACAACCCTTTTGTCAGGATTACGACCTAGTTTCTCACACCACTTAAACTGTGTGTATTAATTTTATACATGAGTGTCGTTTCTGAACGATAGATTTTTTGTGAAACTTTTCATGGCAATTTTATTTAAACTCAGGGTTTTTGCTAGAAATCTGCTGAGAGGAAGTTGTTGAAGAAACATTTTTTTCATATTTCATGTCGTTAGAAATGTCTAACCTGGGATTTGAACAGTGACCTCACGTCCAAAAAGAGAACACACTACGATATATACAAGCAATTTTAGTAGCCACAAGTCCAAGAAATATTTGGAGAAATAGATTGGAATGAGCCAACTGGGATAGAAAAATTATTACAACTTCTTTAAAACACAACTTCATGCCGAAACACCAGGGGACACAATTAGTGTTTATACTGCCATTGAGATATTGAACACACTGCTTAAAGGAAAGCTAAAGTTTGACTATGTAAGTGGCCGTAGAGTAGTATATTGTGTGGGCTTATTAGACGTGAAGTCGTGTTTCAAACCTTAGCCCAGACATCTTGAATAAAAGGAAATATGAAAAAAAATATTTCGTTAGGCGACTTCCTCTCAGTAGATTTCAGCAAAAACTCTGCGAGTAAAAAAAATTTTATGTAAAGTTTCTCAAACATCTGCCGAGTGTCGGGGCCTGACACTCAGGGATAAAACTAATGTACACACAACATGGGTGGTGTGACAAGCTAGGTTGTAATCCTAACTAAAGAACTGTAATGATCAATTAAGTGAGTAAAGTTTGACAACTTTATTAAAACATTATGCCTCTACTGTCCCAAAACTTTCCTAACATCTTACGTAACGCATTACATCTATTCTACGTTCTAGTATATCCGTATGTATGTATTCATGTAAATTCAGTTTCTTTTTTGTTCGATTTTTCTTAACGTCTTTCTATTTTTCTGTTTTTTTTTTCATTTTTTATTAACAGATGTGCCGCCTTATGTTTAAACTTATTAAAAGCCATGTCAAAAGCTAACAAATCCGCCTTCAGACACTTGAAAACTTTGTGGCAACAACATGAACAACAAACACATTCAACACAACGCAATACGAACGAAAACAAATGAAAAACACCGGATAAATATGAAGAACGTAACGAAACTAACAAACGAGGCGCAAACAATGTGCCAACTAGAGAAGACGGTCAAAATTTAAGACCAACAGCAACAACAACAAAGAGATCTCAAGTTACAAATGGAATAAAAACAAAAAATGAAAAAAGAACAAAAAAAAATTGAAGAAACGTTGGTAATTTGCATATAAAACAACCTGAAGCAAAAAACAACAACAATAACAGAAGCAAAAATAATTCATACGAAAAACCAAGCGTGGAAGGAAGTAAAGTGGAGCAGCCAGCAGCAGCAACAGCAATAGTAACACATCATCGAGCAGAAACCTCATAAAGGACAGACGGACAGATAGACAGACGGACAGCCATGTAGAGAATTTGACTTCAACATTGGCTGGCTGCTACTGATTTCCATACTCTGGTGCTTTTTACCACTACTGAGGTTGTTGTTGTTGGTATTGTTTTTTCCCCATCTCATCACATGATTACTACTTTGCTTGCATCAGGCTCATGTTATTATATGACCAACAACAACCAACCAACCAAACAACAAAAACCAACAGACATTAATACGAGAGAATACACCCCTCCAGGGGTTTCAAAACATTAACCAGCAATTAGGTGAAGTGTAAAACAACTTTTTAGAGATTCGTTTACGTTTTCGTTTTTTTTCGGCAGATTTTTTTTGTACTGCTTTGCTACTGCATTTAAAACATTTCTTGGGATGTCCTTCTATTTCATTATCCAACAGAAGAGTGTTTCTTATAGACTGCTTGACGCTAGTTTTGAGTTTTTTTTTTCGTTTTGTATTCATGAAGAGTTTTTTTTTTTTGACTGCATAGGATGCGTGTTTAACTTGCAAAGCGCAAGTATTCATCGCATAGTCAACGGGTTGATGGTTTGTAGGTTTGTTTGTTTATGGAAATATTGTATCATTTGGAAATCATGTTGTTTTTGATTGTTAATGCCCTACGGCAGGCAATTCATTACAAATTGTTATTATCAGACAGCAGATAATGTGGCGCATAAAATTGTGCATTTCCATTATAAGAAAAAAATAGAGGGCATTCTGTAAGGCCAACGACAGATGACAATCCTTATATATGTATATACTACAGGACACCGATCATCTGCTTTATTTGAAGCAGAGATCAGCAATCAATCGTTTTTTCTTTATTCATAAGCACTCAGGAAATTTGAATATAAGTGAGTCAACAATATTGAAATTTAACTATGTACTCTGATGCATTCATACTCACTACAACGTTGATTTAGAAGTACAGGTTGCAATGAGTATGCATACAACGTTGACATCAAACTCATACAATTCCAAATATGTTTGATTCATAAGATTACTCATTTAGATTCATAACTTTAGAAAAATACTCTTATAATACTTATAAACGATTCGAGTGACTCCGGATCATTCATCAAAATTTAAAATCTTAGTTTATTAGGCGTTTACAACAAAAGAAAAAAGTCGCATAAGCAGAAAAGACAGAGCATCAAGCAGAGCAAACACACAACCTTTTAGTAGGTATTTTACTGTACGCGATTTATACTTAATTTGTGCTTCGTGTATATGTTGAGTTATGGAGAGTCGTAATCAACAACATCATACGTGTGTGTTGTTAAGTATGACTATGATGAGTACTTCAAACTTCGAAATATGTTTGATTCATAAGCCTACTCATTCAGATACATAACTTTAGAAAAATACTTATAAATGATGAATGACACAAAAGCAAACAAGACAGAGCAGCAAACAGAGCAAAAACACACAACCTGTTAGTGAGTATTTTAGTGTTCGCACGCGATTCATACATACGTGTAAATGTTGAGTTATGGAGAGTCAAATTCAACAACATTCTACGTAATGTTAAGTATGAATATGATGAGTACATCAAACTTTAAATATGAGTAGAGGTTCCATGATATTAAATTAAGTACGAATGCGTATACACTGCGTTTCACTTGAATAGCACACCGTATAAATTGAAATTCTCCCCCCTATATCTTTGTAAAAAATAAAGATAGCGGATTGATTTTGGATTGCAATTGTAGTGTTATTTATAGCTTTTATTATAAAATAAAAAAATATTTCGATATATCAAGTTGTTTTCAAAATATAACATAAAAAAGAAAAATACTCAAAATATAACAATCAAATTCCGTTTCACTAGAATAGCACATATTTTAATAAATGTAGAAAAATTACTTTTTATGAAGGTTTTTAATTTTTTTCTTATTTTTTATTTATTTTTATATAAAAACTAAGGTTTAACTATCGATTTCTAGTAGTGTGTTGGGCCTCCCTTGTTCAGAATAACCTCGTATATCCTATTAGGCATTGACTCGTACAAATTTTTCAAATAGTCGACAGAAATTGAAGTCCATGCCCGTTGAATGGCCTCAATCAGTTCTGCTTTGGTTGAAAATTGTTTTTTAGACCCGTAAACTTTTCTGGCCAGCCATCCCCAAACATTCTCTATTATGTTTAGGTCCGGCGAGTATGGTGGCCAATTCAAAAAGTTGAAATTTTTGGACTCTATGCGCGATTTGACCACACGGGCAAGTAGTATGAGTATGACATTAAAATACGTATGAATGCGTATAAGTATCAAAAATTATGAGTATGATTCGATTCTATTCATCAAAAATCATCTACCTTGTCATTAGAGCTTGTGTTGAAGTTATTGTGAGATATGTATGTTATGTCCTAGGACTAAATAGCTACTAATTTTCTAAGATGGATGGATCTATAAAAAGGTAAAATTTTCTCGTCTTCTGTACAAGGTGTTTGGTTCATTTTTCCGTCTTTCCTTTACCATTGAGGGCAGTTTGAATGAGAGGAAGGTAATGCTGATTTTATAAGTGAATTCTTTCGATTTGGTTGTTAGAACAGCTTTCACAAGTGCTTGAGCCACGTTGTTACCTTCTATGTGAACTATGTCTGCATGTTGCAGAAATTTGAGAAACGTTTAGGTATGCGATTAGAAATATGCCTATGAAAGTAGGTCTTGTAATTTTAGACGGAGTACGTATTGACATTATAGGGAAAATAATAGCAAAAATTTTGATTGAGTAATACCGCGATATGGAGCAGTAGATCATTTGGCTACATCTCTAAGCTGGCAGTTCGAGAATCAATTCTTAGATTCCAGATTCGTAATGAATCCTTACAGCTAAAAACATTTCACTACAGAAGATAATATCGAATACAAACAGCGTTAAAACGAGAGCGATTCGAACACCAGGCTTTACACACTAGCCTGGGAAATGGTTGCAACATACATACTTCAAACAGATGATTTATTTAAAAAACTGTAAAGTTAGTTCGGTAACTTAAGACAATATGAGAGAATGATGCGAATCTAAGCAAGTAACGTATTAATCCTTTCTTAGATGCGAGATCATGCATGCGTTGAAAGCCAAACGGGCTGCTTTAAGCGGAAATTCAATACGCTATTGCCCTATAAATGCAGGCAACATGGACCTGGAACTAGTAGCATCGTCTATGAGACTGCATATTTTGAGTCATTGTGAACATAAAACAACTTTTTACTTTGATTTGACGTGCATATTCACGAACTAGAAACAGGTTTTAGAATAGAGGTTTTAATGACAAGCAGGTCTTTCTAGCATTCACTGTTAGCTGAAAATTGTATGATGAATATCTCTGTCTTAAAAGGGTGTCTTGGTTTCTGAGGAATATTTCTGAATTGGAAGCTAATTCGAAGCTAAGTATGGAAATCTTATTGATGTATTGTTTTACTCTTGAAATCTCTTCAATAAAAATTTGTTGAAAATTCACTATGAAAGGATTATTGATGAAAATAAAGCCTTCATTTAATACATGAATCAATTCTTGACCGAATTATGTTATTAACTGTCATATGGTGGCCACTAAACGATATGATTACTTGACAATGTGATCATAATTATCACAGTTCTGACATGTCCATCATGATTTAACCACTTAAGAAGTGTTAATTTCAATATTTTTAAGCGTATTACTTATAACTTAAAGAACTTATTTTAAGAAGATTAAAAATAATCATAACGCCTTGTACAGTTGTCCTACGCCGACCAAAAATTAATTTCATTCTACACCATCTTCTACGGACTGAGTTCTTGTCAAGTGTTAAAAGCTTTTAATGGATTTTTACTATTCGTATGTAAAGAATTTCCGTTCCTGTTCAATTCCATTTCAATTCGTTGTCGTTTTTCTCTCCATTTCAACCAGTAACTTTACAACACACTAATTAAACTATGAATTGTTGCAGTTTGTAGTTGCAAGCCTTAAAATAATAAGAACTTTGCTACCGAATGTTTATTTTTCTATTTTTTTTATTGTCTCCCTTTGTGAATATTTTAATATTAAATTGGAAATAATTTTGCATTAAATTTTCTTAACAAAATTGCAAATTGTTAATGAAGTTTATGTACAAAATTTTAAAAATAAACTGAAGGAAATAAAAAAAAATTATTTTTCAATAAAAATAAAAATAAAAAACAAAACTAAACATTAAATAAATTCGTGCTGACATGAATAATGGGCCTTACTGCTGGATTATTTGAAGAGAGAATATTTTCATTTTTTTTATTTCAATTTTTTTTTGGCTGTCATGCTAAGTTTTATTTTGAACACGAATTAAGTTGTCTTTGAACAACAAACATTTGCTTTGGAAATAACAACAAATCCATAAAATTGCATACATATAGAGACAAAATTGTTTATCTTAAAATTATCTATCTACACATGCAGATATATTAAAATTATACAGTGATGGGCAAAAGTATTCAAATGGATGGTAATTAAAAGGAGCATAATGGAGTTCTTTATCTTAGGTTAGGTTAGGGTAGTGTGGTAGGTTTCATACCAAAAGCTCACTTGAGCACGCATAGCTGCCCGTTGTGACGCTACAGGTGAACGCAGTCCCTGTACTGCCCACGTTCCTCCGTACCAAGAACAGTTGTTTATCTTAGTTTACAGCATTTACCAGCGAAGTACAAAGATTCGAAGCTAAACTAAAGTCTACAGATGTTCGCAAAGGTTACTTTGAGGTCCCACAGATCCGATTACAATATCTATCGATCAATAGAAGCAGGCAAAGACATTTGCCCATAACACAACTCAAAAATATATATTCCAGGCGATAATTAGCAACTCACTTAAGAGAGAAATCACGTGAAACTCACTTAAGAGAAAACGCGTGCGTAAAGTCAAGAGCGTTATAGTCTAGTCCGCAAGTCAAGTACACGAGAACAAATTTATTAAACAGAAAGTCTGGTGTGTCAAACATGCTCGGTTATTAAAAATTCTGGAATGATACCCACAGGCGTAGAGGTTTTATAATACAAATAGGGATAATCGTACACGCATCAAAAGATCCAGAACGGGAAAAGTATGCGCCGTGGAACTTCAACTACAAATGGTGCTACATTCTACCAATTGCGCAACTTACAACTGTCTGCCGATGCCTTTATTTTCCCAACTAAAACAGAACCGAAATAAGTACCGTCTGTTCAGATGAAGTCCAGATTGTGACTGCTAAACGTACACTAAGAAAACAGGAGGAGGCATCGTGGATTATATTAACCCGGAACTGCTTAAAGACAATGGAAGGCTTAAGTGCTGCAATAACCGCATAACAACTTAAACATCCTGAATAAGAAAACTGGCTCTGGTCGGGCTATACACCGAAAAACGGAAGCTCAACAAGTGAGGATAATGCGAACCAGGGGCTACTTATAGCCGAGGTACCATACTTCTTGACATTTTCTCCCTACCAAAATTAAAAGAGGAAATAATGCTGCATCAACCGTGCTTTGAGGTGACAATAAAAGCGAGGAACACCTACTCATACCTGAAAAAATTAAGGGAATATCAATTGGGCGACACGAAACTAACATGACGAGTAATAAAACAGATTTCGTAAAGTAGATCAGGAATTTTGTTATGGGCACTCATTGGAAAGAGAAGTCCTGGGAAGAACAAGGTCGTTTATTGTTTCTTAAAAAAAATTAAAAGTTCAGTCAGTCTTGTATGAAGACGCGGTGCGTTTGAAGAGAGTAATCGTGGTTTGAAGATCTCCGTTACAAAGATCTGTCGAATGATTGCCTAGTAATTGTTATTGTTTATGCAAAGGGTATAAAAAGAGAAATAACAAAGAAAAGCAATTGTTGTTGTTTACATAAAGTTGTGAACAGTGGCACAAAGGATTGTGCGAATAATAAAGAAGAATTTTAATTAAAACTAAACACAAATTTATTTTTATTTTATTTGCAATCTACGAGCTTATATTTTAAACGTTTTTAATGTTTCGTGCCACACTGTTCAGAAACGAGAACAGGAACTGCAAATATTATATCATGCATGTAAATTTCGTGATTTAATTTTACCAGAAAAATAATAAAAACGAAAGAAAAAAACGTTCAGTCATAATAAATATGCATAGAAAAAAATAAAAAAAATATTGTATAACCGTGTGAATATAATTCATTTCAAACCAAATACATACGTAAAAATAAGAAAAAAATATGTATCAATTGCATATGAATATGCCTTTTTAAGTCTTATTTGGAATTGCTGATAAGTTTTTTGCATGTAGGATGATAAAAAAAATATCCAGTAAAATAATTAAATGGTACTCACCAAAATTCTCGAGCATTTACGTATATTTTTAGGATTCACACACAGATATCTTTTGAAAGTTTTAAAGGATGATTAAGTATTGAATTTTGATTCAAGTTAACTCGAGTGTACTTTGTAGATTCCATATAAAATCTATAAATAAATAATAATATTCAAAAAATTTTAAATTAAATTAAATTCTTTGACTTTTAATTGATTAAAAAAATATAAAATAAAATAAAATATAATAAAATTGTTCTTTTTTCCCTATTTTGAAACAAATTCAAAGGTAAGGTGGTAAATATATTTTCCTACAGTTAACAATGAACTGTATTACTGCGCATTTCAATCAGAAAGGCAAACAGTGAATTCGTCGTCGTTTAGTAGGTAGTATGTTAACTTATTAGATGAGAGTCCATGCTTCAACCTCTGGCTCGAACAAAACGAAATATGATAGAATATTTCTTTCGCCGACTTCCTTTCAGCAGTTTTCTGGCAAAATCTCAGACAGTAAAATAAAATTGGCATAAAAAGTCTTTCAAATCTGGTGTTCCAAAATGACACACAACCTGAGTGGTGTGAGAAGCTTGATTTTAATCCTGACTAAAGGGCTGTAATGACCAATTAGGTAAGTAAGTAAGTAATACAAACAGTGAGTAAAAAATTGCGAAAATATATTACGAAAAGCTTTCAAATATCTTGCAACTAGACTTAGGTGAAACCGTATAAGGTTTTCGATTTTTTATAATTATTATTCTTTTCTTTCCTTAGCACTCACAACTTCTTTCTCTGTTTCGCCTTTTCAGCTTAGCAGGTAACTGTTCTACTGTAGCAGATTCTAGAAGGATAGGGTTGCCAAACGACAACAACGATCCTTATGAAATACATTGACTTGTGTAAACAAGACGCATTGGTAAGTTATGGATTTTTGAATGGCATATTCGAAAGGGAATCTGTTCGAAACTGGAATCTGGAAGGGTACCGCGACTAAACGATCAACTGTACTTCTCTCAAGCAATAAAAGATATCCCCATAATGCCTTCTCCAATCTTATTACCTTGACAAAGTTCAGAATACTGCTCGGTGTCAACTAGGATCACTCCCTATTCGGAATGCATTTATGCCTCACAGGTTCCAAGAATGTTTTCTGATGATGACTTTTCATCACCCAAGGAACTAAATATTAAGTTCGAAACGATGCTCACTCTGTATATGTGTACTTGGACACCACAGTGCTCTGTAAAAAGACCGATTACTAGCCTGAGATTATTCTTCGATAATTCGATGCATGACTTAAATATCCTCTCACTGTAATACCCCAACAAAAATTTTGATTATCTGTAACCCATTTGGTTTGAGAAGAGTCTTTGGCACTCTTTATCTTCCCTATAGTGGAGTATAACTTTCCAAACAACTGACTTCAAGCCGCAGAAAGGTTTTAGCCACATGAGCAGCATGAAAGCTTTCCACATCAAGAACCAAGCTGTCTGCTTATTGCTGTGTATATACTTACATACATACACAATCGGTCATTACAACCCTTCAGCCAGGATTACGACCTAGGTTCTCACACCACTGCTGTGTTGTGTGTTACATTTTATACATGAGTGGCGGGAAGTACATTTTAAAGTCGACTCCGAACTACAGATTTTGTTTGAGAAACTTTCCATGGGAATTTTATTTACTCTCAGAGTTTTTGTCAGAAATCTGCTGAGAGGAAGTAGCCGAAGAAATATTTTTTCATATTTTCATTTTGATGTCTGACCTGGGATTTCAACCAAAGCCTCACATCTAATAAGCCAACACGCTACCTACTAGACCACAGCTCAATGCTGTGTATTCCCCTATATCCTGGGACACAGCAGAAGGTAAGATTATGTTTTATGCCTAAATGATTAATCTTCGCCAAAAAGTCCTATACTATCTTCGATTTAACCTCTTAAGGGCCGAATGCTCGGATAATGGTCTGAATGTCAGATGGTAGTTCGGTGTCCCTTCCTTTATATTTTCTAGGCAAGTCATACATAGAAACTAGCATAGAGTTACTGAAACCAAATCAAGATCAAGAAGGAAGGGTGTTTATAAAGTGGATAAGATAGACGCTTTGCTTGGTTTTCACAGATTATGTATAAATGAATGTATGCTTATGCAGCGTTAGTTAAAAGGAAACCCCATTTTATCCCTTCTTTTCGGCATCTATACCGATTTTACAATGACCTGTGAACCCTGGTATGGAGGGACCTTTAGTATTTGAAGTCTCTCCGCATTTTTAAAAGTCTGCTAAATCGAAAGACTACTGGTTTATCATTATTTTATAAAAATTTCTATAATGTGTGTTTAAATTAGTCTCGTAGATAGTGTGTTGACTTATTAGACATAAGACCACGGTTCAAACTCTAGCTTAGACATCTCCAACGAAGTGAAATATGAAAAAATATTGCTTTGGCGACTTCTTCTCAGCAGATTTCTGGCAAAAGCTCTGGAAGTAAAATAAAAATGCCATGAAAAGTTTCTCAAAAATCTGTCGTACTGATTCGACTATAAATATATAACATGATGATGAAGGTGATGTGCTAGGTCGTAATCCTGACTGAAGGGTTGTAATGACCAATTATGTATGGTATGTGTTTAAATTAAATTTTTGTCAGTTTCTTAGTAATCAACTAAAACCATTCAATTTGTCTTGAGTTACCATAAAAATTGTTAAGCAACGAACAAAAAACAATCAAGAAATGCTAAAGAATGATTAGATATTCCCACATATTACCACATCATGCATAAACAAGCATCTGGAGCGCCACTTGTCACTAAAATACGATAAAAAAAAATATATACTCGTGAGTACATGAACAAAAGACTACATATACATACATACATATATACAACAGCAACAACAACAACAAAAGAAATAATATTTTATAAAAATAAAGAAAGAAAGAAACGTATGTTTTACAAGTTCAAGCCAGTTAAACATAAAAATATACTAAGAATTGTGAATTGAAAGTAAAAAATAAAGAAACAAAAACCAAACCAAACAATCGAAGAAAACAAAAGAGTCTCACGGGAGTCCCTCTATACAACATATCTTTGATTTTGTATTTTGAAATCTTTAACAATTTTCCAACCTTATCTTTGGATTTCCTTCCTTCTTCTTCTGCTGCTACGACTACTAACTACACCTTGGGATCCTCTAGGCTATTTAGGCTTATCTGATGGTTAAAATGAATTGTTATTGAATAGGCCTGGGATATTGCAACAATTCATACACACATCATCCTGGACAGACTTCTTCCTTATTTTGTATTTATCAACATGTTTTTCCCTAAGCATGAGCAAAAAAAAGAAAATCACAACTAAAGTCTCGTATAAAATTGAGACATTTTAACTTCCGAAATCAAATCGTGCTGGCTTAAATACATACATATATGTATTGTAGACCTTTTCTTTTCATTTTCTTTCTTTTTTGTTTTTATATTTCTTTTTTCTGAACGTATACACATGTGGAATGATTTCAATTCTTATTGATATTTTTCTTTTTTGTTTTTGGGTTTTTTTTTATTTCAATCGCTCTCACAGAACGAAAATTGAACGATTTGTCCGTCGGTTTTTGTTTATGTTGTGCCAAAATAATCATTTACTTATAAACACTGAAAATTCACATGGGTATGTATATACTCGTACGTAAATAAATTCAACTCGTTTTATTTATTTAATATTTTTATTCTTGGGACAGAAGTTTAAATGAATGTAATCATGAATATGAATTAAATTTTTAGCAATTTTTATTAATTTATTAATTACAATACAATTACAAATTATATTCTAATTATATGCGAGCGGAGTAACTTGACCATAAGCTCGGTGTAGTGTCAGAGACCAGAGTCTCTGGTGGGAATTGAATCCACGATCCTCACGCTAATAGTCTAGCACATTACCCACTAGACTACCATGGCAACCAGTAGGTGAAATAGACACAGACTCTTTGATTGGATAGAAGTCTAGTCGTATCCAAACCATCACTATATCTATCACTACATCTTAATCTTTTATAATTCGAAAACAATGATGAAAGTTTTTAACCTTTTGCCTATATTCAAACATGAATTACTGTGTTTGTTTTCGAGCCCTTAACCACTACACTATATAAATCCCATTCAATTTGTGTAAAATACATACATTATTGGTCATTACAACCATTCAGTCAGGATCACGACCTAATTTCTTACACGACTTACTGTGTGTGTTAGTCGACTCCG
Organism: Sarcophaga variegata; assembly: GCA_932273835.1. NCBI lineage: Eukaryota > Metazoa > Arthropoda > Insecta > Diptera > Sarcophagidae > Sarcophaga > Sarcophaga variegata. The sequence continues at coordinate 64,454,617 of OW026362.1, forward strand.
AACGACAGATTTTTGAGAAAATTTTTCATGATAATTTTATTTTGCTCCCAGAGTTTTTGCCAGAAATCTGCTGAGAGGAAGTCACCGAAGAAATTTTTTTTCGTATTTCATTTTGTTGGAATTGTCTGACCTGGGGTTTGAACCCTGGCCCTACATCTAATAAGCCAACACACTACCTACTAGACTACGGCGACTACAGACTTATATCCTGTTGAAATTCGAATACAACTCCCCTATATGGGCCTGTGTCTCGAAGTCTATGACTTCTATGACCGGATACAAGTAAGAGCAAAGGTTTCTACAGTAAATTCGCCTCAAGTACCCACAGTAAACAGCATATAATGACAGAGGGCTTTCAACTTTATTGATGCGTTACGAGTCATATTGCAACAGGCGAACACTTTTCCTTATCTCGTCTGTACCACAACGAAGTGTGATTCAAAAACATAAAGAAACATCCGTTTATGTTTAATGAGACCTACAATTTTGAAGGGTAATGCTCATAAATCCAGTCAACTGAATCGAAATCTCTGCAGTTTGTGAGGATGCTGGTGAATATAGCAACAGGCACAGATATTTTCTGTAAAGACAGCCAAGGAATGTTTAAATTCGATGTTATAGAGCAGCAACAATTATTAGTTATTACTGTCTGTTAGATATCCGACCATATGATCTAGTTTTATTGCTTTGAATCTGTATAGGGTATCCCTGTAATGTTCCAGTGATAAACTGCTGGAACAAATGTGTTTTGTGTTCATTTGGTTTCTAAACAAGAGTTCTTGTGATCCATAAGGCCTAGAAGCGCGGATTATTCTGTGCAAGTATTCTTCGACTGTGCAATGCAAAAGGCCAGTTGCTATTCTGAAACTAGTTATGGGTAGTCTAAAGCGTGACTCAAATCTCTTCCTATTGTAATTATGCATAAAATTTCTAGATTGTCTTAACTCCATTTGGCTTGAGAAAATACTCTGCTTATCTCCATCTTCTTTTACGGTGTATATCGTTCCTCTTCCCCATCCACCAAAAGCTGCTAATCCCATCAGGAAAATGAAAGCTTCCGTTGTCTGGAATTACACACATGATCTTATACAACACGGGTTGTCCTAATTCTACTGCCAAGTTGATTAAGCATGCCCAGTCAGTCCTATATTATTCTCGAGTTAAATTCACATAAGCGGAGTGCCCTAAAAGCGGCCTAACTTGACTACCCGATAGTATTACTAAGCGCTCTCTTTTGTACTTACTATCAAAGTTGATTTGAGCATATACAGTAAGCCTCAAAAGAAACTGTACACCACGGATAAAATTCTAACAATAACCTACGTCTAGGTTTAATACTTAAGGAGAGTGCCCGAAAAAATTTGTTAATATTTCAATAATTTTTTATTTTTTTTTTCAATTTTAGAAACTGACAATGAAACAATTTTAAAATAAAAATAACGGTAATTAATTAATGTATATTTCTATTTAATGTACAGTTTCTTTTGATGCTCACTATATTTCTGTGCTAGTGTCATTCGCTTAAAAGATACCCCTAGACTTTCTATTGTGATGGTTTCTAAATGGTTCACTTTGTAAGCGTGCATTCAGATTCTATCCCACCATCCGTTGATGTTACCACCTTCGTTCTCATTACTAAGTCTGATTGGGAAATAGTTTCTAATCAGAGAGGATAATTAAGGATATGATAACTCGTAAACTATAGCGACTAGGGTAAAGCAGTAACAGTCAAAAGCCTAAGTAAGGAGATTAAAATCAAACTGCCTACGAAGGGAGATCTCATTGATTCCATTAAATGTGAGGATGTCATGCCCGACTAATTTGCTGGACCATAGGTTTTTCTACAAAATACTATGCCTGGTATGACCAACATACGCTCAACACTTCAAATACCAGCTCATACATCAAAACGAAAATATGAAAAAAAAATATTTCTTCGACGAATTGTTTTCAGCAGATTTCTGGCAATAACTCTGAGAGTAAATAAAAATTGACATGAAAACTATCTCAAAAATCTGTTGTTCGTAGTCGATTTAAACTGTAGGTCCCGTCACTTGTGTATATAAATTAACACACACAATATGAGTGGTGTGGGAAGCTAGGTTGTAATCCTGACTGAAGGGTTGTAATAACCAATTATGTTATGTATGTATATATGTATAGATTGACTATACTGGATCACTTTTTATAATATGAGCTGTGATTAGCATCCGCTCAACCCTTAACACATTAAATTTCTATTAAAATTGTTGGCGGTAGCAGAGAAAACAACGCTTAAATATTGCTAAACAAATGAAGAATTAATTCCATTAAGACTTACTTTAAAAAAAAAACTTTCGGTCTATCGAAGAGAACATTCAGTTCAACCAATAACCTAACCAACCTATCAATAAAACTAAAACAACAACATTTAAGCCAAAATAGAAGCCAGAACAAAAACAAAAAAAAGAAGACACAAACAAACTTGACAAAATGTTGTATTGGAACGTGGTTAACGTGACTTTATCTTCTCTATTTTGATTTTGCACTATTGCCTGTTATTGTTGTTGTTATTATTGTATTTTTTTTTAAATAAATTTTCACAAATATTTATAAATTTTTGAGGGTTCTATCGATAGCATCATGTGCTCGTACGTTTTAATATAGAACACATGATATAGAGAGTCCCGAACATAGTTGAGTGCACAACGGTCAACATATAGAAGAAGACCGGTCAATATTTTATAGGTTGATTTCATTTTTATTTTTTTTATTTTATTTTATTTAAAAAAAAATAAAATAACAAAACAATTTGAACGAAATAAACGAACTTTTCGGTTAAACGTTTGTCCGTCTATAGCGCCACACATGTGCAAAATAATGAACTTTAGAGGTCACAACGTGATTGGCTTCTAACAACATTTTCTTTCAACAACAATATTAAATTGTTGGCAACATTTTGTGTCTGTTTTTTTTTTTTTATTCAATTTATTTATTTTTTATTAATATTTTATTGAAACCAAAACAACTCAATAGAAATCAGATCATAAAACAAAAAAAAACAACAGCTTATGAAGATGACAGAAAAATAAATTAACTTCTACTAGTACTAGGGTCTTTCTGGTTTGAATTTATTCCTGAAAAGCTAATTAAACATACATTTTAAATGGAAATTTATACTGTTTATTGCTATACAATATATATCAAAGCAATTTATAATTTATTAATCATCAATCGATATGTGCCGATATCTATCGATATGTTTCGATAACATCGATATGTTTCGATAACATCGATATGTTTCGATAACACATATCGATGTTTTTGGTATAACTTGATATTCCACTGATACTGAGGCGCTGCTTAAGAAATTTCGCTATTTATGGTATCAAATTGATGCGGAAATCAATCCAAGGGTTGCGTGGTCCAGTAATGAAAGTGTTTGACTACACACCAGAGCAAATTTAATTGAGCTTACAATGCTTCTATCCAAAACAATTTATCGGAGAATGATCCATGATTCCCCTCCACATCGTCAACACAACATCACTCACAATCGTCTTAGGGAGATCTTAAGAAACAGTAGGACTCAATAAGTAAAGTTCTTCAAATTGGTTTTAGGCAACCATCTGTCATTGCAATCCCATGATTTGTGGTTCGGATGGATTACACAACAGAAAGCAATAATGCTTCCCTAGAGCCCTAAGTTCCTTAAGGAAACGTAAAGGAATAAATAAATGACGGAATGATACTTACATATTACAACCCTTCAGTCAGGATTACAACCCTCCATTACAACCCTTCAGTCAGGATTACAACCTAGCTTTGCACGCCACTTATGTTGTGTGTGTTAATTTTATCCATAAGTGACGGGACCTACAATTTAAAGTCGACTGCGAACGACAGATATATTTGAGAAATTTTTCATGACAATTTTATTCACCCCCAGAGTTATTGCCAGTAAATCTGCTGAGAGGAAGTCACCGAAGAAATATTTTTCAAATTAAAAATGTCTGACCTGGCATTTGAATCGTGACCTCATATCTAATAAGTCAAGACACTGCTTACTTCAAATGCTGGCATCACTAGAAGAAAATGGATACCTGAATGTGTAGCTAACGGCTATTGGGATAGAATAAGAATACTGCAGCAAGAACCTTTAGAAGAAGAATTTTGTAGTGAAGAAAAACTTGAACATCTTTATACGATGTGCGGCTGCAAATTGCAATTTTTGCAAAAGCAAAAACTTATAAAAGACGCCCAAACCACGAAGACACAAAGCGATCAACATCAGCAAAGTCTGGCGGAACATTTTTTGAACATTGATGTTGAAATGATCGTTTACTAAAAGGCGTTGGTATACTAGACGAGAACTTGTGCGTTCTAACCTCAGCTCTTATTTGACCTGGGTGACCAACTGACATTGCCAAATGAAAATGTTTTCTTTCTGTAAAAGTTCTTATACAACAAAGGAAAAAAATCGGTCTTGTTGAAACCCCATAACGTTCAGTTCATAATTCCCTGTTAAAAAGCCCAAAAAACACATCGTTTATCTAACGGCCATAGCTTTCTGAATTGTTTTGTTGCGAGTCAAATTGTCAATTTTTCTGGAAGCTGTTTTGTTTTGTTTTTCTGGGTTTTTCGTCATTAATTCTGGGTTTTCCGAATAGCAGAAGCGAAATTTTTTTTGATATTGCCATGAGAAATTGGCTTCAAGAGCATTTGAATAGTCAACCGACTTTAATTACTGCGTGAATTGGACTTCATATGAATAGGGGCATAAATCGACGTGAAAAATGCGGACCAATTGCTAAGACCACTTTCTCTTGTATTTCGGCAGTTTACTTCTGCGATAGTAATGATAATGCACTACCATGTGATGCAACACTTCTAGTTTACTTAGGTTCATTCACAGTAGGTCGATTATGACTATCGTGGTAACTACGTAATGCTCGAAAAATAGCCACGTTAGGTTAGGTTAGGTTAGGTTAGAGGACGTGTACTTGTCAATTAAGACAAGTACAGTACCCGGAGGTCGAATTGACCCATTGTACAACGTCCTAGTTTCTCATACCACTTATGTTGTGTGTGTTAATTTCATACATGAGTAGGGGGACCTACAGTTTAAAGTCGACTCCGAACGACAGATTTTTTGAGAGGTTTTTTAATGGCAGGTTTTATTTACTCTCAGAGTTTTTGCCAGAAATCTACTGAGAGGAAGTCGCCGAAATAATACTTTTTGTATTTTGTCTTTGATGCCTGGCCTGGGACTCGAACCCAGGCTTTTGCGTCTAATAAGCCAACACACTACCTACTAGACTACGGCGACTTAAAAACGTTTATAACAGCACTTTTTGTATGTTTAAACTAGTTTTACACGTCCTTGGGTTATTAGACGATCAATATTCGCAAATGGAAACCGTTTATATTTCCGATGAAAGAAAAACAGCAGACAGTGTTGACAGATCGCGATTCAAAAACCACTAAATGGTTCGCTTAAATTACTAGTTAAGATAAGCCATGAAGAATAAACAGACAACGGCAATTGCTCGGATGTGTTAAATAAAATGAAAAAATCATATCTGGCTCACTTGTCCGCACCTCTCACTAAGAATACTGCATCATAAGCGCAACGACAAAAGAGGAGGTTCAGCAGAGGGTTCAGCAGAGTTTCGAAATATACGACAATAAACTGGCATATAAAGGGTCCGCCATATAATTTTTTTTTTTTGAAAATGCTTTAAAAGAAAACTACTGAATATTTTCACAAATTTCTTTTTTTATTTGAAAGTACAATCCTTCCGGTTAATAATTTTTTTTTTTTTTTTTTTTTTTTTTTTTTCGCCGAGGAGGGGCAAATGTACCTAACCGCACCATAGAGGAAGTCGTCACATCCTCCGTGTGTGGGGCCCTCACCCACTAAATCCCCCCCTCGTCTCCTGTGGACTTGTTTGTACCCACTCCGGAACTACGGTGGTATTACTTCGGAGTGGAGTCCTTTGGGCCCTTTGGCCCCTTCATGTTCATATCCGCGTCCGGATTGCGAATCGAAAGTTGAGGAGTCATCTAAGCGTCTCCACTATTCCTTTCGTCTAGATCATCGTCTCGGTTACGCCCGGCACGTGTGACAGCATCACCTATGCCGCCATGCTTACTCGTTCTGCAGCTTCAAGATCTATCTTCTTCCGTCTCAGAATGCGCTCTATGTAATTCACTACCGAGGTCCAATTTTCACTACTCGCAGTCATAACGCCGACAATATTAGCGGCTGTGATCGTTCCGACTATTGACGTCAGTACAGAGCGATAGCTCTGCCAGCGTGCACACTCGAAAACAGTGTGCTCTGCGTCATCAATTACCTCCCCTTCCTCGTACAGGCAGTAAGGGGAGGCGGCCTTGCCCATTCTGTGCAGATATTTCCTAAAATATCCGTGACCCGATAGCATCTGTGTAACGTAGTAGTTTATCTCTCCAGATTTCCGACCGATCCATGGCCTTATGTCCGGGATAAGTCTCGCGGTCCATCTTCCTCTATCCTTCTCGTTCCATCGTTGTTGCCATTTTGAAATGGTGTTTTCCCTGAAGTAACCGGTTATATGATTTCCAGCCGATTTCGCCTTATAAATCTCCATCCGCTCTGCCGCCAGCAGATCCACAGGGATTATACCCGCTATCACCAGTACGGCCGGAGCGGACACTGTACGGTACGCCGACGCGACACGCAATGCAGCCGTTCTCTGTACCGATACAAGTGAGTTTGCCCTCTTCTTGACGTCTAGTGTTTCGGCCCAAATTTCGCTCCCATAAAGCATAATGCTGTTTCCAACATCCATCAGGAGTCTCCGTCTCTCCGGTAGCGGTCCTCCAATGTTCGCCATTAATCTGCTGAGCTGTCCGACGATCTTCTGGGCCTTGTTAGCCGAGTACTGAATCTGATACGAGAATGTCAGTCTGGGGTCCAGCCTTATTCCTAGGTATTTCACCGAGCTCTCGGTTCTAATTGTCTCGTTTCCAATGCTCATGTCCACATGCAAGGGGATACGACGACCAGTGATTAGCAGCAATTCCGTTTTATGCATGGCCAGGTCTAGGCCGTGGGAATCCAACCATGCTTTTGTCCTTAGCATAACGCGTCTCAATTTTCGTTGTGCCTCTTCCGTGTTCCTGGCCGTGATAACAGCTGCGATATCGTCTGCGTATCCAACCAAGAAAGTTCCGTCCGGCATATCCTCCCTCAGAATTCCATCATAGCTAACGTTCCACAGGTCGGGGCCGAGGATAGATCCTTGTGCCGCTCCAGATGTTACTTGTTTCACTCTTGATCCCGAGCTTGTGTTATACACAAGCTGCCTGTTACTCAAATAACTACTTATCATGGCCAGAATGTAATGTGGCACAGAGAAATTGTTCTCCAAAGCATCCAGTACATCGCTCCATCTAAGGCTGTTAAACGCGTTTTTGACGTCCAAAGTGGCAAGCAGTACCACAGGCCTCGTAAAGTGACTCCCACGCTGTGTGACCATAGCTGCTTCAGTCACCTCTCTCAAAGCGCCAATTGTTGACCGACCGGGTCGAAAACCATATTGCCGGGCAGACAGTCCTCCTCTATTCTCAATAGCAGCGGTAAGCCGTGGCTTCAAAAGCCTCTCGAGCAGCTTTCCTGACGTATCCAGCATGCACAGTGGCCTGTACGCGGATGGGTGCTCCGGGTCGCCCTTTCCCTTGCTTATTAAGACCAGTCGTTGTTTCTTCCATATTTCGGGGAAAATACATTCTCTTAGGCACGCGTTGTACATTCCCAGTAAGAGTTGCGGTCTTTGATCGGCAATTTCCCGCACTACCTCAGGCGGGATGCCATCGGGCCCCGGTGCTTTGCCGGGTTTTAGTCCGGCTGCAGCTATTTTCAGTTCCTCTTCGGTAAATGGTAAGAATTCTATACCGAGTGTATTCTGCCGTTGTTCCATCCTCGATTCATGAGTGGGGAATAGTGTATCCACTATATTTCTCATCACTCGTTCGTCCATAATTCCCACTGGTTTCCTCCTGTTCAGTTTGTCCATTACAATTTTGTATCCTAATCCGTAAGGGTTTAGGTTTATGTCATCGCGTAGTTCCTGGAACGCCTGGTTTTTCTTGCGCGATATCGCCTCCTTCAGAGATTTCTTTGCCTCTTTGTATAATCGCATTTCGTCAACGGCCGGTCCGTTGGGTCTAGCTCTAGTGTACCTCCGTCGTAGTCGTAGACACTCTCGCCTGAGTGCTGCAATATTTTCGTCCCACCAGTACACAGCCTTCCTCCTGTTATTTGGGGGTCTCAACAAGGGCATTGCCTTCCTACACCCGCGTCCTATTATCTTCATAGTTTGTTCTACTCTCGTCCTCGCGTCGTCCGAGAGCTCAATACTGCCACACAATCTGTCAACCTCCAAGATCAGCCGATTTTTATCCAATTTTCGTGCATCCCATCCTCTACTGTTCGGAGTGTAATTGTTCTCCTCTCCTCTATTTCTCGAAGCAAAGGTGTACGATATGTACTGATGATCACTACCCGTATATATTTCCAATACCTTCCAGTCCCTGACTCTGTGACATATGCTCTCCGAGACCATAGTTATATCAGGGATAGTTCCCTCGCATCCCGGTCGTCTAAAGGTAGATACGTTCCCCAGATTCGCGAAGATCAGGCCGGTTCGAGCTGCCATCTCCACAATTCGTCTGCCTCTTGAAATCGATATGCAGTTGAAATAATTTTAATTTCGTCATGTAAACACCACACCACAGGATACAACCACCAAAAAATTGTATTCTTAGCCTCCAGTTTATTTATTTTGGGAATAAAAAATTCATTATTTTCGTATATGAAATCCTTACCAGATTCCTATAAAACTAAAAATTGTTGCATGCAAGAGTCTAACAAAAAGGCAAACACAACGTTATTTCATCAATTTAAGGAGGCAATTGCATGTGGTCAACCCAGTCGTTTGGTGGTATTAAAATGTCAATTACAATACAAATAAAAAAACGTAATTTTTAATGCATACCATAATGCTGTTGCTGCTGTTGTTGCTGCTATTGTTGTTGTTGTTGTTACTTTAGCCAAGGCAGTATTGTGTGGCACATTAAAAAATGTAAACTGCTGTTCAACGACTGTTGCTACAAACAATTGAAAAACAACACACAAAAAGAGAGACAGAACCTACAGCTTACCAATCATTGTTAAGCAACAGTAGCTGCCACGCCAACTACCCAACTACCAAGTGAATGCAACAGCATTGTTGCAAGTATGAATGAGAGTGTGCGTTTTTGGTTCATACCAAATCATTCTATGGCAATCAACCCTAAACATTAAAGGTGGTGGGTAAGTAGCACACAGCAATGCAATGCAAAACAAAAAGGTGTGTTGTTGCTGCATTGCTGCCGTATTGTAGCAGCGACAACATCAACATCATTGGGGTTTGGAGGATGTGGATTTTATGTTGCTGCTTGCTCTTGCCTTCAACGACTGAATGAATGCAAGAAATGAATTAAGTTGCCTGTGGATGCTGGAGATTAGTGAATGCTTACAACCACAACAACTAACATTGGCAACCAACCTGGCTGGCTGACTGGCTGGCTACCTGTGTGTGTGTCTTTCTTCTGCAAATCTCAGGTGTATACGAACGTAAATTCGTTTCATCGTTCGTATCTTTCGTACATACATAAATACATACGTATATTCCTACCCATGTGAGTTGTTAAGAAGATTTTTTATATGAAATTTATTGTTGTTGTTGTTGTTGCTACTACTGAAGTTGTTGTTGCTGTGGCTGTAGCTGTGTTGTTCGTTATCGAATTTGTCTACAGCTGGAGAATGGTGTTTCATTTGATAGTGTTTCTGATATCGTGTGCATTTAAGTTACGATATCGTTTTGATATTCTCTTTAACAAAAACAGAAGAGAAGCAAAATTCATTGTGCAACCAGAAAGAGAACAACAAGAACAATAGCAACAAACACCAAAAGCTATATGAGGTTTTTAAAGAATAACAGCAACAGCAACAGCAACAGCAACATCAACAAAAACAATCACTAATGTAATGTAATTATGATGTTATAAACAATAATGCACAATGGGTCTGGCACGACTAAAAGTAGTAAGACTTCTAGATTTGGTTAAAAACTCTTTCAACTTTGCTTATAATAAAAAAAATCTATTTTAATGACAGGGAAACAATCTGGTTAAAAAACGAGAAATAAGGAAAAATCGTCAGCTAAACCCTTCATGTAAGCACCTTTTCGGTATCATAGAAGCTTAAAAGTATCCAAACAACCCTTCAGTACAAAAGTATTGAATACAAGAGAAAGTTCAATACGTGGATCGCACGCAAACTAACGCAAATACCTCTTATGGTTCGAAATTTTCATCAAGGAAACTCTTGTGAATCATAACCATATCAAGCCATTCTTAGAAGTGTTTTAGCGGAGACACTCGCGGCAATGACATTGACAGCCTATTCAGGATTAACAGCCAAAAAGGTGATGCTGTGTGTTTGAGATAATAGATCAGGTCATTAGTAGATGAGTTCCTTATTTTTTCGGACCTATTTGTACTTACTTATCTACATACATAACATACATATGTATGTACATAATTGGTCATTACAACCCTTCATTCAGAATTACGTTGCTCACACCACTTATGTTGTGTGTGTTAATTTTTTATACATGAGTGGCGAGACCTACAGTTTAAAATCGACTCCGAACGACAGATTTTTTTGAGATATTTTTCATGGCAATTTTTATTTACTCTCAGAGTTTTTGCCAGAAATCTGCTGAGAGGAAGTCGCCGAAGAAATACCTTTTGTATTTTGTTGTGATGTCTGGCCTCGGGTTTGAACCCTGGGTTTCCGTCTAATAAGCCAACACGCTACCTAGTAGTCTACGACGACTCCTGCTTACTTATTACAACCCTTTAGTCAGGATTACAACTTAGCTTCTGACTTCACACTCATGTTGTATTTGTTAATTCTATTCAGATTTGAGTTTCTTTCATGGTTTTTGCCTGCAGTCTTCTGGGACGATGTTGACTACTGAGACGGGAATTAAACCATGGTGGTCTCGTTTAATAAGCCAACGCACTACGTACTTGACTACGGCAACGACATATGCTGACCACAATTAGAGAGGAAATGCTTTTCATGAGAAAGTGGCTCATCTGAAGCCATGGGAGCCAGCAAGGTAAAAAACTTTATAATCCGGAACAGGTTCGGTTGGCGGGTAACTTGCCGTTCACAGGCTAGTTTACTAGGTGGCCATATAGCCCATTGTGTTACTCAGTGTGAGGTAAGTGCCCTTGTCATGATCCGTTAGTAGTGGGTTTGAACCATCCAGAGCTACGAATGAAACCGGCCATTTCCCTTAGTGGTTCGTTCTTCACCATGCTCAGTTAATCAAACGTTCTGTCACCCAAAAACCAATGACGTTTATTCTGAACTGCAGGACCCTCGCATAAAACGTGTTGCACCGATTTTGTTTCCTCCAGATGGCAGATTCTGCAGTAATACTGGTGGCACAGATCGAGCTTATGAGCGACATTGCCTATAGCGCAGTGTCCCATTAGAATTCCTGTTAGAGCGTGAACCGTTCGCTTGTCGATCAGAATAAATAGTATTAATTGTAGTCCAGAATAAATGGTTAGCAGTTCTGTGATTGTTATTCCTGTCTATGTCCACTTAGGCAGACAAAAGAAGCTTGTGGAAAACAATTATGATAACTGACAGCTAATACAGAGAGACAGTTAAAACGGTGCGACCATAACTTGAATGGAATCAAACAAAACTTACTTTGTAAAGCCTACATCAAGTATCATTTCAAATAATTCCGAAGTTTGTTGAACAACCCTTCTGAAAATTTCCTTGAGATCATTTGGAAAACTAGGCTTTGAAGGAACATAAGTTTGACACAAAGAATTTTCGGTTTTTTCTTATTATTTCATTGGTTTGTATAAGTTTTATTAAGTTTTTAGTGTACTGTAACAGATTCTAGAGTGATAGGGTTGCCAAATGCCATTGAATTTAAACGGCATTCACTGTGAAAATGCATTGAATTTTTCTACTGGGTATAGCGGTCCTGAAGTCGCCGTAGTCTAATTGACAGTGTATTGGCTTATTAGATGTAGGGTGACGGTTCAAACTCCAGGTCAGACATCAAAACGAAAATAAGAAAAAATATTTCTTCAGCGACTTCTCAGCAGATTTCTGGCAAAAACTCTGAGAGTAAATAAAAATTGCCATGAAAAGTTTCTCAAAAATCTGTCGTTCGGAGTCGACTTTAAACTGTAGGTCCCACCTCTCATGTATAAAAAATTAACACACACAACATAAGTGGCGTGAGAAACTAGGTCGTAATCCTAACTGAATGGTTGTAATGACCAATTATGTACATATGTATGTATGTATGTATGTAAGGTTGACACAAAGAATTTTCAGTTTTTTTATGCAAGCGTTTCTTTAAGTTTTTTTGGGTACTGCAGCAAATTCTAGGATTGTAGGGTTGCCATTTGCCAATGCATTTAAAAGGCACTTAATGTGAAAAAGCATTGCATTTTTGTACTGAGTACAGCGGTTAGAAGCTTAGCACATTGCTGATCTTTGATGTTCGTTAGCCTCTCTGAGTGTTCAAAAGTTCAGAAGCTTTCTGTATGGATATTTGAAAGAGGAATTGGTTCGCTTTTAATGTCAATATTCATGGTCAAGAAATTGACTTAAAATATTAAGACTTTCTTAATGTTTACTGCGTGTTCCTTGTCTTACAGTTTATTACCCTAGCAACATACAGCTGACCTTGCAACTATTTAAGTGGGAGCAGTTAATTCTAAACGCTAAAGTTTTCTTCAAACTGTCTATTTGCCTTCTTGGCCCATAGTGCTGCACAAAATAATGATCATCAAGGTTGATAACGAGGTTTAGAGCACATGACTGAAATGATGCGAAGCAAGCAACAAAAATTGCGATGATGATGATAATGACAATGCAGATGACGATGATGATGATGATGATAAAACTGAAGATGGTGCAGAAGATTCAACACGTGATGATGTTAAAAGTGTAGCATTAAATCGGTAAAAGAACAGAAAAAAATAAAGAAATGAAAAATAAGAGAAGAATAAAAGGAACAGAAAGGAAAGGAAACTAAGTTTTTGGGAGCTGATGCTCTGCAATGGAAAGAAAGATGAAGAAAAATTTACGGGCTTTTTGGCATCCAGGCAGGCAGCCAGCCAAACAAGCATTTTAGCCAGCCTGTTTGCATGGCCTGGTTGGTAGATTGTGCCTGTTCAATTCTCTTCTGTTTTTTTTTTTTGTTGTTTTTGTTCCTTTTTAACAGCAGTTGTTTTTGCTTTCTGTGGTGGCTGCTGTTAATGTTGTTGATGATATTTTGCCGTAGTTGTTGCTGTTGTTGTTGTTGAATTGCTATTATTGTTTTAGTTGTTGCTGCTGCTGTTTTTATTATTGTTTTTATACATACTTATATGTATATATATACACAGAGAGACAGATGTATGTATGTATGTATGTTATGTTATGTTTCCACTGAGATGTGGATGTAGAGTGGCTGGCTGACTGGCTGGTTGGTTATATGATGATGATGTGTTTCGTGCTATTGCTGCTGTTGCTGCTGTTGAATGACTAAATGTGACCATTTTTCCCGATGCGAGGCGATAGTTTATCGCCAATTTTCATGCCGTGCAGAGGTGAACGCGGAACAAAGGCAACGTCTACGATAACGAGCGACCAACAAAAGCAAAAAAAAACGTGCAAAAACATCGTTTCAAATGCTCAAAAAATAATCCGTGGCACAACAGACAAAACAGACTGCTTACCTATATACTCACAATATTTTCAAAAACACACACACACACACACACACATACATATACCATCACAGCCGACAACAACAACAATAACAGCAGCAACGGTATTTTTTTAAGCAGATTTTTTGACGTGTACTAGAAAACGAACGAAGTACACGATTTTCTATTATTGTTGTTGTATTCACACGACAACAACAAAAGCAATAACAACAACAATAATAACAGTAACAAAGTGGAAAAAAGGAAGAATCAAAGAAAGAAAATTTATGATAAAAACGTTCGTTAAAAACGGTTGCGTATAAACACGGCAACGACAACAATATCCTGGGCCGTTAAAGTGTAACGAAAATCCCGTCGGGTATTTTTCATTTGCAACGTGTGGCAAGCAATTATTTAAAAAAGAAAATAAATAAGAAAACATATTAAAAAGAATTTCCAATAAAAAAAATATTTGAAAAATGTTTTTAAAAGAAAGTATACAAGGAAATTTCTAAAAATTACTAGAAAAAATTGTGTTAACAAATATGCAACAAAATGTTGCACCATTAAAGTGTTTTTCCATACGGTCTTACATTGCAAAATTTGAAAAGTGTGTACGAAATAACGAAAATAAATTTGAAAAAAAAAATTTTAATTTAAAAAAAAATGGATCACCACAGTAGTGGTTTTGTTGCCTCACCATGGGCTGCAGTTTTGGGTCATCATGCGATGGCGGCTACAGCGGGTGCGGATGCAGGATTTGCTGCAGCAGCTGCTGCAGCGCATGTGCAAAATGTTGCTGTTGCTGCTCAACATCATCACCATCATTCGCATCATCAAATAACAGCAGCTGCCCATCACACCCACCATCATGCCCATACACATCCGCACTCGACACATCATCATCATCATCATCACCCGCACTCGCATCCGCATTCACACCATTTGAATCCTTCGGGTATGCCAATGGATTTACATGTGCCACAAGGATTTCCCTATTACAGGTAAACAAACTGACTAGCAAACAAACAAACAAACAAACGTATTTACATGCCACCACACTACCACTATAAATGAAAAGAAGGAAATAAATGAATGCGTTTGTATGTGTAAAGGCACGCCTAAATTATGTTGCAAGTACTAAACGAGTGGATACTGCCATGCCATAAATATAAGCGTTTTGTTGTTTTATGACTCCTGGCGCAAGCATTACGAAATTTTTCTGTTTTTAATGGAAAATCTACGACAACCATTTAAATATTTCAACTCACGATGTCAATTCGATGATTCGCCTGTTTTTCACTGTTTTTTTCTGTTTGTTTTTCGGATTTTGTTTCTTCCTCTTCTTTCCTTTTTGTTTTTGTTTGTGTTGCTGTTTTGATGTGTTTTATAATTTGAATTTACGCGCTTATACCCCTAAAAGTGTGCAAATGTTTTTTTTTATTCTTTTACTTTACAGTCGTGTTTTTTATCTCCTTTTTGTGATTTGTTTTCTGTTGGAATTTGCTCCACCAAACAGCAGTAATTTGGGGCGTTGTCACCTGGGATTGTGTGTGTGTGTGTGTCTATAACAATGTGCCACACATCCCCTATAATCTTTGAAAATGTCTTTCAACTATTATTTGCAATTGCCGTCGGTGATAATTCAAACTGGATTTTTGCCTTGAAATATGTGAAGTTTTCTGATGACGAATTGAAAGAGATTATGTTTACTTTGTTCATATTTCAATTTAGATTTCGAATTGACAAGAATTTCTAAAAAGAAAGTGACTTAAAACCCGTTCATGTTTTCATTAATAAACTTATTTCCATAATAAATTTAGCTTAGGTTTGCTCCAAAGCTTAAGACAACTTACAAGTAGCTTGCCTATGGTTAGGTTAGGTTAGAGGACGTGTACCTGTCAATCAAGACAAGTACAGTGCCCGGAGGTCGGATTGACCCATTGTACAATTGTCTATGGTTTCTTCAGCTAATATTATTTGCCCATTTAAATTGAAAAAAAAAGTTCTAAATTAATAAGAACGTGAAATTTACGAAATTAATCTTACAAGAAATTTAATTGACATAAGGAGTGTGCACGAACAAATTTTGACATTCTTTTTTTACCGAGAAAAACAATTACCGTTGCCACAGTCAACACGAGTGAATTTTCGTTTTGAATAAAAAATTATTTTTTCAACAATGGACTCATTGTCCACAAATATAGTGTCAGAAAATAATTGAATTTTTTTTTAATAAAAATTCATCAGTTCGTATACAAAAAGAAATAGCCAAACTCGAACATAGGCTGCCTTCCAAAATGTTAGTTGCTTTGTGTTTGAACAAAATATCGTGTTTCATAATGCCGCTGTACAAAATGTTTACAATGTATTCTATTTCAAAACGTCATCAATGTGTATTTTTAACGCAGTCAAAAAGCCAAGCAGGCATTGGATTTATAGTTGATGCATTGTTTGGTTACTTTGCATATCTACATAGTTTATATACAGTAGTAGAACTGCATACAAACTTTGTATTGATACATTTTGGAAGGCAGCCATATTAACCAAAAAACGGGATGATCCGGTAATATAGTGAGTAGAATGCTACTCTTTAAGTGTGGAGGTTATGGATTTGATTCCCACTAGATACGCTAGACTATTATACCTTAAGATTTGAGGACTTAAAATACATCAAAAAACAAAACTTAGAAACAATTTGTCGCATTCAAATTTTTCTTTCTCTTTTCTTTTCCTATAACTAAACTGTCGTTATTTTACACAATGCACTGCATGAGTAAAAGACATCCTTTAGTCCCGCTTTCACTGTTTCACTAGTTAGTATTAAAAAATAACGTGGAATTGGAAGAACGAAAGAATTTGTACATCCTAGCAGAGCAAATCAAGGAACGAGGACTTTGTCAAAACACACTTAAAATTGCGGGCAAAAATTTACCGAAAAAGCTGAATATTTGGAAGCCTTTCTCACAAAGAAAGTTAAAGTTGTCTGTGATGAAAGAAGATGGTATTAAGTACCTGACAGAATTGCAAAAATAATTAGAGACTATGAAACCAGGGATAGGTTTACAAAAGGATTTCTTTGCAAAATATGAGGGTTGTTTAATAAGTGTTGTTGAACACGTTGACTGCCGCGGCAATTTTCAGAAAACTTGCCAAAAAACGACAATTTTTTCACATTAATGAGTACGAGATAACTCGTAGTTTGGCGCCCTAGAAGGGAACGCAATCTACGAGTTATCTCGTAGTCGGCAGTCAACGTGTTAAAGAACAGTAAGCTTGTTTCAAGTACGCTGCGTTAGCTTATTAGACGTGAGCCCCTGCTTCAACCCCTGGCTTAGACAACTCGAACAAAATGAAATATGAAAAAAATATCTCTTTCGACAACGTCCTGTCAATAGTTTTCTGACAAAAGCTCTGAAAGTAAATAAAAATTACCATGAAAATTTTCTCAAAACTCTGTCGTTTAGAACCGACTTTAAACTGTAAGTCCCACTACTCAAGGATAAAATTGATACACACAACATTTTTTTCGTGTGAGAAGCTAGGTTGTTATCCTAACTAAAGTGTTGTTATGACCAATAAAGGTTCATTCTTAAAGAAAATTGATTCAAACCAAAATATTATTTAAACATTTCGGTATCAAGGGATTATTTTGCTATTTGGTATTCCAGCGTAAATTTATTCATTATAAGAAAAAGTTTCGTGGCATTGGATAATACCAGCAATACACTTTAGTGTTTTCTCTCTCACCCTAAATAAATTTCTAAAGGAGTAACGCTGGCAAATTATTGAAACATTCATTATCAAAATCACTGCAGTATGGGAAATATGTTTGAAGATGAATTTTTAACAGAATGTGTCTAGACAAAGGCGATAATAAAACTCTTGGAACGACGGAACAGATAATATTAGTGTAAGATCGGGATCTTATATAACCTACCAGTCAGGCGGCACAATCTAACCTAGAAATGTGTTTATAAAGCAAAATTATATTCAGCGACGACGTTCATTTTTAGGTCAACGGTTACGTTAACCCATTCCCTGCCAAGCCTAAATTATATGAAGTCATTCCCATTTATATTTTGAGTGATGCAGTCATTCAATCTCATCAATCTACGTCAATCAAACCCCAAGAACAAAGTTCCCTTCATTATCTGGATGCTATTCCTCCCACACGACAAAAGAAAACCCCAACTCGCAAATGTAGAGTTTGTGCAACGAAAAGCATTCGAAAGGCGACTCTATATTACTGTCCGAGCTGTCCTGATAAAAGTATTATTTTTGGTAAAAAAAATTTATTTGTAGTATTTTTCAAGTTTCTTACATATTTATATTATGTTTGTGGCAAAAAAAGCCTGCATGTTATAATATATTTAAAGTAGGACGAGCATACTCGTCCTGGCAGTGCGGGATACCCTGTCAAAAAGGAGTATACTCGTCCTTGGCAGCGAATGGGTTAATAAACAGAATCACTGAATCACTACTGTTAAGAGTAGTCAGAAGACGTCATAGTCTACGTTGGCTTATGAGACGTAAGGACACGGTTCAAACCCCAGGACAGACATCAGAACGAAATTTGAAAAAATATTTCAACGGGGACTTCCTCTCAGCAAATTTTTTTGCAAAAACTCTGAGAGTACATAAAATTGCCATGAAAAGTTTCTCAAAAATCTGTCGTTCGGAGTAGACTTTAAACTGTAGGTCGCGCCACTCATGTATAAAATTAACACACACACAACATAAGTGGTGTGAGAAGCTAGGTCGTAATCCTGACTGAAGGGTTGTAATGGCCAATTATGTATGTATTCATGCGTAACTAACCTAGAATTGTCGTTCAATCGCAAGATTATACTCAGCGACGACGCCAATTTTTAACTCAATGGGCGTGTTATCAAACAGAATTACCAAATTTAGTGTGAAGAGCAGTCAGAGACGCATTTCAAGAATTGACATTGTAGCCTGAAATGTTTGTTACAATTTCTGGGCAATATGCCATTACATTCCACTTTTCTTTGCCATAAACGATAAAAGCCGCAAAGATACAGTCAATGGAGTAAAATACCATGGGATTATTACTGATTTTTCCACTAGATTGAAAGAATTTAACTTGGTTGACATGTTATTTCAATACGGCTGACTTTCAAAATGTATCAATACAAAGTTTGTATGCAGTTCTACTACGGTATATAAACTATGTAGATATGCAAAGTTACCAAACAATGCATCAACTATAAATCTGATGTCTGATTGGCTTTTTGACTGCTTTAAAAATACACATTGTCGACGTTTTGAAATAGTATACATTGTAAACATTTTGTATAGCGGCTTTATGAAACACTATACTTTGTCCAAACACAAAGCAACTAACGTAGTCAGCCTACATGTCATACGGAATTTAATGTTAAAATAGGTGGCGGACACCCTCGAAGGGAGAGATCCCACTTATGCCAGATTTTCAATACATTACGATACTATGGGATAGGAAGGCGATGCTATAAGGTTTTTGCAAGATGGGTTTAGCCTTAAGTTTTGGAACAATCTCCTCGTAGGCTACATAAATAGAACGTTAAAAATATTTTTATTAAAAAAATACGTGTATTTAATATGTTTATATCCATCTATCTGCCATATTTATGTCATGACACCTTTTAAATATAAACTCCATTAATTTTAATATACATATGTACGTATGTATGTATTTATGAATTTACACAAATTAAATTGACCAATTCTTTTTGTTTTTTATTTTCTTTCGATAAAAATCAATTTAACCGTTAATATTATTGGCTTATATTTTACTTCTATCTTTTTCTTTATTTTTTCTATTTCTTTCTTTCTATTTTACAAAAGCTGTAATTTTCATTATTTTTCCTTTTTCTTTTCAATTTTTTCTTTCTTTTTTTGCATAAAAACAAAAGAAAGCCCAGACAGACAGACAATCATGATTAAATTGAAAACAATAAATGAAATGCAATACAATACAGATAGATACGAGAAAATAATCATTTTTTTTTAACTTTTGAGTTAAAAGTTTTGCGCAATTAGCACAAAATACAAGGTGGCACGTAATTAATGTTAAAAGTTGATACCTTAACATTTTGACGCTGATAAATGTCTAAGAGTTTGCTATGTTCAGCGGAAGACAAAGAAAAAAGGAAGTAGATTTCACATCTCTGCCGTAACGCTCACCAGTACTGATCAGCTTACGATTAGCGACCTCAACATCCTTACGAAGCAGACTCTTTAAAGGATTCCACTAACTTTTCTTTAATTTTAACTACAACTATAACTTTAGGAATTTGACTTTGACAGAAACAGTGAACTCTATAAAATTGTATTTGATTCTTTTATGGGGTGTAGTCATAAGGAATTTTGCTGATTGAGTCCTACTTTTATGCTGTAATCTTCTTTGGGGGTCCTACTGCATTCTAGATGGGTTATTTGAGGGATTATTGAGGCAATGAGAGGTCTTGAACTCTTTTGCTTTTAAATTTCAGAAACTATGGTGAAAATTTTTCGTCTACCCTCGGATTCAAAATTTGCATTGCCCGGGTAGATAGTCTAGCGTTCAACCTACTAACAATATCCGCTTTCGAATACTGAGTATATGTGATGGATTTATACAGTTAGTTATTTATACGTACAGGATATGCTTTTGAACTTTCGAACTCGCCTAGAACCCCTAGCTTTCAATAAATATGAAATTCGAATGCCTGATCAGAAAATCACAGGAATTTCAAACAAGAAGATCTCTACCAGATACAGCCGCTTGCAGGCATGGAAGTACGAGTATACGCTGATTGAGTAGTTAAAGCAGATTCAGAATGGCGACCGATTTCAAATTAAAAGTTAATATGTGCTTAGTTGACTTCGCCGTAGACTAGTACGTAGTGTGTTGGCTTATTAGATGTGAGGCCACGGTTCAAACCCTAGGTCAGACATCAAAACGAAATATGAAAAAAAAATATTTCTTCGGCGGCTTCCTCTCAGCAGTTTTCTGGCAAACACACTGAGAGTCAAATAAAATTCGCCAAGAAAGGTTTCTCAAAAAAAATCTGGCTTTCGGGGTCGACTTTAAACTGCAGGTCCTGCCCCTTAATATTGGAGTTAGAACGGAATTTTAAAAAAACTGCTATTCATACGGTAAGTCGCCGTAGTCTGGTAGGTAGTGTGTTGTCTTATTAGACGTAAGGCCACTGTTCAAACCCCAGGTCGGATATCAAAACTAGTACGTAGTGTGTTGGCTCCTTAGACTTGAGAATACGGTTCAAAGCGTAGATCAGACATCAAAACGAAATATGAAAAAAAAATATTTCTTCGGCATCTTCCTCTCAGCAGTTTTCTGGCAAAAACTCAGAGTCAAATAAAATTTGCCATGAAAAGTTTCTCATAAAAAAAAAAAAAAAAAAAAAAAAAAAAAAAAAATTTGTCATTCAGAGTCGACTTTAAACTGTAAGTCCCTCCGCTTATGGATAAAATTAATGCACACAACATAAGTGGGTACAGGGACTGCATTCACCTGTGGCGTCACAACGGGCCGCTATGCATTTGAGCTTTTTGTATCAAAGCTACCACTCCAACCTAACCTAACCTAACATAAGTGGTGTAAGAAGCTAGGACGTAATTCTAACTGCAGGGTTGTAATGACCAACTATGTATGTATGTATGCGCTTAGTCAAGTACTACTTCTATTTCTAGCCGACCAGGTCCTAGGCAGCTGTACTGTTATAGATTTTTGGTATTCAGCCAAATGCCGTGGTTCTGTTCCGAAAATGAAGGAAGCTAATATTGAACTAAAACTGTAGAACGAAAGGTGGTCAAATAATCTGTGCCGGTAATGTCACGCTGATCCAACTGTTGATTCTTAAACTTCATGGTACAAGAAGTTCAAGAAAACGACGGAAGTAATGCTGAACTAAAACAACAGATTTATGGAAAGATTTATCAGGTCAAAAATTAGAACTCTTGGATAGTAATTTGGTTAACTATTTTGGACAAAAGTGGTGGAAAATATTGCATGACAATCAATATCATAAAACTCCTTAAAATTTCAAACTATAACCTTGGCATCTACATGGCCTGCCTTGGAATTACTTGTTATACTGAGAGGTTATTTTTTAGCGGGATTAGGCTCACCTTCCTGACAGCTGTCAATTACTTCTACATCTGACATTTACAAAAATTATGTTCAATTATTTTTGAGCCACCCGGTTTTTTTTATTAAACAACTGGACAACAACAATAATAATAACGATCAACTTTAACACCATATTGGCTCAATTTAATAATTTGTTGTTGTTGTTGCTATTGTCGTTGTTGTCTTCTTTACCAGGTTAATATTGCTTTTTCTGATTAAAAAAACAAAACTAAAAGACTACACAGAGTGAATGATGCAAAGAAAAAAAGAGAGGAGAAAAATTTTTTTATTTCTTAAGAGTTTATTAAGATTTTCCCTTTTTTATGGCGGTTGTTATTGTTTTTGTTTTAACAACAACAACAACAACAATCATAATAATAATATTATAAATAATAATCTGCAATAGAGGTGCCATGGCTTTTTGTTTTCGGTCAAAGTCAATGAATTAAGCATTTTAAGAATTGTGGATAAAAATTTGTATTCCTTGTATATCTGGTTGGTTTGTTGGTTGGTTAGTTAGGCTGCTGTGACTTTCACTTCGACTCTGTGACTGACTGTGACTTCATTTTCCAACTCTGACTGTGAATTTAACTTCAACTTTGACTACGACTTTAACTTTAAATGATGATGGACTGGACTATGTGTGAGTGAATGGGTGAGTGAATGAATGAGTGAGTGAGTGAGTTGGCTTGACTGCACATTTCGTTTATACACGTTGTTGAGGTAATAACTCAGGTGATTATAGTAATTATGCGTTCTGACGCGATGCAAGTACGGATAACGCTATTTCGATTTAATTGAAAAATTCTGATAGACACTGATTGTACAACAAACGGCAACAAAATGATGATGCCTGCTTCTCGATGCTGCTGCGGCTGCACAATACCTTGATGCAGATGAAGATGAAAATGATGGCCACAATAAAAGAAATACGAAAAGGAAAAAAAAAACAAAAAAAAACATGCAACGGCGGTGATGTAAAGCAGCATCAGCAGCAGGTTATTTTGTTGTCTGTTGGAATATGGTGGAATATGCTGGATTTGAAAGGAGGCCTATTGTAATAGTTTTGAAATGGCATGAATTTAGGGTTGGCAAAAATAATGTGAAAATCTAAATGAAAGATGGTGTTTGGAAGGCAGCTCCTGCTGCCGTTCAATCATCTTCATCATAAATAATAAAAAAATCGCTCTTCTCGCTCTCTTTGAACATTACAGCCAGCTTTTGTACAAGGCGCGTACAGTAAGTAACGATTTTACTTAAAATCCAATGCGAATAAATTTTTTTTTAACAAGTGCATGTGTTTAAAGGCCCGCCGTACATTAATAAGAATGAATTCTTAG
This sequence comes from Sarcophaga variegata, assembly GCA_932273835.1. Taxonomy (NCBI): domain Eukaryota; kingdom Metazoa; phylum Arthropoda; class Insecta; order Diptera; family Sarcophagidae; genus Sarcophaga; species Sarcophaga variegata. Next base: position 64,477,900 of record OW026362.1, read on the forward strand.
AAGTTTAATAACCTGGATTTATAATTATTATTTGATTTTTAATATTAATTTTCTTAACGTTTTACTTCAATTGTAAAAATTTTAACAAACAAAAGAGAAAAGAGAACAGAATTGTTTTTTACCAAACCAATAATACGCGAAGGCTTACGTGAAGAGAGTTCATAGTTCAAACCTTAGCTCTGGCATCTTGAAAATGATATATGAAAAGAATATTAATTTTGAAATAAACAGGAGGTCTCGACTCTCACATTCAAATGGTCATTACATCCTTTCAGTCAAGATTACGACCTAACTTCTCGCACAGTTATGTTGTGTGTGTTAATTTTATACATGAGTGGCGGCACCTACAATTTAACGTCTACTCCGAACGACAGATTTTTTTCATGAGAAACTTTTCTTGGCAATTTTAATTTACTCTCAGAGCTTCTGCTAGAAATCAGCTGAGAGGAAATTCCCGAAGATTTTTTCATATTTAGTTTTGTTGGACTTGTCCGACCTGACCTCTCGTCCAAATAAGCCAACACACTACCTACTAGCCAATGTCTTGACTCTCATGGATAAAAATTATTACTCAGAACGTGAGTGAATTGAGAAGCTGAACGTTGTCTGTGTCCAATAATGGCTGACTTTCAAAATGTATCAATACAAAGTTTGTATGCAGTTGTACTACGGTATACAAATTATGTAGATATGCAAAGTAACCAAACAATGCATCAACTATAAATCCGATGCCTGATTGCTTTTTGACTGCGTTAAAAATATACATTGACGACGTTTTGTAATAGAATACATTGTATATATTTTGTACAGCGGCATTATGAAACACGATACTTTGTTCAAATACAAAGCAACTAACATTTTGGAAGGCAGCCAATGTATGTTTATGTAAGAAATAGTATACTAGTCTAGAGTAACATACCCCACTTTAAGGCCTCACACGTTCCAAGAATGTGTTCTGATGATTAATTCGTATCTAAACATTAGGTTCAAAACAATACCCATTCTGAACAAGCGTTCTTGTAGTCTACAAAGGTCTGTCAAAAGATCGGTTATTAACATCTGACTATTCTTAGAGAATCTGACGCATCATTCAATTCTCCTCTTATTGGAAATTCTCAACGCTTGGTTTGAAAAGAGTCTTTGCCTCTGTTTCTTTTCCTTTCAGTTGAGTATTGCTTTCGAAATGTCTGTTTCTATTTTACAGAAAGATTCTAAAGTCATCAGCGTCGTGAGAAGCTGCTTTTCAAGCAAGGTTTTGTGACTGTTTAAGAATTAAAATGTGTCTTCGAAATTAGCAGAGGATAACCCTGTTTACTCTGTCTAGCAAATTTGCTTCCTCAGGCTATTTTCAGTTTAAAGTCATGACAGCCAAATAATAGGATGGCATCCTGATTCTCTTATAACATTGCTATACCTCGTGCTTTGTAACGTCTCTCCTGATAGGTGTTGCCAGACTATCCGTATGGGGAACTCCCTACCTGCAACTGGAACTTTTTCATGTTACTTGTGATATAGAGATTGAAATCAAATGCCAACAATTACTACTCCCTCTGTCCTCATTCCCATGACCTATTTTCCTATTTCCAACACAATGCACTACACGAGTAGGGGTCATCCCCTGAGTGTTCACCTTATAAAAAAAAGAAAAAAGAAAGCTAAATTGGTCATAAGCAATTCGCTAACAAGTGATCAACAACTTTAGGTATTAAACTGTCGAAGGCACAATACATCAGTACGAATTTGAATTAGGGGTAGTCAGAGAGAGTCATCATCTGATTTCATTCAGGACAAAGACAAATACAATTCATATTGACATTTTGGAATTGAACTGCGTCAACAAACTTCATCAATAAATTTTAATTGCGATAGACAGGCCCATCTGTTTAGTTTGTGTAAAAAAACTATACTCCATTTGAGACAAGATCAAAACTAGACAATACGACAATGAGAAGTGATATTAAGACTTGAGATTTTTTTCAAATTGACAGGCACACGGAGTAGTCTAACAGAAAGCCTTCTAAACATTTACTTAAGGAAACTCTCCTCGTATTATTTTGGCACCTGACTCTTTAGAAACATCTCATGAAAGCATGGTGAGAAGCAGGAAATTTTCTCGGATCTCTTGCTACATTTCGACGAACTTCTTGGTCGATTATTTTATTATGTTACTTCCTCCGAAGGTATGAGGCACACAACAAAATAATTGTAGAGTATTTGATTTACTTCCTGGATATTTAGTGATCAATGATCTTGTAGCATAAAGTTTCCTGGAAGTAATTTCATTTGCAAATAATTTCGTGGGGAAAAGGAATTCATAAGCTAACATCCGGAAGTCGCCGTATGTAGTCTTGTAGGTAGTTTGCTGGCTTATTAGATGTGAGGCCGCATTTCAAACCCCTGGTCAGACATCTCGATCAAATCAAAATATGAAAAAATAAATCTTTTGTGATATCTTCTCAGCAGATTGCTCGCAATAACTCTGAGAGTAAATGAAAAAAAAGTTTGCCATGAAAAGTTTCTCAAAAATCTGTCGTCCGGAATCGACCGTATACTGTCCGGTCCCGCCTATTATGCATAAAATTGACATAACATAAGCTGTGTGAGAAGCTAGATCGTTGTCCTAGCTAAAGAATTGTAATGACCAATTATGTATAGACTGGACATTTAGCAATCATTGGTATTAATCAGACAAGGTACATTGCGACCTCAGAGCAATTGACACAATTTTTCTTAAAGATCTTGTAGCATAAAGTTGTAATTTTATTGGCAATTACTCTCGCGGAAAAAGGAAAAAGCGTTCCTATGGCCTGTAGAGTAGGTAGAGACCAAAGATCAGCAATGAATCGCTTTCTCGCTACTCATAAGTACTCATGAAATTTTGAGTATGAGTGAGTCAACAATATTGAAATTTAACTAGGGACTCTGATCCTTTTGTACTCACTACAACGCTAATTTATAAGTACAGGTTGCAATGAGTATGCATGCACCGTTGACATCAAACTCATACCATTGGAAATATGTTTGATTCATAAGCCTACCTATATTTAGATTCACAAATTTAGAAAAATACTCTTATAATACTTGATTCGAGTGATTCGAATCATTCGTTAAAATTTACAGTCGTAGTTGTTGTTGCATTTACAAAGAGAGAAGAAAGACACATAAACAAAAAAGACAAAGACAGCAAGCAGAGCAAACATACAAACTTTTTGTGAGTATGTAGTATTCGTACGCGAATCATACTTATTTTGTGATTCGTGTATACGTTGAGTTATGGAGCGACGAAATCAATAAGACCATGCGTATTGTTAAGTATGAGTACCATGAGTATTTCAAACTCTGAATATGAGTAGTATGAGTATGACATTAAAATAAGTATGAATGCGTATAAGTATCAGAAATTAATTAATTATTGCTGACCTCTGGTAGAGACTTCCTTTAATACCGGAAAATAAAGATATGTACGAATAAACTTTAAGAAACAATTCCTTTAAAACTCTGACTCTTCTACCTCGAATACCTGTAATGGCCAAATAGTTGAAAAAACACGAACCTTTGATTTCCATTAGTATTAAAGTAAAACGCGTGTATGAGAGTTGGCAACCAGTTCTGTAATAAATTAATGTGAAAATGATAAAAGAAAAGAATTGCGTTGAAAATATTATCCAAAATCAGTAAAAAGCACTTGATCGTTCAAGAAGCAAAATTCTAATACAAGAAATCATTTTTTTTTTACTTTTGTAATGGTTTTTATGGTGTTAAAGCTGTTCAACACCACATCATAATTCTGGTTTCATCGAACATCCAATCAAGACTCACACAACACAGGCAACTTGTTTTCCATAAAGAGGGGAAAACAACAGCACAGCACAGTACAGCACAGCAGAGCATCACTTCCACTGCCAATCATAATCTGTAGCTTTAATCCCATCAGTGGACAATTTATGAATTTAATTTTTAAACCGCCATAATTCTCTATTGTGTGGGAATTTATGAGTTTCACCAACAAAAATAAAAAAACAACAAAAAAAGGTACAAACAAAACGTCAGTCGGTCAGGTTGGCCTCTCATCATCCATCATCATCATCATCTGCAGCATCTCTCTCTGTTTATGTCTTTTTGTCTTTCCTTTTCTTTTCTACTTATAATCTGCGGTTTACAATGATCGTTTTTGATGGTTCTCTGGTCTCTCGTCTGTTGTTTCGGCTTTAAAGCATTTGCTGATGATGATGATGATTTCACTTGAAGATATTTTTCTTACCGAAATAACCACAATTTATGAAATTGCCGTGTCTACACTACTCCTCTATTATATTAAGGATATGTTCATAAAATTACGAGATTTTTTTCTTTCTTTCTCTGTTTGTATTTAATTTTATTACATGTAAAGTAATAGATAAATAGTTAAATAATAAGAATGGAAAAATCAAATTAATTGGTTTTTCTCTTCATTTTCATTTAAATTCTATGCCACACATTTGTATTTCTAATTATACTGGTTGTGGTTGTTGTTACTGTTACTGTTCACGAATAATAATTTTAATTATAAACGAATTATGATTGTATTATTATTGCACTAAATTAAGTTGTATAACCCAGCAAAATTTTTAGCTAATATTTTTTTAAATTAATTTTCAATTAATTTACGTTTTTGGTGTTATACTATGTTCAGACATGTACTTTTATTGAATTAATATTCGCTTTATTGATAACAATATTTTTAGTGTTCAGGCACAAAATTTATTCGACAGCTGGTAAATAAAACAGCTGATTGCTTCAACAACATTGCTTTTAATTTAATCGCGAAAATTAGTGCCAAAAAAAATCTGAGAAAAAATGGAAAACAATTTGACATTGGAGAAGGTCTTACTAATGATTAACCGAAACGCCGAGCTGTTGCGGTCAGTAGGGAATATTTCTGACTCCAAAGTGGCTTCTCTCAGAAGGATGAGAAAGAAAAATTTGATAATACTGCACAGCTTGCTTATGGCACTGTTAGAGGAAAATGAAACTCAAAGGTTTTTATTTGTTAACTGCTGAATACGTCGTATTTTCAAAATATGAAAATATGAAATTGCGAGAACTGTTATAGATTATCAGTCAAGACCTAGAAGGTCAGCCATACTTCTTCTTCAGAGCAGGAACTGGATTCCCAGTAAGATCTCAGTTCAGGGTATTATAAATAACTTTTCGAAATAAATTAGAAATTATTATCAAACAATATTGAGATCGAAAGGGTTAAAAATTAAATACGACATCAAATATGTGATGTTATTAAAAATCTTTTTTTTATGACATCAGTTGGAAATATTTTCTCTTCCCTTTATGCTGACCTTCCATTTTTTGTTTGTTTCCATTGTTTGTTTGTTGTTGACATTTGAGTTGTCAAATATCAATAGAAAGTGTTCGGAAAATAGTAATATGCTCACTGAACGTACTTATGACAGTGCTGTATTTGAAGTTTTAATCAATATTATAACAATTTATGAATTTATTGAGCAATAATTAATTGGCATTTAATATGAAATATTGATATCAATAATTCCGTTTATTGCGATTTTCTCAATTTACGTGCATGTCTGAACATAGTATTATAACGATAAATGTATATGGGGAATCCCTTTAATTTATCAATTTTTCTATCTTTAAGCCGTTGTTGTGTTCAAAAAGATGAGTAGAATTGAATCATACTCATAATTTCTGATACTTATACGCATTCATACTTATTTTAATATCATGGAACCTCTCTACTCATGTTCAAAGTTTGAAGTACTTATCATATTCATACTTAACAACACGTATGATGCTGTTGATTTCGACACTCCATAACTCAACATATACACGAAGTACAAAATAAGCACAATTCGCGTATGAACACTAAAATACTCACTAAATGGTTGTGTGTTTGCTCTGCTTGCTGCTCTGTCTTTTTTGCTTATGCAACTTTTTTCTTTTGTTGGAAATGCCTAACAACTAAGACTGTAAATTTTGATAAATAATTCGAATCATTCGAATCATTTATAAGTATTTTTCTAACGTCATGAATCTAAATGAGTAGGCTTATGAATCAAACATATTTCGAATGGTATGAGTTTGATGTCAACGTTGTACTCATAGTCATTGCAACCTCTACTTATAAATCAACGAGTATGAATGAATCACGAGTAGTTAAATTTCAATATTGTTGCCCCACTTATATTCAAAATTTCATGAGTGCTTATGAGTAGCGAAAAAACGATTCATTGCTCATCTCTGCTTGGCATATGTACATACAGACACTCAGGAACGGAGTACGAAGGTAAAAATTTCAATATGCTTCTACTTTTTATGTCATTGCCTAGTTTTCGTAAGCTCGAGTTAGCAATTTATAGGGGCCGATACTCTACCAGGCATAACTCGCTTGTAATGAGTAGATTGAAAGAAGTTAAGGAGGTTTATACGAGGTACAAAGTTCCAACGGAAAGTGTGGTGGTATGTCTTAATAAAGACGGTACAACAATTCTACTTGATGGCTCATGTATATGACGATAGGGCTTGGATTTTTCTCTCTCTCAACCTACCCACTCTTAAAATACACAACGATGTATTGGCACCTTATACTTAGTTATTTACATTATTGGTCATTACTTTAGTCAGGATTACGACTTACTAGCTTCTCACACAACCCATGGTTTTGCGTTAATTTTATCCATGAGTAACGAGACCTACTGGTTAAAGTCGACTCCGAACGAGTCTGCAATTTTTTCAGAAACTTTTCATAGCAATTTTATTTACTTAGGATTACGACTTAGCTACTTGCACTACCCTTATTATGTGAGTAAATTGTATCCATCCACAGCTTTAACACGACTCAGGACGAAAGATTTTAAAGAAATTTTGCATGACAATTTTATTTACTTTCAGAGTCTTTGCCAGAAGACTGATGAGAGGAACTCGCCGAAGAAATATTTTTTTAATATTTCCTTTTGTTAGAGATGCCAGGATTGGTATTTGAAACACGGAATCGCGTCTAATAAGGCCATACACTGCCTACTAGAATACAGCTACGTTCTCATACATTTATTGGTCATTACTTTATTTGCTCTCCATGGTATTTCGTTTAGAACAAGGTTCCATAGTATCGGTGATACGACACCACTTTAAAGAAGGTCTCCCTCTGATGGTTTTTCTCCTGTTTCTGACGTCTGGATAGAAATATAATAGCACATAAGCAGGGGGATTTTTTAATTCTATTCATTTATTTAAGGAACGTAGAATTGACACAAAGTATCCAAAATCCTGCCACTTAGATTAGGTTAGGTTAGCGGACGTGTACTTGTCAACTAAGACAAGTATAGTACCCGGAGGTCGAATTGACCCATTGTACAACGTCCTAGTTTCTCACACCACTTATGTTGTGTGTGTTAATTTTATACATAAGGGGTGGGACCTACAGTTTAAAGTCGACTCCGAACGACAGATTTTTGAGAAACTTTTTTATGGCAATTTTATTTACTCTCCGAGTTTTTGCCGGAAATCTGCTGAGAGGAAGTCGCCGAAGAAATACTTTTTGTATTTTGTCTTTGATGCCTGGCCTGGGCCTCGAACCCTGACTTTGCGTCTAATAAGCCAACACACTACTTACTAGACTACGGCGACTTCAGACTTTCTGCCACTTAGTACTTTTTTGTTTGTTTCTTGCTTTGCATCAGCTTCGGTAATCAAATTTTTGCACATAAGGAGGTTACTGATCCATAATAACACGTATTACGATGTCAGGAAGTTACCGCAGTGTGTTGGCAATGTGTTGACTTTTTAGACACGAGGCTGTGGTTTAAACTCCAGTCCCGGACATCGCAAACAAAACGAAATACCAAAAAAAATATTTTTATCGGCGACTTCCTCTCACTAGACTCGTGGCAAAAAGTCTGAGAGTAAATAAAATTCCCATAAAAAATTTATTAAAAAATCTGTTGTTCGGAGTCGACTTTAATTTATAGGTCCTGCCACTCAAGGATATATTTAACACATACAACATATGTACATACATACATAAGTGCTGTGAAAAAAATTTTCTTTCTGCGACTTCCTCTCAACAGTCTCCTGGCAAAAAGTCTGAAAGTAAAACAAAATTGCCATGAAAAGTTTCTCAATAAATCTGTCGTTCGTAGCCGACTTTAAATTGTAGGTCTGGCCACTCATGGATAAAATCAACACTTACAACACGGGTGGTGTGAGAAGCTAGGTACAAATGAATAAAAAAATCTTTGCTGGGTAACTAACTTTCAGAGTGTAAAAAAAATGTATTCACTTTTGAAAACTTCACTTATTTTTTTCTATTTTTAGTGTGAATGTAACGCCGTATAATTTTTTTTATTTAAAATGTTTAACAAAACGTGACTTTATAATTGAATTGCAATTGAAATTGTGGCTATTGTTTGTATACCATATGTATGTACACAATAATATTTAATTTTTTATTTTTATTTAGTTTTCTAATTGAGTTATTAAATAATAATTAATTATAGAAAAATTTGCCATAAACACATGTTTGTTTTTGCTACCACTCTACTAATAATTTCTAAAGCTTTTAAGAATGTTTCAATTTACGTGCTGATGTTCTGAATTTGCTTCATTTACAAACAAATTAAAATGTGATTAAAAAAACAGAAAGAAAAAACATATTTTCAGAAATCTTGACAAGTTTCTCATCAGTTTGAATGTCAATTGTTTGTTTATGATGACAGGCGGTTTTTCTAATATTAAGTCATCGATATTTACGCATTGATTTATATTTAATTTAGTATTGTTTTGCATTAAGTTACGAGAAATTAAGGTGGGTTCGAATGGAATACAATTAGAAAACACAAATCCGGTTGTAATGAATTTGCATGTTTCAAAAATAATTTAAAAGGGATTTTTACAGAATTTTCTATTTCTGTTTACGGGTAGTAAATTTAAAATTCTTCTAAAGATTAGAAAGAATTTGCTACAGTGAATAGCAAATTAAAACATGGCGTAGCAAGCACATGCGATGGAACAACTTGATGCAAAGAAGAACAGAGAAGCATCCTTCCGTTCATGTGCCTTCCGTTCTAGCAAAACATAGATACATACATACATACAACTCTTCAGTTAGGTCTCCGACCTAGTTTTTTACACCACTTACATATATTGTGTGTGTTAATTTTATACATGAGTGGTGCGGGACCTACAGTTTAAAGTCGACTCCGAACGACAGATTTTTGAGAAACTTTTCATCGCAATTTTTTATTTACTCTCAGAATTTTTGCCAGAAATCTGCTGAGAGGAAGTCGCCGTAGAAATATTTTTTTATATTTTCATTTTTGATGTCTGATCTGAGGTTTGAACCATGGCCTTACGTCTAATAAGCCAATACAGTATCTACTAGACTAAGGCGGGATAGTAAAATTACTGTTTAAAATTCTTCAATGGCTTGTAAAGAATTTGCTACGGTGGATAGCAAGTTGAAACGTGGCGTAGCAAGCACATGTGGTGGAACCCAGCAGCGGATGGATCCCCATATAATAAAATCAGGCAAGAGTAGACATCCTTTCGCTTATGTGTCAACCAGTTTAAGGATAATAGCGAAACAGTTCACTTAATTTACTTTTCGTAGACTTCACAAAAGCCCTTGACACCCTATCACACGAATCAATCTGAATGAAGTAACGCAGAAAGTAATGCAACTTGTAAAAAGCCTTTACTTCGACTCTACTTGCTGTGTTCTAAATGACATTTAATTTGATGACACAGTTGCCGTAAGGAAAGCTTGCTTGTTGTCGGTTCATTTAATCGACTAGGATAGCATAATAGAAGAGCTGATCAGGCTGGGATTAAGATCTCTAATGATTGCTTGAAAGCACTTGATGACTTGATTACGTATTACAGACATGGAGGAACAGCTCTGTGTTTTCTGTTTATAGCTGAAAAAGTGGGATTTAGACAGGCTTGAATTGTGGTGTTAGTAGCATGTATTTCGTGGACATACATAAGTTTACATAAGTGAGCATGAGATTAGCAATGAATCGTTTTTTTGCTACTCATAAGCATTCATGAAATTTTGAATATAAGTGAGTGAACAATATTGAAATTTAACTATGTACTCTGATACATTCATACTCACTACAACGTTGATTTATAACTACAGGTTGCAACGAGTATGCGTACAACGTTGACATCAAACTCATACCATTCGAAATATGTTTGATTCATAAGCTTACTCATTCAGATTCAGAACTTTAGAAAAATACTCTTATAATACTTATAAATGATTCGAGTGACTCGAATAGTTGTTGTTGCATTTACAAAAAAAAAAAAGAAAACAGACACATAAGCAAAAAAGACAGAGAAGCAAGCAGAGCAAACACATAACCTTTTAGTGAGTATTTTAGTGATCGTACGCGATTCATACTTATTTTGTGATTCGTGTATACATACGTTGGGTCATCGAGAATCGTAATCAATAACATCATACGTATTGTTAAGTATGACTATGATGAGTACTTCAAACTTTGAATATGAGTAGAGGTTCCATGATATTAAAATAAGTATGAATGCGTATAAGTAACAGAAATTATGAGTATGATTTGATTCTACTCATTGCTGACCTCTGGTATGGACTAGCAGTTGTTGTAGAAGTGCGCTAACTGATTTGATTAAAAGAATTTAAATGAATATGCATTACGAGCGTATGAGCCCCAAAGCCTAGTAGCCTAACGTATCAGATGTTTTTATCACAAGACTCCGGATTAAAGATATGAAACCAAGCTGCGCCTAAAACTCATCTTAAAAAATTTGCATGAAAAGGCTGAAATTTAAAATGATTGAAGGTATGAAGACTACATCACTGAAAGAGATCAAGACTTTATCAAAAAATGCTTCGACGATTGGACAAAAAAATAACCAAAAAAAAAGCCTGCAAAATATGTAACATAAACACAACCTATCACTGACATCACACATATTTAATGTGTATAAAATTTGAGGCAGTTATCGCTTTCTGTCGCTTCTTCACAAACCATCTCTCCTAAACTATATTACCCTTGTCAGATTGTACTCCTTTTTTGAAAATACTACGCCTAACATACCTGGAACCGTACAAAATATTTCTTGTATTTTATGTTCCGCTTTTTAAATCGAAACTTTTTTCTTCCTCTAATTTAGCTCACTTACTTAAATGTTTATTACAGCCCTTCAGTCAGGATTATGACGTAGCTTCTCACACCAGATGTTTTGTGTGTGTTAATTTCATCCAGAAATGACGGGACCAACAGTTTTGTGAAAAACTTTTCATGGCATTTATTAATTTTCTTAGCAGAAAACTACTGATAGGAAACCGGCGAAGAAATATTTTTCATATTTTGTTTTATTCGAGATGTCTAGACGGGTTCCGAACCAGGGTTTCATGTCTAATAAGTCAACACACTACTTACTAGACTACGGCGACTACAAGCCTTTCTCTACATCATCTAAACAATGACGGACTGTTTCCCAAGCTTCCGGGATCAGGTGTTTAAGAAGATTATGTTAATCAATGAAGATTATGCAGATTTCGTATCGGCTTTTATAATTACAGGCACTCTAATTGCCGATCTTTATTTAGAATTGTTACCTCAAATGTCATCTTTGGGCCTCTTCTTTTTAAACGATTGGATCAGAACGAATAAAATTCCAAATAAAACTTATTTCTCGTAAGCCAGTACCTCTTAAACTCTGCCAGCAATATGAGTAACCAATGGATATTTGGGCATCCCAATAATATTGCAATACACTTTCAAGCCATTCGTTACGTATTGCAGTGTATTTGGCAAATGGAAATATAAATTCGGAAAAAAAGAAACGAAAACATATTAAAAACATCATCGTAATCATAATTTCTTGCATTTTATTTCGTTTTCTGTTTATTTTTTTTTTCATTTTTTTTCTTTCTGGAGATACTTTTGAAAATGCTTTGGCTCAAACCAATCCACACGATAGCCAGTCAGTCAGTTAGTCAGTCCAGTCCATTGATTATTATGAGGAGTAATCGTATAAAAATGAAAATTATGATTTTTTGTCTTTCTTTCGTATCGTTTCGTTCCTTTTGGGAAATGGCGATTTCAAAGTGAATTTCAGCACTTGGAAAAAGACACAAGAAAAAAAACGAAAAAAATAATCAGAAACAGAAACAGAATTCACTTTAACCAATCACGTACGTAAATAAATTGTTGAAATTATGGTTTTGTCTTAAGCTTTTCTTACTTTAATGTTGCGTTTTTTTCTTCGTTTTTTTTTTCTTTCAAGATTTCTTTTATTATTCCCTCTGTTTTATTGTAAAATTACAGCTGGCTTAAAATGATAAGGATAATCTTGAATTAAACAAAAAAAAAAACAGAAAAAAGACTGAAGACTAAGTAATGTTGCAAGTAAAAAAAAAACAACAACTCAAATCGTAAAATGTGAAAATAAAGTCTGGAATTGACGATTTGTTGCAGCAATATTTGTGCAGTCTGCAGATAATTCGAATTTTTTTTTCCTATTTTTCAAAGAAATTTTATTTTTATAAATGCAGCTTTAACCCATTAATGGCGATTATTAGAACTTGCCGTTAAGGTTGGATATAGTTAAAGGTAACTTTTGCTTAAGCGAACTTTATTTTATCATTAGGTTGTAATAACGAAAAGAAGTTAAAGATAACTTTAAAGTTCACTTTAGCTAAAGTTACCTTTAATTAAACTCAACTTTAAAGTTATCTTTAATTTCTTTTCGTTGGGTTTAGTTAAAGGTAATTTAAAGATGACTTTAAAGGTTACTTTAGCTAAAGTTGGGTTTAGTTAAAGGTAACTTTAGCTAAAGTGAACTTTTGCTTAAGTGAACTTTATTTTATCATTAGGTTGTAGTAACGAAAAGAAGTTAAAGATGACATTAAAGTTCACTTTAGCTAAAGTTACCTTTAATTAAACTCAACTTTAAAGTCATCTTTAATTTCTTTTCGTTGGGTTTAGTTAAAGGTAACTTTAAAGATGACTTTAAAGGTTACTTTAGCCAAAGTTGGGTTTAGTTAAAGGTAACTTTAGCTAAAGTGAACTTTAAGGTCATCTTTAATTTCTCTTCGTTAGGTTTAGGGTTTAGTTAAAGGTAACTTTAGCTAAAGTGAACTTTAAAGTCATCTTTAAAGTTACCTTTAACTAAACCCAACTTTAAAGTCATTTTTAAAGTTACCTTTAACTAAATCCAACTTTAATGTCAAACATGACATGATGACAAACCGTCTATTTCTTGTAATAGGGCAGAATTTGCGTTTTTTAAACTTATGCTGATGTCTTGAACAAACTCTCCGTCATCAGATCATGCCGCTGTATGTGAAAACAATTAATCAAACTCCACTGAATTCCATGATCTAGTTTAAGATGAGAACAGGAAAGTCTATGCCTGGAGTCTAAGGCAATTCTGATTCAACATAAATCTGATCTGAAAGAGCGTTCGGACTGTCTTTTGGCATAACTTTGCTCGTAGTTATTTTTATTAAGGATATCTGGAGATTTCTATCAAAAACTCTGAGAGTAAATAGAATTGCCATGAACAGTTTCTCAACAAAAATCTGTTGTTCGAAGTAGACTTTAAACTGTAGGTCTTCGCCACTCATGTATACAAATTAACACACACAATATAAGTGGTATGAGAAGCTAAGTTGTAATCCAGACTGAAGGGTTGCAATGACTAATTATGTATGTATGTGTCTACGTATGTATATATATTTGGCTAGACTCAGAAAATTTTATTCTCTTACTTATTCATTGTATGTCTGAGATAGGCTGCCTTCCAAAATGTATCAAGACAAAGTTTGTATGCAGTTTTACTATTGTATATAAACAATGTAGATATGCAAAGTAACCAAACAATGCATCAACTATAAATCCGATGCCTGATTGCTTTTTGACTGCGTTAAAAACACACATTGACGACGTTTTGAAATAGAATACATTGTATATATTTTGTACAGCGGCAAAGCAACTAACATTTTGGAAGGCAGCCATAGTTTACAAATCGGCAATATGTGCATGATCGGTTTAACTATCTTAATTTTGGGTTTGTTAGCCAACCATAACAGTTATTTACTATCAATAACTACTCTGCGATATAAATCAACAAAATTATTGAATTCAATGACATTGGGTTTATTTTATCATATTATTATACCCCCACAAATTGCAAATGGGTTAACATCTCCTACTCTTGACACGTTTGGGCAATTGGACAATAAAAAGTATTTTGCTCTACATTTATTACTTTGAAATGGATTTTCTCATAATAGACCACAGAACATTAGAATAGATCAACAACGTCATAACCATCAGCAGCACATTATCCAACATCATAGGCCGGCCGGCCAGCTTCATCATGGCCAAACAATATTTGAAATCTTGATTTCATAGTTTACCTAACATTTGAACCTGTTTCACTTTGGCAATTGCGGCACTTTATTTCGTCTAGCATTGCATGCCTACAATGGCAACAACAACAACAAAACTATGAAGTAATTTTGTATAATTTTGTAAAAATAAAAACTGGAATTATTTTAAATGAATGAACAACATAACACGGGTCATTTTAAATTAAATGAACGACCAATCATTTCTGATTCAATTTCTAATGGCACCAGTTTTAGTTGTTTTTTTTTTGTTCTTTTTTTGTTGCAACTCCACACTAACCACACCATGATGTTAAGTGCAAAATGAAGTTGCATAGAATGCTTTCAATTAAATTATGCTAATTTTTTATGTTCAGTTTTATTTGCGGCATGTTGCATAAAGGAAATGTGGTTGCAAGACTTGTTTTTTCTTTCAGAGAACAAAGATTGCCGATCAAAAGAGAAGAATTAATAATTTTTCCACCTACTTTTTTTTGTAAATGTGGATGAATAATGAGAATGTAAAGAAGTTATTACAACAACTATTTACGCACAGTTTTAAAGAGCGTTTTTAAAGCTGTGAATTGGTGTTCTATTGATACACAGAGGAATAGAGAAAATTTGTGCAAAAGTTATTATTCATCCTAAAGCAAACATTTTCAAATTTTCTTATTTCATTCTCAATCTTCTTAATATTACATATGCTATGTTAGGTTAGGTTAGGGTAGGTTAGCTTAGGTAAAGTAAGGTTAGGTTAGGTAAAGGTAGGTTAGTTAAGGTTAGGTTAGTTGAGGCTAGGTAATACGGTGTTCAGATATGCACCCTTATTGCGTAAATCGCAATAAACGCCATTATTGAGCTCAATATTTCATATAAAGTTTCAATTAATTATTGCGCAATAAATATGCAAATTGTTATAATATTGTGTAAAACTGAAAATGCAGCATTGTCATAAGTATGTTCAGTGCGCATATTACAATTATCCGAACACTTTCTGTTGATATTTGACAACTCAAAAAACAAAAAACAAAAACAACAAAACAAAAAAACAATGTGGTTGAAACAACCAGCTGTTTTGTTTACCAGCTGTCAAATTAATATTGAATAAGCAGCTGAACTGCGTATATTATTATGTCTGAACATTTAAAATATTGTACTCAATAATCTCAATAAAAGTACATATCTGAACATAGTATAAGGTTAGGTAAGGTTAGGTTAGTTTAGGTTCGGTGACGGACACCCTCAAACGAAGAGGTTCCACTTAGACCAGTATTTAGGCCCATTGTGATACCGCTATCAATATTCTCTCCAAGGATCAAACATTCCCTAGAGGAAACCATCCCAAATCCGCAATCCTTATATCAGAGAGCTTTAACAGAAAATGAGAGCTCAAAAACCTCCGTCTCTTTATGACAAGAGCAACGCACTGACACATTAGGTGACAGACAGTTGCTCCCTCCTCCTCCTTCCCATAGCTCCTGCAGACATCATATATTGGAAGGCCAATCATCCGAAATGTCTGCTAAAAGATGCCTGTAAAAATAGCCATGGTGCCATGGATGGTCCCGTGACTTAAGGGCGGAAGTGAGTAGGACCTCTTGCTGTCCGTACGTGTCCAGCAATATTACACGTACCCTTTTGTCGCCAACGAGATTGAATTGCTACATAAAACGTGTGGACAATATTCACATTAACTGAGGCAATCCAAATCAACTGAAGTCGAGTAGGTGGTGTGTTGGCTTATTAGACGTAAGGCCTCTGTTCAAACACCGTGTCAGACATTTCCAACAAAACGAAATACGATTTCGGCGACTTGCTCTCAGCAGATTTCTGCCAAAAAATCTGAGAGTAAATAAAATTGTCATGAAAAAGTTTATCAAAAAATCTGTTGTTCGGCTTTTAAACCGTAGGTCCCGTCACTCATGTATAAAATTAACTCACCCAACATAAATGGTGTGAGAAGCTAGGTCGTAACCCTGGCTGAAGCGTTGTAATGAAAGCCCGGCTAAAGATCTCAAAAAATCAGAGGTCAAAAACCTCTTTCTTTTTATTACGAAAGCAGGGCACTCACACCTGAGGCGAAAGACGGTGTCTTCCATCTCCTCAGAGCCATAGCTCCTGCATATGTCATTTGTCGGACGACCAATTCATTCGGCATGCCTACCGTAAGAATCGCCATTGTGCGAAGGACCTAAGGACAGAATTGAGTCGATCGTTCTCTTCATGTCCATACATGTCCCGCAGAGCCTAGCAATATTGCATGTACTCTCTTGGCACTAATGAGATGGAGCTGCCCCGTAAAACGAGTGGAGAATATCCAAGTTAACTGAGGCAATCGCAATAACTATGCCTTGTAACAAGCCGCAGATTGCGAGCTCCGTACCGGGCCGAGCCAGCTCATCAGCAATGCAATTACCAACCATATCCCCCATGTCCCAGAACTTATACAAGAGTTACTTTTGAATGAACCGACAGTTCTCCATAAAATCCTCGGCATTTATGGAAATGGATACACGCTGAAGATACGTTCGTTAGGGAGTTAACCGCATTATGGCTGACCAAGTACAACAAGAATTTTCTGAGAAAATCCCGCCACTCAACAACCACTGTGCCGCTTTCAAAATTGCCATGACCTCCATTTGGAAAACATTGAAGTAGTCAGGAAGCCTATACATAACATACATAATTGGTCCTTACAACCACTCAGCTAGGATTATGACCTAGCCGCTCACACCAATTACGTTGTGTGCGTTAATTTTATACATTTGGGGAGGAACCTACAGTTTAAAGTCGATTCCAAACGATAGATTTTTTGAAAAACTTTTCATGGCAATTTTATTTGCTCTTTTTGCTAGAAATATGCTGAGAGGAAGTCGCCGTATTTTTTTTTTTTTTTTTTGTGAGTATGTCTGACCTGAGGTTCGAACTGTAGCCTCACGTCTATTAAGCCAACATACTACCAGCTAGACTATGGCGACTGCAGGGAGCCTATAAGAATGTTTACTCTGGAATATATTATCGAAAGCGGTGTCATGCAAGTGTTGCATATGCAACCACTAAACTTAACATACCACCATTTGAAAAGTAGGGAAGTATTTAAAAAAGAAAGAATTAGTCGCATATTATTAACGCAATAAAATTATAAAGAAATGATGCCGCCACTCCAATACGCAAATGTTATTATTTTCGCACACTTTATTCCCTCCTTAAAGGACAGGAGAGGAAAAAAACCAATCTGCTGCCATACAGCGTAGGAATAATGCAGCTTTTATGTTCACATAACCCGAGGCTAAAACACAAATTAAAATGAAGTTTAAACTGATGTCTTATTATGCAGATTATGTTATCAAATATGTTAATAAGGTATACTTCCCATTTTGGTATTTTGTTCAATATTTAAATTCCCTTAAAATTTGCCGTTTTTTTTAACAAAAATTACGGAAACTATAGAGAGGGGCAAGGGACCCATTGACTCACTTACACATGCTGACTAAGTTGTTTAGTTTTGTTAACAAGAATTATTGTTTTTCATATGCAATCTTTGTTTGGGGCATGCAACCCAACCAACCAACCAAACACTTGACAATGTGGTGGTGGCTTGGTGGCTCATCATACATTGTGTCAAATAATGCTTAAAGGCTTGTAAGTGCTGTGGACAGTTTTTTGTTTTCATGCACCCAACCAACGTTTCGTTTATACAGTTTGTTGCAATGGCGAGTACCGTGACATTCACCGCTCACTCACCGCTACTTAAAGTGCAAAAGTACAAATTCCTGATTCGCATACATAATAAATGTTGCACACAGCCAAAGTAGTAATTATTGCTGCTGCTTCTTTTTTTTATTATTATTCAGCACAGTTTAAGTTTTTTTTTCCTCTTCTTCTCAGTTGTAGTTGTTGTTGTTTTCAATGTGTCTCTGCTTTTAGTTTTTATTTTATTTTTTTTATAATTTTTTTGTTGTTTTTGTTGCTGTTTCTTCATATATGAAAAAAAAAATAAATACAATTTAAAAATTTATTAAGTGTTGACAATCTGTAGTTAATGTTTCTTTCCTTCTTAATTATTTTTATTAACACTTTCCGTTTCTTCTGGCAATTTTACTTATTGTTGTTGTTGTCGATATTCTGTTTTTTTTTTTTCTTTACGCTGATGCATAAAATTATTTGCAATTTTTTATTTTAATTTCAAGTAATAATTCACTGCCTTATGCAAATCACTTGTTAATTACAATTGAGTGTTTCAATAAATTAGAGCAGCACAGCATTGTGGTATGGTATGGTATCGTAGACTTATTGTTTAATTTATTGAGGAAATGAAATTGTGATGAAATCAGAAGGTTTGCGAAAAAATTCCATCTTAATATATCAGTCATGTACGTGATTAAGATATATGGTACTTCAGTATTGTAGGTAGGTTGGAGTGGTAGCTTTTATACCATTGTAACGCCGGTAAACACAGTCCCTGTACTGACCGAGTTCTTCCAAACTAGGGAAGAAGTTGGTCAACGCAAGGGCAGCACAATAAAACCAGAACGAAAATAGCTAATGGGTGATTTTTTAAGAGCTATAGGAAAATTTTTCAAAGAAAAAACATAAAATTCAGAAAAATGCATGAAATCTTTATTTGAATCGATAGTACGGTCCAGATAATTTAATCTTTGAAGATTATTTCATGCAAATGTTGACCGCGACTGCGCCTCAAATGGTCCATCCGCTTAGTCCAATTTTGGCATACTCTTTCCAACATTTCGGCCGGTATCTCACGAATAAATGCTTCAACGTTGTCTTCCAATGCGTCAATTGAAGCGGGCTTGTCTGTATAGACATGAGCTTTAACATAGCCCCACAAAAAATAGTCTAAAGGCGTTAAAAGTCCATCGTTACGCGTGCTATGTGGCATGTGGCACCACCGTCTTGTTGAAACCACATGTCATGAAAGCCAAGCTCTTGAATTTTGGGCAAAAAAAAAGTTGGATATCATCTCACGGTTGCGCTCACCATTCACAGTTACGTTACGATTCGCAGCATCTTTGAAGAAGTACGGTCCAATGATGCCACCAGCCCATACACCGCACCAAACTGTGACTTTTTCTGGATGCATTGGTAGCTTTTGCAATGCTTCTGGCTGATCTTCACTCCAAAATCGACAATTCTGCTTATTTACGTATCCATTGAGCCAAAAATGAGCTTCGTCGCTGAACACAATTTTTCGATAAAGAACTGGATCTTCAGCCAACTTTCCACGAGCCCATTCACCAAAAATTCTGCGTTGCGGTAGGTCGTTCGGCTTCAATTCTGGCACCAGCTGCATTTTGAAAGGCTTCACACCTAATTCCTTCCGCAAAATTTTCCACGTTGTTGAGTAACAGAGGCCCAATTGCTGCGAACGGCGACGAATCGATAATTGATGGTCATCATTAACACCGGCCGATACAGCGGCGATATTTTCTTCAGTTCGCACTCTACGTAAGCGTGTTGGTGGTTCAATGTCCAACAATGTAAATTTGATGCGAACTTTCTTAACAGAGCACGCATTTTGATAATAAAATTCTATGATTTGCAAGC
Source organism: Sarcophaga variegata (assembly GCA_932273835.1). Lineage (NCBI taxonomy): Eukaryota > Metazoa > Arthropoda > Insecta > Diptera > Sarcophagidae > Sarcophaga > Sarcophaga variegata. The sequence continues at coordinate 64,497,857 of OW026362.1, forward strand.
GTTGTTCGTATGTAAGACGATTCATGGTTAAATTATAGACCAAACTGAAGATGTTTGACAGTGAAACTAAACACGAAACGTGCGTGAGCTGTTTAAACCAGTGTTGCCAAAAAGATAATAGCCAAAAAATCACCCGTTATATCCTTGACATCAATGGATGATAGCTCCGTCAAGCTGACAAGGATTGGAGAGCCAAATTTGCACCTCGCAAGAGATAGTCATTGACAAAGACAATAAGTACTGTACAATGACACACCACGTTTAGGATTATCCAAGAATGCCGGTTGTCTCTGGAGGAGATAGCTACGCATTTGAAGGTTAAAACCCTCATTTTGGTTCCTGGACACGAGGACATCGTAAGTAACAAGGCCGACTTACTTGCCAAAGCTGGCACCACGGAAAATTTAATTCAATTCCTTTATGAGATAGACGTTCCTCTACAGAGAGGCAAACAAATGTTCTCTCACAAAATCTCCATTCATTGGCAAAGGTAAGATGGGATAATGAACCCACCTGTAGGCAAACAAGACAGATCCGGCCCGACAAAGCTATATGCAGAACTGAATTTACATTGATTCCATCTGAGAAACCTAATAGTAGTGAAATTGCAGGAATACTGGCCTCTAGTTGCTCACGTCAGGAGGTTGGGATAACCTCATAATGAATTCTGCAGGATCTCTCTGACTTTGTCCGGCACTCGGAAACCTGAGTAGTAGAATTCTTGATAACCCAGAATTTAATTACAAAACCTGTCTAGGTAAAGACGATTCACTCCTTCATAAGACTGTCGGGATAGTTGAGAGATATCAACCAGGAGCTATAGTTATATAACGGAATAGGTAATATTGGTGTTACAAACTTACAAAATCCAAGCAAGCTGTGCTCGATATAAATCGATATAAAAATCAATAGGTTAGGTTAGGTTAGAGTGCGTGTACTTGCCAAATAAGACAAGTACAGTACCCGAAGGTCGAATTGACCCATTGTACACAGTCCCAGTTTCCTCACACCATATATGTTGTGTGTGTTAATTTTATACATGAGTGGTGGTTCGACTCCGAACGACAAATTTTTGAGAATCTTTTTCTTGGCAATTTATTTACACTCAGAGTTTTTGCCAGAAATCTGCTGAGAGAAAGTCACCTCTCTCTTCCTCTCAGCGGGTCATAAGGTTACTTACTTGCCTAATTTGTTATTACAATCCTTTAGTCAAGATTACAACCTAACTTCTCACACCGACTGCATTGTGTGTGTTAATTATGGACATGAGTGGCGGGCCTACAGTTTAAATATGACTCTGAATGAAAGATTTTTAAGAAGCTTTTCATGGCAAGTCGAAGCTGAAGTCGTCGTAGTCTAGTACGTTGTGTGTTAGCTTATTAGACGTAAAGCCAGGGTTCCAGCCCTAAGCCCGACATCAAGACAAAATACAAAAAATATTTCTTGGTAGACTTTCTCTCAGCAGATCTCTGGCAAAAACTCTGAGAGTAAATAAAATTCTCATGAAAAAATTCTTAAAAAATCTGTTGCGCGGAGTCGACTTCAACTGTAGGTCGTGCCACTCATGTATAAAATTAACACACACAACATAAGTGGTGTGAGAAACTAGGTTGTAATCCTGACTGAAGGGTTGTAATGACCAATTATGTATGTAATCTAGCGTGGAGTGTCTTAGCTTACTAGGCGAGAGCGTCGAGTTTAAACTTCTGCTCTGACAAGTTGAAGAAAAATAAAAGAATATATTTTCTTCTAACGTTTCTAACTAGTCTTCTGACTAATACTTTGAGAGTAACTAATTGTTAATACAACTGAATATCTCATGGCATTTTGAAGATATCGTTCTTCATACGAAAAATTAACACTCAACATGGGTGGCTATGCTGTAATCCTGGCTGTAATGATCAATAATATAATAAAGTTTGTAGCAGTTATTGCATTTAATCATTTGGTATCCACAAAAACCTTAATACATATTACGATTACTTTAAAAAAAGCTTACGTTTTTCATCAATAACTTATTCATTACAAGCCTGGGCTTTTTCACTTCCCCTGAACAAATTACAAATAATTGTTTGGAAATCAGAATTTTAAATCCCTTCGTATAAATTAAAGGAAATATTTCACAACTTTTACATTTAATTAGTCCAACGAATTCCATTTCCATTAAATTACAACAATAAACAGAGACTTGAAAACCCTAAAACTGATTACAACTGAAATCATCAAATTGAACCAGGAAAACATAACACAACGCACTGAACGAGCAATGACGAAATTAAGAGAGAGAAAAAAAGATGAAAAGCAAAACATTAATGTTTCGATAAAATAATTGAGATAAAGAAATAAATCGTAACGAATATAATGAAATATACGAGTGAGTAGCAAGAAAGAAGGTAAAAAAAATTGTATCGTCTTCTTCTTGGGTTTTATTTGCCGTTTTTTTTTCTTTTTTTAACATAAAAACACTTTGTTTTTGATCATCATCATCAGAACCGAACCGAAGCTTATAAATATGTATGAATTTTAAAATTATTGGAATCCCTTTTGATGAACACGAGGATCACACCGCTTTACGAAAACAAAAGCGCACAGAAAATAATATATGAAATGAAACAGGAACGAAAGCAACAAAAAAAAAACAGGAAAATTGAACACAAAAAAATATCGATTTAAAGGTCGCTAAAGCAACTAAAAAAAAAAAAACTTTTTGTTCTCATCAAAACGTAGAGGAGAGATACAATCCATCCAATTCAACCAGCAATCCATCGCAGCTAAACAACAGACGACAGAAACAGCAGAACCTCAACAACAACAACATCCGCGATGACCACAAAAAAAAAGAAGTCCATCAATACCAATCATCGATAACAGTCAACAAAAATAACCTCTCAACGCGGAAAAATAAAATCGAAAAAATTCGCCATCGAAAAATCTAAAATCGAAGTAGAAAAAAAATTATTTTACAAATTACAACAGCAACAAAGCCAAACTTAAATTGAGTTTTAAAGCAAAAGTTTAATGATAATGGCTTAAAATCAGCCACAAAATAAGCTTTTCTTTTTTTGCCCCGTCTATATTAATAGATTTTTCCTAAATAGCCTGTCTATTGAGTGTTTTTGGTTTTTCGTTTCTTCTAACTTAACTGGAATCAAATCGGCCGTTGAATTCTATACAAAAAAAATATACAAAAACTCCATTTTATTTTAAAGTAATTGTTCGTTGAATGTAATCAACTTAATTTAAATTACCATTTACGTCAAACCTGAATAAATTTCTTATTTTTATAAATACAGTGTGACCAAAAATATTACATACAAATACATAACAAGCTTGTAAATTAAAACTGTCCATAAGATATGATAGAAATCTACCAAATGAACTTTATAGGAAAATCAACCTGATACAACAACCAGCTATATTTCTAAGTAATGACGAATGGCAACTCTGTCGTCCTAGAACTTAGTACATTAGAATATAACTGTTATTCTCTGCTTAAGAGAAAGAAATTAATGAAATAATGTTGCAACAAAGCAAAAATATTAACAAACAAAAAAAAATTGGCGAATATGTATCACGACAGCACTATGTAACGTAAACGAATGAAAGCGAACCACAACCTTTTGGAATAGCATAGGATTTAATGAATTCGATGCCTCAACTTCAACTAAATGCAACAATTCAAATTCGTTTAATAAGCGGTGTTGTTTTTGGGATGGAATGGCAACCCTTTCATTCTAGAACCAGCTTCAGTAAACTAATAACCTTGGAAGAATTTGATTTATGAAGGTTAGGTTAGAGGACGTGTACTTGTCAATTAAGACAAGTACAGTACCCGGAGGTCGAATTGACCCATTGTACAACTTCCTAGTTTCTCACACCACTTATGTTGTGTGTGTTAATTTTATACATTAGTGGCGGGACCTACATGTTAAAGTCGACTCCGAACGACAGATTTTTTGAGAAACTTTTTCATGGCAATTTTATTTACTCTCAGAGTTATTGCCAGAAATCTGCTGAGAGGAAGTCACCGAAAAATACTCTTTGTATTTTGTCTTTGATGTCTGGCCTGGGGCTCGAACCCTGGCTTTTCGTCTACTAAGCCAATACACTACCTACTAGACTACGGCAACCTCTTGATTTATGAAACTGAGATGAAGTGTAAAAAACGTAAACCAAATTAGAAGACGGAGGTGATGTTACTAACCCATACTTAAGCCACTGTAGAGAAGAGGACGAGGAAGAGACTGTCCTTCACCTACTGGCTACATTCCCTTCACTTTGTCAAAGCAGAAAAAGGTACTTTGCTGCTTACTATAAGGATGATATGGAGGAACTGTCACGGATTCACATTGGCAGTCATGGTCGCTTCATTAGAAGCTTCGAGTGATTCCGGTACTAGGGGATAATGGAAGAATCTATCCAACCAACTCTTTTAGATAGACAGCCACCTTTACCATCAAAACCAAATCGGTTATTAATACTGTAAAATTCCAGGTAAAACGACCGTAACCTCCGTTTTCAAACCAATATATTCTTTCACTAGTTTTAAAAATATCAGGATACTATACCCGATAATGTAGGACCCATACCCTTCATCTTCAAGTTCGTAACCTATAACAATACAGTATGTATTCTATTTGTTCCTATAATCCAGAAAAGGCATGCAGGCAATGTGCTATTGTTTTCTAACTCTCAAGGGAGGGGTATTTATAACTGAATCGTGAATTGATTATTCAAAAGCTCCAGCTAGGCCATAAAGATCCAGCTTAGGTTGCAGATATTGTGATTGATAAAAATGAAAGTTTGAACTATAGGGTCCTCCATCTAACGTTTTTTTTCAACTAGTGCTTATTTCGTGAATGGTAACACTTAGCTCATCTCTGATTTGACAGACAATTAGTTTTATCCTTCCGCTGAACGAATATGGTTGTGTATACGCTTGAACAACGCTGGGAAATATTGCGACATTACTTTGAAAATCATGGTAATGTTTTGGAAGAAGAGAAGCACCGTCAGTTCCGTATGTTCATTATCTTGTGAAAAAAGTGAAAGAAACTGGCATCCTCATCGATAAACCAAAGCGTGAAAAGCCAAAAACAGTGCGTACACCCGAGAATATTGCTGCTGTGGCAGAAAGTGTGCGTTAAGCGTCATCAACATCAATTCACCGTCGTCCTCAAAAATTGAATATTTCGGAGATATCATTGAGACGAATTTTGCATAAAGACCTTGGTATGACGCCATACGAAGTCCAATTGGTTCAGGAGTTGAAGCCAATTGACCATCCAATGCGTTTTCGCTTCGCTAAGCGGGCCTGCGATCGACTTACAGAAGATGCCGATTTTGGCAAAAAAAAATCATCTTTTCAGGTGAAGCTCATTTTGCTTGTTAACAAGCAAAATTGTCGCATTTGGCGCACATAAAACCCGCACGCATACATTGAAAAGCCGACGCACCCAAAACGAGTCACCGATTGGTGCGGATTTTGGTCCAGAGGCATAATTGGGCCATTTTTCTTCGAAAATGAGCAAGGAGTGGCCGTTACAGTCAATGGCGATCGTTATCGGGCCATGTTGAACGAATTTTTGTTCGCAAAAATTGAAGAGGAGGGTATTGGCAACATTTGGTTTCAATAGGACGGCGCTACGTGCCACACAGCCGAAGCTACACTCGATGTTTTGCGCCCTGTTTTTGAAGATCACATTATCAGCTGGAGAGCTGATTCCGTTTGGCTACCTCGGAGCTGCGATTTGACACCGTTGGACTATTATTTGTGGGATGCCGTCAAAGATAAGTGTTACGCCGACAAGCCAGAGACAATTGACGCTTTAAAGGACAATATTCGTTAAGCCATTGGTGAAATACAGCTGCACACAATCGATAATGTGCTTAAGAATTGGACCGATCGTGTGGCTACTGCATGGCCAGCCGAGGCCATGAAATTATTTTCCATTATTAACCGGAAGGATTGTACTTTCAAATAAAAAAAGAAATTTGAGAAAATCGGGCTATATTCAAAGGTTCTGCTAGGATATACTCTCCAACAATTTTTCTTATAATCTTCTCTTGTTAACTTCCAATTCTATTTATTTGGAGGTAGAGGTGGTTTTAATACTTACAGGAAATATTTATAAATTGGGCTTAAAATGCTCATTACTTTTGCAGCTGAAACTAGGTCGTAATCCTGACTGAAGGATTGTAATGACCAATTATTTATGTATGTACTTTTGCAGCTGAAAAAGTCTTTCGAATATTAAAGGCTGCATATGTATTACGCATCACTCTGTACTGTATATTGACTCATCCTATATTTGGCAAATCTTTTCGTATCTATATCTGCTGTTGTTGTTGTTGTTGTTGATGAAACTATTTCAGTAGATAAATACACCATAATTAGATGAGAACACGTGTTCATTAAACACTTTTGATGACAATCAACAAAATTAACTTGGAATACAATTAAATACTTCTACTCTTCTTTATATGCAATGTGTTGTTCTGTTGCTACTCTTTCTTTTGTTTTTTTTTTTTTTTTTGTTATCGATATACTTCAGTTAATACCCGTGTATGCAATATTATAGAATGACAAGTTTCGAACTCTAGTGCTTCATGTGTTTTTTTTTTTCTAAATGAAAATCTATGCTGTCGATGGGTAGCAAAAACCAATGCCATGAAACTAAATCAGTGCAGATTCCTTGATGATAGACACGTGTCGTACATATAGTGAGGCTACGTTGAGTTAAGAAAAAAAACGCAAATTTTCTAGAAATAATAATCATATAAAACAATAACAATAACAATAATAGCAACAATAGCAACGAACAACATTAAGTGGCTGCAGTAGCAAAAACCCACCAACAAGACCATATTGAGTTGCCAGACAAATGCAATGCCAATACAGCTCAATAGTGCAACAGCAACACACATTGTGCAACATTAATGAAACACTATAAAAGGATAAAAATGTCTCTGATTTCTTCTTTTTATACTCTTTTTGCATTTTGCCTCTGATATTGCTCCCTCCTTAGCCTCTGTGCTGCTGCCACCTTAGCTTTTGGACTCTTCTCTTGACGTTTTTGTCAAGTGATATTACAAAATTCCAATGACTTGTAATAGCTCTGGATGATGACAATGATGCTGCCACATATTACTGCCTTTATGGCAGAGGTGCTGTTTGTAATCAATACCGTTGGTGATGATGTTCTGATTTTGAATTTCGTATTGAAATCTTTGGCTGGAATTAAAAGGAATTTCTATCCAAAACGTTGACAATCTCTGGAGGTTTTTTGTTGTTGCAAGCAATGCTACACAAGAATTTCAGAAAATTTTTATTCTAAATTAAGTTTTGCTGCAAAATCAAAACAAAACAAAAATAAAAAATTTCTAAAGATTCCGTTGAGCAAGTGCAGCGAAGGGAGGAAGGAGGTGTTTTAAAACATTTTTATTTTGTTATTTTATCCCCAGGGGATTAAGTTTAACAACTTTTTTGTACAATTTCTTGGTTAACACTTAAAAAATAATTATTAAAGTCCTTTAAAGAGCGATCGAGATCGTTTACATTCAAAACGTTTGCATTCAAGAGAAGCACAAAAGGACTTCAAGGTTAAGTAAATAACCTAAGCCAAGTAATTTCGGTTTTAATTGGAAAAATACTCTTAAGACCCTTGACAATCAAATTCCGCAGGAATCAAATCTAAAGGGAAATAGAGTTTCACAAGTTTTTTGTATAATGACATGCAATAGCAACGTGCGTACAAAGGTATTGAACTGCAAAATGCAAAATCTACGATTTGTATTAATTATACGACTATAGTGTAAAGGGTAATCCATTAGTCGGTTCCAAAAAGCTAAATAAAACACACATAAAGCTAAGAATTCGCAAAAACGTTTACTTTATTGCAATGCTTCGTACGAAATGGAATGACTGCCTCTGAATTGATAACAGCAGTGGATCCTTTGGACATAATTTTCCACTTCTTCGCACGTTGCGAGCGGTATTTGCCCAATAATTTGACGAATTTCGGTTTTCAAATGCTTAAATGTTAGCAGATTATCCGCTTAGGCACAATACTTGACGCCACAGCACAAAAGTCGAATGGTTGTATTGTTTGAATGGCTAATTGAGGACGTTAGAACGTGAAGTTACTATTTCGGAAAACTTCTCTTGCAATAAAGACATTGTTGTTCACACTATGCGGCTCATGGCACCATCTTGTTGAACCACATATCATCCAGATCATAATCTTCAATAACAGACTAAACAAAGTATGTATTCTTACGGTGTTAACACACTGAATTAAGGGTAATAGCTCTGCTATAGTAATTTTAGAAAAAAAAAATACAGCCTAAACCACCTCCTGACCATAAGGCGCACTAAACTTTTCCAATTTTACCGAATGCAATGACTTTGTACAATCACCTCTGAGTTCTCAGAGCCCCATATGCAATAATTTTATTTGTTGACGTAACCACCGAATGCGACATGAGTCTCATCACTGAAAATCTGTTGCTCTAATACCCGGTATTGTGAATACCGTCATCCGGTAACAAGAACTTTGACATTTTATAACGATCACATTGCTGAAGCTATGTCTGTCAAACTAGTTGTCATTTATCCCGTCTGTGTTGGCAAATCACATGGACGGATAAAGCATTTAACACCACAGCGACTTGTGTTCGCTGAATAGACTGAATGCAACAATTTCCAACTGAGCTTAACACACTAAATTAAAGGTAAAAGTTCTTAATGACCATATTCCAAAAAATACAGCCTAAATATACCTCCTGACCACAATTCGCACCAAACGTTTTGTATTCTTTTCGGATGCAATAGTTTCACCACAAACCAAGCGTTCAAAGACCGTCCAATACTGTTTAGTAAGAATTTTAGGCTGGCGACGCCATCGGTAATTTTTTTTTTTTTTTTTTGAAACGTTGACAAGGCCGTCACTGTCAAAGACGAGGACTATAGATCGATGATTATCAACTTCTTTTGGTCTAAATTAAATGATCTGGCCACCAACTACATATGGTTCCAACACGATGGCACTACGTGACATACAGCTCGTGTTACATTGAATATTCGCACGAGGAGTTGGTGTCAACTGCCCGCTGAGATTATGCAATTGACCCCGTTAGACTTTTTCTTGTGAGGTTTTCTTAAGTTGCGGGTGTATACAAATAAGCTACAAACTACAGCGGTCGTCATACCCAACATAACCCATGCCTTCGGACAAATTCAGCCTTATTAATGCGTCAAAGTTATGGAAAATTAGACATTTTGAAATGTGCTTTAACCCGAGAAGCAATGGCGGACACATGAACGACAGGGCTTTCGAAGGAATAAAAAATTGCGACAATATCTCGCTTACAGTTTCTTTTATTTATATGATGAAGCTGCAAATCAGAATATAAAATGCGCCATAAAAAGCCGTGTGGTGAATTCAAGCTATTTTTATGCGTTCTTCGATAATATCAAATGCAAGTCTATGGAGTAGACCAACAAGAGGACATTGTTTACGACAATATCCTCCGCGATATCATAATTCATAATTGGTCATTACAACCCTTCAGTCATGATTACGACCTAATTTCTCACACCACTTATGTTGTGTGTGTTAATTTCATGCATGAGTGGTGGGACCTACAGTTTAAAGTCGACTCCAAACGACAGATTTTTGAGAAACTTTTCATGGCAATTTTATTTGCTATCAGAGTTTTTGCCAGAAATCTGCTGAGAGGAAGTCGCCCTAGAAATATTTTTTTCATATTTCGTTTAGTTGGAGATGCCTGATCTGACCTCGGATGAACCGAGGCCTCACGTCTAATAAGCCAACACACTACCTACTAGATATCTGCGATATGGGGACGTTAAACAGATCAAATTAGATTACGTGACAGAGAAAATTAGACTGCCTTATATCTTTTTCGCGACTACGGTATCTGTAATGATGGCTAACACCATGACTTGCAGAACACCTCGAATCCTTTTATATTTTCTGTCAGTGAAAAAAAAAACTTTGTCGACCTTTGCGAGAAAGTCAATTAGGATTCAAACCTGCACAATTACGGGGCACGAGTTGACAGCAACATTCTGGCAAAGCTCAGACTTAGGCACCTTAGTGCATGTCTCTTTCTCATGCTGGTTTAGGGTTTTCACAAAGGGAGGAGAAGGGAATTGAAGGGAAATATATTCCGAATAATTTGGTGTTTTAAAAGACGAAAATTTGTTATTATGTTACGAAGAAAAGTAAAGGTAAAAAGCAATTGAATATTGCCTTTAGGTTTTACGCAACTTCTGCTAAAATCGTTTTCAGATTTTATTCGAGCAATGCTTTAATTAAGCTAAAGATTAACAAGTTTTTTTTTAATAAATTGAAGTAAAAATTTCTAAAATTAAGAATCCTCAAAAACTAGAAAAACTTGATAAATTTGTTACTTAAAAATGATTAAAAATTTGTGACTTATTAATTGGATTTCCGGTAAATTGAAATGAAATCAAAATTTTGTGCCGCTTTACAGACCGCTTTGTTATTAAGTTTCGTATGTGCAGTTTCGCTTTTATTTTCTGCTGCTACTCAAACAGAAATTTATCAGTCCGTCAGTCAGTCAGTCCATTGATCTATCGACAGATTTTTTTTTGTTTTTCAATCAATAATCGATCATCAAAATAAAGTGAAAAAAAAATGTGAAAAGAAATCTTTCAAAACCACACAAGGTTGTTTGAACTATTAAAATGAAATCGCTGATGTTTCCAAGATATACCATCCATATGAGTGTAAGAGCGTGTGTGTGTGTGAAAAAGGCCAAAAAAAATACAAAAATTTTTGGCGGAAAATACAATTTTAATAATTGGTTTTTTGTCTGGCATCTGGTTTCTACTATACGCGGGCCTCTCTATGTATATGGGTTACAATAACAAACAACCATACGCACAACTTTAATAATAACAGTCTCAAATATAAATATAATAATAATAACAACAACTGAAACAAAAACAAAAACAGAGAAATTGGTCAACATCCACAACAAATATTAAAGGGGGGCCAACAGATATGTTTTTTTAAAGCCGAAAATTGTATTTTTTTTCGAAAGCTTCTTTCCTGAGCCTTTTATTTATTGTCCAAGAAAATTACTTTGACTTTTTGATTTCACAGAGTGATCAAGTAAAGGCCTTTATTTTGCTTGTTGTTGTTGTACTGTTAATATGAAATTGTTTTTGTTTTAAGTTTTTTTTTGATGTTTTTGAATTATGATCATCACATACGTAAAGGACGTTTGTGTCCGGCAAGTAAATTGTCTCAATATTTATGTTTGTAGCCGTATGTCTCACTGTGACTATTCGTTCTGTATTGTGTGAGATTCTCGTTTTTTTTTAAGTTTAAAAAAAATTTTATTTTAAAAATTGATTGCGTTTAATGGGCAGTGTAATCATATGTGAACAGATATTAAAAGGAATGCATTGTTTATAAATATTGAAAGAAGGAAAATATTTCTTACATACCTTTAAGTGCAACCATGATTGAAATTATTTCACTTTTGTCTCCTGATAGGGATGACACCAATAGCAGACGACAATTCTAAAAATTTTCTTAGCTTCGATGCCAGAAGAGTGCACCTTGGTTGAAAACTGGACATAGGAAGCTTGAATACTTTTTCAAGGACACTTAAAGGTCTATGCCTGCAATAATCACCAATATCGGAGCACGGGTATATCCGCTACTAGACACATATAGGCTTAGTGAACGAAACTGTCGACACTTGGAAAAGTTAAATCTGTGACCAACAATCGGATGCATAATAAATCATGGGCGTTCACAGTACAAAAGATCCTCTGACGCGTGACTGCATGGTCATCACATTATAATCTGCAGAAAACCAGTGAGCTAGAATGGAAAAAATTAAAAATATATAATAAAATATGCAAATAAGGTCACGTAAATATAAATCTCTTATTTGTGCATGGAATTTGAAGCTTTATTAATCATCCGTTGAATAACTTCTGGTCATTTTCAATGAAATTTAAATTCTCTCATAGAAAACCATAATTTTAGTATCATCTTTTGGATAGAGCTTGGTCGGTACGTTAATAAGCAGCTTTAATAAGCCGTACTTGGGGCTCAAAAAACCCACACGTGGTCTTACAAAAGCCAATTCACCCATTACGAGTACCTGTTTGGTGCTGCTTGTGGAGCATAGGCATCTTTGCGCCATATTTATTTGAAAATGAGAACGGCTTAACCATTACGGTCAATGAAGACACTTATCGCACCATCATAACCAATTTTTTTGTTCCCGTTCTTCATGATATTGATGTGAACGATGTTTGGTTTCAACAGGGTGGAGCAACTAGTCAGACATCTCATGCCGCAATCGCTTTAATGCGTCAAACGTTTGATGGCCGTATAATTAGCCGAAATGGTGATGTCAATTGGCCGCTTAGAAGCTGCGATTTGAAACCATTGGACTATTTTCTGTGGGACGTCGTTAAAGAAAAATGATATGTCGACACGCCAGAGACAATTGAGCATTTGATGGCCAACATTCGTGATGACATTGCCCAGATACGACACCATACACTGGAAAAAATTCTCGAAAATGAGGTACGATCGAATGAGGTACTGTGAGGCCAGCCGCGACAGCCATAGGAATGAAATAATGTTCCATTTCTAAGGGGAACAATTGTGCTTCACAACACAATAATAAAATTAACAAAATTTCAAATTTAAACTTTTTATTTTTAAATTTAAACTTTTAAATCACCCACCCTATATGTAGTTCACAAACGGTTACAACTTTGTTTATCAGCACGAACTTATTTTACATGATTTAAATGCTCCCAGAGGTTTTTATCTCTGCTTTCTACACCATTTTCAACACCACCATGTTCGCTCCTATATTGGTATTCTATTGGGTTTTAGTTTTTTTTATAATTTTCGAGCAATTTCCTGAGACTCGATGGCATACCTTACTGCCCTTACCTTACGTTAATTCACGTGTATCGTTAGCTTAGTCCAGTGGCAGTCCTAACATCAGTTGGATAACTTCAACTTCATTTCCAGTTGGAAACTTTAACCCTTTCATGCCCGAATTTTTTGGGCCAGAGCTATATTTTTTAAGGACATGTGTTTGTTAGTCATGGCCTAAATATGAAGTGATATTAAATTCAGAGTCCTACGTATTCTGTTTTTACACGTTTTTAACCAAGCTTGTTTGCAAAAAAAATCTTTTAAAAAAATTAATAATTACGGCATTTATGAACAAAAATGTACAATCTTGCCTATAGGCAACATCGGGCATGAAAGGGTTAAAACAAGAAACTTGAATGTGAATAAAGGAATAGGAATAGTCCAGTGGCTTAGAGTATTGCCACACAGTTCGTCGTAGCGTAGAATTAGCTGAACGTTACTGAACGTCCGAAACGCTAATAGGCACTAAACAGTATTTGACGGAATAAGTAATATCAGTGTTACAATGGTACGTTATATAACCCAAGTAAACTATGATCCTTATAGCGGCTGCCATTTATTATAAGCTTCCGAATAAACTTTGCTTACAGGAATATTGTAAAGAAAAGATTGGTGAAATTAGTATAATTAGTAGGTGGTGAGTTGGCTTAAAAGACATGAGGCCTGGGTACAAATCCCAGGTCAGACATCTCTTCAAAACGAAATATGAAAAAAATATTTCTTTGGCGACTTCCTTTTAGTAGATCTCTGGCAAAAAAGTACAGAAAAGTACCATGAAAAATTTCCCAAAAATTTGGCGTTCAGAGTACACTTTAAACTGGAGGTCCCTAACGCACACAACATTGGTGGGGTGAGAAGCTAGGTCGTAATCCTTACTGAAGGGTTGTAATGATCATTTATGTATGTATGTATGTATGTATCAGAGGTCAGCAATGAATTGTTTTTTTTGCTACTCATAAACAATCATGAAATTTTGAATATACATAAGTGAGTCAATAATATTGAAATTGAACTACTTCGTGATTCATTCATACTCACTACAACGCTGATTTATAAGTACAGGTTGCAATGAGTATGCGTACAACATTGACATCAAACTCATACCATTCGAAATATGTTTGATTCATAAGCCAGCCTACTCATCTCTTAGTTGTATTTGCATTTACAAGAAGGGCAAAAGACACATAAGCAAAACAGACAGAGCAGCAAGTAGAACAAACACACAACTTTTTAGTGAGTGTTTTAGTGTTCGTACACGAATCATACTTATTTTGAGCTTTGTGTATATGTTGACTCATGGAGAGTCGAACTCAACAACACCTTCAAACTTTGAATAACTGAAAATTACTTCAAACTTTGAATATGAGTAGAGATTCCATGATATTAAAATAAGTATGAACGCGTATAAGTATCAGAAATTATGAGGATGATTCGATTCTACTCATCGTTTTGAATACTCATTGCTGATCTCTGGTATGTACATACATATGTAAAGATTAATGATCTACCATTGCTAGTTGTAAGTTGTATGGAGTAACAGCAGGACTGTTACTGTAATATGCTAATAGTCTAGACATGAACCCGCTATAGTGGGAAGAACTTGAAGGTTACTAAATCGAATATTTTAATAAATTTTTTAAGACTATAAGCTTTGATTTTACTTTAAAATGAAACTGTTTTGTAATTAAATTAATCATTTTTTTTCTATTTATGTTTCTATTTCAGATACCGTGAAGATGCTCTCTGTTGGGGTGACAGGTAAGAGAAGCAAAGTTTCCTTTATCTATTCACAGATTAAATGGGAGTTTAAGCAACACATACCGTTGGTTTACGGAGTACATAGACTGTTTTCCACACACAAAAAAAAAACTCTTTTACGAACTCATTAAAATACAGTAGGAAAATATGAAAAGCGTATGTTGCATGTTGTATTGCTTTTTATCTTTCCCGTACGTACGTACGTCTGTCTGTCTGTCCGTTTTGTGAGTGTGTCTGTTATTTGTTGCAGTTGCATATTGTGTTAATTCTTCCTAACACCGCAACACATTTACCGCATTATTAAATTTAAAACAAAAATGCATTTAACATGGCTTACTGACTGCCCCCCATGGCACTCTTTTCTCTCTGCCAACAGCCGCTACAACAACTTCAATGAAAACTGAAGAAAGAAAGAAGGAAAAAATCTGTATAAATTTTATGTTGTTGTACAATACATATGGTATGTCGGTTGGTTGGTTGGTTGGTTGCTCCAGTCAGAGTATTGTGCGATTTGTGAACATTTTTTTGAACAAGATTTTTTCCACAAATTGAATAAGAAATTGTGAAGAAAAACAAACAACAAAAAAATGCGAAATAAATAAATTGAAGAAAATCTTGGCAAAAATGAAAATAAATAAATAAATAATAAAACAACATTGATAATGTTTTTCTTCATTTTGATTTTTCATTTTCTTTTTTTTCTTCTTCTTGAATTTTCGCAGAAAATCAATGGAAGAGATTGGAGCCGCTCAGTCATCGGTAAATGCCCGGTAAGTGATAATGCTTTTTCCATTTGATTTTTCTTTATTTTTTTATTTTTTCTATTATTAAGCTTTGCTCTTTTCATCAATTAAGACAGAGATTCTTAATCTCGTTAAAAGGGATATGGGAATTAAAGTAATTAAGGAAACGTATTTTTTGCTTTGGAATTACTGACTATAGAGGGGATAGATAGTAAAATATAGGTCATGTACATATTCTGAATAGGATACGATTTTAATCATAGGGATGTTACCTATCTTACTTACTAACCAGAGGTCAGCAATGAGAATTCAAAACGATGAGTAGATTCGAATCATACTTATAATTTCTTATACTTATACGCATTCATACTTATTTTAATGTCATACTCATACTACTCATACCCAAAGTTTGAAATACTCATGGTACTCGTACTTAACAATACGCATGATGTTATTTATTTCGACTCTCCACGACTCATCGTATACACGAATCACAAAATAAGTATGATTCGCGTACGAACACTACAATACTCACAACAAGGTTGTGTTTGCTCTGTTGACGCACTCGTACTCAAAATTTCATTAGTACTTATGAGTAGCGAAAAAGCGATCCATTGCTGAACTCTGTTACTAACTTAATTGGTCATTAAAACTCTTTAGTCAGAATACCAACCTAGCTTCTTAAACCTTTCATGTTGTGTATGCTAATTTTATTCGTGAGTGGTGAGACCTACTGTTTAATGTCGACTTCGAACGACAGATTCAAGAAAAACTTTTCATGGCAATTTTATTTTATCCTCAGAGTTTTTGTCAAAAGGCTGCTGAGAGGAAGTCAGCAAAAAAAATTTTCGCGCTTGGTTTCCTTTGAGATGACTGAGCCAAGAGTTGACCCACAGACTCTCGTTTAATAAGCCAACACACTACCTACTAGACTACGGCGACTTGTTACCTTTAATTACGTAGAAAACATGTGCTTTGTGAAAATGAAGTCCGCCCTTAGATCCTATTCTCTCTCTTTTTCCGTTGTCTTCTTGATGCCTCGTGACTACCTGAATGGACTACTTGAGGTGGGTCTGAAGTCTTTTAATTTTTATGGAATAGAAGAACTATAGTGTACAATTCCTTTGTCTTTTCTACGTTTCAAATCTAGAAAGTGGTAAACACGCACTTTAACCCCTGCACCACGCTGCATTTTCACAATGCTGGTACAGTTTCAGGTCAAAGGTGTTGGAAGTATGCTTCAAACTCAAATTCATATCAGCAAAACAATTCCTTGGTATATTTTTCTTTGAATTTTCAGGGCCTGCATTATTTTGCTATGCTGACTCAAAGTACATTCCAAAGAATCCGGGTACTCTATAAAGAAGACGCCAAGCTTTTATTCGTATGGTTTACCGAATCATTTTGTTCTATAGCTTCCATTGTTTTTAGTGTAAGAACTTCATGAAGGCGTTAGGTTGCACATCTTTACGTTTCGTTCCACAGAGAAGGGAGAGGCTTTGTTCGGGACATATTTTTGCCAATACGAGAATTTATTTTGGTTTCATAATTAAACCTTCATGTGTCACTTAAGTTATGTATGTTAGGTTAGCTTAGTTTCAAAATTGGATAAGTCACCTCGATCCAGAGATCAGTAACAATCCATCGTAGGCTCCTCCAGAAATGTAGTCCAAACCAAATAAAGAATGAACATAAAAATGTTAAACAGTAGGAAAAACGAAGAGATGGAAGCTTACAAAGGATAAGTGATAAGTGATCTAGTGAAGTGGAGAACAACGGAAAATGGAAGCCAATACGAGAGGAAGAAAAACATCTCTCTAGTCAGGTTATGCCAGAGATAAAATGTACATCACATATGTCACATTAGTTGCACGGAATAAATTCTGCAAAACTACGGTTGCTCCACCTTAACACTAACACTCACAGTGGGTAACATAATAGGCCATATGGCCAACGAATGAACTTATGTAGCTGTGAACAGCAATCTACCCGCTTACCCAAAACTAACTCTGCAGAAAGAAGAGGTTCCTCTCAATCACATTTTAGTGTTTGCCCTCTAAGCGCAATTCCTTATCACAAAACCTATCACGATCTTAATAGATTTCCCATTCAATTTCAGGAGCCATTACGTTGTATTAATGCGGAATTTGTTGGTTTCAGAATTAATCGTTTTATCGCTACTCATAAGCACTCATGAAATTTTGAATATAAGTATGTCAACAATATTGAAATTTAACTTCTCTGATTCATTCGTACTCACTACAACGTTGATTTATAAGTACAGGTTGCAATGAGTTTGAGTACAACGTTGACATCAAACTCATACCACTCGAAATATGTTTGATTCATAAGCCTGTTTGAATCATAATCATTTGACACATAAGCAAAAAAGACAGAGCAGTAAGCAGAGCAGTAAGCATTTTAGTGCTCGTACGCGATTCATACTTATTTTGTACTTCGTGTATATGTTGAGTTATGAAGAGTCGAAATCAACAACATCATACGTGTTGTTAAGTATGAATGTGATGAGTACTTCAAACTTTGAATATGAGTAGAGGTTCCAGGGTATTAAAATAAGTATGAATGCGTATAAGTATCAAAAATTATGAGTACGATTCGATTCTACTCATCTTTTTCAATACTCATTGCTGATCTCTGCTCACAGCATAAAGAGTTCAGAATCACTGTCGTGCAACATCATAACAGCATGTTGCATGTTGTTGTTGTTCGTATTAATGTTGTTACATGTTTGTTGATGTGCTATTGTTGTTGTCATAGTTGTTGTTGTTGTTGTTCTTAAGTATTTTTGTTGTAAGTAATAAATGTACGATGATATTGAATTGTTTAACATAAAATTATCGAAGCGCATCTCTGAAGTCTGTCCCATGGTTTGAAGTACGTATGTTCGCATTGGCAGCATTAGTGCAACATGTACATATGTATGTTTGTTTGTATGTATGTAAGTATTGTCTGTCCGCTTGGAATAACAAAGAACACAATACATACGAGTACATACATAAGTACATACATACATAGTTTATACACAAGATGTTACATATTTTTAAGCTCTATGAGGTGCTGTTTTCGGTTTCATAAAATTCATTTCACTGACGGGCCAAGCATCCAAGCTGCTGCTGCTGTTCGTTGTCATTTCGTATTTAAGCCTCCTAATGACATTTGTCTTACATATTTGTTGTTTGATGTTGTTAATGTTGTTGTTGTTGTTGGTGTTCTGTAAGTGTTGTTTTTTTTTGCTGTTTAGTTATGTAGGATTTCTTGCTATGTTACATGTTGTTATTGTTGTTGTATTAGTTGTTATTATTATTATTGTGTTTTAATGAGAATTGTCGCATAAAAAGTACAAATATCAGACTAATTGGATTTATCTCGTGACTTTCGTTTAAAAAAAGGCAACAAAAAAAAGAAGGAATTACAACAGAGAAGAAAGAAAAGCAAAAAATTAAGCGCCACTTTTACATTCAATCCTCTGTACAGCCATCAATACATTTAGCGGCTCATCCATAAAACGCTGTGCATTAGAGTGTTTGAAGATGCTTCCCCTGTTACAACTTCCACAAGAATACTTTCTTTCTTGTCAATTTTGCTTTAAGCAAAAATCATTCTATTGCCAGGCTGTCATTTAATGTATAATTTAAGAGCTTAGCGTTGTACTGTGCCAATAAGCAGCGGTTTTTTTTTGGAAATAGCTGAACATTACGAAGCCAGTCAATACAAGTTTAACTCACTAAGAAAACGAAGACATGTTTGTAGATTCCGCGCTTAGGAATACGAATAGCCAGAAAACATATTCTTCGATTATGTGTGATAAAAGTGCATCTTATAAAAACACCTCGTGGTGCTTATCAAGTACTAGGTAGAGAGTTATCCTCATCTGGTATACATACCTATGGACATACATTATTGGTCATTACAACCCTTCAGTTAGTATTACGATCTAGCGTCTCACTTCCCACTTATGTTGTGTGTGTTAATTTTATACATGAGTCGCGGAACCTTCAATTTATAGTCGACTCCCTCCCACCCCCTCGCCCTCAAATCTCTCACAGAAAACCATAATTTTAGTATCATCTTTCGGATGGAGCTTGGTCGGTACGTTAATAAGTAGCTTTAATAAGCCGTATTTGGGGCTCAAAAAAACCACACGTTGTCTTACAAAAGCCAATGCATCCATTACGAGTGACTATATGGTGCTGGTTGTGGAGCAGAGGCATCATTACGCCATATTTCTTTGAAAATGCGGGCAGCTTAACCGCTACGGTCTATGAAGACACCTATCGCACCATGATAACCGATTTTTTGTACCCGTTCTTCATGGTATTGATGTGAGCGATGCTTGATTTCAACAGGTTGGTGCAACTTGCCACACATCACATGCCACAATCGCTTTAATGCGTCAAACGTTTGATGGACATTTAATTAGCCGAAATGGTGATGTCAATTGACCTGTTAGAAGCTGCGATTTGAAACCATTGGACTATTTTCTGTGTGGCGCCGTTAAAGAAAAATATTATGCCGACAAGCCAGAGACAATTGAGCATTTGATGGCCAACATTCGTGATGCTATTGTCGAGATACGACCTCATACTCTCGAAAAAGTGCTCGAAAATTGGTCTGATCGAATGAGGTACTGTGCGGCCAGCCGCGACAGCCATAGGAATGAAATAATGTTCCATTTCTTTCACACAAAAGAGCGCCAATACCACTTCTCAACCTATTTATTAATCTACGGAGAGTCCTAATGTCGTCTCTCGACGAAGAGCCTGAACCATCGAAAATGCCCCTTCTTTGGGTCCTCACCTCAACCTACTAAGGGCTGAACAGTTGCAGAACAGGTATTCGATAGTTTCCAACTCCTCCTCATCGTAACATACCCTTGCAATAGTCCGACTGGGGTATGTTCCAGATCCTTGTCAGCGATCTAATCCAGCAGTGCCCTGTAATGAAACCAATAACTGACCACAGACTAGCCTTATCTAAGCCCAACAGCAACCCTGTTCTATAACTGTCTATAGCAAGCCATCGTCTTGGTTGCCTGGACACATATTAACTTGATGTACTACTACCCCTCCCCCTCAACGCCTCTGATCTTCCGCCCTAATCCATCCAGTAAGGCTAAATAGAGTTTCAGCTCTGAATAATGCTAGACAGAGGGCGCATGGAAAATCTGCCCAAACTTCAGAGTAGTATGCCTATAGGAGTTATGGGATTTATTACTGGACCTTACGTTTAGGTTTCGCATTAATCTTCATCATATGGTTAATAATTTCCGCAGAAATTACCTAAAGTAGGAACAGAAAGCAATTGTTCTCTACGTATTGTGTATATGTCCAGCATTGCATAGCAGCAAAAGGTAGAGCCTGAGCTTCCTGTCGAGGATGGACGTTGGGAGACTGTGATTTCATTGTTTCATTAGAAGGCCCTGATGTTTCCAGAACAAAGAGAAGTGAAGATTTCTCAATGAGCCATACAATTCTCTCGGACTGACAGCAACATCTCTCTACCAGAGATCAGCAATGAATCGTTTTTTTTGCTACTTATAAAAGCACGCATGAAATTTTGAATATAAGTGAGTCAACAATAATGAAATTTAACTACATACTCTGATTCATTCGTACTCACCACAACGCTGATTTATAAGTACAGGTTGTAATGAGTATGCCTACAACGTTGACATCAAACTTATACCATTTGAAATATGTTTGATTCATAAGACTACTTATATTTCGATTCATAACTTTAGAAAAATACTTATAAATGGTTCGAGTGACTCGAATAGTTGTTGTTGCATTTACAAAAAAAAGAAAAAATACGGGTGATTTTTTAGCTATTATCTTTTGGCAACACTGGTTTAAACAGTTCATGCACGTTTCGTGTTTTCTTTCACTGTCAAAACACTGTCGACCCACTGAAGCGGCTATTCGGGCTATTGTGACTAAATTTCGCACCAAATTTACATTGTTGGACATTAAACCACCAACATGCTTACGTAGAGTGCGAACTGAAGAAAATATCGCAGCTGTATCGGCCAGTGTTAATGATGACCATCAATTATCGATTCATCGGCGTTCGCAGCAATTGGGCCTCTGTTACTCAACAACGTGGAACATTTTGCGGAAGAATTTAGGTGTGAAGCCTTTCAAAATATAGCTGGTGCAAGAATTGAAGCCGAACGACCTACCGCAACGCAGAATTTGTGTTCAGCGACGAAACTCATTTTTGTCTCAATGGATACGTAAATAAGCGGAATTGTCGATTTTGGAGTGAAGATCAGCCAGAAGCATTGCAAAAGCTACCAATGCATCCAGAAAAAGTCACAGTATGGTGCGGTGTATGGGCTGGTGGCATCATTGGACCGTACTTCTTCAAAGATGCTGCGAATCGTACGAATCGTAACGTAACTGTGAATGTTGAGCGCTACCGTGAGATGATAGCCAACTTTTTTTTGCCCAAAATGCAAGAGCTTGACTTGCATGACATGTGGTTTCAACAAGACGGTGCCACATGCCATACAGCACGCATAACAATGGACTTATTGAGAGGCGAGTTCGGTGCACATTTTATTTCATGTTCGGGACCGGTCAATTGGCCGCCTAGATCGTGCAATTTAACGCCTTTAGACTATTTTTTGTGGGGCTATGTTAAAGCTCATGTATATACAGACAAGCCCGCTTCAATTGACGCATTGGAAGACAACGTTGAAGCATTTATTCGTGAGATACCGGCCGAAATGTTGGAAAGAGTATGCCAAAATTGGACTAAGCGGATGGACCATTTGAGGCGCAGTCGCGGTCAACATTTGTATGAAATAATCTTCAAACATTAAATTATATGGACCGTACTATCGATTCAAATAAAGATTTCATGCATTTTTCTGAATTTTGTGTGTTTTTTTTTAAATTTTACTATAGCTCTTAAAAAATCACCCATTAAAACCCCTGATTAATGTTCGAGAAATAAAGCGAAGAAATACGAATAAGAAAATTGGAAAGATGCCTTGTGCCTCCACTTTTATGAAAACCTAAGTATTCCAGTAAACATAATGCCTATGCTTTAAATATGAATTATAATAGAGCCTATGCTCTGATAAACTCCAACACAATCTCAATTGTCACTCCCATTATAGAAAAAAGTTAAATTAAGCCATAAATAGCTGTTACAACAATTGTTTTCTTTAACCCTTTAACATTTTATTACACTTTAAAACTGTTGGCAGTATTTAACGTGTGTCAACTGCTGACTTTTTTTGTTTTTTTTTTTTATTGAAACCTCAACAATAAAAGTGTTTCAACGAACGAAGAAAAAAATTAACACAGAAGAAGGAAGAAGAGAACAGAAAATGATTTAAAGTTTTATTTATCTTGTCATCTCGTCATTGTCGTAAACAAATTTCATTGTAATTCCCACAAATAAAATGAAATCATTGGACATGGTTACGGTGAACTGATACATGCTGGCTTGCTCCTGCTGCCAGGCTGTAGTTGTCATACAACCAAATTCAAACAGAGTTGTAATGTGTCATTGGCTGCCACCGAAACTCATAAAATTCCATAACAATTTAACCAACAACCAAAGCCGTTAAAAGCAAAACAGCAGTTAAGCAGTGGAGATCAGGGAGCTGTTTACGCAAGCTGGGCTGCACAGGCATGCAGGCAATAAAATTCATGGCAGCAGCATCTTTATGATCGTGTTGATCATATTATTTTGTCATCTTTGTCTTTATCCCTCCTGACTGTTTGTTAAAACATCTCAAATTACGTTTTTGTATCAAAAAAATTTTTGAAATGAATTTTTATTTTCAAATGCACTTTAAAAACCAAACTTAAAAGGCAAAAAATGTTAAGAAACTGGGGTTAAAAAGTAGTCCAAAATAACTCATAAAAATAAATGAAAAATTCTGAAAATTTTTAAATACAATATTTTGGAAATAAAAATTAAAATGAAATCAGTTAAGAATGAAATTTTTTCATTTGGTCTTCTTTTTTTTTTTTTTTTTTTTTTGTATCATAAGTTCATAAGAATTATCACTGTTTTGTGCTGCCTATCGTGTTATAAGTTTTAAAAAAGTCACTTGAAAATTGTGACTAAATTTACGATCGTATTGTGTGTGTTTGTTATTATTTTAAGTTTTTTTTTTATTTCGTCGTTTCTTTTGTGGCACGTTAGTGGCAGCTTGAAGCGGAAAAATGTCATACAGTCCATCATCATTTTAAATTATAGTCTTCACAAGACGGGGTTTTTTTCTTCTTCTTTTTCTTCGTATATTGAAACAGTCTTAAATTTTAAATGGAAACGCGTTGGAGTAATTGATGATTGAAAGGCAAGTTGCCACACTATTTGATTTTAAAAGAAATTTTTAAGCTTTTGTTTGTGAAATTAAATTTTTGTAATAATTTTTGTTTTTGTTATTGTTACGAAAATGAAGAACATTCATTAGGCTGTTTACTCTGTCATATAAAAGGCAAGGCAAAGCAGGCGAGTGAGTTAGTAAAGTTCAGGTAGTTTTGCGTATAGACGGGGTATGTTTGAAGAGAGTAATCGTGGTTTGAAGATCTCCGTTACAAAGATCTGTCGAACAATTGTCTAGTAATTGTTATTGTTTATACAAAGGTAGTAGTCGCCGTAGTCTAGTAGGTAGTGTGTTGGCTTATTAGACGTAAAGCCACGGTTCGAGCCCCAGGCCAGACTTCAAAACAAAATATTAAAAGTATTTCTTCGGCGACTTCTTCTCAGCACATATCTGGCAAAAAAAACTCTGAGAGTAAATAAAATTGCCATGAAAAGTTTCTCAAAAATCTGTCGTTCGGAGTCGACTTAAGTAAGTCCCACCACTCATGTATAAAATTAACACACACAACATAAGTGGTGTGAGAAACTAGGTCGTAATCGTGACTGAAGGGTTGTAATAACCAATTATGTATGTATGTATGTATGTTTATACAAAGGATGTAAACAGAGGAATAACAAAGAAAATCAATTGTTGTTGTTTACATTAAGTTGTAAACAGTGGCACACAGAATTGTGCGAATAATAAAGAATTTTAATTAAAACTAAACACAAAATTTTTTTGTATTTTATTTACAATCTATGAGCTCATACTTTAAACATTTTGAAAAGGTAAAAACATAACATTATTCTTTTTGCGGGCTGGGAAGCCAAGGGGCGTTATCAATGGAGTTTTAGAATTAATTTTTAAATTCGAACATCATTCTTGGGCTTGAGGCTGCCGCTTTTCTGAACTAACGTGCATTGAAATAAAACAGAAAACTAAGCGCTGAACTAATATGATTTGAAATAAAACAAAAAAAAAAAAAGCCACTTTTACATTCAATCCTCCATACAGCCATCAATACGTTGAGAGGCTCATCCGCGAAACACTGTTTAGCAGTGCATTGTCAATGTTTCCCTTGCCTAAACTGTTACACACAACTCCACTTTCTTTCTTGTCAATTTTGCTTTAAGCAAAAAGCATTCTATTGTCAGGCTATCTTTTAATGTACAGTCAAAGAAAAAAGTCCACATACACCGTCTAATTAAAATTTTCTTTTTCCTAATAATTTCGTTTATATTTTTTCATATTCGTTTTGTCCTTCAAAAATTCTTGATTGTAGATACCTTAAACGACGCTAGAACATCTTTTTCATTTTGGTAAAAATCATACACCGGTGTATACAGACTTTTTCCTTTAACTGTATGTATGATTGAGTCTAAGTGTCATGTCAGACAGGCGGTTACTATTCTCAGGCCACTCTGCATAACTCAAATATCTCCCTATTGTTATTAGCCACCAAAACTATTTGGCTTAAGAAAAGAGTCTCTTTCCACTCCACAGCAAGAGCTTAATTCCGAAACTCTCCTGCGCTGCTGTATGGCACGTCCTCATCCGCCTAAGCAGTTTTCAAATTCAGTCTTTCTGCTCAAATAATGGCATATACAATATAGAATTCTCGGATTACACCAAAAGATTTTCCTACACATTACGATGATTTGTTTGACCCTTTTTGAAGTGCGCTCTCTTTGGGCCCCCTATGAAAGTATACTGTCGTC
The DNA here is from genome assembly GCA_932273835.1 of Sarcophaga variegata. Classification (NCBI taxonomy): domain Eukaryota; kingdom Metazoa; phylum Arthropoda; class Insecta; order Diptera; family Sarcophagidae; genus Sarcophaga; species Sarcophaga variegata. The sequence goes on from OW026362.1 coordinate 64,523,391, forward strand.
TACTATACCCGTCTTTGTCTAACTTCAATATATGTGAAAAATTGTTAAGTTGTCAGGTCATACATCAAATAATGGATCAAACTCGCCTTTTTTGTTATTGTGTTAGTAAAAACTACTCGTACGTATAGGTCGAGGTGAGTTTGACGAATATCAAAATACTTTTCATTTTTACTACATGCGTTGCATAAATCATGTGTTCTTTTCTCCTTCACAACAACAATACAATAAAGTCTGAAGGCACAATTTTGATGTGTTGCTGTGCTAAGCAAAACATATATTATCAACACAAATGCAAATTGGATCAGTTAAATTTGATGTGTCGCCATGCGCCATTAAGATTTGAAGTTGCAGCATAGTACATTGGATGACGTGCTCAATTTTACACATCAGGGTATACCGAGCTCTTTAGAGCATTTCATACCTTGGCATTATGAAATACACACATATATACATACATACACACATATCTGGTAATTACAACCCTTCAGTTAGGATTACAACCTAGCTGCTCACATCACTTATGTAGTGTGAGCTAATTTTTATACATGAGTGGCGGGATCTACAGTTTAAACTTGATCCGAACGACAGATTTTTGATACATTTTTGCATGGCAATTTTATATTTATTCTCAGAGTTTTTCCCAGAAATCTGCTGACAGGAAGTCGTCGAAGAAATATATTTTCATATTTCGTTTCGTTTGAGATGTCTGACCTGTGGTTTGAACCGTGGCCTCGCTTCTAATAAGCCAACACACTACCGAGTAGACTACGGCGACATGTTCACCCACATTTAATTTCAGTAAAACAGCGTTTTACGAGGAAAATTAGGTAGGGGTAGAGTGTTTGTTAAAATATCCTAACAGTGTTTAATATAGCAACCAAATCTCCCTGTATTCTGATGTTTTATAGACCATGGAAAAGAGTCAAGTAGAAGATGTATTTTGTGGAAACAGTGTAGCCTTTTCACGAAAGTCACAGGACTCAATCCTACGTAGCCAAAAAAATCGTGGCTTCAGGTCCGATGTTAAGACCTTTTATTATGAGCTTTAAAGGTACTAAACCGGGAACATAAGTATTCAGCACTCCACTTATTCTTTTCAAAGGTTATTGCAATTTCAGACGTGAGGTCTTAGCATTAAAATATAGGACTGGAATAGGAATTGCAATATTGAAGTCGCCATAGTTCAGCAGTTAATGTGTTGGCTTATTTGATGTTATGCCACGGTTCAAACACCAGGTGAGACATCTCGAATTAAAAGGGGTCTGATTTCTGGCAAAAACTCTGAAAGTAAAAATAAATTGCAATGAAAAGTTTCTCAAAAATCTGTCGTTCGGAGGCGAGACTTTAAATTGTAGGTCCCTCAACAAATACTCAAGACACCACAAATTTTTAAAAGCCAATATGAGAATTTGTCTCAAGCACGATATTTATACTTATATATTTATATTTATACGAATATGATAGTATTAGGCCATGTAGGCCTGAGGCTTAAATATGGTCAATGCTTTGTTGTTTAATGTTCGTTTATGTGTCAAAACTAACTATACACATACTAAGGTATTTATCATCCTTCCTTTGCCCATAAAATCCCCTGTGATCAACCAGAATACCTTAATTATTTTTATTACTTTATTTCTCCTGTTTATTTTAAAATTCTAGGCAACACAAGTAAGAAACAAATTATGAAACAAATCATTAAACGCCTACAAAAATTTGCTGCTCCTATCGCTGCCACACAATCAAAAACAACCACATTCAGAATGAAAAAAAAGAAATTTAACAAAAAGTCCTGTTACAAACATGTGATAAGACAAAAGGATATGCTATCTTCTACACAGCCACCCTAATAAACACTTGTTTTTAAACATTGTCTCACATTTATCCTGAGATCCATAAGCGATAACAAAGAAGGTACGAAGGCAAGAGAGACGACAATGATGTCGTTTTCTTATTTTATCACCTCCTGTCATTTTTATTGGTTTTTTTTTAGTTGTTGTTGTTCTTGTACACAATTTTGGTACCTCCTCTATTAAATCTATGAGCCTCTGTTCCACTCGATGCTAGTCAGTCTTACTAAACATTCAGTTGAGAAACATAGTTTATGGCTTCCTTGTTCTCTCTTTCTTTCTCTCTCTCTCTGTCTCTAAGTTTGTATTTGATTTTGATTTTCCATTTGATTTTCATTAGAATCATTTCATTTTTGAATTCTTGGGAATTTATTGACTTTTCCTGGATAGAAAATTTCAAGTGACTGCCACTTACTTCCAGCAAATAAATTAAAACGATCCGTAATCATAGAATCGTCACGTACGATCGTTATTGTGGGTTGTCTAAACATGTTTAGCCCCTTGGTTAGGTGCATAGAGGAATATGAAAGGGAAAGTGTTTGTCTAATCTGCTCCTTTTTTATGCTTAAAATTTATAGAAAAAATCGATCAAAATCTTGTTTTCTAATCTCAAAAATTGAAACATTTTTCATTCATGATTTTTTTTTTCTTTTTTAAGGGAAACAATTCTATAGAAACCAAGAATTTATGTTTCTAGTGGCACCAATTTCGTTGCTACTCTTAGTTTAATTCATAATTTTTTAAATATTTGAGACAAAAATTTAAAAAGAAATTTCAATATTTTTGGCTAATATAAACCTGCATTTGAAATCTACAGTGGGCGCCAACAGAAACTGTACTTTAAGGATAAAATTCTAACAATTATCACACCCAACCTTTTCTACTTAAGGAGAGTGTCGGAAAAAATTTGACAATATTGCGAAATTTTTTGTATTTTTTTTTCAAATTTAAAAACTGGCAATTTAAAATAAAAATAACTGTAATTTATTAATGTAGTCACACAAAAATATCATTTTTTTAAAAAGTAATGAACTTCTAATTTAAAATTTCTTTACATTAGCGTCTGTAACGACACATTTACTTAAACAAAGAAAAAAGATTCCCAAAATCTATGAATTTGTGACTACAGTTTGCTTAAAACCAATATGGCACCACAGAAAATTATACGTACGACGTATATTTCGTATAAAATGTCTCCAAGGGTAGCCCTGTATATAAAAGGTATTGTGGATAAAAATGCTAGGACTACAGCCGTAGAAATACGAAATACCTCGGAAAGTAATCACAGTGTTATTGTGCATTTCGAAACAGTTCGAAGTATTTTGAGAAAGAACGGTTTCTGCAGCCGAATGCCGAGAAAAAAGCCACGATTGGAATTTGCCCAATAATATATGGACAAGTCAGCTGATTTTTGGGCGAATGTAATATTTAGTGATGAGAATAAATATAATTTGTTCGACTGTGACGGAAAACAAAAAATTTGGCGCAAAAATCAGTTGACTTGTTCATATATTATCATTTTTAAAAAATGATTTTTAGGGGGTACGTATAATTATCTGTGTGACTGTATATTATTATTAATGTACAGTTTCTTTTGACGCCCACTGTACCTTTTATGCACTTTAGAAATGTATAAGCAACCCAATCGGTTAAAAGAATATAAAGTGTGCCCGTACTTTGCTTAGTTTTCGTAGCGCCAAACTTTCATTTCAGTTCAGAAGTCGCCGTAGTCTAGTAAGTAGTGTGTCGGCTTATTAGACGTAAGCCCACGGTTCAAACCCCAGGTCAGACATCAAAACGAAAATATGAAAATATATCTTTGGAGACATTTGTTTCTTATGAGAGGAAGTCGTCGAAGAAATATTTTTTCCATATTTCCGTTTAGATGTCTAACCTGGGGCTTGAACCGAGGCCTCACGCCTAACAAGCTAACGCACTAAGAAGAACAGTTTCCCATTCTTCCTTAACTCTACAGTTCCGGTAGAAGTTATGTGCTATACGTTCAAACTACTCCTCACATGATTGCCCACTTATGGCTCCAACAATCAAACTCAGTGTGGTCCTTTGCAGTTTGAGCAGACTTTTCCTATGTACAATTAGCTGTGCCCACCCGTAGTTAACGGAATATATAACTACCTTGTTTCGAAGGTCTTTGAAGGGTTCTCTACAGCTATCTGAAATATCTCCGGATCTCCTATGCGCCTTAGTCAAATTAAAGACATCAAAACAACAACTGAAGTCTCCGTAGTCTAGTGGGTAGTGTGTTGGCTTATTGGACATAAGGCCTCGTTTCAAACCCCAGGTCAGACATCTCCAACTAAACGAAAAATGAAAAAATTATTCTTCGGGGACTTTCTCTCAGCAGAAATCTGAGAGTAAATAAAATTGCAATGAAAAGTTTCTCAAAAATCTGTCTTTCGGAGTCGACTTTAAACTGTACGTCCCACCACTCATGTATAAAATTAACACACACAACATAAGTGACGTCAGAAACTAGGTCGTAATCCGGACTGAAAGATTATAATGACCAATTAAGTAAGCGAAGTGTTGTATTGGATGTAGTGGTGAGCAACCTTACTCATTGGAACTATAATCGGTATTAAGATGGTCCCAAAAGGGTGCCAATTGTTATGAGATCGAGAAAAACAAACAAACAAACAACAAATACTAGTAAAAATTCTGGATATATTGTTAAACACGAATCCATAATTGTAACCCTGACGTGATATAACATACAGCTGAGACGAGGTAAAAATTTAAAAGTTTTTAAAATCGCCCTCGATTTTTAAGTCCATAATTTACTCCATTTGTGTCTTGTATGCGTATGTGAAAACAACAACTGAAGTCTCTGTAGTCCTGGTTTAAGCTCCCGAAATGTAAAAAAAAATTTTTTGATGACTTCATCTCATAGTAAATAAAATTGCAAACGACTGCCATACAAAAATCGATGCACTATGGCGATTATTTTCAATGACATAAACCCTATCACTTTAAAGCACAGTGTAGCCGTGTAGCTACAATAATCTAAAACATGTCGTTTAATTATAATGACAGGCTCTCATAAGTTTCTTGTACTTCGTTTTCAATGAACAAAAAAAACGAAAAAACCAAAGAGATAAAGAAACTCTTCTTTAAGGAAAAAATGAATGGAAAAAAAAGAATTACAAGGTTAATGCTGGCCTAATCTATTTTTGTTATTTCACTATTTCGATTAATTTTTTCTGTTTTTTTTTTTTGTCTGTCATTTAATCTTTTGCTAATAAGATTTATTAAAGTTCTACGGAAATTTCATATCGAAAAAGAAAACAACAACAACAACAACAGCAGACAGACAAAAAAAATATTTCATTATGACGTGTGTGTCGTTGATAAACTGTTTTCAGGCAACCGCGTTTAACTGGAACAAAAAGCGTAAAGATTCGTTCATCTGCAATGAGATATGACGACAAAACCAACGTTTTTTTTTTTTGTTTGTTTTTCACAAAATTGTTCCCCTCTTCAATTTTAAAATGCAACTTAAAGTTGCAAGTACTGCATTTCTTAAATTGATTTGTGCAATTAATTGGAAGAGAAAAAAAAAATCACTTGCGACAACAACAGCAATCATCAACAGATAAAATACGATCAACGAAATTCCTGATTGAACTGGAAAATATTTCGAAAATTTATTTATAATGTTTCGAACCAAACAATTCATGCCACCAACACCATCACACATTTGCTCACAACACAACTCCACTTAAGCATACAACCAGCAATGCTTTGAAAGTCAAAGTTAATTCTGTTATATGTTGCATGTTGTATGTCGTTTTTGGTTAAAACCTCATAACATTGTTGTTTAACATAATGTTATTGTTATTGTTGTTGTTATTATTGTTTTACAACATTATAATCACACAACAAATACAGCATAAAACTCACCATTTTGCCTGTGTGCCATCACACCACATCGTTTGTTTACAATGTTGCTGCTTGCAATCGCTACAATGAAGATGTATTTCTGATGAACTGTTTGTTGTTGGTTCATTAGGGGTGCCATCTTTTAAACATTTGTCTTTAAATAAATTTTCATTTTGTTGTTGTTGTTGTTTCCAATATTGCTTGTAAAATTTGAAATAACAATTCAATTGGAAAACAAAACAAAAAATGTTTTGTTTGTAAAATGTCCAGTAACAGTTGGATTTGAATTGAAGTGGTGCAAAGGCATTGATTGCAACAGGTCATATGCTATATCCCAGAGGTCGGCATAATCCACTTGAGGCATTGCGATTCAAACGGAACATATAAGGCACAAATGGAATAAAATATGGGCGAGAGAAAATTTTAAAACTTTTATCTTGTCTCAGCTGTATGTTATATCATGCCAGGTTGACAATTATGGACTCGTGTTGAACAATATATCCTGAATTTTTACGAGTATTTATTGTTTGTTTGTTTGTTTTTTTCACTCTCATAACAATTGGCACCCTTTTAGCACCATCTTAATACCGATTATAGGTCCAATGAGAAAGGTTGCTCACCACTATATCCAATACAACACTTCACTTACTTAATTGATCATTATAACCTTTCAGTCAGGATTACAACCTAGTTTCTCACATTACTCAAGTTGTGTGTGTTAATTATATCCATAAGTGGCGGGAAGTAAAGTTTAAAGTCGACTCCGAACTTCAGATTCTTGATTCATTTACTCTTTATTCATTTACTCTCAGAGTTTTTGCCAGAATGCAATCATGGTTTGAATGAGTAAGGTTCCTCACCACTACACCCAATACATCACTTAATAACTTAACTTACTTAATTCGTCATTACAACACTTCAGTTAGGATAGGTTAGGTTAGGTTAGGTTAGAGGACGTGTACTTGTCAATTAAGAGAAGTACAGTACCCGGAAGCCGAATTGGCTCATTGTACAACGTCCTTAAAGAGGGAAGGATAATAGAGGGAATACGATATAGGATGTCGGAAAGGGGATAATCGGAAGCGGAGAAATATTTTTCACTGCAATTTTATTTGTTGTTTTTTTTTTTTCGAAAAAAGGCTGCTGAGACGAAATCCTCGAAGACATATTTTTTTTTCCTTTGGCTCGAGATGTCTGTTTTGGAGTTTAAACCGTGGCCGCACGTTTTATGTATAATAAGCTCGAAAGTGGTACAGTTCCTTACTTAGCTTTTCCACCTAAGTTGGTGGTTGGTATGATTGCAGGGTTTTGTTCTCGTTACCAAAAAAACATCTAGAAAAACTGAGAAACTAGGTCTCGCTACTTGTGTGCTACTCCTCCTTTAAATGTGGCACTATCTTTTATTTTCATTATATTAACCTGCCTAGGCAAGTCAGGAATTGATTATTTTCTGAGGGAAAAAGTCGCACTGACATGGACAATAGCGGCTTCCAGGTATGTAGATTTGTATTCTCGTTACGTAAAATCAACGCTCTCAGTAAAAATTTATTGGTGAACTAGGCTAATTGTGTCCTATTCGGCTTCCTTTTTTGTAGTTTTTTCTCCTTAAGTGATGCTACTCCGTAGTTGATGCTATTCTGTATGTGATGCTACTCTGTAGTTGATGCTACTCTGTATGTGATGCTACTCTGTAGTTGATGCCACTCTGTACTTAATGCTACTCTGTAGTTGATGCTACTCTGCAGTTGATACTACTCTTTAGTTGATGCTAAACTGCAGTTGATACTACTCTTTAGTTGATGCTACTCTGTAGTTGATGCTACTCTGTAGTTGATGCTGCTCTGTAGTTGATGCTACTCTGTAGTTGATGCTACTCTGTAGTTGATCCTACTCTGCAGTTGCTACTACTCTGTAGTTGACGTTACTCTGTGTGTGATGCTACTCTGTAATTGCTGCTACTCTGTAGTTGATGTTACGCTTTAGTTGAAGCTACTCTGTAGTTGATGCTACTCTGCAGTTGCTACTACTCTGTAGTTGATGCTACTCTGTAGTTGCTGCTACTCTGTAGTGCTACTTTGTATGGAAAGGGATTGAAGACCCTTAATTTTTCCAATTTCAAAACGATGAGCAAAATTTTCATCCAATTTAGGTCCTGCATTGTTTGAGTTTAGAGCCAGCCACCTTACCCGACTAAATTTAAAAATATCCGACCCCACTTAAAGCTTATGGCTGGGCAATCTCTATTTTTAGTTGAATACTTTAGATGGCTGCCCGCAGGATTATTTTAACTTAAATTCCTTTGTGCAGTATTTTGATTTAAAAAATTATGGCCACAGAATTTTTATATACGAGTACCAATTTCAAAGAAATTGAAAATGAAAAATGTTCAATTGAAAATGAAATTTTGTCATGCAGCAGCCAACAGCCATTCACTCTACGCTACTCTACAAAATACAAAAATAAACTTTCCCATACGATTTTATTAAATAAAATCCCAGGAAAAAATCCCAGAATTAAAATTGAAATATTTTTTAAAGCGAATTCGTTGCTGATAAACGCACCAATTTAGGGCTAAAAAAAATATTAAATCAGAGAGACTTGACTCGGAGTCTGGCGCTGATCTATTTTAATCCAAGCAAGCAAACCTAATAGTTTATCTGTTGCGTACGTTTCATTTATGGTTGCGTTTTACGTTTTCATTTAATTTTTTAATGAATTTCAAAATCCATGCCATGTTTAACATCAGCAACAGCAATAACAGCGGTAGTCAACAAGCAAAAGATTCATTGGTCATTGGGGTGCATCCATCCAAACATACATCCATACAGCCATCCATCCATCTCATACGTACGACAGACTGGGACTGTGTGTCTCTGGTATTTTAGCGAATAATTCGCATGCCAAACCGTAGCCAACAAAACTACGCCGACACAGAGTTACAAGTTGTGATCAGAATTATTAATTAATATTCTTGCACCTTTTTACGTTTTTACAACAACAACAACAATAGCGACAGCAACAACAACAACAATATTAAATGCATTAGTTATGTATTGTTATTGTATGTATGTATGTAGGCATGAATGTTGCTTTAAGATGTGGTCTGCTCATAGCCATTGAACGAACGTGTTAAATCTGCAATGACAACAGCAACAGCAACAAACAGAAACACTTAACGGTGTTATGTTGTTGTATGCATGTATATACGATAGATTTTAGACAACATGAAGCAACAACACTAGCAACAACATTAGCAACAATATGTTTATTATTGGCAGCTGGTAGAGGGTTAATGAAGAGTAAGTTGGTAAGTTTTCTAAGTGAGCTTTACAAGCTGCTTCAATGTTTTCAAATGTTTCCGCTGTTGTCGTTGCCACTGTTGTTTTAACGACAAACGTAAGCCTCTTTGAAACTGGTTCGTTTAAGAGCCAAACAACGAGAAGAGACAACTAGCCAACCAGCAAACCAACCATGTATTGATTGTAAAACATAAATTTCATACAATCAGCAACAGTAGCAGTTATTACTACTGCTGCTGTAAATGTTGTTACTATTGCTGCTGCTGGTTACTCTTGCTACTGGTCGCAACTAATCATTTGATCCGAAGCGGAGAAAAAAAGCAAGCAAAAACGACAAGTTGTCACTTGAGAGCAGTGACAATGACAATATGACAACGAACAGGCGACAACAGTATGGGAAATGGGGAAAAAAATTTTTTTTTTATCAAAGGACAAGAACGGATTTTAAAAAACGTTTGTACAAATTAACAAACACTCTTGTAATTGTAGTTGTTTTTTTTTTTCTTTTTATTTCATTTCTATTGTTAGAATTTTTAAAGCGTTTGTTGAAGAAAAAAATCAAATATTGAACGGATATAGCAGGAACTAATTGAGAATATTTATTAAAGACGGATTCTAAAGGTTTTTTACAATATTTTTTGACCTCATGTCACACCAGAGATCAGCAATGAATCATTTTTTCGCTACTCATAAGACTTATGAAATTTTGAATATAAGTGAGTCAACAATATTGAAATTTAACTATGTACTCTGATTCATTCGTACTCACTACAACGTTGATTTATAAGTACAGGTTTCAATGAGTATGCGTACAACGTTGACATCAAACTCATACCATTGGAAATATGTTTGATTCATAAGTCTACTCATTCAGACTCATAACTTTAGAAAAATACTTATAATACTTACAAATGATTCGAGTGACTCGAATCATTCATCAAAATTTACAGGCTTCGTTGTCAGGCATTTACAACAAAAGAAAAAAGGCAAGCAGCAAGCAGAACATACACACAACCCTCTAGTAAGTATTTTAGCGTTCATACGCGATTCATACTTACTTTGTGGTCCGTGTATATGGTGAATTATGGATAGTCGAAATCAGCAACATCATACGTGTTGTTAAGTATGACTATGATGAGTACTTCAATCTTTGAATATGAGTAGAGGTTCCATAGTATTAAAAAAAAGTATGAATGCGTATAAGTATCAGAAGTTATAGTATGATACGATTCTACTCATCTTTTTGAATACTCATTGCTAATCTCTGATACACACATACATATATTCAGTCAGAATTGTGACCTACGTTCTCGCACAACTAATGTTGTGTGTGTAAATTTTATACATGAGTGGCGGAGCCTACGGTTTTAAAGTCGACCCCGAACAACAGTTTTTTGAGAAACTTTTTTATGTCAATTTATATTAACTCTCAGCGTTGTTGCCAGAAATCTACTGAGAGGAAATCACCGAGGATATATTTTTCATATTTCGTTTTGCTGCATACATAAGTCTGATCTGTGGTCTGAACCAGAGATCAGCAATGAGTATTCAAAAAGATGAGTTGATTCGAATCATACTGATACTTTCTGATACTTATACGCATTCATACTTATTTTAATATCATGGAACCTCTACTCATATTCAAAGTTTGAAGTACTCATCATATTCATACTTAACAACACGTCTGATATTGTTGATTTCTACTCTTCATAACTCAACATATACACGAATCACAAAATAGGTATGAATCGCTTACGAACACTAAAATACTCACTAAAAGGTTATGTGTTTGCTCTGCTTGCTGCTCTGTCTTTTTTCTTTTGTTGTAAATGCCTAACTGGAAATTTTGAGGAATTTTTCGAATCACTCGAATCATTTATAAGTATTATAAGTATTTTTCTCAAGTTATGAATATAAATGAGTAGGCTTATGAATCAAACATACATCGTATGGTATGAGTTTGATGTCAACGTTGTACGCATACTCATTGCAACCTGTACTTATAAATCAACGTTGTAGTGAGTATGAATGAATCAGCGTGTAGTTAAATTTCAATATTGTTGATTCACTTATATCCAAAATTTAATGGGTGCTTATGAGTAGCGAAAAAACGGTTCATTGCTGATCTCTGGTCTAAACCGTGGTCTTACGTCTAATAAACCAACGTATTACCTACTAGACTACGGTGACCTCATGTCAATGGACAATAAAACTTAGAGATCACCAATTCCCTTTCGCTTAAAACTAACAAGTATACAGAATGAATGTAACGATCTTTTCATTGTATTGTTAAACGCACAAATTTTCGCATTTCGCTGATCCTGGAAATGAAACCTACAATGGGTATGGTTCTCAGATGTCCGAATGTCACAAAATTGTTAGACTACCCTGACAATGGCTGACAATACTTTTTCTAACAACTTTCTCAGGCAAAAATTGACAATTTCCACAGCTCTAGGAAACATTTGTCGCATTTTGTTGAAAAGGATTGGAAAATTTAATCGTTGCCACTGACCGCCAGCTTTAAATGATGAAAACGTTTTTTTTGCGACACCAATGCTCAGGGTGGCGAAAAGATATGATATCCACTTCATTTGGGTTCTGGGACACAATGATATCCCGGGTAACAGCAGAGCAGATGAACTGGCAAGACACGGCACGACCATCGAACTTTCTGACAAATTGTTGACTATTGGAGTGCTTTTGGGGACATGTAATCTCATGATTGACAATGTGGTGACAGAATCCGTCAACCGCAGGTGGACGGCTTCGGATATAGGTAGAAGACGCACTGCAAGGTTGCTTAAACTCCAAAGCAGCAGGCTCAGTGCGGTTGTCGGAGTCGTGCATTATGGGTATGCATTATAGGCATATTGTTCTGGGACACCTGACAAATGATTTCTGTAGAGGCGGCAGAAATGAGGTGGAAGAGGAGACTATTCTTCACCTACTGAGAACATGACCGGCACTATGTCAAAGGAGAAAGAGACATCTTGGTGCCTACTGCATCGATTAACTAGGTGATTTGTCGATAATCGACATCGGCTCCAAGTGGTTCCAGGACTAGGGGATAAATGGCATGAGCTGTGGTATCACAAAAGACCCCATGTAAACTAACTGCCTTCACCCGAATTTCAGGGGATGGCCCCTATTTATACTATACATTGAGTTGGGTCCAGAAAAGTATGTTGCGGTAGATGAAAGAGGGAGTAGTATTTATAGACGTTAGAATTGAATCGATTTACGTTGTAAGTAACAGAAAAATCTAGAAGTTTAGTAGCTAGTGTGTTGGCTTATTAACATCTCGAATAAAACGAATTATGAAAAAATATGTCTTCGGTAACTTCCTCTCAACCGTGTTTTGGCAAAGTAAACAAAATAGCCACGAAAAATTTCTCAAAATTATTTCATTGGGAGTCGACATTAAACAGTAGGTCCCATCACTCATGAATAGAATTGTAATCCTAGCTAAAGGATTGCAATAACCAATCAAGCAAGTGAGTAATTCTATAATTGTACCTGAGTAATATGAATCCTTGGAAGTCGTCGTGGTCTAGTAGGTAGTGTGTTGGCTTATTAGACGCAAAAGCCTGGGTTCGAGCCCCAGGCCAGGCATCAAAGACAAAATACAAAAAGTATTTTTTCGGCGACTTCCTCTCAGTAGATTTCTGGCAAAAACTCTGAGAGTAAATAAAAATTGCCATGAAAAGTTTCTCAATAAATAAAAATCTGTCGTTCGGAGTCGACTTTAAACTGTAGGTCCCACCACTCATGTATACAATTAACACACACAACATAAGTGGTGTGAGAAACTAGGACGTTGTACAATGGGTCAATTCGACCTCCGGGTACTGTACTTGTCTTAATTGACAAGTACACGTCCTCTAACCTAACCTAATATGAATCCTGTTTCAAATACCGTCGGCATTCTTTGAGGTTATTTTAGTTTTGTTTCGTAGAGGACTGATTGTGGCAGTCAAAGAACTTAAATGTTCTTCACGTATTATAAATACAGAGAAACACCTGACATAAATGGGACGACCATATAATAGAAGTCGCCGTAGTCTAGTGGATAGTGTGTAGGCTTATTAGACGTGAGACCACGGTTCAAACCCCATCACAAACGTTTTCAACAAAGTGAAATATGAACAAATATTTCTTCGGGAACTTCCTCTCTTCAGATTTTTGGCAAAAACTCTGAGAAAATAAAATTGCGCCAAAAAAGTTACTCAAAAACCTGTTGTTCAGAGTCGACTTTAAACTGTAGATCTCACCACTCATGCATAAAATTAACGCACACAACATAAGTGGTGTGAGAAACTAGATCGTAATCCTGACTGAAGGGTTGTAATGACCAATCAAGCAAGTAAGTGAAGCTTTAAACTGTACTGGAGGAACATAAATCGTGCTTTAAATCCCGTCGGATTTCTTTGAGTTCAACTTTAGTTTTGTTTTGTAGAATCAACATTGTTGTAGTGGAAGGACTATACTATTCTTCTTGTACTGTAAACATTAGCAAACACCTGATTTGAATAGAATTTCTCTAAATGGAGCATCCAAAATACTTTTCAAAGGACAACTAATGCAATTGCAATCATAGAACTGTCATCCTATGTTTATTGCCTCCTCCTTTAGAGAAACTGCTAGACAAAGGGAAAGAGTAACTCTTCTGCAGTTATACTTCGACATCCCAATTACGTCGATTAGGTCCCACAGAATAATGAATAAAAATTAATGCGCATTCAGGCATTCATACCGAAAACTAAAACTGAAAGGATGTAACATTTTAAACCAGCATTTAGAATCTGTTGGCCTGTTCCCACTTTATTTTACTGAAGTTAATAGATGTAATAATGAAACCAAATAGGAAGGAATGAAAACAATTCCATTTTTATTTATGGAATCTCTTAAAGAGCAACAGCGTTCTCATTCTTCTTTAAAGCTTATTGTCCAGTATATCCAGCCAGCATCATAAAAATATGACTGAAAAAATTCTTTTTTAAGCCATAAAAGTCTCTTCAGTTGAGAGCTCTATTTCCATAGAATTGCCATATTCTGGAAGTAGCATAAGAGTGGGTAGCGAAGCACAGTAAAGCTGAAAATTCTAATGCGAACCTAATGAAACTTGGAAGTATTCATATTCATTTCAAGCCATATTTACCATAACAGGAAGATTGGTGTCGTATATATGGGTGTGTGTATGTGACTCTGTGTGATTGGGAAGCAAGTTTTATAAACAATTTATTAAAGAAAAATAAAAATAAAAATCAAAAGTTAAAAATGAAAAAATAAAACGGAAAAAAATTAGTTAAAATGGATCGCTCGTACAAGACAAAAGCACGTGATGATCGAACGTGTTCAATGGACAAATGAGTGAACGAACGAATCAGGCGAGTGAGTGAGTAAGTGACTGAATAACTAGTGGTGGGATGGACTCAATCATACAAACGATGGATGCATGTAATGAAGCCAGATGAATGGAATGGCATGGTATTGTTATGCAATACATTATGGCTAGAACATATGGATGGATGGGTGGATGGATGGGTGGATGGATGGCATGTTGTTGTATCACATAACAAAACAACAACAACAATTCTTGTGAGATACATACGTACATACATACATAAGAACCATATTTTTAGAACCACAATGACTATGAGTATGGATTGGAGTGCTTGGACACCCACTAAGTTCTTAAAAAAATTTAAAAAAAAAACTGACCAAAAATAAAACGCCATTATTATTAATCCTAAGCCTTTTTTTCATTAACCAGGATCTTTTGTATTCACATCACAGCAACACTTCCACGCACACATACGCACATCCCCACTAGACCAACACACACGTACGAGTATGTCTTGTTTCTAGTTCAGGAACGCTTTGAACGTGATGTTTTGCTTAAATTGTTCACTTTTTCCCACACAATGCATGAAGGCGAATTGATGAATTTCTGCCTGCCTGCCTGCATATGTGCGTGTGTGTGTGTGTATATGAATGATTGAAGTGTTGCCATTGCACGTTTAGCAGCGCCACTTGTATTGTTTACCGTATTGTTTCAGTTCATTCATGAAATTCATGTATGCGTTGTATCACACACACACACATATTTGAAAACAACTGTTGTTTTTGAACGAAAAAAAAAAACAACAAAAACAAAAATATTTGGAACACATTATATGTATATCCATGGGTTTTTTTTTCTTGTTACGTTCGTTGCCACCGCATGTGGCAAGTGTAACACAGTGCTGGCATAAATGCACGTTTAGCATTCAATTTCATGTTACGCTTCATGGACAGTTGGCATCCAAACACTGCCAATGTATGCGTATTTGACATACTGATGATGAGCTTTTAACTGGTCTTTGTGTTTTTCTTGTTTTTGTAAGCCGCTTGTTGTTTTTTTTTTTCTATATTTTGCCAAAACTAAACACGCATGAATTTGCAAGCGCCACCTCCTTCAAAATAGCAATGTGTCGCGCTCCACAAACGATGAAAACGCAGCACACACACAGCGGCTAAAAAAAAACTTGAAACGTTTTGTAACTCATACGCACATACATTCATACGTTGAGTTTATTCGTTCGTACATTCGTTAGTTCGTATTCAAAAGCCATCTTCGCTTTATAAATTTCAAGCCAAGCAAATAAGGAGTTCACGTTCGTCAAAAATTGTTCGTGACAATCGATTATCTGCACATACTTATACACTTACACATACACATACATACATATCTGCATTAAAAATTGCTCACACATACATACGTTTAAATTAGCTATACGAGCAGGCACAGTGGTTATGAATGTAAGAAATGAAGAAATAAATTCAACTTGAAAACCACGTGTTTAAGAGCGGGCTATTGCTTTCGATTCTGCCTGAATTCCGAGCTTTGGAAGTTAAGTTAAAGAAAATAAAAATTGTTTAGCCTTTCAGTCAATGTGGGGGTTTAAACTCGGAATTTCGAGATGCTAAACGCTGCAGAATTTCAACAAAATCTGGGGTCTCCTCTTCTTTCTCGTCGTAGCAGCTTTGCAGAAGTCATTATGAAGTATTTTCAGTCTCCTGGCGTGAACACCCAGAGGCCAGTATCCCATCAGCACTGTTATACGGTTCCTTAGATGGAATCTTGTTAGATTCCATGCAAATTCCTTTCTGCATTAATTCACGTCGGACCAGATTTGTCAAGCCGACAAGCTCGCCAGGGCTGCTGCACTCCATCCGGTCTTCAGTCGACTTGGGTATGCCAATTAACTCGGTCAGGTTGGCCATTGCACGGAAATTTTTTCGGGACGCCAATCTATCCTGGTTCAACGAGGAGTCCTGCTCCACCGCTAGACTCACTTGGCCCTCGATAGATAGAAGGCGCACCACCAACCAGTTACTCGCACTTGGTCGTAACGTCATCTCGATCACAGTGGCCATGCTTACAGGTCATTGTGTTATGTGAAGACACACGGAAAAAATGCAGTTCCCATCTAACGACTCCTACCGTAGATCTGCTGAAGAAGAGTAGACTGTTACCCACTTCCTTTGTCAATGCTCATCTCTTGAGAGGTGCAGATATAGGTTATTTGGCTCCCCAATCCTTGTCAGCTTGACAAACCTCTCATCCATTGATGTCAAGGATATTGCTTCGTTGATCAAACTTTCGAGCTGGTTTTCCAGCGTAAGGTAGTCGTGCATTTAAGGTGCAGCCCTTGCACTGACCAGCTTCTTCCCTAGTTTGGTGGAACTTGGTCAGTACATGACTGCGTTCACCTGTGGCATTACAACGGGCCGCTATGCATTCTCAAGTGAGCTTTTGTTATCAAAGCTACCACTCCAATCAACTTACCTAGATCTGTCAAAGAAATGGGTTCATTATCCTTGCTCATCTCTGCCAATGAAAGAAGTTATTGCGAGAGACCATTTGTTTGCCTCTCTATGGTGGAGCGCCCATCTCATAAAGGAAGTTTTCTTGGTGTCAGTTTAAACAAGTGCATCGAACTTGTTGTTACCTTGGATGTCCTCGTGTTAAAATGATGGTAACCGTGGAATTTCTCGCTATACCCTCCAGAGACACCCAGTATTTTTGGATGATCTTAGATGTGGTGTCACACACTCTCTAGGAATCCAATGGGATTTCTCTCTATTCTCTCCAGATACACCCGGCATGTTTGGATGGTCTTAGATGTGGTGTTACATATTCGCTAAGGATTTAATGGCTGGTTTACAGTCGTTAAATAAGCGTCCATCACCATACGTTGTACACTGCTGCCGAATTCGCTTGGCGGCAATCTTAATAGCCATTATTTCCGCCTGTAAAGTACTACAATAAGCTAGTACTGCCAGAGAGGAAGTAATATTCAGTTGTTCTAAAAAGAATACACATCCAAATTTGTTGCAAAAAAAAAAAAAAAAATAATCAATGCCTTAACATCGTCCCTCTTAGCCCACTGTGCCGTTGGCTAGACAAACTATTTTACACAGTCAATCCAATCAGTACGTGATAAACTATTTGATAATGAATGATAAGCTGATAATTTGATTGATAAACTCTGCATATAAGGTTTGGTTTTTTTAAAATCCAGGTCAGGCAGGCTCTGGTTTTATTTTTAAATTTGTCTAGAGGATGTCTGCATTACAAAAAACTGGCGAAGAGAAATTAAAATTTTTCAACTTAACTATACACGCTCAAAACGTGTGAATACTGGTTGAATTTGAGGACGTGTGAACGAACGTTTACATTTCCTTCTGTGTCTCTCTCTCGCTCTCTGTCTCTCTGTTTCACTGGCTTACAGTTGGAATAGTTTTTTAGGCTCGTTTTTGTTTTTGTTTAAATAAAACGTGCGTATGGATAAAAATACGTTATATGGACGTGCGTTTAGGTTTGTGGAGCAGATGCTATTTGGGATTCCTGACCACGTCCAAAATTATCGCTGCTGGTTAACTAAGTTCAATTGCGTTAAGCGTTCAGTTACGTTGTGTTTGGTGTTGTATTACGTTTTTTTTTTAAATTGTTTTCAATTCACTCACTCACTTACTCACTCACATACTGATTCAGTGTGTTATGGAAAACACCTCCACCTCACCTACATATTTATTCAATTGGAATTCATTCATATTCGCTCGTTCATTCGTCTGTTCGTTCATCCATTGATTTCATTTCCTTTTTAAAATTCTATGTTTTCACTTGGGTGCCTGCCGGTGGAGACGTGATGTACTGCCATTGTCTGATATTTGCACGTCCCGACTCTGTGACGTGTGGACGACGGCATTGAAATTCTTTTTTTTTTTCTCCCTCTCTCTCGCTCTCCCCGTGTATGTGATAAGCAAAAAATAGCCCCTGATTGCCCGTGTACAAAATAAAAAAAGTGTTATGATCACGTGTTCCTTATTTTCTTTTAGACCTTAAGGGAGAAGAGGTTGTTGCCTGTTCCTTATTACTAGGGGGCATAGAAGGATTTTGTTTCTCTTTTCTTATGGAATAATTAAATGAATTCAGTTTTAGTGTATGATTGAATGAATTTAAAATCTATTTGAGCCATCATAACTGACCTAAATTCCTTAAAAACAGTTTTCAACTGAAGTTGGCTAAATGCCCAGACTTTGTTTATTGTAAATGAATTCACAGTAAAGCAATAGAATCAGATATTTTTGATGAATTTATTGCTTAAAGTTATACTGAAAAGTATAACAGTTTTAGTTTAAGCCATGGTATTTGCCAACAACGAAATGATTTATGTAAGGAATTTGAAGAACGTTTTTATACATCAAAAAAAAAATTAGTTGTTGGCCTATTTACCATGATTTGAACAAGTTCTTCAATGCACAGATTACTTAGTTAGTTGATCATTACATCCGCTTAGTCGGGTTTACAACCATTTAGTTCATGATTACAACCTAGCTTCTCACACCGCCCATGTTGTGTAAGATAATTTTATCCATGAGTGGAGAGACCTACAGATTAATGTACAATCCCTCGATTTACGTCGCAGTCCGTACCAAAAAAAGCCGACGTAAATCGAATGACAACGCAAATTGAAGTTAGAGGGAACAAAAATTTTGACGACGTAAATCGAAACAAAGTTAATCGAGGCGACGTAAATCGAAGGATTACTGTAGACTCCAAATGACAGATTTTTTTTTTGAGAAACTTTTCAATCGATAATTTTATTTTATTCTCAGACTCTTTGCCATAAGACCGCTGAGGGGAAATGAACCAATAAATATTTTTCCATATTTCGTTTTTGTACCAGATGTCTGTGTTGATGGTTTGCACCACCGCCACACGTTAAATAAGCCAACACACTACCCGCTAGCCTACGGAGTTCTTCACGTATTACAAAAAAAAGTTGGAAACATCATCCACCTGGTAGAAGTACGGTACAATGATGTTGCCAGCCAACAATCTGAACCAAAAAGTACAACCTGCAGCATACCGCATGCTCTGACAGCTCTTGAGTGGTCTGTGGTAGTGCTCTTCACACTACGTTTGGCAATTTGTTTGTTGAACAGGCAATGATCTCCATAGACAATTGAGTACCAGAGGCCATTCTTTTGCAATGAAACTAAGGCTCATCCTCCCAGCGCTTATTTATGCCATAAAAGAATACAACTGTTATGCGCCGATACAAATGCGATAAAAAAAGTTCGCTACAAGATCTGCGATCCAATGTGAGCTGCTAATGCTTACAGCTTCCATACCAATAATGAGACCCTCAAGGATATATGCCTTCTTCAACGCATTAACATCCAGAGCCTGCTCTACCTCGGTGTTGTCATACGAATGGAAAAGGCCGTACCAACGAGACGAGTAATTAAAACGTAAGGATTTGGAAAGAGGGATTAATAAATAATTTGAGGCACGGCTTAACCGAAAAGTTGTGCAGTTTAATACACTGATCTGCAATTAATTACTCAACAATGCAATTTTTGAACTCTACTCAACCAATTAATGCAAAAAAAAATATTCCGAAAGGATGCTTATTAGGGCCAGAGATCAGCAATGAATCGTTTTATCGCTACTCATAAGCACTCATGAAGTTTTGAATATAAGTGAGTCCACAGTATTGAAATCCAACTACTCTGATTCATTCGTACTCAGTACAACATTGATTTATAAGTACAAGTTGCAATGAGTATGCGTACAACGTTGACATCAAACTCATACCATTCGAAATATGTTTGATTCATAAACCTACTCATTTGGATTCATACGTTAGAAAAATACTTATAATACTTATAAATGATTCGAGTGACTCATTCAT
This sequence comes from Sarcophaga variegata, assembly GCA_932273835.1. Classification (NCBI taxonomy): domain Eukaryota; kingdom Metazoa; phylum Arthropoda; class Insecta; order Diptera; family Sarcophagidae; genus Sarcophaga; species Sarcophaga variegata. Next base: position 64,543,686 of record OW026362.1, read on the forward strand.
CAAAATTTACAGTCTTAGTTGTTGTTGCCTTTAAAAAAAAAAAAAAAAAAAAAAAAAAAGACAGAGCAAACACACAACCTTTTAGTGAGTATTTTAGTGTTCGTACGCGAATCATACTTATTTTGTGATTCTTGTAAATGTTGAGTTATGGAGAGTCGAAATCAACAACATTATACGCACATACATGATTGGTCGTTACAACCCTTTAGTCAGTTTAAAGTCGACTCCGAACTACAGATTTTTAAGAAACTTTTCATCAAATTTTATTTACTCTCAGAGTTTTTGCCAGAAATCTGCTGATAGGAAGTCGTCCAAGAAATATTTTTTTCTTATTTCGTTTAGTTAGAGATGCTTGACCTGGGGTTCGAACCGAGGCCTCACGTATAATAAACCAACACACTACCTACTAGTCCACGGCGAATTCGACAACATCATACGTGTTGTTAAGTATGAATATGTTGAGTACTTCAAATTTTGAATATGCATAAATGCATAAATGCGTATAAGTATCAGAAATTATGAGTATGATTCGATTCTACTGATCTTTTTGAATACTCACTGCTGATATCTGCTCATTACAGGATTACAACCTAGTTTCTAACAGATTACGGTGAAAATCCACCAGAAATCTACTAGATTTTGCTAGATTTTTAGATTACGGCCAAAAGCCTTGAATTAAAAAACAAAATTTTATGAATACTTATGAACACTTCTGGTAAAATCAAAAATCTCCTAGTTATAGGTCATATCACCAAGCCTAATACGCATGAGAGAACATTGAATACAATACCTATTAATAAATCCAACAATGGAACCATTTGCTCCTTTGGAGTTTGACTAGACACCAAAAGTATTCTATAATAAGTTACGTCAATAAAACAATATGATATCAGAGAGAAATAAATTGTCGCTTAATACTGTCGTTTTTACTTAAAACTGTTTGTTGTTTCCTTATTAAAAAGAATTGCCAACTTGGTATTTGAAAAAACTTTCATTTAAATGTCCCCCTCTCCCCGCGTTTTAATAGCAAAAAATTCATAAAATTCCCCTAAAAATGATAGAAAAAATTTTATGGGCATAAAACAGTTTTAAAAACGATTTTAAATCAATAAAAACTAAAGAATGCCAGACCAGGCAAAGCCAGCCACTCTAAATATGCAAATAAACAGTTGAGTTGAGTTCGTATTTATTTGGTAAAAAGAAGTTATTTTCACAAGACACACAGGCACGCACCAACCCACACATAGGCAAAAATTTAATTGAAAACTAAAAACAAAAACCGTCAGTCTAACCGATGACCAAACGACTGACAGTGTCACAAATATTTGAAAAAAAAACACGCGAATAAAAAAACTTTCGAAATTAAAATTCCATTAAAAAATAATAGCTGCACATACGAAAGCCTTTATTGCATACACACACACACGGAAAAACGCTTAAGTATGCATACATATGTACTTAGAAAACAGTAGTAAACCAGCAGTAAACAAGTGAAAAATACACCCACACTTTAATGGCCCCTTTAAAAAGCTACGACACTGATAAACAAAAACAATAAAATACTAAGGAAAAGAGAAGAAATAAAGAAGAGAAAAAATAAATTTGAGACGCCCAAATTAAATCAGGGATTAAAAAACCTGTATTGCAAAATCCCATACACATCCATACATACCCAGGCACAGAAAAATTAAAAGCAAAAACCAAAAAATTTAAACATTTCCTTATACTCTGACTCTTTTCAACACACACAGCTCATTAGCTATATACAATGAATGGAGTCATCATTTTCATCATCAACTACACAACTACCACCACACCAACACACAGCTTATATAGAGATTCTCTCTCTCATTATATACAGACGTTATGTTGGGACATTGTTTGTATATGGAAAAACAAAAAAATTTTAACGACGATTGGTAATTGAAATTTCGGTCACATACCAATACACTAAACAAAAGCAAAAGCCGAAGTAAAACAACGAAATTAATAAAAAAAAAAAAAATCAAAAATCATGCACACATGCACACATGCTCTAACACTGTTTTAAAGAATTTAAATAATGATACTCATTCACACACAAAGCTATATACAATCGCTCTTTCTCTCTCTCTCTCTCTCAGTCTTTGTTGTTTTTATTCCCCTTCTTTTTATTTATAACGGTTTGCTTTGGAAAGCAACCATTAGACAAAGACAGCTATTTGGTTACTTGGACAAACTAATGCTTGAAAATCCCCAAAGAAGAAACGAGACAGCGAACTAATTGAGTGAACGTGTTGCAGCTCACACTTTTTGCCACTACACTACACTACACTACACTTTGGCGATGACATCGTCGCTGTTGTACAACAAACACGAACAAAAATAGCATACAGTAAATACTATTGCCACGGCATGAAGATGCTTGCTTGTGTGTTTGCATATATAAAAGCTACAACTACAAAGCTACATTAAGCTTTCGTACGGGCGTGGTATAAATGCATGAACAAAAGAGAGACGGCTATACAGTTTTATACTGTATACACCATGTGAGAGCACCTTTAATAAAACTTGTTTCACCATGATTTTCTACAGCCCAGCTCAATCAACACAACTTACACATACTCATGCACGTAGCCAACAGCCATTCTCACGTACATACATTATTAAATACTGAACACAGCAAAAAAAATGCTGCTCGTTCTCTTCTTTTTCTGTTTGTTTACGAACACACAACACACACACGCACGTAATAATAAGGAAAATAACACCACGCAAGCAGCAACAGTCGTTGTCTGAGAGTAATTTTGAGTATTTTTTCAGCTTCGTTTTGTTTATCCTTTGGAATTGTGTTTACATTTCTCATGGCGCTCTGTCATATCCTCATTAAACGTACAATGAATGTTTTGCTCATTATGTATGCGTTCAACGTCAATTCCGATTCGTGCGAATTGTTCCATTTTATTTGTTTTTGTTATACCTATTCGTTCCTTTTATTATTTTTTTCTACTCTCCCTTTAAACTCGGCTACCTAACACTACAAAAAAAAAAACAAACACAAAAAAACCAAATACAACAGTCACGTCCCGCCCATTTGCGTACGCAACAAAATATATTTTAAATGGTTGTTGAAAGAGCAAGAGAATGAGTGAAAGAGTCTACGGTAAATAAAAAAAAATGAAAGCAAACGCAGTGATAGAGAGACAGAGAAAGAGAGAGTAAAATAAAAAGAGCATTCCATGTTTGCACACTACATAGAACAGTGGGAAACCAAAAAGAAATTTAGTGATAGAAAATTTTTATTAGATTTTCATTCCTTTTTTAAAAAGGACCTAATTTTACCCATTTTCTAAAGGCATAGAAATGACAAATAATATGTATCCTTTGTAAATATTTTAAAATTCCTTTCAATAAAATTATCATCATTAATGCAGGCAATATTAATCAAAATACGAGTATGTCCGCCAATTTAGATTAAAGGGACAGTCAGCAGAAGTTACTTACTTAGCCAGGATTACAACCCAGGTTCTCACATCACTTAGCTTGTGTGGGTTAATTTTTTCCATGGGTGGTGATGGACCTACAGTTTAATGTCGACACCGAACGACTGATTTTAGAAATTTATTTAGCTTCAGAGCTTTTGCTAGGAGACTACCGAAAGAAATATTTTTTTTTAATATTTTTTCTTCGAGATATAATAATTGTGGGCTAAACTCATGAACTCTCGTTTAGTTAGTTAGCCCACTATCTACTAGACCCACAGCGAACTCCTCTGGCCCTAATTGGCTGATTGACTACCAATATTGTAAAGTTAAATAAGTTTTCACCCAAAAGAGGAAAACGATTTATAGATAGATGGTGCCAAATTATATACAATGTCAGAAGAAATGATGGATAACATCACCGCACTCTAGTAGGTAGTGTATTGGCTCATTAGACGTAAGGTCGTGGTTCAAATCTCAACTTAGACATCCCGAATAAAACGAAATATTGAAAATATATTTCTTAGATGACTTTCTCTAAGTGTTTTTGTCAGAAAACTGGTGAGAGTAAATAAATTTGGCATAAAAAGTTCCTCAAAAATCTGTTCTTCGTATTCGACTTTAAACTGTAGGTCCCGCCAACAGTCATGTATTAAATTAACACAATGTAAACTGGATGGTACGAGAAGCTAGGTCTTAATCCTAATTAATCCTGTAATGATTAATTTAGCAGATAGAAGAAATGGCAAAAACAAGATATGAAATTATAGTTCAATACATAAGAATTACTTAAGGACTTACCAATTGTTATGGATGGGCATTTAAAGCTGAGAATTTTTTTAATTCAGTTTCATGTCTTTAAACAGCATAGAGCTGACACAAGGCAACTTCTCCATTTTCAATTTGTTTCACATTCATTGTCAAGTTTGTCCTGCTATTTGGTTCACCATAGCAAGCTCTGTGAAGATAAGGTTGCCGTTTGTCGTTGCTTCCTCTATGAAAATTTAATCGATTGTAAAATTGATTGATAACGATGAAGTACTGTGCTCATTAAATTCCACTTTTTTTTTGCAAAAGTTGGCGCTTTTGGACATTTCTCGAGTTAAAATAGGTTGAAATTACGAAAAAAAAAATGTTCTCTTTACCGAATTGTTTAATTCTGATGGATTCTTGGTTGAAAACTATACCCAGATGATAAACAGTACCTTTAAAATTCTGCAAAAGATTAAGAAAAAGTGTAAAAAAAAATTAAAATAATATTTAAACAATGAAAAAGGTTTAAAAACAAAAATAAAAGAAAAATGATTGAAGTCAAGTAAAACAATTTAATTGCATTTCAAATGATATTTAAAAATCGGGACAAATTCCTCAATGGACTGTTATCAAAAAAGAAAATTATAAAGTAATTTATAACCCAGTATCCATCATAATATCATATCCCCAATACATTTGCATCCCAAGTAAAATAATTCTGCAAGTCAATCTGCAATAAATTTCCAGTGCTATAATGTAGAAACATATCTTCATAGCAGTTATCAATGTTTATGACATGAAACCCTTATCGAAAACACATGTTCCTGAACCTCACAAGTTCAAATCTCAGACAATTTATTATAAACTCCCTATGTATACCGGAGTATTTAATTCTTTTACTCTTTGAATAAATAACCAGGTTTAACTGTGCTTTAAAATAAAAATAGAACTAAATACCACTACTTCAGGCACGAAAAACTCAAATTTTCATCAGTGACAAATGACGTCATGCAATGCCATTGGTTAATAATTTCCAGAACACTTTATTGTAAGTGAGAAAAACTAAGTCACCTGTCGTAATTCTATCATTATCTATCATAATATAGTATGTACAGAGCACAATACAACGACGAATATTGTGATACCGCAATCAATTCTACCCAGAATTCAAAGATTCAATAGAGTAATATAACAATCTTTATAGTGGAGAGGTCGGTTAAAGATGTCTTAAAGTGAGAGTTTAAAAACCTACGACTCTTTAGGATAACAGCAAGGCACTGAAATATGAGGTGAAATACATACTCTTTCTTCTCCTCCGAACCACAGCTCCTGCAGAAGTCATTAGCCGGAATATTGAGTCGTCTTTCGACATGCCTACCAAAAAGGACAGTGGTCCGTAAGAATTGCGATGTATGGCCATGTTGCACGTAGCTTACTGCAGCTAACGAGTTTGACAATATCCAAATTAACTTAGGAATTCGAAAGACTTATCACCTGTAGCATGTCGGAGATTATGACCTCCGTGCCGGCCCTGGTCAGCTCATCAATTTCCAATGATATCCCTATGTTCCGGAATGGCTTTGGAAGGTCCGAAATTTCTTACTTACTTGGAGTCAGCAATCATGAACAAGGACGGACATTGACTTTACGTTCTTTAGGATCTTCATCGCAACTTTTCTATACGAGTAAATCAAGAGATTTACAAGGAAAATCCCGGCTTCTAACAAGTATTACGCCGCTTTTAAAATAGCCACAGTGTTCAGATAGCCTATAAAGAAGTTCAATATCAGAGTCCTTGATAAATATGCCACAACCTATTCTGTCTCCCATCTTTGAGGCATCAGTATGTACCTCGAGGAACCTCCTGATCTTCAGACTAATACTAAAATTGAGTGTTCTATTTATAACGTTGTCTTCCCAGAAAGTGGCTGATCGAAAGCCTTGTTAAATAGTAACTTATTTGCTCTCCTAATGGGGCCCAATAAATCCCTGATAGGAGCAGATTTTAATTTCCCAATTGAAACACGCTGAAAACGTTTAATCTGGTTTCTGGTCAATGCAATGCAGTTATGGTTTCATTAATACTCCTTCGTTCCACCGTCTTATACGAGATATATACATAGGTCTACTTAGGTATGTAACTGAGAACAACACTGAGGAAATGGCCGCACTTATGCAGTGAAAGAACTGGTTAAGGGCGGCAAACACTTAAAATTCCAATTTTAGTGATCAAGCGTTGCAAAACTATTTAAAAACTTTAGGTTTGTCAAATAAATTGTAATGAAAACCACTGTGCATAACGCCTTGTTGTCAATAATAATGCGATTAGAATAACATTCATTCATTTATTAGAATTTTATCAAATTTTAAATAAAAATCTTCTAAATATTCCCAAAAAGAACGAAAGAAAGAAAGAAAAAAAAGCAAAATTTCCTAACCTTGAAAGCCTTAACAAAAACGGACCTAAACATTATAAATGGAAAACAACCTGTAGGTCAGTTGTATTAGAAACCAAAATCAAAACCGAACAGAACAGAAAACAGAAAAGACAACAACAATAACAACAAATATTGAAATGATAAAAATAAATATTTATTCTTCAAAAATTTTACGTGTTAAATAGTGAAAATCAATTATTTTTCCAAACACGCAGGCCACATAATGATTCTGATTGAATAAAAATAACACCGAAGAAGTCGTTATAATAGTCCCTTAACTACCCACCCATGTTGTGTTATCATGTTTGGTACCATATTTGGGACCTTTTTCTCTTTCTTTTCCAATGCAATGCAATAAGAACGAACCCCTGAAGACATGGGTTAGACACGGTAAACAAGGAAAACTAAAATTCTCTGAGAGTTGGTTGAATTACAGTAAATTTTACAAAAACAAACTGTATTCGTTTTGATTATTGTGTAGTATTAGTGAGCTGCAGTAGTGAAAAAGAGTTTCTTTTACTGTGTATTGTTGTTCGTTGTTTTTTTTTTTTTTGTGATAAATACTCACGTCTAAAGAGTAATAGGCGAGCGTGAGACTGCTTAAAATGCTACTGGTGCTTTACGAACATGACCAACGAAAAAGTCAGGTGCATCGTATATACATCGTTTACAAACACAGTTACACCTACAAAAACAATAAGCATCCTGTGTGCATGGCTCTTATATACAACTCAAAATATAGTCAAACCATAGCAAAGTAGAGAACAAAGAGAGAGAGAGTGAGACAGAGAAACACTATATGAGTGTAAACAAAAGTAAAGATGCACGTTCGTTCGTTGGTCGTTTACTCCTTGTGTTCAGTTTCAGTTTTGTTCACATTTATGTGTATTTCGTTAAAGCCTATTGTGAGATTTTTTCTTCTTTATTATTATTAGTATTGTTGTTGTTGTATTTTCTTCCTATAACTGTTCGTGTTGTGCATGCCGAGTCAACAATGTCACCCCAAAATTATTGTGCGTGAGTGAGTAACAACTGGCTGTTATGTTACATGCGTATGCATGTGTATATGAGAGAGTATTTAAGATTCTTATTGAGTATGTGTTTGGCATTTCTTATAGCATTTTTGTTTTTGTTTTGTGTTTTCTACTTCTGCTATTACTAACTAACAAACTACAAACAAGTAAATGTGTGTGCAAGAGAATGTCTACAAGTGTGTAGAAGAAGTCTGTGTGCGTCTGGGTGTGTGTGTGTTTGGTTATGAGACATCTTCTTTTACCACTACGTTACGATTTTTGTTTTGTTTGTGACGTGAACGTGGGCTTCTCGAATTATTCTGCACGTACTCGTTGCCAACAACGGACGTACGCTTGTAATACGCTTAGCATCTTAAATAAAAATAACAAAAACAACAACAATAATAAAACAGTAACAATACAAAAATAGAAAAACAGTTACACAAATAAAAATACATACAAAATACCAACCAAAAAGGAAGACGGACGACGACGACACATTCAATAAAAAAAAATATTAAAAGAATCGTGTTGAATTTTTATAATTATCGCCTTTACTTACCACCACCACGACTACTACAACTACTATTACTACTCTCTTAATATCACTGCAGAGAGTAACATTTTTGTGTGTTTTTACTAAGAGAGCCAGTGTGTGTGTGTGTTTTCTCATTCGGGCTAATACACTTACACAAACACACACACTTTTACTTGTACGTGTTTCGTCATCATCATCATCAATCGGATGCTGGACTTTCGTTCAATAACGTCAATTACGTGCCAAAAACCATAACGTATTATAACGTAACATAACGCGTTTAACGTGAGCCTGCTGTTATTTTGTTTGTGTTTCTCTCTTTATTATTATTTTTTTTTTAATTTGTACATATCACTGGCATTTATGCCTGTTGGTATATTTTTACGTAAACTGGACGACGCGTGTGAACTTTAATGCAAAAAATTTTAATAAAAAAAAAACGAAAAATTCTAAACGTAACACACGTACTACGTTAAACAGTGCAATTGGAATTTTGATAAGTTTTGATAAGTTTAACCTTCAAAATAAATAAAAATCAACTACAAAAAGGATTAAGAATGAAAATATCACAAATGAAGTAAAATTTAAACCTTTTAAATAACAAAAAAAAATCCCAGTGCTTATACAAATAAAAGTTCCTTTAAATTAAAAGAAAAAAAAAATTGAAAAATAAAAATAAAAATGTTGAAATTTCAATTTTTATAAAAAATTAAAAAAAAGAAAATACCTCAACTAAAATTTCTGTTTTACCACGGAGCTGTATTAACTTCCCATTTAAAGAAATTCAAAAAAAATAATAATTAAACATGTTACCCTACCAAGCCGTTGCCATGGATTATGCTGGCTATCAACGTCAACCACCCACACCAGGTCATCCGGCTACCCATATGACCTCAATGGGCACTTTGGGTATGCCGGCACCGACTGCATTTACCCATTCATGGATAATGCCCACACAAGATTTATGTGGTGTGCCTTATAATAAAATGCCAAATCAACATCATCAAAATCAACATCAGCCTCAGCCAATTGAACCAGGGTTAGTAAAAAAAAATTCCAAAAAAAGGATACAAATTTGTAAAAAAAAGGAGTTAAAAAACCACAAAAAAAGTAATTAAAATTGAAATTATAATTAATAGGACCTGGGCCCTTTGCAGCTTTAGTCAAGGTTTCTTTAAGGTCAAAAATGACGTTTTCTATACATTAAATAAAAAGTGTTAAAAATGTGTTAAAGAATATAAAAAAAATTAATTTTAAATTAAAAGGATAAAGAATTAAAAAAAAAATTAATTCTAAGTCACCATAGCAAAACATAGCAAAACTGCTCTTTTTAATGAAAAAGTCCGTCGCAAAAGAACGTCTATTAATAAATTCCTTACATGAATTTTACTTCGTAATGCCAGCTTTCCATGAACGTTTTATTCGTGAAATATTAAATCAACCTTATAGGAGAGCCCAACTTCAATTAGTGTCACGGCACTGTCTTATTAAATTATTTTCTGGCATTATGTAACGAAAATAAATACATTTCCAAAAGTAAACAAATGTTTATTTAAACAATAAGCCAAGCTTGAAGCTATTAAATCGAACTATAATTACAACTAAAATTGATTTTGGTACGAAATTACCAAGGCATTCCCACGAAAGGAGAAAACGGAATTCATTTTTGGCAATTGCAATTCAAATGCCGCATCCTAATAAAATATTTAAATACGACTAATTTCAGTATATTAAGCGGTGATGTCTCTTCGAAATGGTATTCTGTCTTTAATTTAATTCAAAATAATCACTGTCACATGGAAGATGCCTCACAGGATATTTTCTTCCACCAAATATGATAAAAACAAAACATTTCAAAGATCTTTTGAGGTATTTGTTCTTAATGGACCTCCTCTGCTGGAAATGTCCGTAAGCAGTTTGCCAAGAAAATGTTTTTACATTGCAGAAATCATTACGATTTCAATCAAATTTTTTTAAAATTTTGTAGGCATGTTTCATAATAAAAATTATAATGAATACAATCAACGCAAAGCCTTTTTGCCTTACATCAATAAAAGCCCTTTACAAGATTGCAAGCTAGCTTCTCACACCACCCACATTGTGTATGTTAATTTTATCCATGAGCGGCGAGACTGAAAGACAGTTTCATTTGCGAAACTTTCCACGATAATTTTTTATTTACTTTCAAAGTTTTTGCCAGAAGACTATGGAGAGGAGGTCGCCGAAACAAATATTTTTTATGTTACGTTGAGTACAAGATCTCCGAGCTAGGGTTGAAACACGGGCTCGCGTCTAATAAGCCATCACACTACCAACTTTAGATTCAAATATCTAGAAGTTGATTAGGAAGAAACGCAAAATTCTTTAAATTTAAATATTTCCTTATAAAAATATGACCAAGAGCTTTCAAGTTTTTCTTCTCGATGAACCTCTTTTAGCTAAAAAAATATATTTTTCTGGCCTCATATAATAGTAAAGCTTAATAGAAATTTTTTTAAAACCCAATTTAGGGGTACATTCTCTTTTCTTTTTAATTTTAATTTAAGGAATATTTCTTCCTTATGAAGAAATACCACACAAAGTTGAAAGGATTTGTAAAATACAGTGTTGCAGGAAATAATAGTAATATTTTATTTTTGTCTCAGTTGTTATAGATGGAACTCAGTGTAAACTTCTTCCGAATAAAAAGAATTTTCATCATTTCTTTAAAAAAAAATTTAGTTTATTTAAAAACAAAGCAAAATGGGAATTTTCACGGAAGAAGTAATAATGAGGACTCTTTCTTGTTTTAAATTAAACAAATAAATAAAATAAAAAAAATATTAAAAAAGTTTCCAAAAAAATTAAAAAGTGTAAAGAAAAGTTTGCGAATGTGATCAATGAAACCAATTTTCCTGTGGAGTGTGCTTTTTATAAACTAATTTAAGAAGGAATCGTAGTGATCTTACAAGAAATGCTGGAAAACTTAAGATTATAAGTTAAAAAAATAGTGTTTATTTAAGACGACAATTATTCGATGGTGGAAGAGTTCCAGAAGTAAAGTTTCTAATGTGATTCATTGAAAAAAACTGATATAATCCAAAGAAAAAAGTGAGAAACAGTTGACAGTTTTAATAAGCAAAGGTTAATCCCTGAAGTCGTCGTAGTCTAGTAGGCAGTGTGTTGGCTTATTAGACATAAGGCCACGGTTCAAACCCCAGGTCAGACATCAAAAGGAAAACATGGAAAATATTTCTTCAGCGACTTTCTCTCAGCAGGTTTCTGGCAAAAACTATGAGAGTAAATAAAATTGCCATGAAAAGTTTCTCAAATATCTGTTGTAGGTCCCGCTACTCATGTATAAAATTAACGCACACAACATTAGTGGTGTGAGAATCTAGGTCGTAATCCTGACAAAACGGTTGTAATGACCAATTATGTATGTATGTAATCCCTATAGGTCATCAAATAGCATTAAAAAACACAGTGCTTGTGTTTCAATCCTCAGAATACAGAAAGAATTTAAGAAAAATTCACTTAAACTGGACAAAAAAATACTTCCTCTCAGCAAACAAAATATACGAAAAAGATTAGAGTTTTTCAAACACCATCTCAACCATAATAATTGGAACCAGCTCTGGTCTAACGAAACTTATTATTTGTTTGTGTTAGATGGACAATTGAATGTACGATATTCGCTAATGGAAAACGTATATCCAAAAAGTTTAGAAATGATTTGTTGATTTGGAGCAATTGATTCATTTGTTATTACAACCCATTATTACTTGGTCTTGGCCGTAACGTTATCTCAACCACAGTGGCCGTGCTTACAGGTCATTGCGTTGTGGGTAGACACGCAGAGAGAATGAGGCTCCCATTTAACGACTTCTGCCGTGGATGCAGATCCGCTGAGGAAGAGGAGACTGTTATACACTTTCTTCTATAGATATAGGTTATTTGGCTCTCCATTTCTTGTCAGCTTGACGGAGCTATCATCTATTGATATCAAGGATATAGCTTCGTTCATCAAACTTTCTGGCTGGTTTTCCAGTATGTGGTAGTCGTGCTTTTGATGTGCAGCCCTTGCGCTGACCAACTGCTTCCTCTTCCTGATTTTGGTGGAACTTGATCAGTACAGGGACTGCGTCACCCGTGGCATCACAACGGGCCGCTATGCGTGCTCAAGTGAGCTTTGTGAAATCAGAGCTACCACTCAGACCTAACCTATTACAACCCATTGCTCATAATAAACGTATAGTAAGGTTTACAACCTAGCTTCTCTCACAACTTATGTAGTGTAACCTCATCCATGAGCGACGGTACCTACAGTTTTAATGTTGACTCCGAATGACAGATTTTTAAGAAACTTTTCGTGGCAATTTTATTTACTCTCAGAGTTTTTGCTGAGAGAAAGTCGCCAAAAGTTAAATTCGAAATGCCTCAGCCAGGGATTGAACCATGGGTTCTCGTCTACGGCGACTTCAGTTTAAAGAATTAATTTTTTTTATCGAAAGTGTCTATCGGTAGACGCAGAACTCAGTATATCGTGGAATGGCAATTGCTTTTCTCATCTGTCTTCTTAAAATTATTTATTTTGGAAACTATTCAATGTGTCTTCACTAAAAAAACCTCATTAGCTTGCTCTTAACTAAGTCCTTATTTCTTCTGGAACTGTCCTTAAAATAGCTTATTTAAGCCGTCGATTTGCGTTAGAATTTCAAACCAAATCTTTAGAATATATTGCGCCTTGAAATTATTATGAGAAAAATATTAATTGTCATGACTTATTAACAAAAAAAATTGAAGAAAATATGTCAACAGCATACTTTCAATTGACAAATGTACTGTATACGTATAGACAAATGTATGTACATACATACATATACATATGTCAGCTTGCAACGTGTGTGACTTGGACCATAATAAAGTCATGGAGACCTTAAGAAACGAAGAGATAACCGAAAACAAGACTAATTGCAGGCAATTTATTTTAAAAGCGGACATTTACTATTTGTATGAAAGAAAAAAGAAGAAGATCTTTAGCAATTATTTTTTTGTTGTTGTTATTACAAAACGTAGAATGCAAGTGTTGAAAATATTTCAGTTTTTTTGATGTTTTCTATGCCAATAGTTTAACGAAATAGTGTTCACACATTAATTATCAATTGTTTGAGAGATCAAGAGTTTTTTTTTGATTTTTTTGATTTTTTGAACAATTCAAAAGAGAGAAAAAATAAATTAAAGAAAATATCAAAGGTAATAAATAATTACGAAATAAAAAAGTTATAATTCATAAATAGTCGTCTTAAGAATTAAAAATACAAAAGAAAATAAAATTAAAATCCGTGAAAAAATTCTTTTTAATTGTGTGTGAGAATGATGAAATTTTTAGTTGAACATTTAAATGAATCAAGAAAGATAAGAAAATGTGATTTGAATATAAGGTGTAGTGCAAGCATTTAGCGTGCAGTCCTTGCACTGACTAACTTATTCTTCTTCCCTAGTTTGGTGGAACTTGGTCAGTACAGGGACTGCTATGCGTGCTCAAGTGAGCTTTTGGTATCAAAGCTACCACTCCCCAATCTACCTACCTACCTACAAGCATATAGCATAGTTCAGATGGTTCTTTTCAAGTCAAATACGCAACATTTTACCATTTGGAAGGCAATTGTATTCTCATAGAAATTCTTGTCAAACAATTTGAGGAACCGAAGCTTCTATTTAGGCATATTTATTATTCAGCACAGATAGGAGCAGCTCCGGACCAAGTCAGATAGATGCATACAAATCTCCGAACCATAATCCCAGAATTTTGAGGGTTTACTATCAATGTATTCGGCCAGGCGTTATGCAGATAAAAAGCATTTACTCTCCCCTTTTTACAAAAGCAGACAAATTCTAGGCATTTTCTTACTCCAAATGTAGCATTCTCTATCAATTCCAGTAATTACGTTAAAAATAAACTTTCCTCCCGATCCATCCTGGCTTTATGACCATGCTAGTGCAATTCAATCACTCGCGACTGCCCTTCACATTGCCAGAAGACGTCCACCTTCTTTCCTTTAAGATTTTCTACACGTATAGAAATTTGTTACATTTGTTCCGAATGATATTCTGTGACTTCCAGGATTGCGTCAGTGCTTACATGAGCATTTTTTCACGGTTTTCATTATTTTTAATACATCTTGGATTAGAATTAAGCTAATGCAGTAATTTTGTATATATTCTGGCCAAGGTTTCCACAGTCTGCAGGTCTGTTAATTGGCTATGGCGTTATACTATTATACTCGTGATTACAGAGAGGCAAAACAGCTTTAATAGCCTAAATAGTGTCTACACGACACATGTCTTGTTTAAATGCTGTACTACCCAAAAATAAGCATGAAGGGCAAACAGAATTTATGACGTTTCTTGAAGCGAATCGGCAACAAAGAAGGCTACGGTGGATTTGTCCGTCAGTTGTCATAGTGACCATATTTTTTTCTTTTTTTTATTCACGCGTAATAGTGTTCGTTGACTTTCAGATGCGACTTCCACGATGTACAGACAAATAAGGCTATAAAATGCTTCCTTTCTGCAAATTCAACCACTATAGGCCCCACCAACTCATGTATAAAATTAACACATATAAAATGGGTGTTGTGAGGGACTACATACAGTGGTGGCCTTATAATTGGAAACGATGTTTCTGGAACAGAGTTCTCTGGAGTGACGAATCTAAGTTTAATTTGTCCCAATCTGATGGAAAAGCGTATGTAAGACGTCCTCCAAACAAATCCTTTGATCCCAGGTACACAGGGAAAACTGTAAAACAAATTAACAAACATACATGTTGCTAAGTCGTTTATAATTATAAGGCCACCACTGTAGGTTGTCATCCTCACTAGAGGGTTGTAATGTTCTGTAGCACAGAACCAAAATATAAATACGGTACTACATCCGGAGAGGTAGTTTACGACAACGAGAATGTATGGCTTTGCAACAACGCACAAATTTACTGCTGCAAATTTTCCATGGAGCAAGTCAACAAGAATAGCTACCAACACAGACCTATACATGCGTACATAATTGGTCATTACAACCTTTCAGTCAGGAGACGACCTAGCTTCCAACACCACTTATGTTATATGTGTTAATTTAATACAGGAGTGGCGGGACTGACAGATTTTTGAGAAACTTTTTCATGGCAATTTTTTTTTTTATTGACTCTCAGAGTTTTTGCCGGAAATCTGCTGAAAGGAAGTCGCCGAAGAAATATTTTTTTATATTTTCGTTTTGATGTCTGACCTGGGGTTTGAACCGAGACCTGACGTCAACACACTACTTACTAGACTACGACGTTTTATCAACACAACCCTATGGTAGACGCTAATTGAGAGCCTTTGATCCCGAAGGGGAAGCATAGCAAAATAGAAAAAAGTGATGAATGCCTCCAAGAAAAAGCATAAAAAGAAAAAGATGCTAGAAAGTAAAAAAATAATTTTTAACGCAGCTAGTGTTTACATAATCCTGTAGCTTTTTATACTCGATTTATAAAAAATACAAGGAAAAAAAACTTCAAATTTCAACAAACAAAAAAAGTTGGGATTTAATTTCTTTATAAACTTAAGCAAAATGCTACTTTAAAAAATGTTTTTCTGTCATTTTAATCTCTTTAGATTTCTTTATTTATAATTTAGAGAGAAAAAAAGCAAAAAAAAACAAAATTAAAATGTTTGTGTCGGCGTTTTATACGCTTTTATTTCTAAATAAAAAAGCCTTTAAAAAAATATGGTTTAACATGAATTTGCTTGAGTTTAGACCAGGTTTTTTTTTGTGAATACGTAAAGCTTGTGTGTTGGTTGGTAGGTAGATAGACTGAAGGAATTGGTTGCAACTTTAGGCCGAAATGGAAAGAATATTTTCAAGATGCATATCATTTTAACACATGTAGTTTAAAACTTCTTAAGAAAAGCCGGTCACTTCTTTTTTCCCCGTTTTTTTTTTAACAAAAAGTTCATCATCATTATTATCATCATCTGGTTTATTTTTATGATTTTTAACAAAGTTTTTTTTTCTCTCTTTTACTATTTTTTGTGTTATTTTGTTTTATTTTTTCGGTTTTTTTTTTTTGTTTTAATCATAATAAAGATTTGATCTTAAATATTGCGTAGTCGTCGTCGTCTTCATCGTAGTAATATTTGTTTATTTTGCTTTAAAGCATAAAAATATTTTTTGGTAATTAAATTTTACTTTAAATACTCAACATGATGACATATTTAAACATACGTACGGCACGGGCCAAACCAGTATTTAAACAAAAAAAAAAAAAAACAAAACAGAAAAAAAAATTATTAAAAATTATTATTTTTATGATGATAGTTTTTGTTTTTGTCTAAACTTTACCCACACGTTTTATTAGTTTATCGTCTAAGAAATTAAAAAAATAACTAACGTTCTATTTGAGATAAACGCTTTAAGCATAAAGTAACGTTAGAATCTTAAATCTTGACTTAATCGATTTCTGGAAAACATTTAAGAGAAGTTCATCTTAAAAATAATAAAAAAAAGTTGCCTAATCTTCTTATAACTGACCTACAAAAATTAAAACGGCACAATAAAATAATAAAAAAAATTAGCACAATTCTTATAGTTTATAAAACTTTATAAAAACAAAAATTAAAAAAATTAAAAATTTAATTAAAATATTAATTGATTTAATTAAATTTTATAATTAAAGTTTTAATTGATTCAACGAAAATGTTTGTTATTAATATTATTGTAATTGATTCAATTAAATTGATTTAATCCAATTACAAACACATTTTCTTAGTTAAAATTCTCATTATATTTTTTGCTCTTAAACAAAGAGTGAAGTTTTTGTATTTCAGTGGCTCTGTTTTGTAAATTGAAGCGAAGCTTATTTTCTACATTATAATTATCAGATCGAAAACGATCAAGTCATTGCTATTTTCTAAATTTTTCTATAATAATAATAATATCTTTATACTGTCAAGCCCAAAATGTCGTCATTGAAGCAGGAGGCTATAGTGTTGAATAACATAATTAATAGTACGAGAGATAGTACTTTGTAAAGCCATCTACAGACACTTCATAAAGTCATCAAGTCATTGCTATTTTCTACATTATCTCCATAAGCTTTATACTTTTTTCAGTAGGTTGCGACACATTCTCGCTTATTTACTTAATTGGTTACTACAACCCTTTAGTCAGGACTATAAGCTAGTTTCTCAGGTCGTATGTGTTACTTTTCTATGAGCAGAGGGACCTACAGTTTAAAGTCGACTCCGAACGCCAGATTTTTGCGAAACTTTTCATGGCAATTTTATTCACTCTCAGAATTTTTGCCAGAAAAATGATGAGATAGTGGCCGAAAGATATTTTCATTTTGTTCGATTTGGGCGATCCAGGGGCTGAACCACGGACTATGATCTAAAAATCCAACACACTGTTAGGCTAACGAGATCTGAATTTTTCTATAATAAGCACACATATCTTTATATTGTCAAGCCCAAAATGTCATCTTTGAAGCTAGCTATAGTGTTGCCTAACACAATTAATAGTGCGAGAGATAGTACTTTGTAAAGCCATCTACCGACACTTCATAAACAGAATTTTTGAACACCCAAGATTATGGATTTATGTTTGACCACATATTCCGGCCATTTTTCAAACAATACTCGCTCGATCGTTAGTTCCGATTTAAACAATTTTGGACCAATAGTCACTCCAAACATTTCAGTTGTATTCGGTACCTGGCCCATAGTAATCGTTTGGACCATGTTTTTGACCAATAGTTGCTTCAAACAAATCAATTGTTTTCAATACAGATCTTCTGCGATTGTCTGGTCCAATGTAAGTCGTGTTCGACACACACCACTTATGTTGTGTGTGTTAATTTTGTACATGAGTGGCGGGACCTACAGTTTCAAGTCTGAACGACAGATTTTTGAGAAACTTTTTCATGGCAATTTTTATTTTCCCTCAGAGTTTTTGCCAGAAATCTGCTGAGAGGAAGTCGCCGAAGAAATTCTTTTTGTATTTTTGTTTTGATGTCTGGCCTGGGACTCGAACCCTGGCTTTACGTCTAATAAGTCAACACGCTACCTACTAGACTGCGGCGACTTCACCAATACTCACTTCATACAATCAATTGCGTTATACATGAATGGCGGGACCTTCAAGTCTGAACGACAAATTTTTTGAGAAACTTTTCACAGCAATTTTATTTGCTCTCCGAAATCTGCTGAGAGGAAGTCACTGAAGAAATATTTTTTTCTTATTTGCGTTTTGATGTTTGACCAGAAGTTTGAACCTTACGTCTAATAAGACAACACACGACCTACTAGACTACGGCGACTTTTTATCCAATCAAATACAGAGCATTACATGCGTCATGGGGTTTCGTCTTTATTGTTAATCCCGCTGAGTGGTCTTTGGTATACTTAAGGCACCTCTTAAGTATATCGTCCTAGACGTTGAAAGTCATCTTTATACACACAGTTACTAAATTATACATACGGTTTCAGAAATTTTTTAACTAATCCGTTTTCGTTGAAAATCTTTATAGTTTCCTTGATGTTAAGATGGTCTTTTGCATTGGTTAAAAAATTTCTGAAATTGAACTGAATTGTGGCCCTGCACAGGCCCACAAAGGTATGCATCCGATTTACAAATTTCACAAATTTATGAACCAATGCAAAGGATCGTCTTAAAATCGATGAAAGATGTCAGACAATTATAAATATTTTCAACGAAAACGGATTGGTTAAAAAATTTCTGAAATTTATTATCCGAATGTATGCTTTTGTGGCTGAGTGCATGTCTAACGGCTTTCTCACGTATGCTACACAATTCTTTGCTTTCGGTAACGTTTTCAAATATCTCTTAGAAAAGTTTGAAGCTTCCCTTTGAGATTCATAATAATCCTTATAGCGTATACAATACGAAATAGATAATCTATTGTGCTTATCTGGCCTGACTTCTGTTTGTGGTATTAAAAACACAATTTTTGAACGATACAAGCCAGCTTTTTCGGACGTTGATATCGATGGAATATATTCAGCATAAGTTTAGACAAGCAATCCATGTTTTTTAGATGCTGTATTAAATGCCTTGTAAAGTTACGATTTTTTTAATTGATTAAAAATAATCAATTTAATTAAAAATTTCATCAATACAAAAACAATTTAAATCAATCAACGTATTTAATAGGAACATAATTGAAAAATTTATTTAAAATTATTTATGATTTGTTGTTTATATTTTTAGAAATCAATGCACATATATGTATGTATGTAAGTCGATTACTTTTTTAATACAATTAATAACATTTTTCGTTAAATTGATTAACACTTGATTAAATTTACAAAATTTCTTTATTATGACATTGTCTTCAATTTTCCTTTTTTTTTGGCAAACTATTGGAAAATAATACTTTTTAGTATTGATTTTATGATCTTTACCGTTACGTGAAGTGACTTTAGGCTATTGTTTTAAGCAGTAGGTGGTCTCAGCATGAAGTGCTTTGATTTATATTGAAAGAAATTTTGTATGCATTACAGCTGCGTAGAGATAAAACAATAGTCGGAAGAGAGTATTGTGGCGCATAATGTCACCATAAGAAAATGATAATAATGATCACCCAAAGATTGCAATATAAGATAGGGGGTTAACAAATATTTTTTAAAAGAATTTCGAGTATTTTTGTTATGAAATGTTGTAAAATAATAGAAATTTCTTAAAAGAAATAAAGGGAATAAAATTGTAGCTTATCGATTGGTTTGATATAAAAGAAGTTATAAGATCCCTTTTAAAATAAGAAACTAAAAATGAATTCATTCTCAAGTCTTCAACATTTAATCGGCTTTTAGAACACATTTTCTTTTTAAAATCCTTGTTTATTGGCAAAATATTGACGGATATCTTGATCACAGTACAAGGACATTAAAGGACAAAATAATAGATTACAAAACCCAAATAAAACCACTAATCCTTTAAGCGGCTTATTAAGAAGTTTACCTACAATATTACAAAACATTACACAAAAGATTACAAGGGTAACGCCGCCAAAAAGGTAACACGGAATGTGAAACAAAATCAATCAAGCAAATCAGCGTTCAAAGGACATAATAATTTAATTAAATTTTAATTTAATTTCTCTTAAAGAAGAAACCAACTGTCATTGGAAAATTTTATGCTTGTCTAAGACCTAAAAAAAATTCATTATTTATTCATCAAAAAAGAAAAAAAAAACAATAAAAATTGTGTTACATTTATAACATGTACACGGCATTTTATTCAAGATAAATTAATGTTTTGCTAACACTTTTTTCGTCCACAAGATAAATATGTTTTTTTTGCTCTTTGGTACCCAAATTGCACATTCAATTCAACTATTGACAGCTAATTTGTTAGCGATTGATTTGTACTTTCAGTGTACAAGAACGAAAGATTAATTGTTTGTCAGTCAGCTCAACTTTTCTAAGCAGAAAGGTAAAGAATGTTTTGTTCATTTTTGCTGCATTCAAAAAACATCCAATAATTATGCGAGTATGTACATAGATTGTATTACCAAGAGACAAATTTGCAAAAATCTATTTACACGGATGTATTGTGACAAATGTAGCGTAAATAATTTGCAATAGTGTTGCAAAACAGACACACTAAATTTAATACAAGTTTGTGCAGCACAAATGACAGTGACAAACAAAAAAAATATACACTAAAACCCCGGTTTGCGTTGCTAATAGGCCCTGAAGAAACGCGACGCAAACCGAAACGACGCAAAACGAAGCACGATTTTCCATACATTTGTATTGATTTTCATTTAATTGGTTCCTAGATTCATAATTTTAGCTGAAAAAACAGATTTTTCAATAGAAAATATTTTTTTTTTACTTTAGACTTAAACGGGAAATCCCTTTTTTCTGCTTTAGCTTTGTACAAACATTTTCGTATTAACGACGCAAATCGAAGCACTAACGACGCAACTTCGAAACATGCGACGCAAACTGAAACAAAAACGACGCAACTTCAAAATCACAGAAATTTTAAAAAGACGCAACTTCGAAGCAGACGCAAAACGAGGCGACGCAAACCGGGGTATTAGTGTATTTCAAACGATTTTTGTAATTATTGCGAGAAAAGAGACCGTAACATAAACAAATATGTACGGAAGGTTATTTTGAGGGGCAGTGTTTAAGGTGGAGTCTAAGATCTAACCCAGTAAAAGGTAAAAAAAATTTCTGTTATTTTCAAAAACTAAGAGGGGAAATTGCTCAACCCCTAATCTCCTGTTATCTCGAGAATAACATTAACAAGGCACAACGTACATAGGTCAAGAAGCACTGCTTAGGAAGAAAAAGTAGAACTTAAGGAGCAGTATTACCCAACACAACGTTGTTTCTAAGCAACTATCTTAGAACCAACTGCAGCATACCTATCACCTTCCTAACGGAAATAAACTTGTTTAATGGAGCTGAAACAAAGTAAGAGAACGTAAGCACTTAGCACAGATCTGTGACAATCGCTAACATTGTGTGACATTCCATAATTGTAGAACTTCTTTCAGCCACTTTTCAGTTAAACAAACTTTTTGAAGAGAGTTTAGTCTAGGATGGACGTATCAAAACTCGTCATCATTGTAGAATTTCTATTGCTTTTCAGCGATTTGGTCAAGTAGTTTTCAGCCTCTTTTCCATTAGCCATTTTTTTTAAAGGATGGACGTACCAAAACTTGCTAGTTAATCGCAGTAAATTTTCGGTGATTTATTAAAAATGTATGTGAAGAGTATTAATAAATCTGGACGAGCTCTACTTATCGAGACACCTAAAGATATATTATACCAAACACTCTAGATAACATACCCAAAATTGCTTGCAATGAGAGACAATGAAGTCACCGTAGTATAGTAGCTAGTTTATTGGCTTATTAGACACTAGCTCGAGGTTCAAACCACAGTTCTGATACCCACCAATAACACGAAAGAAATATTTCTTTGGCGACTTCCTCTCAATATATTTCATGCAAAAACTCTGTGAGTAAATAAAATTGCAATGAATAAGTTTCGCAAAAAAAAATCCGTGATTCGGAATCGACTTTAAACTGTAGGTCCTGCTGTGTGGGTGGTGTGCAAGGCTTGATCGTAATCCTTGTTAAAGGGTTGTGATGATCAATCGAATAAGTAAGTTAAAGGAACAATGACGAGGAAGAAAGTCCATACAATTTTCTTAAGAGATCGCAGTTACGGCTTTGGAATCACTTTATCATTTTTTTTTCTTCTAAAGAATACTTTCAACGCTCTATTTGAGGCCGCAGTAATTTAATGATGCGCCAATTGTCAGATTGAAAAGTCATGTTTCCAAGGTCGTGGATTATAGAGTTCTTAGCGATCTATAATATGATTTCCAAATAACAGCACTACCAATGAGTTGATATGGCTCATCCGAAGCTATAATTAATTCATTCAATGACTTTGTGAAAGTTTAATTGTGGCTCTAGGCTTTTACAACGCATTTAATAGAGCGCATGGCATGATAAGCTGGTATCGCAACTTTTTTATCTTTTTATACAAAGTTTTCTCAAGGATCCTATTAGAAGAGTACTATTTCTCAAATGACAGCAATTAAAGAAATAATCATGCCTTTTGTGAAAATGCAATGACTGGAAGCAATCTCGGAAAGAGGCCACAAGCAGATAAACAACGTTGCCTAATGTTTTTCATTGCCCCCTGAGCGTGACATTTCCGGTGTATATTCTATAGATAGGAGCAGTCGGAATAGTGGGAATAAAAGCTGTTGATATCCTGTAATTGAGAATTTAATGCGATATTCGCTGCAACCAGTAGATTTTTCGAAAATTAAAAGAAACATTGAAACAACGTAGTTTGTTTGTTTATACACTGCCCGTCATAACTATAGCCGCACCCCTATTAATGTTAATATTTCAGCCTGTACAGCTTGTAAGGAATTTAGTTTTTTAGTATAAGAGAAAATAGACGAAAACTTGCATTATATAATTAAAATAAATTATTTATTCACTTTAGTTGCATAAATATAATTAATTTTAACAAAAACAGCTGTTTCATAACTATAACCGCACTTTAACAAATTTAACATAATTATAAATTAAACAAAAAAATATATATGTATATTTAACAATGGGTGGGTGGGACCTCCTTTATTATAAATCAGCTCAAAAATCCGATCTGGCATACTTTGGACAAGTTTTGTCCTCATATCTTCACTAATTGCTCGCCATTCATCAATGATTTCTTCCTTTAGCTTGAAAACATCTTTGTATTGTCTATTTTGGGCATAAACGCGGCGGGTCAATATTCCCCAAATATTTTCTATTGGGTTTTGATCCGGAGAACAGGCGGGCCAGTCAATCACTTCTATATTTTTTGATTTAAGCCATTCAATCGTCTGACGACTTTTGTGCACTGATGCGTTCTCTTGCTGAAAAAAAGTTTTTTCAGCCAAAAGGCTCCCTGGTAGGCCGTTAAGGAACCGCCACCGAAATTTCGTTTAGAGAAATATCATGGTTCCTTTCGCAGATCCCTCCAATATCCACTGAAACCATCTGGACCGTCAAGATTAAATTTTTCTCGTCTGAAAAAATCACCTAAAAGAGAAGAGAATCAATTATAAGACATAAAAAAATTAAAAATATTTACTTACCTGACTCCAGTTTGTTTGCAAATTTTTCTTTGCGAATTCCATCCATAATCTTGGCATAGTCATTAGCGATTGTCTGGTTATTGTTCCGGATTCCTTTAGCACTCTACTTATTGTGGAATTTGACACTCTTACGCCACAATCGGCAGAAATCTGCGAAAGGCATTTCATAGAATTGCTTGCGGCTCTAACAATTCTGCGTCGATCTCTTTCGGATAACTTTCTTTTTGGTCCTCCGGTCTTATTTTTGCCATACTGACTGGTTTTTGGCAAAATTTCTTACCACTCTGTCCGATCGACCTAGTTTTCTACCGATCTCTCGAAAACTTAGCCCATTTTCCAAAAAGGCCAATATTTTTCCTTTTTCGACATCTGTAAGATATGTTCCCCTTGGTATTTTATTTTTATTGAAATAAAACGTTAACTTGCCAACAAAAAACTTAAAATTTCGACGCAGTTATATTTTATTTTTAATTTAAACGCGATGGGGTTATAGTTACGCAACACTTAGAAATACAGTAATTGTTGTGGATTTGCCAATTCAAAGAGTAACTGACAATTTTTTTGTTTGAATAAAACTACCGTTATAATACTATAATATACCGTAAACCCTTTCATGAAAAATTTCTTTTTACGTTGAGCAAAACGGATAATGTAGTGCGGTTATAGTTATGACGGGCAGTGTACCAACGAGAGGAATTGGAATCCAATTCTTGTCTTAAAGCCGAATTCTCGGCAATTTATGCATATTTCAATAGCAAAATTATTTTGATATTTTTTCTCTAAAACTTTAAGTTAAAAAATTGATGGCGTTTTATTAATCGTGAACAACGCATACCAACTAAATTGTATTCCTCAATATATACATACATACATATGTAATTGTAAACAAATATTGTTTCTATAATTTTAATATTTTTATTATTGTCTTGTAAAAAAAAAAACTATAATTTTCACCAAAATTTGTTTTTTTTTTTTCTTTCAGAATTCTCGAATTACGCAAAGAAAAATCCCGTGATGCAGCGCGTTCACGGCGTGGCAAAGAAAATTTTGAATTTTATGAATTGGCCAAAATGTTACCACTACCCGCAGCTATAACAAGCCAATTGGATAAGGCTTCAATAATAAGACTGACCATAAGTTATTTAAAATTAAGAGACTTTTCCGGACACGGTGATCCACCATGGACAAGAGAGCAAAGTACCAGCAGTAAATTGAAAAGTAAGTAAAAATTAAAAGTATTTTAAAACTAAATGGGCAAAATTAAATTTCCAAAACAAGGAATATTTAATATGGCATTCAAAGAGAAATCTTTGGGATAAGCACAGACAAGAAGACAATCAATGGACGTGTGAGTAAAAGGAAGTGAAACTTTATTTTGTAGTTTCAAATTCGGGGTTCTTTTTATGAGAGTGTTGTGTGGCTTAATGATATTTTTTTCTTCTTTTTTAAATTGTATGTGATAAGCATAATTAATGAATTTTATATCGAATTATTAAAATATACAAATAATTTTTGGACAATTTTAATTCAAGAAGAAGGAAAAAACTAAAAAAAATGTGAGGAATTTTATTTTTAAAACTTTTACCAAAAAACAACCTCCTAATGACCAATATTTTCTAAATAAAATAGGAATACATATGTATGTATGTACGTCTATATATTTCTTTATATTATTATTACAATATATATGTGATATAGCCGGTCATATTGTGTACAGGAGTATGTATGTCAGTCAAATGTCGTTGTTGGTAACAATAAACTGTACTAACAGTTTTTTCTTGTTATACGATTACTGTGTTTCTGTGTGTATTTAGTAAGCCAGTGAGTACAGTGGTGGTCATATAAATAATAGAACGTCAACTTAATTGTTTTGGTTCCTATTCATAAAAAAATTAACCGAGAGCTTAGCATCTAAGGCAGTCAGATGGCAGTCAGCTTAGCGCTCCTAATCAAACACAAAGAGTGTGAGAAACAATTTCAGGATATTGACGAACTTTGGCCAAAAGTAACAGTTGAAAGGGCCGCACTTCAAGCGACAATTGAAATTAGGAGGATAAGACTACATTGTCGCTGAAAGTAAATTACTCGAACCGCTTAGCTGTAAGAAAAATTATGACACGGTATGGTAGAACCTATAGGATTAGAATACCTTACAGAAAAATCTGGAGAGGGAAATCTGTCTTTTACTAAACACTCAAAGACTGCTTCAGGATGAGGTATTTAACCTAATGAGCTTGATCTTTCGGTCTCTCTCACATTGCTCGATGACTGTACTATTTCCCAGACAAAGGTTTACATCATTAATAGGACTGCGAGATATATTCCAAGTTAGTAAGGTTGAAGTGTCTTCTCAGCTACTACATCTTGAGCGACATCATGTTCTACTGTTATGAAGAGTGGCACTACCAAGAAGTTATCCTTTGGCGAGTGTCTTCAGGTACATATATCTTCCTTTAATTGAACTGTCTGACCTCATAAGCGTAAAACATACGTTGAGACGATAGCAATCAGATGCACTATCACACATCACTACTTCAAATCCTCCATTAAAACAGCAAAAACTTTCTCAACGCCTGGGAAAGTCGATTGGGCTTCTAAAAGGCGTAGTTACTGACCACTATATGACTGGGAGTATATCCGAACGCAAGGTTACCCATACTATTGCCATCGTATCAATTGTCACAAGAGGAATAATGGGTACAACACCTTTTTTGCAACTATTCGGTTCTAAGAAAGCTTCAATTTATGTACTGTGGGGCATATTCTTCAATGATCTGGACTTTTGCGAAGATATGTCACAGACAAAACTAGTCTATCCTGTCAGAAGTTCAAGCCTTTTGCGTAGGAATACCGTGATATCTAGTATTATCAGGCCTGCTCTAGCAAGGGAAAAAAGAACCAAAGTTCTCTAAGTTCTTCAAAAGGATTCAATCAAGCTTCTTACAGGGTATGTATATATGATAGGACGTATGTACGGCTAAGCCCAATGTGCATATGACAATTGTAGGAGTTTCCTTGAATGAGGATGATGAAGAATCGGTACAACAATTTCTACAGAAATAGTCCTCAATGGTCTATCTCGGAAATGTGGCACTATTGCATCCGATAGGGCTTGCTTGTGGTATTGGTTAATTGTCAAGAGAACGACATGAAATATACATAAGACTGGATTAGAGAGTTGGCGTTTTTAGGGGATCACCATAGGCCGTAAGATTTCCGCTATCTTTGCGAGCAACTAGTACAAAAACCCTAACCTAATTGAACAGTTGTTTAGATTATCCTTTACAAACTGTAAAGGAAAACTAAAGGTTTACGCTATAAGAACAATTCAAAGAAATAAAACGATTAATATTTTGTTTAATAAGACTTCAGAGTAGAAAAATGAGCAGCTACACTCCATGTTCTTAATCATAACCTTCATTGGAAAACCATATTTAACACCATGTAAGAAAAAACAGAAATTTTAAATGAGATGTTAGACTAGTAGTCTAATGAAATAGGCGATTCCCATCAGAAACACTTACAATTTTAAATAAAAGTTAAAAATGTCATTATGATTGTAATCATATGACCACCACTGTACTATGTACATACGTAAGTAAGTAGCTCTGCAGTGTACTTCAATAATAACAATTCACTTCGAATCGATTCAATTTAATTAATTTGCATAAAAAATTGTGTAAATAAATATTTTTTTTGTTTTTTTTTAATTTTAAATTTTATTTGTTTTGTGTTATTGTTGTTGTGCTCATGCGCAACCATTTTGTTTTATTGTATGTTTTTTATTGTATTCCGTTTTTTATTATCAATTTAAATTTTTTTTATTTGTTTTGTTTTCTTCATTTATTTATTTTTTTTTTATTTTCAATATTTTCTCATTTCATTGTATTTGCATTTGTAGTTGTATTTATAATAATTGTGCTCGAATTGTATTTTATTTTGTATTTGAATTTGAATTTATAGAAGGTAACGGAAGGTTAAATTAATATTTTTTTTATTTTTTATTTATTTATTTATACACGCTCGTTTATACGATATATATAAAATGGTTTTACCATATATTGTATCATTTTGACGATACGAAATATTTATTACCTTGATTTTTTTCGATTTTTTTTTTTTGGCTTGGGGTATTTTTTTTTTTTTTATGTTATTATGGTATCGCTTGTATTTATTTAGGGAAATTTTTCCTTTTTTTTGTTTTTAAATGGCAATCAATAATGAGTAATTAAATATAAAATACTCACTTTTATTGAAATTGAATCATTGTCAGCAGTATTTATTATCACCATTGGCCAATGAATCATTAACAGACAATTCGAAATATGATTTAAAGATTTTAAATTAAGCATATCCAAGTTTGAAGGGGGAATTTTTTCTCCCCCAACTTTCCCAAACTAAAGAAAAATTTAAAAACAAAATATGCTTTCCTACACTTCAATTTTACTCAAGAGATTTAAAGTTCGTTACAACGTATGCATCACAAAAACTTGCGAATTCAAGTTGTGTCCATGATTACGTAGGGGCTTAGAACTCCTTTACTTTGCGATTGAAGAACAGTATAAACTTCTACGGAGTTACCAAACGATTATCTTTATGGCAGATTGTGAGCAAGTCCAGCATCCATTTTGCGGAAAGCTTTGTCATAATCTAAATGATCATACACAATTGAGCCATTTGATATGACCATGGCGTACAACAACCGATCGTCCAACACTATTTAAATTTATCCAATTTTTTTCCAATTTTTTAGAGACAGACCTCAACTAGACGTCCAAAATGTTGTGCAATTAACCACATTTTCACAAGAGCAATTGATGATGCAGAGTTCCCAAAGTAGTTATTAATCTTATCTCTAGTTCGACGGATGTTTTTTGTTATTTTTTTCCTCAAAAATATTTTTTTTTATCGAATCACGCACTTTATGCACTCATATATTGACAGAAGTCTACCAAAAGATGCCTGTTGACATGGTCAATGTTGTCCTTGTAGTTTCATGATCCACCTCTAGAAGTTCTGGGGTTTATCGTCTTGAACAATAGATTTCCATCGAGTCTCTGATTGTTGAGAGATATGCCGACAGCGAAAGAAAACGTAGGCAGAGAGTATAACTCGGGCGAATCAAGACACCATTTCTATTAGCCAATTCTGACCACTCTTCCATTATTAGATCAGTTAAACGGCAGTGTTATGAGCAGTAGAAGTTAGAATTGTGCGTTTTACCAGATTGCAGCAGCTTACAATGGATAATTTCGGTCTAAATTTACCCAACGCTCACCATAGCAGTACTGGATTTCAATACGAGGCTAAAAGATAATCGGTCATTTACCACTTTAACATTTTTTGTGATCCCTCGCAAGGTTTCATAACATAATTGGTCATTATAACCAGACGTCGGCACCAATAGCGCCCGGGGGTCGAACATCTTCGGCTTTTTACACACATAGAACACGAACATCAACAATGTTCATTAAAAAGAGTGTAAAAATGCTTTCAGTTGCTTGTCAGCTTCTAAAGAAGAAGGTTCATGTCGCTTTTTTCAGGTTTCAATTTACACCCAAAAAAATATTACAGTAGGATTCACTATTTTCCAATGAAATTCACAATGAGAAATGATCTCCATTTTTGGAAGAATACTTGTCAAGTTAAATATGCAGTATTTAGGGATTTGGCGCTGTACATTTTTTCTATATTTGCCACTGCACAAACTTATTATTAGGTTACACTTGAAAATATTACTAACAATTTTCCTCTGGTTTATACACATGACTCTCACAAATACACTCATATTTTTATCATGTTCTCTTTGTGCCGACGTCTGATTATAACCCTTCAGTCAGTATTACGGCCTAGCTTCTCACGCCACTAATGTGTGTGTTCATTTTATACATGAGTGGCGGGACCTACAGCTTAAAGTCGATTCTGAAAGACAGATTTTTTGAGAAACTTTTTCATGGCAATTTTATTTACTCTCCGAGTTTTTGCATGAATTCTGCTGAGAGAAATCCGATGAAGAAATATTTTTACACTTTTTTCATGTTGACGTCTGACCAGGGTTTTTAACTGAGGCGTTATGTCCAATAAGCCAACACACTACCTACTAGACCACGACGACTTCAAGCTTTCATGTTTTTTTTTTTTGAAATTTTTAAACTAAGAAGTTTTTATCTCCCCGCATAAAATCCATCCAGAAATGGTAACATTAGAAATGAAAGTCTTAGGGAGGTAAGTCAGTACCACCTCTAAAGAAAGAGTACTCAGAGTTAAAATTCTCTACCTATACATCTAGTACAACTCAAAGAGAATGTGGTGTCTAAACAACGACAGACGGCAACCCTATCATCCTAGAACATTTCACAAAAGATTAAAACCAAACCTATAAATAAGAAGAAGGTGGGAAACATGCTTTGCAACAGTCTAATGCTCTTTAAAGGGAAGGACGCTCCATTTAGATGTGATATACGATGTTTATGTTTTCAAAATTCGAAAACCTAAATGTATATAATCAAATTTGTTTAAAAATTTCGTAATTCATGATTATCATAACCTATGTCAAGTTCCAATTCAACAACAACAACCTTCAATTAAACGTAAATTTATAAAAAAAAATTTGTTTAATTTTTTTTTTTTTTTACAAAATTCGTGTCTATAATTTCTTGTCTAACATTTCACAATAAAGCTCCCAAATGTTAAATGGAGTTCACGGTTCGATGATTAAAGTGGCTAAAAACAAGCCACTCAGAAAAAAAATAAAAAGAAATGCAGGCTTGTATGACAAGCGGAACGATATTCAACACTTAAAAAAACAAAATCGAATACAAAAAAAGAAAAGCTTGACATAATAAGATTTAAACTTTTAGCCACTTAAAGTCAAGAACAAGAAACACAATAAATTCTTATTTATAATCCATAATAATTCATAACACTAGGCCAGGTTGGGTCAACTGTAAATAAGTGGCCACAATTCCATTGCCTGTATGCTACTCTACTCCTCCTTTTTTCCTCCTCTCGTAACAAGTATTAACACTTAAACTAACACCTTCTCTGCCATAATATAATCAAGTTATGAGTATGAAAGTGCCAATTCAATTCCCCTTGAAGAAAGAAAATATGAATACCATTGTTGTTGTTATTGTTATTGTTGTATTATTACAATATTATTGAAATGCTATAAAAATAAAGGCCAACAAAAAAGGTAAATTGTTTGGCAAAGAAAAAAGCAGCACAATGAAATGAAATGAAATGAAAAATTTTTTCAACAGCATATGTGTTACTCCAGGGATTTGGTATTTTTTTCCACTGTAAAGGCGGTTAGCTAAGGGTGGATTTGTTGCCAAGAAAATGGCAGGACTAAGGCAATGCTAAGTATTCAATACAATTTTTTATACAGTTTTTTCTTTTTTTTTTTTTGGGAATTTTTATTTCATATTCTTGTAAAATGTTTTGGTTTTGACCTCAGGTCATAATCATAAAATCCTATAATTGAATTAAAAACGAAAATTTAAGGCAACGCAGTGCTAAAAATAAGTACAGCAATGCCTAGGAAATAAGACCTTTTTAATCAAATTTGTAATTTTTTAAACCTTCTTTAATATAAAATCATTCAGTTCCAGAAAAGGCAATTGTGCTTATTTACAAATGCAATAGGGTTTAATGCAATTAAGTTTTATCAGAAAGATGTTTGCAAAACGTTAAAATTATAATTTTTGTAAAACTCTTGCATATATTGAAATATAGTCTGGACTAGGCCAATTTCAAAACAATCCTATCAGCAAAAATGAAATGCAAATGATGAACATTTTGCTGTATTTTATAGATGCATAAGCCAAGATCATTATATTAAATTATCCACAATAATCAAATGACAAAGTCGACAAATCGTTCCCATTAATGTACATATAGTAATAGGCAATCGTTTGACCGCACTTAATTTGTTTTGTATGTTTTTGTCGTTGGAGTTACTGCTATTTTGTATATTATTAAACTTTGTAACCAAAACAATTGCATTTGTTGGTCTAAGGCTTGATTTGTAAATTTGTTGCTGTTTTTCACAAAACATTCGTTTGACCGCAGTGGTCAAAAAGTTTATTAAATTTTGCTATTCGATGTTAAAACAAATATTTGACTATTTTTTCGCTTGAATTGAAAATTTTTTTTTTGTAAAAAAAATTAAGCAAACAGTTAATGGGCTCAGGAAATTGCTGAAAGCGACACTTAATTGATAATCTAAAGCACAAGGAAAGCTGACATAAAGGGTCCGCCAAATAACTTTTTTTTTGAAAATGTTTAAAAAAAACTACTGAATATTTTCTCAAATTTCTTTTTTTTTTTATTTGAAAGTACAATCCTTCCGGTTAATAATGGAAAATAATTTCATTCAAATGGCTGCCTCGGCTGGCCATGCTGTAGCCAACACGATCGGTCCAATTTTTAAGCACATTATCGATTGTGTGCAGCTGTATTTCACCAATGGCTTCACGAATATTGTCATTTAAAGCGTCAATTGTCTCTGGCTTGTCGGCGTAACACTTATCTTTGACGGCACCCCACAAATAATAGTCCAACGGTGTCAAATCGCAGCTCCTAGGTGGCCAAACGATATCAGCTCTGCGGCTGTTAATGCGATCTTCAAAAACCGGGCGCAAAACATCGAGTGTAGCTTCGGCTGTGTGGCACGTAGCGGCGTCCTGTTGAAACCAAATGTTGCCAATATCCTCCTCTTCAATTTTTGTGAACAAAAATTTGTTCAACATGGTCCGATAACGATCGCCATTGACAGTAACGGCCACTCCTTGCTCATTTTCGAAGAAAAATTGCCCAATTATGCCTCTGGACGAAAATCTGCACCAAACAGTGAATCGTTTTGGATGCGTCGGCTTTTCAGTGTATGCGTGCGGGTTTTCTGTGCCCCAAATGCGACAATTTTGCTTGTTTACATACCCGTCAAGATCAAAATGAGCTTCATCTGAAAATATGATTTTTTTTGTCAAAATCGGCATCTTCTGGTGTAGGCTACTGCATGGCCAGCCGAGGCAGCCATTTGAATGAAATTATTTTCCATTATTAACCGGAAGGATTGTGCTTTCAAATAAAAAAAGAAATTTGAGAAAATATTCAGTAGTTTTTTTAAGCATTTTCAAAAAAAAAGTTATTTGGTGGACCCTTTATTAGGAAATCGGCATTTGTATAAAATGGATTCTGCAAATATCCACATCCATTGCCTTTAGATGCCCTTCAGATGCGCTCTAAATCCACAATGTAGCATAAGAAAATTCGTTATTAGTTTCAACTCTAGCCTGCTATTCTCGAGAATATCCAATGAACACCCAAACTAGGGACTGACTGTTGTCTTTACTTGTCTAAAACACCTTTGAGGATTTCAGTGTTCCATACATACATAATTGGTCATTACAACCCTTCAGTCAGGGTTACGACCTAACTTCTCACACCACTTACGTTGTGTGCGTTAATTTTATACATGAGTGGCGGGACCTACAGTTTAAAGCCGACTCTGAACGACAGAATTTTGAGAAACTTTTCATGGCAAATTTATTTTCTTTCAGAGTTTTTGTCAGAAATCTGCTGAGAGGAAGTCGTCGAAGAAATATTTTTCGTATTTCGTTTTGTTGAAAAAGATCTTATTAGACGTGGCCTCACTTCTAAAAAGCCAACACATAACCTACTACGCTACGGTTACTAGACTGTGTAATCAGTCCTACTTTTTGAAAATTTAGAAAAATATGCGTTCAATTATAAGAGTGTTACATACATAATTGGCCATTACAACCCTTCAGTCAGGATTACGGTCTAGCTTCTCAACAACACTCATGTTGTGTGTGTTAATTTTTATACATGAGTGGCGGGACCTACAATTTACAGTCCGAACGGCAGATTTTTGAGAAACTTTTCATGGCAATTTTATATGCTCTCAGAGTTTTTGCCAGAAATCTGCTGAGAGGAAGTCGCCGAAAAAATATTTTTTCATATTTTCGTTTTGATGTTTGACCTGGGGTTTGAACCGTGGCCCTGCGTCTAATAAGCCAACACTCTACCTACTAAACTCCGTCGACGATATTCAGTGTTCTATACGCTTTCCAATTTGTTAATCCTAGGATAGTTTGAGAATAGTAGTAACTGTTGCAAGTTAACAGCTTCATTGCTCAGTACTCATTAATTTCCGGGTACCCAAACGACTGATTTTTGTAACATTTTCTGCCAATATTTGATAGGTATGAATGTCATACGTTGGGAGCCATCAAGTGCCTTTACGGTAGCCTCACCTGAACCTTGATCCCATGTTGATTCCAACACATATAACAATGGCTATATGATCTCGGCATAAAAAACTTTGAAGTGAATTTTTGCTATGAAATCGATACGTTTAGTTGGGTTCCTAATCACCAGCAAACTTGCTCGGAACGTAGTCCCCATAAGATCAACGACGATAAGTTTAACAAACTTTCTTTCAAGTATGATGGCCAGACGCTTGCTGGCATTACTTGGGTACTGAAAACTTCCTCCTGAAACTTAAAACTTCTTTGTTTGACTAAGAATTGCTTGACCTCACGTTAAAGTCGAAAACTTTTACGATACTTAGGCGATGTTTAGAGTCCTGTTGCTGTAACAATAAAAGCTTGCCAAATATTCTTGGCTTCCTTGAAGTAATAATTTTTATTGCTTATTAAGACTTATTAAATAAACACTGTAAATATTTTATTTTTTCTTTTTTAAGTGTTTAAACAATTGTTTATAATTTTCGTATTTTCTTGGCTTTTTTACGGTTTCGTTTATGTAGGTGCAGCCATAAGACGCAGTCCCGCCGTTGATTTATTTGAACAACATCAGGGTACCCACATACTGCAGGTACGTTGCATTCTTTTGAAGACAAAAAAAACTTTATTTTTATTTTATGCAAATATGCTTGACTTGAAGAAGGTATTTTTAATAAGAAAATTTTATTTACTTTTAAAAAAAATAAAAAAAAAATTATATTTTGCTTGGTTTATTCGTTTGTACATACATATGTATGTACTTCATGCATTTAATCGTTTGTTTGTTTGTTTTTCTTTAAATAGTCTTTGGACGGCTTTGCATTGGCCGTAGCTGCTGATGGTCGTTTCCTGTATATATCGGAAACCGTGTCAATATATTTGGGTTTATCACAAGTGGAAATGACCGGCAGTAGTATATTCGATTATATACATCCCAATGATCATGCTGAGATAGCTGAACAATTGGGTCTGAGCTTAACAATGAGCGGTACAGGCGGCAGTGGTTCGTCGTCAGGACCAGCTGGTCTGGCCTCACCACACTCGGGTGGCTCAGATGATGGCATTGGCAATCATGGCACCAATAATCCAGATGGTAAGCAATAAACTGTTGTTGCAAATATTTTGGTATTAAAAATTAATTTTTTTTTTTGTTTTAGTTTCTGGCCAAATGACAGTAACATCGAATAGTGGCTATAAGGGTTATGAACGTTCCTTTTGTATACGCATGAAATCGACTTTAACCAAACGAGGCTGTCATTTTAAATCTTCCGGTTATAGAGTAAGTCCTGTTTGTTTAAATACAAGTTTTTTTTCTTAAAGTTTTGTTATGGAATTCAAAAGAAAACAAAACAAAAAAAAAATAGTAAAGAGATAGTATATGTATGTATGTATGTATGTATGTTTAATTGTGTTAGTATTTTTGTGTAACGTGTGGTGTGTATAGCTTTTGTTTAGTTTAATTTCTTATCATTTTCCTCCCTCATTCATTTTATTTTTATGCAAAATTTATTATTATTGTTGTATTATTATTATTAAAACTAAGTTTATGCATCCTCTCCCTTTTCCCCTTCATTATCTACAGGCTAATGAGCAAACGGCTAATGGTGGTAAAAATGGTAAAACAGTGGGCACCAATTATTCGGTACGTATCAATCAAAATCAGTACAAGAACAAAAAAAAACAAAAACGAAAACAAAAGAAACGTAATCGTTTAATTCTATTAATTTTTCAAAAAAAAAAAAAGCAAAATAAATTGTTTGTTAAAATTTTATAATTATTTGGTTGAAATTTTAAAACAATTGATTACTAACCGTTTAACTTTTTTTTTTGGTTTTTAAAAACTTTTTTCAAAATTTGTTTTTTTTTACTAACAAAATTTAAAAAAAAATTCAGCAAAAAAAAAGAATTTTAAATGATTAAACAACCACCAACAACTGATTTTATTGATCAGTATCGAATTTTAAGTGTTTAAAAATTAAATCAAAACATATATTTATCACACATTCATTCTTCACAAAACCGAAACAAAAATTGTATATTCAGTCAGCCATACAGTCAGTCATAAATTTATTTCTCATTTCTTTTCTATTTAATCATAATAATTTTAAATTTAAATTTTAAGTATTTCTTAATTAATATTGTGTAAAATAAATTAAGTTTCATTACATCAAACAAATGTAAAAAGTTATACAAAATTAAGATATTTAGGGCCATTATTACAACTCCCGTTAAAGTTGGGTTTAGTTAAAGGTAACTTTAGCTAAAGTGAACTTTAAAGTCACCTTTAGCTTCTTTTCGTTATTACAACCTTCAGATAAAATAAAGTTAACTTTTTTAAAAATATGACAGTGCCGGAGCAATGTCGATAACGTTGCTCTATTCAACCAGTTTTTTTAAATGCAGGGGCAACGATGGTCTTCTTTTTTTATTGTATTTACTCATTTTGTTTATATTTGAAGTTGCCATATTGAAAATAATACATAATATGGCAAGTTGAGACATAAACTTAGCTTTAAAAGTTAGAGGTAGGATGATCCTCCCTTTAGCTTAACGCTTACTTCTACCTTATGAAAGACAATTTATCTGCCCGTTAAAATCCTCCCTTTAGTTAATAGCAAGTTGTAATAATGGCCATTAGTATACACATATGTATAGTGGTGAAAGAAATAATAGGGACATATCAAACGTTGAAGCTTGCTCGACAAGGTTTCTTACTCTACACGAATAGTATTTTTCCACTTTTTAGTGCAAGTACAAGATGCTGGTCATCTCATAATTTTTTATGCTAAGGCTTAGAAAAAGTTTATGCAGTTTAAATACGAGGAGTATAGTGATAATATTTTTGTGTAAACGCATAACATTTCAAAGGCGAAGAGGTAGTAGTGGTGCCGATCCCTAGAAGTTTAATTGATTCTTCAAAAATTCTTTATATACCCTCTTTAGACCCCAGGCACACATATGTATATGCACCTTGTTACCTACATTTTTAAGGATTACTGACATCTTGGACATTGGGTTGTTCGGAAAGTAATTTCGTTTTTTTTTTTTTTGTGAAAATGTAGAACAGTTTTCGTATAATACCAATCAAGTGGTCATAAACTGTTGAATTTGATAAAGTTAACCTCAATCCGATCTGACGTATTGTTATTCGCCGGTTCCCATCAACTAATGCCTTTATCGCCTTTTTATCAGCTTCAACCCGCCTTCCCTAACGTGATCCATCTTCGTCATCAAAATTGCCGGATGGAAATTTAGCGAACCAGTTCTGGCACTGGCGTAGTGTCAATACGCCTTCTCCATACACATCGGATATCAGTAAGATATGTCGAAAATGCTGCTTATCGCTACCCATATTTAAAAGGGCACCAACCAAAAACTACCGCGTAGAATTAACGGGAATTTTTCACACACAAGCCTTGCTATATGAGCTATCAAAGTATATAAAAATTATACGGCTTAAGTGTGAAGTTGGGTGTAAAAAATACAACTAAACCCTCTGTCGGTTAAAAATGAAATTACTTTCGGAACAACCCAATAGTAGGAGTTTTTTACCTGCTAGTTAGCTAATTAGTGTCCATAACTATCAAGAGAAATGTTTGCAAAATATACAAAAACAACTAACATATTCAGGTAACAAACCTTTTTTTAAAAATTCGGGTAGAATGGTTGAACCTGTTCTGTAGAACCTTTGATGATAGTTCTGGGATGAAATTAGTTATTAATGCAGTACTTGCTTCCAGAGATGAATTATAAGGGCACAAATTGTACCTTGGAAAAGCGGATTATCTTAGTTTCCTTGCAAATAGGACAAGAGTTTCTCTGTAAAAGTTAAAATGAATTGTATACGAAGTACAAGTGGCGCTAAGTTGACGAAAAAATAATAAATAGCCATGCCGTATACAATACCTCTGGATACGAAACAATATTAAAATACTGGCTTTTTAGTTGTATGGGATTTAACAATATCGACAACTCAGGTTTGACGACTGAGAATGACAAACTCTGTTGACATTTCTATTCAGAAAAGTTGTTGTGCAGTTATTGCGACAAATGTTTGTCACACTTATTTTACGCTTTGCGATCCAAAACCAAGTCGCCGTAGTCGAGTAGGTAGTATGTTGGCTTATTAGACGTAAAGCCAAGGTTTGAGCCCCAAACATCAAAACAAAATACTAACAGTATTCTTCGGCGACTTCCTCTCAGCAGATTTCTGGCAAAAACTCTGAGAGTAAATAAAAATTGCCATGAAAAGTTTCTCAAAAATATGTCGTTCGGAGTCGACTTTAAAATGTAGGTCCCGCCACTCATGTATAAAATTTAACACACCCAACATAAGTGGTGTGAGAAGCTAGGTCGTAATCCTGACTGCAGGGTTGTAATGACCAATTATGTATATATGTGATCCAAAACCAATCAACAAGACAAAGAAATATTCGTACTGAAGAGAATATTGATGCTGTAGCGCCAAGTCGTCGATTTCAATTTGTCGGCTTCTGTCATTCCGTCAGACTACGCAGAAAATGATCACTTTAGCTTTGTGCCTACAATAGAAATCTGACGACATCATTGCTCCTCTTGCTTTCGAAATGCCCTGCTATAGTGGGAAATCTGAAAGAAGACGCCGAAATATCTATTTATCGTTGATGTTAACTTTCTCTTTGGAAATAATCAAGGAAATGACGTTGCAATGAATGACGATTTAACGCCCCTAGGTTTTTATGGGACTAGGTATGTAAAATCATTGATTTCTGCTGACAAACCTGCTGCCTTTAAGGTCTTGGAAGCTTATATTCAAGCTATAATGGGCACCAAGAGATCAGATTTATTGGAAAGGTAGTGAAATGGTTGGTGCTCAAGGATCTTCAATTAGTCCAGAATTAGTTTATATCTTTAGATTATAGTGGGTGGAGGCTATAGAATTATTCCTTTATAACTAATGTTCTTTTTTAAATTATACCCTGTATACATATATTTAATTTTAAGAAATTATTTTCAAATAAATTTAAAAAAATCTCGATGCTATACAAAGAAATAACGAAATATTGTAAGAGAAAATATGCCCCCCAAAAATGTGTTCCTTAACTTAATTAACTTTGTATTTATCTTCTCCCCCCTCTCCTTTCGTATAATTTTAGGTAGTTTTATTATTATGTAAATTGCGGCCACAATATACCTTTTCGCATACGAGAAAATCGCAACCACCTTTATTGGGTATGGTAGCATTAGCGATTGCGTTGCCACCACCCTCAGTGCATGAAATACGTTTAGAGTGTGACATGTTTGTAACGCGAATAAATTTTGATTTTCGTATTGCCCACTGTGAGCCAAGGTAAGAAATAAATCTAAATTATACATCAAATTGGTAATGCAATTAATAAAGGAATTCTCTGTTTCTGCATTTCTTATGTTTAAAATAGAGTTTCAGATTTATTGGATTATACGCCCGAAGATTTAGTGGGCAAAAGCATGTATTCTCTGTGCCATGCCGAAGATGCCATTCGTTTAAAGAAACATCATATGGATCGTAAGTACCGAAGGTCTAAAGCTTTTCATAAATTTCCTTACTAATATTTTAAAAAATATTTTCATTTTTGAATAGTTATCGAAAAAGGCCAAGTTTTAACCGGCTATTATCGGCTTATGAATAAGAGCGGTGGCTATACCTGGATGCAGAGTTGTGCAACAGTGGTGTGCAATTCGAAAAATGCCGACGAACAAAATGTTATTTGTGTCAACTATGTGATCAGTAATCGGGAGAATGAAAACCTGATTTTGGATTGCTGTCAACTGGAGCCGAGTATAGACAGCATTAAACATGAAGATCTGACGACAAACGATAAAAATTCCGGCTCACCAGGTGGCGATGGTTCTGCAGCCGTTGGTGATATTAATCACAACGGTTTGACAGCCAATGAAACGAAGCTGACTTCGCTGAAAACCGAGCCCGATAACCAGCAGCAACAACAGCAGCGTCCCCGAGGACGAGGAGCATCAAATGCGAATAACAACAACAACAACAACAATAATAATAATAATAACAATATAGCTTTAGTTAAAGACAACAGCAATACTACCAGTATAGTTGGTGTAGAGGATGGTGCTGTAGTCAATTCATTGCCTTCGACAGTGGCTTCCACGCCTACACCAGCGCCCACTACCACAAAACGTAAACGTAAGACTAAAATAACACCCGTACAACAGCAAACGGTGGATAACGAAAGTATGGCAGATAATGCTGCGATAATAGAGCCAAATGCTAAAGTTCCTGCTGTCGATAGAGATACGCCACGTTCACGCTTGCCCTCTATTATAGAAGAACAACAACAGCAACAGCAGCAGCAGCAACAACAGCAGCAGCAGCAGCAACAACAACAGCAGCAACAGCAACAGGCATCTACTGCTGCAACGCAAATACAAAATCCTGAATCATCGGTTAAGGATTTAGAGCAAGCCATGTCGAAACATTTACCCTCACCGGGCAGTGTAAGCAATACTCCTAATAATACTACCGATTTTAGTACTGATGCTTTGCTAAAGCAACAACAACAACAGCAGCAGCAACAGCAGCAACAACAACAGCCACAAAATGAGAAAAGCAATAGTGGCAGTGCCATACAATGGGTAGGTGGTCCTCACTATCAGCAACCAGCCCCTATGCCGGCTACAACACTCTTACGCCAGCTATACGCCGCCAATCGCGAAAGTGTAATACGAGCCACGGCGAGACAAACACCCACCGGTGTATATTATGCAGATCAACAAACTGGTCCCTTGCCAACACCACCCGGCAGTGAATCGTCTTATGATAATCAATACTTACAATTACACTCCCACCCTCAGAAAACATCTACGGATGCCTTTACAAATCTAGTATCCTCCTACGGTCCTTACCATCACAGCTCCATAGACTATCACAATGCCATGACACCACCGAGTTCGGTATCACCCAGAGATTCGAATAATTCTTTAAATCCTGGCAAATCCGCTACAACTTTAACTTCCCTTAATGGTGGCTATGATTATGCTGATTCCTTAAAGGTTCAGTACCCGACTACTACTAGTACAACCGGAGTCGTAGATGTATCCTCAGCTCTGCCCCTCAAACCTCAACCATATTCGGCTGCAGCGGCTATGCATCATACGAGTACAACGGATGCTTCTAGCGGTCTAACGTACAGCAATTTAGATCAGCCACAATATCAATATCCACCTTCCAGTTTTCATTTGTATCATCCTAAGGGTGCACCAACGAGTGGATGGTATTCAACACCATCATAGGTCGACCTTAATCAAAACTCTGATATTTATGCGACTCCAACACCAGCACCAACATTTCTGGACACAAATTATCATCAAAATCAATATGCCAGCAGCAATTCTCTAGGGGTTAAAGACAGTTGGGATATAGTGGGCGCTTTGGGAAAGGTGGCGAGAATGTTTTTCAATGTTCGAAAGGGAAATTAGAGCGACAAAATTGGGCCTGATGGGCTTTATAAGTTTTTGATTCATTTATGCCCTTTAGGCGATTATTTTATAAGTACAAGAAAGTGGTGCCTACTTTCAGACCTTTTAGCGATTTTCGAGCATAGAGCTTTGAGGCTTTCTGACAAAAAAGAATAAAATACTTCCAGTTACAGACTTTAAAAGAGGGAGGAGTGTACAATTATAATATACTATATGCGAGCGAGATGTCAACGATTAGCAAATAGGAAAGTAGTAGGTAGCGTGTTCACTTATTAGACGTAACCCTGTAGTTCAAACTCCAGCTCAGACATCTCGAACAAAGCGAACAAAATATGAAAAACAGTTTCTTTGGCGACCTCCGCTCAACAATCCAGTGCCAAAAATTCTGAGAGTAAGAGAAAATTGCCATGAAAAGTTTCGCAAAAATCTGTCGTTCGGAGTCGAAATAAACAAATATCAACATGGGTGGTGTGAGTAGTAAGGTTGTAAACCTGCTTAAAAGGTTCTAATAACCAATTAAATAAGTAAGAAAGGTTCAGCAGGGGGATTTAAAACAATTTATCGTGTATACACCATCGAACTCGACCATTTGGATAAGGGACTATACTAGCGTGGAGGAAGTTTCCACGGAACAGAGCCTTCATCAAAAAGAAACTATATAATGTAAATACATCGCTTAGTTCCTCTTTAATCTTAATAATCTGAAACGATCGCCCCACATAGCAGTTTCACTTCAGGCCATGGAATGCTCTATTTTGCTTAGTAGCAAGGCTCTGATATTCCTTCATATATTCTCTGGGCTTTGGTTGTTTACCAGACGTCGGCACAAGGTGAACATGTTAAAAATGGGAGTGTATTTATGAGAGGCATGTGTCAAGTCTACATATTAACCCAATAATAGGTATATGTGAGCGGAAAATATAGAAAAATTGTCCTGTGCTAAATCCCTGGCAAGTATTCTTCCAAAAACCGAAATCATTTCTCATTGATAAAGGGTCCGCCAAATAACTTTTTTTTTGAGAATGCTTTAAAAAAAAAACTACTGAATATTTTCTCAAATTTCTTTTTTTATTTGAAAGTACAATCCTTCCGGTTAATAATGGAAAATAATTTCATTCAAATGGCTGCCTCGGCTGGCCATGCAGTAGCCTACACGATCGGTTCAATTTTTAAGCACATTATCGATTGTGTGCAGCTGTATTTCACCAATGGCTTCACGAATATTGTCCTTTAAAGCGTCAATTGTCTCTGGCACCCCACAAATAATAGTCCAACGGTGTTAAATAGCAGCTCCTAGGTGGCCAAACGACATCAGCTCTGCGGCTGATAATGCGATCTTCAAAAACAGGGCGCAAAACTTCGAGTGTAGCTTCGGCTGTGTGGCACGTAGCGCTGTCCTGTTAAAACCAAATGCTGCCAATATCCTCCTCTTCAATTTTTGTGAACAAAAATTCGTTCAACATGGCCCGATAACGATCACCATTGACTGTAATGGCCACTCCTTGCTCATTTTCGAAGAAAAATGGCCCAATTATGCCTCTGGACCAAAATCCGCACCAAACAGTGACTCGTTTTGGGTGCGTC
Organism: Sarcophaga variegata; assembly: GCA_932273835.1. NCBI lineage: Eukaryota > Metazoa > Arthropoda > Insecta > Diptera > Sarcophagidae > Sarcophaga > Sarcophaga variegata. The sequence continues at coordinate 64,586,871 of OW026362.1, forward strand.
GGCTTTTCAATGTATGCGTGCGGGTTTTTTGTGGCCCCAACTGCGACAATTTTGCTTGTTTACATACCCGCCAAGATCAAAATGACCTTCATCTAAAAAGATGATTTTTTTTGCCAAAATCGGCATCTTCTGATGTAGGCTACTGCATGGGCAGCCGAGGCAGCCATTTGAATGAAATTATTTTCCATTATTAACCGGAAGGATTGTACTTTCAAATAAAAATGAAATTTGAGAAAATATTCAGTAGTTTTTTTTTAAGGCATTTTCAAAAAAAAAGCTATTTGGCGGACCCTTTATTATTGAATCCTACTGCAATATTTCTTTGGGTCTGAAACAAAGCGACATGAATGTTCTTCTTTAGAAGCAGACAAGCAACTGAATGCATATTTACGCTCTCTTTAACGAACATTGTTGATGTTTGTATCCAAAGTGTGTAAAAAGCTGAAGATATTCTTTCCCTGGGGGACATTGGTGCCGACGTCTGTTGATTACGTTTCTTGTAATTTCATCAGCATGTCAGAACGGAGTCAACTTTATTTAGTACAAAATCATAACATTCTAAAGCCACCTAGACCTCGTTTTATCCCATTGCATAACATACGAAGTGAAATACAAATTTTTAAAACCAATCGGTTAGAAAAATACATTGTATTTCAGAAGTACTTCACAACAGAGAGAACTATTAGAGAAATAAAATTTTGTGCTATTTGATTAAAGGCCTATAAGGCCCTTAAACAAATTTAATTACACATTAATTACTGTATAAAACAAATAAACACTGTAATTAAAAAATAACAAAATTGCTGGCAAAAATTATGTCAATTACATGCATAAATTGAAACAAAAAATTTTTTTAGAATGTATAACTATATGTATGTATGTATGTGTTATAATTGACATCGAATATTATTTCAAAGAAAAAACTGTAAATAATTAAACTATTAATATTAAAAAATTAAAAAGAAAAATATTTTATACTGAATATATAATAAAATTCTATAAATAATTGTATGTTAAATTCTTTTTTAATACTTATTTCTGTAAATTTAATTATAATGAAAGAAAAAAAAACAAAAACAAAATCATGTTAAAACATTAAATGTTGTTAAATAATTTTTAAGCTTGTATATTAATTATAAAAAAAAATTAAACAAAAAAAAACTCAAATATTCCCTTAAAAAAAATCAAATCATTATTCAGAAATCTAATACTCAATATATGTAGTTTAATACAATAAAAAAATTATTTAATTTATAATAATAATTAAGAAAAACAATTTAAACGAATATATACTCCAAGTACATAATTTAATTTTTAATTCCTTATTTGCATTACTTTATCAAAAAAATCAAAAAAAAGCTTAAAAACAAACTCTATTATACATAAATAATAATTAAATATTATTAGAAAATAATATTTAAACGAATAAAAAACATCCTTAAGACTTAGATAGTGTGCCAATAATTTAATATGGAATATAATTTTTAATTATTGTAATTTTAAAAACAAATGGTTTTTCCTTTTAATTTTAAATTTCCCTTAATTACGTTATAAAATATTAAAAAAAATTGAATTTTTTTTATTTAAACAACATATCAAATGCTTCCTGTTTTTCTTCTTTAATATACAAAAAAAAATTAAAAGAATTGAAAAATAATTAAAAAATATTTTTTTAATTGTCTATGTTTTTAAGCCTAAGCCTTGTTTTTCTTTATATTTAATTTGGATTTTTTTTTTATAAGTTAAACTTTAAATTGTTTATTTTGTTAAATAGTTTAATTGATAATTTTAATACAAAAAAAAACACAAATAAATGTAAAAATTAAAAAAAAACAACAAACAAAATATTCAATAAGAATAAAAAAGAAAAATTTTTGCTAAAATATTTAAATGTTCGCTATTAAAGTAAAACAAAAAAAAAACAAAAATAATTATAATAAAAACTATTTAAATAATAAATAATAGCACTACATGGTTAATAAATAAATATACGATTACACAGAATATAAAACAAAAATTTAAACAAATCAAACAAAATTAAAATAAATCATAAACAACAAAAGATTAAGTTTTCAAGTCGGAATTGAGAAACTAAGTCAATAGCAGAGATCAACAATGAGTATTCAAAAAGATGAGTAGAATCGAATCATACTCATAATTTCTGATACTTATTTTAATATCATGGAACCTCTACTCATATTCAAAGTTTGAAGTTATCATTGTACTCATACTTAACAATATGCATGATGTTGTTGTTTTCCATTCTCATTTACTCAACATTTACAAGAATCACAAAATAAGTACCAACACTACAATACTTACTAGACGGTTGTGTGTTTGCTTTTCTTACAGTCTTTGTCTTTGTCTTCTTCTTCTTCTTTTTTTTTTTTTTTTTTTTTTTTTTTTTTTGTAAATGCAACAACAAGTAAGTCTGTAAACTTTGATGTATGATTTTTATGAGTATTATGAGTACTTTTCTAAATTTAATGAATCTGAATGAGTAGGCGTATGAATCAAACATAGGCTGCCTTCCAAAATGTTATTTGCTTTGTGTTTGAACAAAGTATCGTGTTTCATAATGCCGCTGTACAAAATATATGTATACAATGTATACTATTTCAAAACGTCGTCAATGTGTATTTTTAACGCAGTCAAAAAGCAATCAGGCATCGGATTTATAGTTGATGCATTGTTTTGTTACTTTGTATATCTACATAGTTTATATACAGTAGTAGAACTGCATACAAACTTTGTATTGATACATTTTGGAAGGTACCCATATTTCGAATGTTATGAGTTTGATGTCAACGTTGTACTCATACTCATTGGAACCTGTACATATAATTCAATTTTGTAGTGAGTAGGAATTGAATTTCAATACTATTTTGCCTGATCCATACTCAAAATGTCATGAGTACTTTTAAGTTGCGGCATTAAAGTCAAAAACTATTAGAGATTATAGACAGGAATTGAAGTCAGGGTCTTTAATTGCATTTCAACGATTCAAGTAGGCAAACTCTATCACTTTATATACTAAAGAGAGGTAGAAGATAAATATAAGACAGAATCTCTACGTATTTACTCTCCATCAAAATTGAGGATATTTGTCAATCTTACAACTTTAGAAGTTAACCAGGGTAAGAGTGAGATCGTCAACAATCTGGTCATGTTCAAGCCAAAAGCAAAGAGTGGAACAACAAAGCACCATATCGATTAAAATAAAGAGATGCAAGCGGAATTTGTTACATTATCAGAAGTCAATTGAATGATATTAGCAGAATTGATATACAGTAGTGGCCATATAATTAGAAACGATGTATCTGGAACAGAGTTCTCTGGAGTGACGAATCTAAGTATAATTTGTCCCAATCTGATGGAAAAACGTATGTAAGACGTCCTCCAAACAAACTCTTTGATCCCAGGTGCACAGTGAAAACTGTAAAACAAATTAACAAACATACATGTTGCTAAGTCGTTTCTAATTATAAGGTCACCACTGTATGTAGGTGGGAAAAGAAAACAAATCGGTATTCATACTGTAATTTACAATACTGGCCCAGATCTCTACAGGAACAGCATTCCACAAGCGGATAGAGCATTGAAAAAAGAAAAGAATTCAAGACCAGAACATTGTAGCATGGCTATAGGAAAAATGCAAAAATTGGCATTAGTCTCCAGACTTAGATCTGACGGACTTTTGATTGTGTTCAAAAACGGAAAAAAACGGCTCGACGGAATGAGTTCAAATCATCACACAACTAGAGATATATTCTGAGAAATTCCACAAATCTATTTTCTTTTTTTTTCAAACGTCCCCAGCCACACACTAACCCACCCTCACCCGCCCGCGGAGGGCTCGTCCCCATTACGTAGGGACACATACACACTACAGTCCGGACTGTAGCGGGTAAGGGAAAAGTAATGGCAACGATAACATAAATCAGCTACAGAACTTAATCACAAGCTGAATAAAGTAACAATAAACAGGAACTACCTATGACAAGAACGATAATACATTTTTATATAATAATTAACAAATTAATGCCAGCATATAAGCTACGTTTTATATTACAAATACTACAATTAAAATCAATAAAATCATAATATAAGTTAAAATCATTACATAATCTACGAAAAGGAAAATTACATCCATAGTTCGTTATATAAAAATCTAAAGAAAGAGGATGATAATGCCGTGAAAATCTTGCTGGAATACTTAAATTCAGGTTACAAAGCAAAAACTCGGAATCGATATCACCTTTAACCAGATTAAAAACAAAACAAACCCCAGCCAAAACAAACAACAGCCCTTCTACGTCCTAAAGTTGGAAGTTGTATCAAACCTAATCTATATGACGGAAACCCATTGGCACAATCCCATCCTAAGCAAGTAAACAGAATGATAAAAACTGTTTCTGCACAGACTCTATTGAATCACTTACAGAAAACTGTCGAGACTAAAGGAAAAAACATAAAACAAGGGTACGGTATTGATAAACTTGTAGTTCAGACCGTAAAGGTTAAAGACCTTAAATCATCAGAAAGCGTTGAAAATGTACTTATAACTTGTATTTCAAGTCGCACAATAAGAAAACGATTTTAGCAAGCTAGACTTAGCCCCAAAAAATACATATTCTCAGCATAATCTATAGAATTTTTCTTCCTTTCGTCGTGTAGATTTGAACAGATTTGAATTACAATGCATACTTCGTTTTATTTATAAAATGGTAAATAACAATTGTGAGAAGCTAGGCCGTAATGCTGACTGAAGGGTTGTAATGGCCAATTTAAACAATTTAAAAAAAATTAACATTTTCGTGCGCTTCTATTATTTCCTCCAATTCAAAAATTAATTACAAGGTGATCTGAATATTTTCTCTACACAACTTACATATACAGTCACACAGATAATTATACGTATAAAATCATTTTTAAAAATGATAATATATGGACAAGTCGACTGATTTTTGCGCCAAATTTTTTTTTCCGTCACAGCCGAACAAATTATATTTGTTCTCATCACTAAATATTACATTCGCCCATATATTATTGGGCAAATTCCAATCGTGGCTTTTTTTCTCGGCACTCGGCTTCGGAAACCGTTCTTTCTCAAAACACTTCGAACTGTTTCGGAATGCACATTAACACTGTGATCACTTTCCGCAGTATTTCGTATTTCTACGGCTGTAGTCCTAGGATTTTTATCCACAATACTTTTTATATACCGGTCTACCCTTGGAGAAATTTTATACGAAATATACGTCGTACGTATAATTTTCTGTGGTGCCATATTGGTTTTAAGCAAACTGCAGTCACAAATTCATAGATTTTGGGAATCTTTTTTCTTTGCTTAAGTAAATGTGTCGTTACAGACGCTAATGTAAAGAAATTTTAGATTGGAAGTTCATTACTTTAAAAAAAAAAAATTATTTTTAGGGGGGGTACGTACAATTATCTGTGTGACTGTATATAAAAGTAGACTTACATAAAACCGATGATATTTTCGAAAATAGAAATTGTTTTCCATTGAATGATTTAATTCATATCCTTATATTCGATTAAAATGACCTCCAATCGACGAAAAATTGCTTCACTTCTTTAAAAGATGCAATAAAGATAAATGTAAATGTATTTGATACATAAGTTTTGCCCTCTTAAATTTTCTATAACTGACCATATTACATATTACAATAACATCAAATAAATTAGTTAAGTTCCGCTGTGCTAACAAAAAAGAAAAATTACAACCCGCTTTAAGGGGATGTTGTTGATAAAGATTTTCTTTTCCATCGGCAATAAGCATTGTGTCCACATTGTTTTTTTATTTAAGCAACATGTGCAATAAATTTATTTTTTATTTAAATATAATCCTTCATAACTTATTATTATTAATGATGTTCAAAAAGGGACAAACACTATTAGAAAAGGCTACATACACACACACATACATATCATAGAATAAAGTATGTAATACAATATGTATTTAATAAATGACCGCTGTGACATACGCTGTGACTTAAGATGATGACTTCTTCAAAAGACATGCCATATGAAGGCACATCAAATGTGACATTCGATTAGTAAATATATGAAGAAGACATTACCATAAAATACACATAAAAATGTAATTTGCCACATTTGTTCTGACCAGAGGTATTTTCATATCTCATTTGGTAAATATTTTAAAAGATACACAGTACTCTTGAAGTAAAACAAATGCTGAGTCATATTGTCTATTGTCCATCAAATATTTTTTAATGGATTAAGTTCTCATAATGATATAATTTTTCATAAATTTCGCACTTTGATTTAATATTATATTAAACTAGCTGTATACCGCGCGTGTTGCTGTGCCATCAACTAAAATAAATTTGAAGGAAAGAAGACATTACACAAATGTCCAATTAATTTTGAATCATTTTATTGATTTTGTTTCCTGTTGTCCTGATGATACAGATGAACGGGCCTGAGTAATACGCATTCGATCAGTTTCTAATCTCACTTCTCCTTGTTCAAGTGGTTCAAACGAACGGGTCTCAGCAGCATATACTCGAAGATTTTCCAGTCTCAAACCTCGTCTGATTCTGGGGCTCGTAACGCTCTTTTCTTCCGTGTTTGAGGTGTAGGTTGACCAATTGCTTGTCATTCATTTTGAATAATTTTCAGTGACGCCATCCATCGGAAATTAATCGCACCAACCTCCGTCGACTTATGCGCAACAACTTTATTAAAGAATGCACAGTTTGCGATTTAATTCATTTTGAGTAATTTTCAGTGGCGCCACCTGTCGGATATTGGTCACACTAACTTAGACGCCTTCGTCGGCTCATGCGCAACAACTTTTCTAAAGATCATAACATGATCAAATGCACAGTTTACGATTTAATTCATTTTAAGTAATTTTCAGTGGCGCCACCTGTCGGAAATTGCTCACACTAACTTAGAAACCTTCGTCGGCTCATGCGAAACAACTTTTCTAAAGATCATAACATGATCAAATGCACAGTTTACGATTTAATTCATTTTAAGTAATTTTCAGTGGCGCCACCTGTCGGAAATTAGTCATACCAACTTAGAAAACTTCGTCGGCTCATGCGCATCAACTTTGCTAAAGATCATAACATGATCAAATGCATAGTTTACGATTCTATAAGGTACATACAAACAAACATTCATTAAATGCTTATTGAGTAAGTGGGCGTGGCACCTCGCCAACTTGAAATTTTAAAATAAAAAGTAGCCTATAGTTCCTTCCAGACATACAGGAAGATACTGTGAAAATTTCAAGAAAATCGGTCCAGCCGTTTAGCCATCTATAGACTTCAAACAAACTCACAAACAAATAAACACACATTCATTTTTATATATAAGAAGAAGAAGATAAAATTAATATTTATAAAATGTATTGACCAGTAACTCACTATTTTCCTTATATCTCACCTATAAGATCTAAGTGCAACTCAATTATATTCTCTTAAGATGGATACGATTTTGTACTAGAAAAAAACTCCTTTGACAGTTTGGTAATATCTGGACTCAGCAGGTTGATAATGGAAGTCCGCAAAGGGAAAACATTTCGTGTTTTTCCTACACAAAAAAAAAACACAAACTCAAGCCAGCCATTTATAAATGTAGAGAATACTTATGGTCCTAAAAAGGCTAGACTCTGTCATTTTGTTTGATTTAATTACAATTCAAAAATTGACGGTTTAAACCATACTTTTTCTCTGTGCTAAGTGGTGCTTAAATCCCAAAGAAATGTATTTTTTTATGTCTAGATCAAGTTCGAATAAGACAAACACACATATTCATGTCTTAAGATTTAAATTGGTAAGAAAAACCTGGAAAATATTTTGTAAACCTCTTGTTAAATTCACCTACTCATTTATGTGGCTAGGGACGGAAAGGGTTAAAAGTTTCTAAAGTTTACTGTTTTTTTTTTCAAAATAAAATTTTTTGTATACAGGCAAAGTAAATGGAAGCTTATGTTGATACCCTCTAGAAGTCGTTTAAAAAGAAACATTTTTGTTTACAGACAAGGCCAATGGGTCCAAGTCCAAAATTAACAATATAGTGTCTACTTAGCTATTAAATCACCCGGGGCCCAGGGTAGACACACATTGACTCATCAATTAGTTCATAAGATCTGGGGGTTACTCGCAATTGCAATGCGAAAGTAAGTTCGATGCGTAAGTTAAATGAGTTAAGAGTACAATTTGTTACTTCGCATCGCTCACGCAAAAACTTTCGCAAAATTAGTTGAAAATGATGCCAGATTTGCGCAATTATTCGATTACGTACCGTTTTCTTTTCGCATCGCAATAGAGAGTAACCACCCAGACATTCCCTCACCAACTAACATGTTGTTTCCTTAAAGTTCTTCACATGCATACATTTTAAAACCTTAACATAGTGCACAGCCATAGAAATGCCAGATATTTCGATCTAAATAGCACTATTTCCTTCTCCAGCCTAAGGAATATATTCATGAAGCCCTCAATCCAATCCATTTCATTCTGGTATACATCTAGTTACGGGAGATCATAATAGATTCCGAAGGTGGTTCTGTTATCGAAAAAGTTAAGGAAAAGAGAAGCAATAATCAACAGCTGAAGTCCCTGTAATCTAGTAGGTAATGTGTTGTTTTATTAGACGTGAGGCCTCGGTTCTACACCCTGGACAGACATCTCGAACAAAACGAAATACGAAAAAATATTTCTTCGGCTACATCCTCTCAGCAGATTTTTGGCAAAAACTCAGAGTAAGAAAAATTTGCCACGAAAAGTTTCTTAAAAATCTGTCGTTAGAGCAGACTTTAAACTGTAAATCCCGCCATTCATGTATAAAATTAACACACACGGCATAAGTGGTGCAGAAGATAGAACGTAATCCTAACTGAAGGATTGTAACGACCAATTGTATGTATACGTGTGTATAATCAACATTCCCAAGAACAGACTTATGGCACTTCCGATCTGCCAATCCATATCTTATTAATGCTTAGCCTCCTTATGTTAGCAAATTTTGTGCACACTAAGTCAATAAAAAATCAACTAAGTGTCACAGGTATAGGCATAAGAGCGCCTAGAAAGTACAAAATATGAATAGTTCTCCAGGCTTCTGTTTTTACAGCCTTTTCAAAAATATCACCGCCCACTTAAAGAGCCAAAAAGCGTACTTAAGACTGCAACTTTGAATTTACCAGACATACAGTCGTTATATTCTTAAAAAAGAATCCGCAAAATTTCGAACATATCAAAGCGCTCTGGTGGCAAAGTATTTCATTTTATAATGTTTTGTAATAAAATTAAATTATTTTTTATAATTTCAAAATTAGAAAACTGCCAAACTTAAAACATAAATTAAAAACAAAAAAACTTTATTCTTTTTATTGAAACTATTTTAGGATGAATTTCTTTCTTTAAAGATTTATGGTTTAATAGTAGAGCAAATAAAGCAAAAATTTATTGACAATTTGCTTGTAGCTCTTGTAAAGATTCCTGTAGTTTAGAATATTTCTGTTGTAATTCCTTTTCACGTTCCATTTGACGGCGTACATCCTCTTGCAAAGACTGCAAAGCGTTTGAAAAAAAAGTGGTTAAGAAATTATTTTAATAACGCGTTAAAAAAAAAAATTAAAAAAAAATACCTCTAAACGTCTGGGAATAGCAACAGATTCCTGTTCGGCCAAGAACTTAAATGTCGACAAAGCCAATGTATTCTGTTCAATTTGTTCATAGGTATCCTGTAGCTGTTTAATTAAAGCCTGTGCTCGCGCTTGATAACCTCCAGTTAGTATTTTTAATTTCTTTTCAATTTTACCACATCTTTTGGCCTCTTTGGCCATATGGCGTCTGTTCAGTTCCAAGCGTCTTTCTGCAGATTCCAAACGATCCTTTTTGCTGGCCAAATTAGCTCTGGTATAACGATTCTGTGAAGGTAAATACAATACTTGGCCGAGACATTCCTCCCAGACCTGTGAATACACATCCAAGGGTAAATCTCCATGTCCCATTCCTTCCTTAACGACATCCATTTCCTCTGCCAACATATCCTTAGCCTTTTCCAATTCGTCTTTGGAGACATCTTCGTAAGGATTTGATTTGAAGTAGCTCTGCAATTGATCCATTTTGGCTTGTGACTGCCCAGGCACAGGATCCTTTGTAGAGTCGAAGAGTAACATGGTAATCATTTCATGTTTTATAAGTTCTTCGGCTTTTTGAAGCTCCGAAAGATTTTGCTTATCGGAAGGCGGTCTCAGGATTTTTGTATTGACTTCTGTAGGCCGTGGCAATACACGTTGTATAACTTGTGAACGTTTTTCCATTTCCCTTTTACGTTTTGCTTCTTGGTCTGCAATTATACGAGCATCTACATCCGCTTGATCTTGAACGACTGATGTGGTATCCGATGCATCCACGGGCTCATCATCATTTCCTTGATCGGGCACAACAATTTCATAGTCATTCCTTGGTGTTGGCAATGTGGCCAAGCCTTCTTTTAATGAGTTTTTCAATTGTTTCTGATAGTTTTTATATAACGCTGGGGTTTCGCCAACATTTATATTCTCCTCCGGATTAATGCTCAGCTTATCACGTACTAAAGCTATCGTTTGTGAACCTTCAGCGCGTGGTGTTTTACCTACAGGTACTAAGGCCGATGACATGGGAGTGTCAAAACCTCCCGGTGTATTCGATTCATTACCGCGTTGAGTTCTGTTTTTTTTTAATTTGATATTTAAGAAAGGTTTGTAAAAGAAAAAGGTTTCTTCGTAAATAATAATTTGTATATATTACGGAATTTGTAAAATCAATGAGTGAATATGGATGGATCTTAGGTACAAAAGTATGAAACGCAACCAAATAGAAATAAAGCGAATGTATGAAAATAAGAAAAAAAAACTTTTCAATTTCCCAAAAAAAAAAAATCAAAACAAAACTCAAAAAAATAAAAAGGATATGTTTTGCCAATCATAAATCGAAATGAGTACAAGATATGCAATGATGAATTGAATAAATAATTGGAATCAAACTTACCTAAATGGTGTTGCAATAACAGTATTGGGTGTAGCAATTGTTGATCCCTTAGGTACGGTACTTGAGAAATCAGAGTTATGTAGAGGAGTATTTAAGCCACCTTTTAAAGGTGTCTCCACATGTGTAAGAGCCATAATGTTTTGTGCTTCTTGCATAATACGATCAGTATAGGGAGCTGGCGTGCGAGGTGTTGCTGTCACTTGAGGTGTTATGGAATAGTCTGCCAACAAGGCATCTGTAGTTTCAATACCACTCTCAATTGCCACCTCTTTGGCAACCTCACTGGCACGACCCAATTTAACAACTTGCTGTAGTTCTTGATCGGAAATTTGTGGTGTTGGCAAAACAAGTTTAGAACGCTTGCGTTCAGGTTCTAAATTCTGTAGCATAGCCATGGGCATATCATTCTCTTTGCGTTGTTTTAATTTTTGTTTGTCTTTCTTGCGTTCACGTTCTTCTTTTTCCGAACGCAATTCACCATCCAAATCTTGTTGGCGCATTTTATTGAAATCAGGATTATTACGATCAATATGTTCCTCTGAAGTGTCATAGAAACCCAAAGCGGGACGTTTTTCAAAAGGTATTTCTGCATTGTAGTCTATGCCTTTAACACGTTTGGGTTTGCCACTACCAATACCAGCTGCTCTCAATTCACGACGCTTCTGCAAAGCGGCTAAACGACGAGCTTCTTCTAACTGTTTTTCACGAGCCTTACGTTTGGCTTTTTTGCCTTGTGTGTTAGCCAAACGGGCTCGAGCTTCGGAAAGCATTTCCAATTCTGAAATATTAAAAAAAAATTAGTTACAGTTTATTTATAATACGGAAGTAAAATACCATCTTCATCCATATCCTTGGGATCAGGACGAGCTGGTTTGGTTTCTGGGTTAGGATCAATTTCACCAGGCTTTAATTTGCGTGGATCGTCTGCTGCATCCTCTCCATCTTCTTTACGTTGGGCTTGGTCGCTAAAATTGAAAAAGGCGTCATTCTACTGCATATGATCTCAATGTAAAATTATTAATGGCGTTTCCATTTTTTTTCCTTCAAAGTTACAGAGACGCCATTTTGCTAGAAATATGTAAGCCATCTTTTATTATTCTTTACTTACAGCAGATACTCATAACGTTCCAAACACTGCGCCGCGGTACGTCCAATAATTGGTGCTATGGTACGCCATTGCGTTGGCATCAATTTGGCCAAGTGAAGCAATTTCTCGTCTTCTTCACGAGACCATTCAGTCTTTTTTATACTCGGATCCAACCACTCATACCATCTGGCTTTGCACTGTTTGGCACTTTTCCTATGCAGTAGAGAAGCTATACGGGACCATTGATTTTTGCCGTATTTCATAACAGCCGCCTTAAGGATTTCATCCTGAAAATGATGGCAAGAAAAAAAAAACAACGCAAAACATGAGGAAATTTTCTCCGTGCTAACAAACATTCATAAAAACTTACCTCGGTGTTACGCCACACACCGCCTTTTATCATAATACGCGGCATTTTGTTTAGTTTTTATTACTTTTCTCTAATTTAATACAGAAATATTCTTGTTTTAATAATTTTTTAAACAATAAATAAAATTTTTAGTTGTAAACGATTACTAGAAAAGAAAAACAGCACCGGTTCACAATAATTTTAATAATGGAGTTGCCAGATGGTGGAAACAGCGCTAAAATGGTGCTACCAATGAAGCTGTTTATTTCATTATAACGGATTTTTTATAACAGCATACAACAATTCACACTCGAATAGATAAAACGAATTAAAAAGTATTGAGACCTAGAATCTCTAAGCTTTTATGACTCAGATTGGTCTGTTCTAGAAAGAAATAGATACGCTTGGAAAATTGTTTTAACTAGGTATTGCACCTTGTGCCAATAAGTCGGACAGAAGCACGCTTTCTTTCAACAGGATTTGTTGTAACGTGGGCATTCAGAGACTGGTGGGCATGCTCTGTATGAAGAATTGCTTACTTAGGATTTCCTGAAAAGGATTTCTGATAATGAGATATTCATTTCTATTATTAGGTGGCTAAAAATTAATCCTGTTTCCTCTCTCTCTTCATTTCGTTTAGTTTTTTTTTTTTTAATAAAAAATATTATATTTGGTTCGACCCCGCTTTTAGAGTCCAAGTAGAGCTGTCTTAATTACCTTTTGACCCTAGTATTGTAATCCTTTACGGTATGTTGCTTCATCTGACCGAATAATATTAAACACCATACAACTCAATTGTAATTTACCAAATGCTTGGCAACTCTGCTATGTTTGATAACAGAAGTCAGCTGTTGTATAACAGTTTCTGTAGTGTACAACAGCATCAAGTTGAAACTCTTGGAATATTTTGTTTTGTTTTGTTTACCTATAATTAATTTAATTATTTATTTAATCATATTAAATTTAATAGCATTAACTTATGGAATATAGCTAAAATATGATAAGAATTTCAAAAAACATAAAATGAATGAGCCAGCATTTGCCAATTATGATAATTATTATTGTGCTACAAGTCATCAGGTTTGTGACTAAAAATACATTTTTCTCTGGCATTGTTTACACAAGTGCAAAGAAAGAAACTAATTTAATCTAAATATTTATTTTGACAAGGTGACGGAAGTTATGCCTTTAACACAGAGTACGAGTATTGAGTACGAAGACATGCCAGCAACAACTCTTCATTACATAAATGGCGGATCATGTGATATAGCACCCATAAGTCAAGTGGCTCCCGTGGACCAGAGACATCAGCAACAGAATTTGTATACGTTTACATCACATATACGGGAGGAACAAGACAAATTGGACAGTACAAGTGCCAGCAAGAGAGTAACAAATGCTAACGGAAATGGGCAACAGGTAACTGGAACGACTTCGTTCGGTAGTATACCTTTTGTCCAGATACATACGACAGATGTGCAACCTCAGCGCACCAGTTATGGCAATGTATTTCGCAGGAATATAAGTAGACAGGAAGAGATAAAATCAGAGCCTATAAAGTCGGAAAACAATGAGGCAGCCAAAGAGCGTTTAACTACACCCACGCCGCCTAGGGCAAATTCACAGACAACACAAAATGTTGATAATTTTGAATCAATGGAGGAAATGGTGTCCTCTAATGACAAGGAAACAAACAATAATATTACGACAAATTTAGAAGAAAAATCCTTGCGTATCTTACAAATTTATAAATGTCCTGAATGTGCCTTTATAAGTTTAAAACAGACAGAACGCGATAACCATATTGTACAACAACATGGTGAAAATAATGCTAATAAAGCTAAGGAAAGAATCCAGCTTAATTGTCCAGGTAAAGTTTTTCTTTAATTAAATATATTTTATTTAAATTATCTTTTTCAAACGTAAGGTTGCAGTAATGTATTCTTTATGGAAGAATCTTTGAAAGTACACTTAAAATTGGATCACTTAATGAGCGTTGATGATGTAAACAAATTAATTTTGTCTTTTGTAAGTTCTTACCATGAGGAATATGATAATCAAACGAAAGCAAATGTTGACACGGACGGTAGTATGCCCATACATAGCCATGAAGAAACACCGAAAGAACCTTTACGTAAAAGTAGAATTTATTTGAAAAATGTTGAATGCCTGAGAGAACCCAATCGCCAGCCTATGGAACAAACTGAAAACCAATTAGAAGAAAATAATACACATCATAACATTGAGCCAAAAAAATCAAATGCTTCTAAACAGAAAATTTCTATTAAAAGTGTTGATGTGTTAAGGGAACCGGCTTTGTTAAGAAGAGACTATGAAATGCAAAATTCAAACTTTTTAAATTTCAATACGGATTTACTTAATAGCAGCATGGATTTATTGAATACGCCTATAAATTTGAATAGTAATAGCACCTCTTTTGATTACAGTCCGCATATAGACAGTGTTTTGAATAATAATAACAATTTAAATAATAACAACGAGTCTAGTTTAACAAATGCCAACAGTGCCCCTTGCCCAGAATCGAATGATAAGGCTAGAAAACCAAAAATATATGTTAAAAGTGTAGAAAGTTTCAATAATTTAATGCCTCTGGATACACTGCACAGTAACAATAATAATGGATTTCCAAATGATCACAATAATTTGTGTAATAACAATCAAGTTTACGATACAAATGTAGTGCACATGCAATACCTGTTTGATTCGAATACAACGGCAAATAATTTAAATAGCAATGCTAATTTTATAAACAATCATAATGATATGGATACGTTTCAACTCATTAACACCTCCACCACGAATCAAAATAATAACTACATACTGGATAATACACTGTTCTTAAGCAATAATGATGAACTTAATGTAAACGGTGAGCAAATGGAGAATGTGAATTTTATGCCAGAAAGCACAATACCAACGCCACCTTTAACGGCCGATGTAAATCTTGGCATTGTAAGTAGAAATTCCTCGTATTTCAAACTTCTTTTCACAATTTCCAATTTTGTTTTTCTTTTAAGCATAAACCATTAACGTCCTCCAATCAGGAGCAACGTGGAACATTGCATTTACGTACTGTGGATGAATTAAATTTAATGAATAAAACCGAAGTACAACATTTAATAGCGCCCAATTTGGATAACAATCATGGTAACATTGAAATAGTGGATAAAATAAATTCTTCCAGCCTTAATGACATCAATCTAATCGGTGATGAGTTGTATGAAGATGAGAATTTTAAATTTCATGATCTGGACACTCAAATGGTCAATGATTGGCCTGAAACCTATGATGATTTAGCTGAGGATATTAATTGCATAATTGCGGATGCTTCCAATGAGAACAGTACCGAAAATATCAATTACAATACTGGAGAGAATAATCATAAATTGGTCAGCAATAATAATTTTGACATTGATACGCCTCAAGTATCTTTAATAACTATCAGAGATATTGAAGAGCTAACGGGCACCATAAATCACACCATTGTCCATACTACAGCTGATCAACCAGCAGATTTAATTAATGAACAAATACAAGACAGCCACAATGAATTGACATCGCGTGTTAATATTGTAAGCCAGGAAACACTAATGCCTTTAGAAATCGTTAATGATAGTGATAACAATAGCAGTAGCAATCTTAAACGCGAGTTGGCTAATGCTACACCAGAAACAAATGATACCACAACGTCTACAGCTACAGAAGTTATGGAACAAAATTTCCAACAGGATTGTAATACGAAAAATACTGCAGTAGCTGAAGTGCCACCTTTAGTGCCAGTTACACATAACGGAAATGAAACAACGGATATGAATTTAAACAACAGCAAAGAAGATAATTTATCCAATACAGATACACCAGTACCACCACTTGTACCTGTTTCCCCATTGGTTAAACTAAATACCACTCCCTACCAACCTCCTGCAACCAAACCCAATTCACCTGTAGAAAAAGGCCGTATATATGTGGCTAATAATCTAATGGAGCCATCTAAACGCCCAATAGCAGTCTCTGCTACCAGTGGCACCTCGGTAAGAGGCCGACCATTTGGTTCTAATCGTACACGCATTACGAAATTAAAACAAACCATTGGCAGCTCTGCCGAAGATCTATTCGCCAAGTGTGCCATAAAAGGTTGTGCATTTCGTTTTAAGAAAACCGAAACCGTGGAATATCATCGCAAGTGCCATGACATGAGCTCGGACAGTCCACAGGCCATGTTATGTCCCGAATGTAAATCCAAAGAATTTAATAATTGGAATACTCTTCACACGCATCTGTGGCGTGCTCACAAAATCGATATGGAATTGTACAAATGTGAACTGTGTGAGTTTAAAACTCCCATATTCTCACGACTGGTCAATACACATGCAAAGATACATTTTGACGATCGTAATTATAAGTGTGAACAGTGTGATAAAGCTTTTAAAAATTCCAAACAATTGAAAAATCATCGTCGTTGGCATCGTGTACAAGCCACTACTGTTGTTACTTCACCGCCTAATGCAATTGCAGCTAAAGCAACCACCACTGAAATACATCGTTGTCTGGATTGTGGTTCCACATTTTCACAACAGAAAACTTTACGAGAGCATTGCTGTAAAAAGGGCGAAACCTCTTTGAAATGTACCATTTGCGAGAAATTGATGAGTTCGAAATCATCGTTAAAATTACATTTACTAACACACAGTGATGGTGAAAAACGCTACAAGTGCCAGAGTTGTGATTATGCCACCAACGATCATAATGCCTTTAGAAGACATCGCATGGGCCATGAAAATCGCAAGATGTATGAGTGCCATTTTTGTCCCTATAAATCAGTGCAAAGTGTAGCCTATCAGGTTTGTAATTATTCTATCTTTGTACAGGAAAGGTTTTAATTTCTCTTTTATTTCAGAAACACATTTTACAAAAACATCCCGACAAAGCCGATTCTGTTATACACAAATGTACCTCATGTTCGTATTCCACCATCAATCGTTCTTTGTTAATCGTTCATCAAGCAAAACATGATACAATCGCCTCTAGTGAAACAACGAACACCAAACTCGCTGAAAGTAACAACATAATTATTGAAAGTCCCAAAAAATCTGTAACTTCGAATGCTACAGAACTACAGAAGAGTAAAATAAAAGTGAAAAGTAACTTATTCACTACCAATATTGAAAATGATGTGAACATGAATAAAAATATTGACAATACAGTGCAATTATATACTGTCGATAGTGGCAGTATTACTTAATAAATACGTGTACGTGTGTGTTTTTACATGAATTAAATTCAATATCTTTATGTGATAGTGAAGACTCGCTGGGAACAAAGATCAGGCTGTTAAGTATAAGGCTCTCAATCGATAGAACTAACACGCTACTGAGACTTGACAAGCCCAACGTGAAGCTGGCAACTGGGTCAAAGCCAGGAATCTAGAACAGATCTCAGCCGGATTTCTACAGGGTATGTGAAGTTGAAAAGGTGTTGATGACGATACAGCATATCCGGCACTTTGTAGAAAAAGGTTGATTACCTTGGGCACCAGTTACTTAGTACGTTTAACTTCACTGTCGGTAGACAGATTAATGGACTTTAGTTGGCTAAGTGATGTGCTCATTCTTTTACTGCCTTTATTCTGTTCCTTTTACTTCGTTCCTGTAAATTTTCTGGGGAGAATACACTCGGTTCCATGGCCTTAAAGTATTTTTGTATTTCTCACAACAGCTTTAGACATCCTAAAAGTTACCTAACCAGCACAGATTCATGTGGGAGCACATACATATACCGTCAATATAAGCAATCTTAGCCGTTCATCATGACTGTAGAGTTGAGAACTTATAGGTTTATCTGGGTTATCTTCACTATACTGATAACCTTTCCTCCTTTCCCAATCGATATGTCCAAGTCTGCCTTTGTATAGACGTCGTTTTCAACATCGTCTCAAGCTAGCTCATTACAAAAAGTCTACAGATTTTTCCCTAAGACTAGCAAATGAGGAATTTTCAAATTTGAAATAAAATAACAGTTGTTATTTACTTAAACTCATCACTGTATAAATATATTTATAATCTGGCAACGCTACATTCATCATATGGTCGGCTTAACATATTTTACTCTCCCATTCTCTCTTCTTTCTGAAATGTCAAGTGCTGGTACAAGAATTTTCAAAACATTGCAATTTTTCTAAATAAAACACGAAATAAAACAAGAAAATTATAAAATAAATTTACAAAAATAAAATGATCCTACAGCGTGTACAACTATTGCGTAATGCAACCGTTTTAAAACAATTGAACACACAAAACAAAGTAAGCGAATAAATAAATACCATTGGAGATCAGGGAGTAATGACATAACCTGCAAATGATTTAAAACTTTAATTTGTTTGTTTCTGTCTCTTTAAAGTTTACATCATCTGGCTTTGGAGCCTCTATAATTAATACCAGGGATCTACATGTAAGCACAGATAATACATGGCACAAAAGTGCAAAGAGACAACTGCCTCTCATGTCTTTAGCATTGCCTAGCATGGGTGTAAGATATGCCAGTACTGGAGAAGCGACAAAGACGATAGTGAATTTGGCAGACATACCAGCACCACCAGTAGCTCCTGAAGTAGTAGGTGAAGTGGCAACGAAAGCATTAAATGCCCTGGGTGAACCCACTTTCGCTTCTATTGGCCTGGGAGGTTGGTCACCTGTGGGTCTAGTACAGAATTGTATGGAATTTTTACATGTAACCTGTGATATACCTTGGTGGGGTGCCATAGCCATTGGTACGGTTGTAGTGCGTACCATAATATTCCCCTTGGTTATAATGGCTCAGCGTAATGCTGCTAAAATGAACAATCACATGCCACAAATGCAAATTTTACAAATGAAAATGACAGAAGCACGCCAGTCGGGTAATGCCATAGACTCCTCACGTTATGCACAGGAAATGATGATGTTTATGAAGGAGAAGGAACTAAACCCCTTAAAGAATTTAATTGTACCTTTGGCCCAAGCACCGCTGTTCATTTCGTTTTTTATGGGTTTAAGAGAAATGGCAAATACACCCGTTGAATCTATGCGAGAGGGAGGTTTGTTTTGGTTTACCGATTTGTCTATGGCCGATCCTACATATATGTTGCCGGTTATCACCAGTGCTACCCTGCTTTTAACGATTGAAATTGGTACAGATAGTGCCAGACTCGCGGCGCAAAATATGGGAATGATGAAGTATGTGTTGCGTGCATTGCCCATTGCCATTTTCCCCTTCACCATGAACTTCCCAGCTGCCATATTGACTTACTGGGCTTGCAGTAATTTCATTTCATTGGGACAAGTGAGTGAAGTTATTGTGTTTGTAAATTAGTTGAGCTAATAGTATAATTTTAGGTAGCAATTTTAAAAATTCCTGCTGTAAGAGACTACTTTAAAATCGATAAAATGATCGTACACAAGCCTGAAAATTTGCCGGTTAAAAAGAAAAAGTTTGTGGAAGGCATGAAAGATTGTAAGCGTGATAGAATAGTTTTTATTTTAAATTCTTAATATTTATTGAATAACAACTTCTTTCGTAGCTTGGCAAAATATGAAAATCACTAAGGAATTAGAGGAACGTCAGCGTTTAGATGAAATACGATTCGCTAAGGCTGGTAAAGGTCCTTTGGTAAAGACCTACAAATATGACCCCACAAAACCCAGTCCGGCTGCCAGCATACACGCCAAAAAGAGTAGTTAAGTAGAAATTTAATTGTAAATTAATACACAAAATGTTGTTTTTATTAAAATAAAACGAAAAGAAAAAAATCGACCAACAAAATCACATTCTTTTTAAGCTGCTTGTGCTTCTCTTGGGGCTATGCACTGATTTATAACTTCTGCCAAATGTTTATTTTCCAAAGCTGCCGCAACTCTCTCCTTATCGGCTAATTGTTTATTGACCGCATTTTCCGAGGCATGTGTACCTGGTGTAATTTCAACTGTTACCTTAAAACGCGGTGGCAAAGATCTCATCAATTTGACTCTTATTGACAAGCCAATAAGAGTAGCCATCGAACAGTGCGGTATTGTGGGTGTAAAATTAACAAACACTTCGTTTGTCTTGTCACTGACCTTAATAAGATCCTCTTGCACTACCCTCAGCTCCTCTAAGGTCAAAGGATGCTCAGGATCATTAATGTTGCGTATCAGATCTGTAATATTGAAATTTATATGAACTGTATAGGAATTGTTGTCATTGGAATTAATTACCAAATATTTCCCTGGTATCAAAAGGATCACTAACGTTTTCATCGGCTTCGTCTTTGGTGATAATACGTTCCTTACGTTTGCTGTAGACATTTGGATTAATATTCTCAATTTCTGAAGGCATTTTATTAGAGAATTTAATTAAATTTTCTTATTAGAAAAGATTCTTATTCTTTATCACCGTATAAGCAGTATCGAAACCATTGACGTTTGACAAACGCTCATAGCAGCAAATTACTAGCGAATTTAGAGGGAGAAAAAAAATGTTATAATGTTTTGCGAATCAAATGTGTTAGAAGCAACAGATATACAGAGTGAAAACTGGCGGATAAAGCAAAAAAATTAAATGTAAATAAACATTTATTTTGTGTTAAAAAAGGGAAAATTTAGAATATTTTTTAATTTCTTCAACGAAAAGTTTAAAGATTCTTTAATATTTAAATATTAATCGAAATGTGTGTGATTTTCGGTCACAATGAATATAGTTTCTTGTGCAAAAGATTATTAAGAAGCTAAATATTACAAGATCAAAATAAGACGTACTGCTCATAAAAAATTTTTCTTGCTGAAAGTTCCCAATATTTTTTAATTTCTTGAAAGAAAAAGTTAAAAATTGTTATTGCTAGTAGTTGTTTTTATTATTTATTAATAATTTTACACAAAAATTACATTTTTTATTAACTCTCGCCAATATAAAAAAACCCACCCCAAAACCTGAAAAAAACATAAATAAACAAAACAGACAGACAATCAAAAAGGGACAGAAATACTTTTTGGTAATATTTGCTGTCCCTTTCATAATTCGCTGGTAAACGTCAAAATTGCGTTTCGATACTGTTTATACGGTGTTCTTTATAATGCGTTTTTCTATTATGGTCTTCTTCTTTTCTATTTGTGGTATTCATCAGAAAATGGTGTCCCTATAGATTTAGTTTTACCAGATTGTTGTAAGTAATTTCATTAGTATGGGGTAAAATAGAGGAGGATATCCATGCAATTATGAAGGTCCAGACCTGGACAGAATTAATAGCAGATCTTAGTAGGGAATCTGGATGCTCGTTTGTTCGTTCAACAAACAAACATAGCATTATTAATTCGTACATTCTTTTTTCGGGTCTGATTTATGTAATAATTAAGCCACATCGTTGTTTAAGAAGAATTTATGGCGTGCGTGCGTGTGGGTGTTGTTTGTGTAGTGGGGTTTCTGATTGAATATGTCGTGGTCAGGTGAAAAGAACGGGGTTTTATTGTTTGTTTGTTGTGTTGGTTGGTTGTTGAGTGTGTATTTTTCGTCGTTTGAATGTTGATGGAGATTGGTCGAATTTAATGGACCTATGAAATTAATTACTTTTAATGTGTAGTGCGTTTCTAACGTGATGGATTTTTGGGAAGTGTGGTAAATTTGACATATATGGTAAATAAAATTGAAATTCACCAAAGTGCCGTTATTCGAAATAGGTACTGTATTCCCATAGACCAATGTGGTGAATTAACCGCTTTGTGTTTGGGATAAGTAATTTTCACCTCCATTAGCGGAGCCATTGGCTTAAAATAAATCCACCGTACATAAATAGGGATGAAAAATAGGGATGGTTGGAGTTACGTGGTGTTGCCACAGTGTCAGCAAATACTTTTTATTATGCATTTAAAACACTAACCAAAAAAATATTGTACTGCATAAAAAAATATTTTTTAATTAAATTATTAAATGCTTTTTTTATTCTTTTAAACTTATTCAAAGACAGAGGAGTTTGTGAATAAATTAATAGGGGATGGAAACTCAAATTTTTCTTTTCGACTAAAACTAAACTTAAAATTTTGTTAACTTAATAGAAAAGAAAAAAATAAATAACAAGCAAACAAATATAAAAATATTTACTGTACTACTTTAACTTCTGCATCTACATAGAAAATGCTTGCAAAAAGGCCACAATTTGGAATTGAAAGGTATTTGACATTAGGAAAAATTAATAAAAAAAAAATTATGGACTGAATAGATTTGTTTAATTATTATTTTCCCTTTTTGGCGATTTCTTCTTTTTCAAAAGTGATTACAAAGACTTTTTCTCTTGGCAGCATTGTATATTATTCACATTAATTTGCTGTGTTACCATAGTTCGCTTCGCATTGTATTTCACCACGAGCAGAGTTGCGTTTTTGAAAACAGATTTTCAACACAGTTTCATTCCATGCGTTACGTTTACCTTTAGCCGGTGGCTTATTGCAACAAAATTTCAAAAGCAGCATTCATAAAAAATTCTCGACGCGCGATAGTTGGTCGGTGTTGCGTGTGTGTGTGTTTTGTTTTTTTGCTTTGCATAAAATAAAAAGCAAATAAATAAAGTTAAAATAGTTGTTTTGAAAACAAAATATAATAAATATAAGATAAAGATATAAAAATGTAAGAATTAAATATATAAATTAAACAAAAAATAGAAATATTCTAAGCATCATTAAAAGAAAAACTTAGAAAGACGGAAAGAATAGCATCCTTTGTAACCAGTGAGTGAGTGTGTGTGTACGTTATTTTTTGTGCAATAAGAAAAAAGGAAGAATTATCGTATGTACTGGAAGTTACCAACAGAAACAACAACAACAAACAGAGCCTCACCCTCTTTACACCACCGACATTCGTCGTTTATCTTTCTTTGCTTGTGGACTTTCCTTTTTCTTAATATTTTATTCATTCCTTGTTGTTTAAAAAAAAAGTAGTTGCTGTCGTACTATATGTGTATATAAGTGTTTTTTTTTTGTTGTTTTTATATTTGATATATGTCCTGTGTGTCAGGTTTCTCTTCTCTCTTATGCTGACTGACACATCTACTTCAAGTTGATGCGGGTGCAATTTTGTTTTATTTTTTTATCTTATAATAATTCCATAACAACAACGACAACAACTTGTCAGTTTTTGTGTATTCGTTCGTGTGTGTGTGCTTTTGTCATATAAAGTGTCAAGTATTTAAAGGAAAAGAAAAAGAATTCAAATAAAAAGGCAAGAAAATTAATGTACTTTTTTGTGTGTATGTGTGCGTGTGTGTTGCTTGTTCAAGTGGACAAATATGAGTCTATTGTTTCAAGAGAAATAAAGAGGAAGAATCAAAGAGAAAAAGCAACAAAAAATTTTAAATAAAATATAAAAATAAGCTAAAAAATTAATTCTAAATAATGAAACAAGTTGCGATGTGTACGTGAAAAAATAACAACAAAAATAACAGCAGCAATTAGAACAACAGCATCCCATACATAATAACAATAGAATCAACAATAAAACATTTGTATACATGTGCCATATTTTTTTCCTATTGATATTACAAAGCCCTAATTTTTGTTGTTAAAAATTCGTCTATCATGTGATTTTTCTCTCTTTATCGCACACTGTTTTGCTTCAATTTATTCTCTATCATTTGCCAATAATAACGTTACAATTTCATATCGTCTAATTTTCAAGGTAAGTGGCAAACTTTGCTCTTCTCTTCCAACCATCAAAACACCGATATACCTATGTATTAAACACACACAACATTCTCACCCACTCCTGCTGTTATTATCGGTTTTTTATGTTAATATATGCATATATTATTCATACTTACACACATACATACTATATATACACACACTCCTTTTATTAGATTTTATTTTACTTTCTTTCTCTTATCAATTTTGTTTTCTGCTCTTTGTTGTTCTAATTAATTTATACTATTTTTTATCCTTGCTCTTTTCGTGAGAACAAGAGCAACATCAATTGTACATATAGCAACTACATACCTATGTACATACATACACTTTAGCTCATCTTTTATTATTGTTTACAATTTTCATACTTGATGTTGTTGTTTTTGTTTTACGTGTCTTATCAGTGGTATACATTTCATTGTTGTTGGCTGTTTTCGTTAGCGAATACATCTACTAGCATGGCATCCCCCAGCATTTAATACGCCTTTATGATAAATAAGTGTGTGCTTGTTTATATACATATATATTTTTTCTCGCCTTGTCATTCGTTTTGTTTTTTCAGTTCTTGTTTTTTTTTTATTTTCTTATTGGCATCTCTCATGTTAAAGTTAATGAAAGTGACGTGTCTGACTCATGTTATTCTTTTTGTTTTTGCCCTTCTGTAGGCAATTAAAAAACAAGAGAGATATTTTATTGAATTTTTAATAATTTACTGTGCATGTGAAATATAAATAGAAAGAAAAAGTATATTTTTTGTTTGTGCATAAAATATAATATCCGGTCTTTCTTATCAAGAAACAATTTAATTTTCACTCTTGTTAAAGTGTTTCATAGAACATGTTAAAGATGGTGATAAAAAACAACGTTTTAAAAAGATATTGAAATGTCATTAAGGTACCGGGTGTCAGTGATGCCAATTTTTAGTTATTAAAAATACGATACAGCATAGAAGCTGCGTTTTAAAGCTGAAATTGAAAAAATAAATATAAGTATTTTACTTTTATACATTTTATCTATTATTTACATTATACATAGGATTTTAAAGAAGTTTTTAAGAACTTTAGTTAGAACTTTGGGGACAGAAAAATTCACTCTTCTTAATTTACAAATTTAAGATCGTACCCAAATACCTTTGAGTTAGACTATGTGAGGATGAACTCCGTAGTATATTCCTTCGGCGTCTTACCCTCAGCAGTCTTCTGGCAAAAACTCTGGTAGCAAAATAAAATTGCCATGAAATGTTTCTCTAAAAATTTGTCGTTTGGAGTCGACTTTAAACTGTAGATCCTGCCACTCGTGGATAAAATTAACACACACGCAATACGTTTGGTGTGAAAAACTAGGTTGTAATCCTGACTAAAGGGTTGTAATGACTAATTCAGTAAGTAAATAAAAGGTCCAGCAGAAAACTGTCATAAAACATATCTTACTTGGATTCTATTGAGTCTCGTTGTAATACCAAATTAAGCCTGTTGCGCCATATAACAGTTATTAACATATTTATAAATGCCGCATATTAACAGGGAAGGTGTTCTGGGGTCTTCTTTTCCTCGTTGTGAGTACGCCTCTTACCAGCATCCCGTAATGACCGCTATTAGTTTTTTATTTTCGTTTAAATATGTACCTGTAATAGACCAGATTTGTCTTGTCTCTATGCAAGTGGTTTCCCATCATTCCCTTGCGAATGAGTACAGACTGTGAGAGATTAATTGCTTTGTCCTCTTAATCGGAATGCCAGTCTTGTGTAATGATTCGTTTCTATACGTCTCCCACGTTCAAGTATCAATCGTCAGAAAACGTTTTAGTATGTGTGTTAAATGATTACTTCAAGATTGGAATAGGTCTAGCATGGATGTCATCTGCTATGGTTAGGGAAATCTGAAAGCAGGTTATTGTTGAGGCCAATGACTGCAGTAAAATACATATATGGCCTTTAAGATAAGTAAGATATTTAATGGCCCAAGGGGATCTTAACGGCAATCTTCAAGTGGAAGGGCCTATTTGCATATAAAAATTAACGTTTTTTTTTAACAATGTTTGATATTCCTATATAGTGTGAACATTTATAATTGCATTGAAAGGAAAAGGTCACAGGTTCACTGGCACTTACATACCTCTCACATAAATTTGCCTGAATACCTTGATTTAAATTGTCTAAAAATTGATAGCTCTGATATATAGTATAGTGCGTGTCGTGTTTAAAGCAGAGTAGATTTAGGAAATCGCTAGAAGGAATAACT
The DNA here is from genome assembly GCA_932273835.1 of Sarcophaga variegata. Lineage (NCBI taxonomy): Eukaryota > Metazoa > Arthropoda > Insecta > Diptera > Sarcophagidae > Sarcophaga > Sarcophaga variegata. The sequence continues at coordinate 64,613,282 of OW026362.1, forward strand.
TGGGTATTCACAGTTTGTGTGAGTAAATCTACACTACACTGTTATCGCTTTCAAAAAATACTATCAGCGCTGAAACTTCTATAGTCTCCTACAACTGTTCAGGACTATTGTAAGCAAAATTGCTGGTTATTAATTTTTCTGTTTTTGACAAAATTTTTTTTATCATTATTAAGCAAAATATGACGATAACAAGTTTCTTGCACAGCTTCCTCCTTTTGTAAACACCATATTTGCTTAAGAATGGAAATTTTTTTGTATGCCCTTCTATATTCTATTCTTTTGTATTATTTTGTATTGAGATTGTTGACACATTTTATTTTTATTATTTTTTTCTTGCTCTTAAAATGTGCTTCATTTTCATTCGCTTCCTCGTTTTTTTTATTCGTTTAACAAACAAGTGAGTGAAATATTTTCAATTTTTTTTTATAACTTTATTAATAAGTCAGTCAGGTTTATTATTATTATTTTTGTTGTTGTTTTTCTTTTCTTAACAATAATATAATGCCTACTCGTGTTCTAACATAACTAGCTTTGTTCAGAATTTTTACTACGTTTTAGAAAAAAAAAAAAAAAATTCTAAACATTTTCCTTTTAGCAACTTTTTTTTTGTTTATTTTACAAAAAAAAAATCTTTTAAAAATAGATATTGGGTGGAAAAAAACATTATTTTCGTATACAAAAAATTTAATTGACCGTCCAAAAAATAATCCAACGAGCACCATATAAAATGTAATCGAAATATTTTTTCACAAATGTGTTTATTTCTCTAAGCAGGTGTTAATATCTCCTATCTTTCTCATGTTGTAAATTTTTAATAATTTTTTTTTATATATAAAACTATTCAAAACCCGTTATAGCAAAGTATAACGTTTATAGTTTGTTTAAAATAAATTTAATTAAAATTTAATTAAAGGTTACATTTTAACTACTTTGTGCGTATTTTTGTATACTCATGCAGAGCGCCACGTTGTCACTGGCTTGACAATCATTGGCTGATTGGATCCCGGGTCGCTCCGGTAACGAATTATATTCGTCTTGATTAAGTGAGTAAGAAACAACGCTGCCAGAAAATAAAATTCAATTAGCAACGTTGTTAATTCAAATAAAAAAAATCACGGTTACGGACAATTTACACGATAAGCGTTTACGTACATACGTAGTTCAAATCAGGGAGTAAATATATCAAAATTCAGTCCGTATTTTAAAAGTGTGAGTAAAGGCTTACAACCGGTTTTGTATTGCGTTTAAACGATTTGTAAAAGAAAATGAATACATTTCCGATCTAATGAAGTGTGTTTTCAAAAAAACGAAGAGAGCCGTACGACTGCCAAATTTCTCTACGAAATTTTTCTCAATATCGTACGCTCTCATTCAGTCTTGAAAAATTCAGTCCTTTAGTACTTTTCTCAGTACTTTTCCATTTCAAAAATACCGCAGTACCACCACGATGCTATCAGTTTTTTTTGTATTATTACATATTTTGTCTTACGCTTTTCAACTATTAATGCATTAGCAGCATGTTCAACGTAATGCTAAAGGTAGCGTTAGGCTTTAGCTCCGGTTAGCCAAACGTGCACGGAACGTACGTTGGTTTTTAGAATACGAAAAGCATTGAAAACGGTTGCCGAACCGTGATGTAATTGCGGTAAGCATTTTCATTGCTCTTCATATGCTGAAAACGAACGTATTCCATTACTTTTGATTTTTACGATGATGTTTTACGAAACGGGGCTTTTACGTTTTTGTTACGTTAAATGAGAAACACGTTAGTTATTCTGTTCCATTCCGAGCATGTATTAAATATAAATAAAAAAATAGTCTAGTAGGTGGTGTGCTGGCTTACTAGACGTGAGCCCACGGTTCAAACCCCATGTCAGACATCTCAAACAAAACGAAAAATTAAATAAAAAAATATTTCTTCGCGGACCTCCTTCTGGAAAAATCTCAGAGGTTAAATAAAAAATTGTCATGAAAAGTGTCTCAAAAACAATCTGTCGTTCGTTGTCGACATCAACAGTAGTTCCCGCCACTCATGTACAAAAATTAACACACACAAAATAAGTGGTGTGAGAAGTTAGGTCGTAATCTTGATTAAAGGCAGGGTGTGCCAATTATGTGTGTATGTATTTTTTACAAAAGTACCATTTGATGCAAAAGAGTACTTTTTCAGTTATAGTTCAGTACCATTTCAAAATTTCAATTTTGCAACACTGTTTCCTGCCTTACCCTCTCATTACAGATTGAGTTCACACGATACTATCTTCTCTCTTCTACACAAAAACTTAACATGTCATACGATTTGTGTGATCGTCTAAATTTCACTTAAGATCGTACACAAAGGTAGGATAGAATTTAGTCCAGCGAATATCTGCTGAGTTGCATCAAAATCGGTCCTCGTTTATAGCTGGTACACTTACTATGGTACTCTATGGTATTCGAATTGCTGCGATTTAGATCCAATGGTGGCTAAGCTAATATTCATGGTCGAAAAGATTTATTTTATATTTATTGGGCTTGGCAAGTAGATTAGATGAGGCAAGAGGTCGTTTGAGAAATCGAAAAAGTATGGAAAATAGAAAGAGAGTTTTTTTTTGTCTTCCATTCGAAGTCATTCGATAGTGGTTCTCCAGACACATCATGTGCGAATATTTTTTTTTGCGGAAAATTTCTTCTTTCCGCTTTATATTGCCAATAGGGCATTCATTAATTGGGCATTACAGCCTATTAGTCAAGATTACAACCTAGTTTCTCACAGCAGTCATATTGTGAGTGTTAATTTTATCGTTCAAACAACAGATTTAAGAAACTTTTGACGGCAATTTTGTTCTACAAAGTTTTTGCCAGAAGGCTGATGAGAGGAAGTCATCGAAGGAGAATCTTTTTCGTATTCTGTAGTGTTCAAGATGTCTGAGCCAGGGTTTGAAGACACTACTAACTTGACTATGACGAGACTTCAGATTTACAGTAAGATCCCGCTTAACGCGGGGGATACGATCCAATGAGTTCCATCGCTAAATGAAACAGCGTTAAACGAGGTAACTTAACACGGACACCTAGTAACGTTGATAACAATTAATAAATCAACTGTGACACAGGAGAGATGCGTTCATACTGTGATTGCGACTTCGGAAAATATAGTTGGAATCTTTATTCTGGACAGACTAATAAAAGAGCGTTGACCGCTTTTGCTTGGTGCATGACCGTTTCATTTGCACAGGTATACAACAAGTATCAACACAGTGTGCGATTTAGGAGAATCCCAATACTACCGCGTAATACTGAAACAGCGTTAAGTGAGGCTTTACTCTAAATTAAACAATATATGTAAACTAGCTGTATCCTGCGCTCGTTGCTGCGCCACCAACTAAAATAAATTTGAAGGAAAGACTACACAAATGTCCAATTAATTTTGAATCATTTTATTGATTTTGTTTCCCGTTGTCCTGATGTTTCAGATGAATGGGCCTGAGTAGTACGCATTCGATCAGTTTCGAATCTCACTTCTCGTTGTTCAAGTGGTTCAAGCGAACGGGTCTCAGCGGCATATACTCGAAGATTTTCCAGTCTCAATGCTCGTCTGATTCTGAGGCTCTTAATGCTCTTTTCTTCCGTGAGGTGTAGGTCGACCAATTAATTGTCATTAATTTTGAATAATTTTCAGTCACGCCATCCATCGAAAATTAATCGCATCAACCTCCATCGACTCAACAACTTTAACAACTTTGTTAAATAATACACGGTTTACGATTGAATTCATGTGGAGTAATTTTCAGTGGCGTCATCTGTCGGAAATTGGTCACACCAACTTAGAAACCTTCGTCGGCTCATGCGCAACAAATTTGCTAAAGATCATAACATGATCAAATGCACAGTTTACGATTTAATTTATTTTAAGTAATTTTCAGTGGCGCCACCTATCGGATATTGGTCATACCAACTTAGAAACCTTCCCCGGCTCATGCGCAACAACTTTGCTAAAGATCATAACATGATCAAATGCATAGTTTACGATTCTATAAGCTACATTCAAACATTCATTTGTATGTGGGTGAGTGGGCGTGGCACTTCGCCTACTTGATATTTTAAAATAAAAGTAGCCTATAGTTCCTTCCAGACATACAGGAAGGAACTGTTAAAATTTCAAGAAAATCGGTCCAGCCGTTTAGTCGTCCATAGACTTTAAACAAACCCACAAACAAATAAACACACATTCATTTTTATGTATAAGAAGATGAATATGCATGGGGTGGCGTTTTGCGTTGTGCTTAAAGTTCTGAACTGCAAACGGAAGCTTCTTAGGCTTTATTGCTGCAAAAGACAAATAAATTTTCATCAACCTTTTTCGGACAGAGCATTACTTCCAACACTGCAATACCTTTTCCCAGAAGCTGTTGTTTCTAGCTAACCACAGATGATCTCCTATAATAAATAAATCACTCGTTTAGCTGGAAAAGTTTAATGAATAAAATTTATATCACATAAGGGAAATGCTTTCTGACAGCTCTTACGCTTCTTAAAGGAACTAAAGGAATAAAAATAATAATAAATCAAACATTTTTATGAATTCACTGACTCTTACCAAGGAAATACTATTTCATTTTACCTCAATTACTTATTCACTTTGTTAAGCGTTATTTTTCTTTGTTTCAAACGTTTACTTTGTGTTCAGCGTTTATTATAAATGTTGATTCACTAATAAACACTTTTGTTTTATCTCTAGTATATGATTTATTTGAAAAACTTTTTTAAAAATAGAAAAAAGAATAGAATTCTTTTTTTTATTAATTTACAACACATACACTTACTTATTTGCATTTTAAATGTAATTATAACGGTAGCTCTCTAACAAAAATTGATGGAAATTTTTAAATAAAAAGAAACAATTTTTTTTTAATTTCAAAAATGTTTCAAAACCCTTCAAAATCTTTCAAAAAATTATTCATATTTTCAAAATTATATTGTTTTTACACACACATATGCCCTCATCTCTCATTTTATTTTACGACTTTGTAAACATTTAAAAGATTTATTGCATTTGTTGTTGTTATTGTTGCTGCTGCTGTTATGCTTACTGGCTCTGGTATTTACAGTTTTTTTTGTTTTTTTTTTGTTATTGTGGTTTTTTCAACTTTCACTGTCGCTTTCAAAATCATGCATTCGTTGTTTTTTTAGTATCTGGACTAAAGTATAGTTTAATATGCATGTTTATCTGTCTTAATGATCATAAAAATGATGTTAAAATGTTATAAAAAGAATTCGCTTAAATAATCGTATCCAAAGCAGATAGAAAGTAAACAATTTGGAAAAATTAAGTCAAGTTTTTACTTTTTTTTTGTAATGGCGTTACTGGTTTATAAGAAAATTAAAACAAAAAATTATCGATTTTTAAAATCGATCACACAATCAAATTCTATGTTAAGTTAGGCGTTACAGTATAGATACGTATTTGGCTTAATCCAAGCTTAATATTCGTTTAAGAGGTTCGTTTGTAATCATATTTTATTATTTCAAAGTGAATACTTTCCAATAACACACACACACACACACATACCGACGAATAATTTTTCCAATCCTTAATGCTTTTCTCATTTTGTTGAAGCTTCAATCAATCATTGGGAATTTCTTTTTATCGTGAGTTTTTTTAGTTTTGACAAGAGGAGAAAGTTCCTGGAAAGTCGCCGTAGTCTGGTAGGTAGTGTGTTAGCTTATTAGAAGTAAAAGCCAGGGTTCGAGCCCCAGGCCAGACATCAAGACAAAATACAAAAAGTATTTCTTCGGCGACTTCCTCTCAGCAGATTTCTAGCAAAAACCTCTGAGAGTAAATAAAATTGTCATGAAAAAGTTTCTCAAAAATCTGTCGTTCGGAGTCAACTTTAAACTGTAGGTCCCACCACTCATGTATAAAATTAACACACACAACATAAGTGGTGTGAGAAACTAGGACGTTGTACAATGGGTCAATTCTACCTCCGGGTACTGTACTTGTCTTAATAGACAAGTACACGTCCTCTAACCTAATCTAACCTAAAACAATTTTGTTAGACTGTTTTTAAATCAAAAAAACAATTTTTTTTTTTAATTTTTACCAAAAAATAAAATTTCCCATCATAATAGCACAAAAAATTTAAATGCGTAGGCGTTGAATATGTAGCATAATCTTGTGATCTATTAACCTACTAAGATGGATCGTGAACTAAATATTATCACTACTTATACTGACCATATGTATGAATGTTCGTTTTTTCCAAATACATTTGTCACCAAAACACTGCCTAAAAATTTCAAACAAATTTGTTTTTTTTTTAAACAAAATTCAATTTAAAAAAGTTTATATGCATAGATTGTTGTAGAAATATTTCGTAATTATTTAATAACAAATAAAATTTTTGTTACTACAAAACATAAAAATAAATTATATTGTTAATCAAAATGCGTACAAAAAAAGAGAAAAAAATCGTATTAAAAATCGCAAGATACGGCAGCAGTTCATTGCTTATTTTTTTTTTTAATAGTGCTGGTAGTTGCTGTTGTCGTTAGCCGTTCTTTTTGAAAGTTTATTGGCCTTCGCCGTTTTTTTTGTATATTTTTTTTCGTTTTACTTTTAGTTTTTTATTTAGTTTTTTTCGTCTTCTTTTTTGATTTCTTTCATTCATTCCAAAAAAATAAAAAGAATTATAATTTCTGTTATACATTGTTTATATTGTTGTTAATCGTTTGTTAAAATGACTATAACGTTTTTTTTCTTCTTCTTCCTCTTTTTCTTCTTCTGTTTTCTGCTTTAAGTAGCAAATTTGTTAAACATTTCTTATGATATGCGTGTGCCTTTGGGTGTTGTGTGAAAAATATAAAATTTTAAACAAAAAAAAAACTAAATTCTTCAGCAATATTGTTTATTTAAACTTAGCAACTTAAAGAATAACTGACAACATTTCATAGCACTTTAGAGCACCCTTCAACCATCAGCGTAGTATGCATCATGTTTTCGTTTAAAAATGTTTTAAATTGTTTATCTTTTAGAATCAATATCTTAAATTTTATATTTAAAAAAACAAAGCACAAGGAAGTTTCATATCAAAAATGAAAATTGAATTTTTGTTTTTTGAAAAGTGTAAAATTTGTCAGCACGGGGGGGGTCATGGATTTCTAATAATACGATGCTGGATCAATAAGTCGGTGATGCTATGCTCTGGCTTTTAAAACGTTACAAGGAATACTTCATTCAATTTGATTTATGTCGTTAATCCTATAACTACCATGTTTGGGAAGCCTCGATATACATATTTCAAGACTTTTCGCCCACGTATGTATGTAGTCTAGTAGGTTGTGTGTTGGCTTATTAGACGTAAAAGCCAGGGTTCGAACCCCAGGCCAGACATCAAAACAAAATACAAAAAGTATTTCGTCGGCGACTTCCTCTCAGCAGATTTTTGGCAAAAGCTCTGAGAGTAAATAAAATTGCCATGAAAAGTTTCTCAAAAAAAAATCTGTCGTTCGGAGTCGACTTTAAACTGTAGGTAAAATTAACACACACAACATAAGTGGTGTGAGAAACTAGGTCGTAATCCTGATTGAAGGGTTGTAATGACCAATTGTGTATGTATGTATGTATAGGAGAGGAGGGGAAAGTCGTTAACTTGTATTTTTCTTGTCGATGACTTGCATTTTTTTTGTCGATGACTTACATTTCTTTGGTAGACAACCTGCAATTTTTTTTGGTCGATGACTTCAGTTATTTAGTTAATGTTTTGCATTTTTTGGTCGATGACTAACATTTTTTGGTCGATGACCTCTTTGGTCGATTATTGGCATTTATTGGTTAATGACTTAAATATTTTTGGTCGATTGCTTGGATTTTTTTTTGGTCAATGGCTTGTATTTTTGTCGTTAACTTGTATTTTTCTTGTCAATGATTTGCATTTTTTTTTTGTCGATGACTTACATTTCTTAGGTAGGCAACCTGAATTTTTTTTGGGTCGATGACTTCCATTATTTAGTCGATGATTTGCATTTTTTGGTCGATGACTTGAACTCTTTGGTCGATTATTGTCATAAATATTGGTTGACGACTTAAATATTTTTGGTCGATGACTTGGATTTTTTTTGGTCAATGGCTTGTATTTTTGTCGATAACTTGCATTTTTTGCTCGATGACTGGTATTTTTATTTGAAAGAAAAATATTAGCTACGTGGCCTATTTAATTTTCGTAATAAGTAGGTCTCAACCGTAAGGAAACCTGTTTTGGAATCCTTGATACCATGACTATCCAATCCACTAGGTTCATTTGCTTTACAATTTCATTTTTTATCCGATTTTGTACGATTTATGGAGGGTATATTTGTTTAAAAAGCTTGAGCTCTCAACTTCTCATAGGCAATATTAGAAATTTCCATTTTTTTTTCGCAAAGCGGCCTATTTTCTACTTCATAACAAAAGTATGCATGCGAGCTACTATTTTTTCTTTTTCTTTCAAAATTCTTAAACGCCTATGAATACATTTTTAAATTTTTTAAGAAAATACATTTTTAATAGAATTTTCGTTTTGTTTTTAATGTTTTCCAGTATTCAAGGAATATTGATTTAATATATGATTTCATACAAATTATAGGGAGTCTGGCTCGTGTAAATATTGATTCGATTATTCAAAAAAAAAAAAACAAAAAAAAAATACGCAAACGCTTGGCGCCATTTGGTCCATTTGATATGTGTATTGTAGTATAAATAGTTTAAAACGGTTTGAGTTTGAGTTTTTTTTTCTTGTTTTTTTTTTTGGCATCAGGCTTAATTTCTCTTTTTTATTTACACACAAACTCACATATACACTCTACAAATGACGTCTCAAAATAATCTAAAAAGCCTTCCCATTCAAGCAATGATTATTATGAGTTTCATACAATATGTTTGACACATGTTTGCCTTACTTACTCATGCCTCATGCCTCATGCCACAGGAAAATAAAAACCATGTGTTTGTTGTCCAAAGACAAATCATAGCTATCGTCGTCATCATCATCATCATCATCATTATCATTGTAAAACGGAAGGATTTCCATAAATACTCGGTTGGCCATATTGGGTTGTGCTTTTTGGTTGGTTTTTTCAAAGGAAAGGAAATTGTCACAGAAATTTATAAATCGTAAGATACTAAATGCTAGAAATGCAACTAAATATGATGATAATGATGATGTATACAAATTAACATCATTATGACCTAGTTTTATAACCCACTCAGTCTTTATTCTTTATTCTTTACATGAGGGTTAAAGATAAAAATTAATTCCTAAATATCTGTATATCTACGCTGGTTATTCTTCTTATTTGATTCTATTTTTAGCATATTTTTTTATTTATTTTTTGCATAATTAATGGTACTTGTTGTAGTTGTTGAGTTGTTGAAATTTGTATGGTTTTAATTTATAAATGAAAACTGTTGGAGCATATTTTTTCAAGAAATTTTCAACAGAGAATGATGATGTTATTCATATTCCAACACAGAATACAACCCCAACTTTTAAATGAGAATCTTAAAATACGGGGAGATAAACACAGTTTAACAGTTTTATAAGTTTGCAAAACCACGGCAAGCAAAAGTCAAAGAAAACTAGGGGAATCTGTAATCGATTACTGCACTAAATCTACACTCATAAAGACAATATGCTCAGAGTAGCATAACAGTTTAGGGGGAAACATTTAACGGAAATCGAACTTATGATCGGCAAATGTTTATTGAAAAACGTTTATTGTTGGGCTTTGTACATATAAAGATTTTCAATTGAAAATTGTTTTGAAATGGTTTATAATTTGGCCTATTTTTAAACCAGTGTTTGCAAGCATAAGCTTTGAGAGCAAAAGTTAGGGTGATCTTAACTTAACAATCACGTTTCAAATAGGGGGTACTTTTTGAAAAATTTTACTTATTTTTTAATTATTTTAACACAGCAAATTACTTACTCACTTACTTAATTAGTTATTACAACACTTCAGACAGGATTACATCCTAGCTTGTCACACCACTTAAGTTGTGTGTGTTAATTTTATCCATAAGTAACGGGGTACCTACAGTTTAAAGTCGTCTCCGAACGATCGATTTTTGAGAAACTTTTCATGACAACTTTATTTTACTCTCAGAGTTTTTGCCAGAAATCTGCTGAGAGGAAGTCGCCTAAGAAATATTTTTTCATACTTCGTTTTGTTCTAGATCTAGATGTTCTGGGTTGGATGTTGAACCTCCGCCTCACGTCTAATAAGCCAATATACTACCTACTCTACTCATCGCAAGCTACGCCGCTAAGCACCTCAAGTGAATTTTGGTATAGAACCTACTACTATTTACTATACCACCTAACTAAAGGGTCCGCCAAATAACATTTTTTTTTGAAAATGCTTTAAAAAAGAAACTACTGAATATCTTCTCAAATTTCTTTTTTTATTTGAAAGTACAATCCTTCCGGTTAATAATGGAAAATAATTTTATTCAAATGACTGCCTCGGCTGGCCATGCAGTAGCCTACACGATCGGTCCAATTTTTAAGCACATTATCGATTGCGTGCAGCTGTATTTCACCAATGGCTTCACGAATATTGTCCTTTAAAGCGTCAATTGTCTCTGGCTTGTCAGCGTAACACTTATCTTTGACGGCAGCCCACAAATAATAGTCCAACGGTGTCAAATCGCAGCTCCGAGGTGGCCAAACGACATCAGCTCTGCGGCTGATAATGTGATCTTCAAAAACAGGGCGCAAATCATCGAGTGTAGCTTCGGCTGTGTGGCACGTAGCGCCGTCCTGTTGAAGCCAAATGTTGCCAATATCCTCCTCTTCCATTTTTGTGAACAAAAATTCGTTCAACATGGCCCGATAACGATCGCCATTGACTGTAACGGCCACTCCTTGCTCATTTTCGAAGAAAAATGGCCCAATTATGCCTCTGGACCAAAATCCGCACCAAACAGTGACTCGTTTTGGGTGCGTCGGCTTTTCAATGTATGCGTGCGGGTTTTCTGTCCCCCAAATGCGACAATTTTGCTTGTTTACAAACCCGCCAAGATCAAAATGAGCTTCATCTGAAAAGATGATCTTTTTTGCCAAAATCGGCATCTTCTGGTGTAGGCTACTGCATGGCCAGTCGAGGCAGCCATTTGAATGAAATAATTTGAGAAAATATTCAGTAGTTTTTTTTTAAAGCATTTTCAAAAAAAAAAAAGTTATTTGGCGAACCCTTTACTATACTACGGTAACTTATAATATATTATTTAGCTTGCTTAGTTTCTAGGATGATGCAGTAATACCGAATATTCGTGATTTAGTTATGTTTCGAAAGTTTCTTGGGAAGCCAGAAAATCTGTTGGCCAAAAGGCATATATTTTTAGCGTATAGAAAATCATAATCTGCATTGTTGTGGATAAAACTGCATTGCCTTGGACGTAGAATTGTAGTTTATATAGTTTTAGGACACATTCTTCTACACTTCTCCAACCTTTACTTTGTAGTATTAAGTGGTCTAAGTGATCTTACAATTATACTCTCTAAGCTGTTATAGCTATAAACACAATAAACACAACGCTGCAAATACAGCAATCTGTCGAAGATAGAATACATGAATGTATATGGAAATGATTACTTTAACACTTTAATCGCCATGTCAGTCATATGTGTCTGACGCTAAGAAGTTCTACTACATGAGCCATGTCAGACATACTATATACATATGCTTGACATTTTATTTATAAAGAAATAGTCACGGTAACAAGGTGTTATTCGGTAAATGCTACACGTACCACTGATTCCTACACAATGCGTTCAACGCTGTGTTTAAAACAACAGAATGCGTCAGACATATAAGACTGACGCGGCTTGTCGAGAAAAAAAGTTTTAATATAGGACCATATCAGTCATATATGTATGTGTGACATAAAAAATAGTGTTTTTCCGGGAATTTTGGTAAAGAATTTTTCTGTGATACATTAAGTTTCCTTGATACATTTTTAACTAAATTATCTAATAAAGTTACCATATTCCATGTTAAAATTTTTCTGATATTATCGTGACGATTAAAGTGTTAAAGACTATGTGACAACAAGAAAATAGTTGTTGCAAAGTTGCTGTGTTTGCTGCGTTTCGTTTATTCGGTAGCTTATCTGAGGCTGCAATTGCAAAAGCGTTGTGCTGTGTCTGTGTTGCATCTATTGTGTTTACATCATATTTTTTTTAATTGTTTTTATTGCCCAATTTGTTTTAATAAATTTTATTTATACAGAAAGAAACTCATTTCCTTTGTATTATTAATTACGAAATTTAAATAAATTTTATTTCCAAGAACATTTTATAAACACCTGCAAAAATACGAAATTCAGAATTTCACTTTTATTTTTATGGAAATTCTCTTTCATGTACATAAGTATGTACATATGTATGTATTATGTGTACATGTGCATACTTAATTTTGTTGTATGCGTTCCATATTTATTGACCATGACTGTATTAATCAATCTGTAGTGTTTTTCATTTGGAGAAGTATTATTGTACTGTGCTGTATTGTATTTATGCAAATTTCATTTTATTTAATTTTTAAAATTCCACACAAATTATAATAATAAAATTTTTGCTTTTGTTTATATGTATGTATGTATACTCTTTTGTTTTTCTTTTTTTTCATTATAATCAAAGAATATTTAAAAGAGCACAATACATTTTCATTGTCTATTTTGATTTGGATATCTATGAGCAAAGAATTCCATTTAAATGCACTGACAGACAACAGCAATAACACTCAATTAATTAATGAAAAATAAATTACATTTTGGAATTTTAAAATGAATTGCCAAAGAATGAAATTAAACAGATTCGGTTTTATTAAATATTTTCAAAGTTAATAAATAAATAATTTATTTTTGATAATATTACATTCATCGCCTATGCAACAATGCAGTTTGTATTTCATTTAAACAATAATTGATAAGTAATAAATACTTTTGAAATTTTAAGTGAGCGGGGTAAACATATGTGAAAAACTGAGAATAATTTCCAGTCTAGCTGTTGTTCCTTTCATTTCTTATTATTTTGCTAATAAACGTTTAGAAAGTATTTTTAATCGTTTGTTTTATTTTTTGTTTATTTTTTTATATTTTTTTTTCTATTTTTGCATTTTATTTTAATAAAAAATAATTTTTTTTTTTAAATTTTTGTATACAATATAAAAGGCCTGTGATTCATTCGCTGACTGGGTAGCTATTAATTCATCAACGTACAGTTCAAACGCGCAAGGCATGAAATTAAAGTTTTAGTCTGTACCAAAGATCAGCAATGAGTATTCAAAAAGATGAGTAGAATCGTATCATACTCATAATTTCTGATACTTAAACGTCTTCATACTTATTTTAATATCATGGAACCTCTACTCATATTCAAAGTTTGAAGTACTCATCATATTCATACTTAATACTATGTTCAGACATGCACGTATATTGAGAAAATCGCAATAAATGGCATTATTGATATCAATATTTCATATAAAATGTCAATTAATTATTGCTCAATAAATTCATAAATTGTTATAATATTGATTAAAACTTCAAATACAGCACTGTCATAAGTACGTTTAGTGAGCATATTAATATTTTCCGAACACTTTCTATTGATATTTGAACACTCAAATGTCAGCAACAAAAAACAAAACAATGACAAACAAAAAAAGCTATGAAGTATTATCAAATTTTTCTTTCTCATCCTTCTGAGAGAAGCCACTTTGGAGTCACTTTCCCTACTAACCGCAACAGCTAGGCGTTTCGGTTAATCATTAGTAAGACCTTTTCCAATGCTAAATTGTTTTCCATTGTTATTTTCGCGATTAAATTAAAAGCAATGTTGTTGAAGCAAGCAGCTGTTTTGTTTACCAGCTGTCAAACAAATTTTGTGTCTGAACACTAAAAATATTGTTATCAATAAACCGAATATTAATTCAAGAAAAGTTTTTGTTTGAACATAGTATAACAACATGTATGATGTTGTTGATTTCGACTCTCCATAACTCAACATATACACGAAGCACAAAATAAGTATGATTCATGTACGAACACTAAAATACTCACTAAAAGGTAGTGTGTTTGCTCTGCTTGCTGCTCTGTGTTATGTGCTGCTTATGTGTCTTTTTCTTTTTTTGTAAATGCAACAACAACTACATACATACATACATAATTGGCCATTACAACCCTTCAGTCAGGATTACGGCCTAGCTTCTCACACCACTCATGTTGTGTGCGTTAATTTTATACGTGAGTGGCGGGACCTACAGTTTAACGACAGAATTTTGAGAAACTTTTTCATGGCAGTTTATTTTACTCTCAGAGTTTTTGCCAGAAATCTGCTGAGAGGAAGTCGCCGAAGAAATATTTTTTTTTCATATTTCATTTTTGATGTCTGACCTGGGATACGAACCCGGGCTTTACGAATAGTAAGCCAACACACTACCTACTACACCACGGCGACTTCAACAACAACTAAGACTGTAAATTTTGATGAATGATTCGAGTCTTTCGAATCATTTATGAGTTATGAATCTAAATATAGGTAGGCTTATGAATCAAACATATTTCGAATGGTATGAGTTTGATGTCAACGTTGCACGCATACCGCATTGCAACCTGTACTTATAACTCAACATAGTAGTGAGTACGAATTAATCAGGGTACATAGTTAAATTTCAATATTGCTGACTCACTTATATTCAAAATTTCATGAGTGCTTATGACTAGCGAAAAAATGATTCATTGCTGATCTCTGCTCCGTACGTCACTCTTATGAAATGTATATCAAAAGGCAAACATTTTTTCAAGTTCCCCATTAAAGAAGACCCTCTTAAACTAATTAAACTTTTACTAGGTTAACAGACGGCCTATGACAAGCATTTTCTGTTCATGGCAAGTCAGTCTGTTATATCCATAGATTTTTTTAACTGTTTGGGTTTTGAAAATGGGAAAAATGACAGAAAATTTGGAAAAGCGAATGCAATATTTATTCGTGTCAATAAATAAACATTTACAATTTAGATTTTAAAGCTCATTTCATGTAAATGTTAAACGCATTTATGCTGCGCCTACTACGGCATACTTCTTCCAGTTGTCTTTCAGGACTGTACACGAGAGAGTTCATCTATCATCATTGTAGATCCAAACTCGCCTCTTAATAGGTTCATTATATTATATACATAGGTTGCCGTGTGAAATGCAGCACCATGTTATTGAAACCACAGGTCAACCAAGTTGAATTCTACCACTATGGCGAAAAAAAATCAGCACTCATCACAGTAAAATCGCCGTAGTCTAGTAGTTAGTGTGTTGGCTTATTAGACATGTGACCTCGATTCAAATTCCAGGTCAAACATCTCTAACTAAACGGAACATGAAAAAAACTTATTTGCGACTTCCGCTCAGCAGACTTCTGGCAAAAACTCTAAGAGAAAATAAAAATTGCCATGAAACGTTTATCAAAAATCTGTCGTTCGGAATCGATTTTAAACTTGAGATTTGTTAGCATAACCACGTGTCACGAATCTTCTTTTATACTCAAAACGTTTGCACTGAAAAACCAAACTGCAAAATAAAAGATTATCATTTAAAAGCCTACGAAGTACATAATTTTCCATTGTAGTTGAAAATGTGATTTCAATGAAAGATTGTTGATCTGTATTTAGCTGGAAAATTATAATCGAAGTTAGACGTTTACTTGTGATCGTGATATATGTATGTACATACTACAATGAGGTGGTAGTCATTCGTAATCTACAACAATAAGCAATTTAAGAGGGGAAAATCTCAACCTCATATACTATACAAAAGTTTATCTCAATGTTTGTTATTACAATCGCTTGATAAATGAAAATAATATCGATACTTTAATTAATTTTTATTATTGTTATTGTAAATAAATATATACAAGCGACAATTAATAATTCATTGACTTTTGGTCGCACTTTCACTTACATTTTACGACTCACTCAAGTGAGGGTTTTTTTATTGTGCATACAATTTTAGTTTTTTTTTTAAAATACTGACGTTATTATTATAAAAATAAGTTTAATATCGGATGTTTAATTTATAAACTTGACAACGGTTTGTTTACAAATTGAATTGTATATACATTACATATATATTAATCGTGTTGTTAAGGGTCAATTAACAAGAAGATACATTACATATGTATTTGATTGACGTTTTAAATAATTTTTTTGATAGAAGACAGAAGTTGAAAATACTTTCTGAGCATACCCAGACTCTGAGTGCAATTGGCTACACCAGGTCTGAATCTGTCGTCGTCGTGGTCTAGTAGGTAGTGTGTTGGCTTATTAGACGAAAAACCAGGGTTCAAACCCCAGGCCAGACATCAAAAACAAAATACAAAAAGTATTTCTTTGGCGACTTTCTCTCAGCAGATTTCTGGCAAAAACTCTGACAGGTAATAAAATTCTCATGAAAAGTTTCTCAAAAATCTGTCGTTTGGAGTCGACTTTAAACTGAAGGTTTCGCCATTCGTGTATAAAATTAACATACACGACATAAGTGGTGTGAGAAATTATGTAATGTAGGTCTGCATCTAGTCTTGATGGGAGATTTCTCTCTTGAATACAAAGATTGGTTTTTAATATGGTCATCTCCAAGGAGTCTGGTAAGTCTACACAAACGCTACTAAGCTTCAGAAAAAAAGATCCTGTGGAATTTTCTCCGAAATTCTTTATATTGGGATAATCTCTTCAGCTCCCCGACTTCTGTAGTGTATTTCATGTCTAGGTAATGGCCAGTGTTCTCAAATTCCTGGCATCAATATCAATTCTCTTTGACAGTCAACCAGCCAGATGTTTTTAAGGTGTAATCTTCATGTCTAAACTGGTTGACATATGCCACGATTATCTTGATCAACTCTAGTGGCATTTTTGTGTCAATCTAATGTTGGGTTCTGGTCGCACATCTTACTTAATAAAAATTTACGTATAAGTATAGGGAGCCGTCGTACAATGGGTTAATTCGACCTCCGGGTACTGTACTTGTCTTAATTGACAAGTACACGTTTTCTAACCTAACATAAGGGGCCGTCCCACCTCTATTAGGTTGTCTGTTTTTCGCTCCTGAGGAAGATTCTTGCGCTATGGCTAGTCTCATATGAAGTGTTATTTTGTATTTCGATCCTAAAGAAACATTTTCGAAACACAATGGTTTACTCGGTAAGACTCAACTGAATTTTTTTTCGAATAGAAGTACACCATAAACCCCCTTCCTAATTGGATAGGAAGCATATCAGTTAAATACTTTAATAAGATCGCAGGGACATTTCTGCCACTTTATCTATTCTCAGTCATACATGCATAATTGCTCATTACAACCGTTTAGTCAGGACTACGACCTAGCTTCTCACATCACTGTGTGCGTTAATTTTACGCAAGAGTGGCGAGACCTACAGTTTAAAGTCGATTCCGAACGACAGATTTTTGAGAAATTTTTCATGGCAATTTTATTTACTCTCAGAGTTTTTGCAAGAAATTTGCTAAGGGGAGTCTGAATCTGAGATTTGAACCAGGGCCTCAAGTCTAATAAGCCAACACAGTGCCTACTAGACTACGGCAACTTTGCTTATCTGTTAATGTATTCTGCAGAGGTTGCAGAGCACATACTGTCCTTGGCTGTGTGTAAATTTCTCTAATTGGGCTCACGCTTACGTTAGAGTCTAAAGAAGTTAATATTATCAAATCGATTACTAGATTTATTGAACTAAAGGGTCCGCCAAATAACTTTTTTTTTTGAAAATGCTTTAAAAAAAACTACTGAATATTTTCTCAATCCTTCCGGTTAATAATGGAAAATAATTTCATTCAAATGGCTGCCTCGGCTGGCCATGCAGTAGGATACACGATCGGTACAATTTTTAAGCACATTATCGATTGTGTGCAGCTGTATTTCACCAATAGCTTCACGAATATTGTCCTTTAAAGCGTCAATTGTCTCTGGCTTGTCGGCGTAACACTTATCTTTGACGGCACCCCACAAATAATAGTCCAACGGTGTCAAATCGCAGCTCCGAGGTGGCCAAACGACATCAGCTCTGCGGCTGATAATGCGATCTTCAAAAACAGGGCTCAAAAATCGATTTTAGCTTCGGCTGTGTGGCACGTAGCGCCGTCCTGTTGAAACCAAATGTTGCCAATATCCTCCTCTTCAATTTTTGTGAACAAAAATTCGTTCAACATGGCCCGATAACGATCGCCATTGGCTGTAACGGCCACTCCTTGCTCATTTTCGAAGAAAAATGGCCCAACTATGCCTCTGAACCAAAATCCGCACAAAACAGAGACTCGTTTTGCGTGCGTCGGCTTTACAATGTATGCGTGCGAGTTTTCTGTGCCCCAAATGCGACAATTTTGCTTGTTTACATACCCGTCAAGATCAAAATGAGCTTCATCTGAAAAGATGATTTTTTTTTGCCAAAATCGGCATCTTCAGGTGCATGGCCAGCCGAGGCAGCCATTAGTAGCAGTACTTTCAAATAAAAAAAGAAATTTGAGAAAATATTCAGTAGTTTTTTTTAAAGCATTTTCAAAAACAAAAAAGTTATTTGGCGGACCCTTTATAATGCTAGTTTCCAGCTTAATTCTAAAGAAATCATGTTTAAATGCGAAGTCTTGGGTACGTCAGTTAGCTCTAGGTCAACGTTTTACGTTGAGTACACAACAAACGCTATGTTTGAACAACTGAGCTTGATGCCTGTAATTGGACTTCTGTGAAGTTAATAATCCCCAACCTAACGTTTAATGTAAGCTCGATTAACCTCAACGTTTAATGTAACCTCGATTAACCTCAAATTGAGTTTTAATTTTCTCTTTGACGGTTTAATTAATTGAACTTTATTTTTTAAAGAATATTCTCCAATTCAAATAATAATAAATTTTCGTTCTTAAAACCCTACTGACGTCATTTTTAAACCCGTGCTGTGATTAATTCTACAGTATTGCGGTAATTATCACATGTGAAGTCAATAAATAAGGCATGACTGCCAATACCAGACATTTTAATTTAAAATAAAACGATGCGAACTTGCGAACAAACAAACAAACAAATAAACGGACAAACAAAATGCTGAATACGAGTAAATATTCAATTGAATTGATTTAAAGCAACACTTATTATATATGTACTAAAGAATGTGTTCTACTGATCTACACTCACTCACTCCTATAAACGTCAATGCATTCTTTATAAACGAAAAAAAAATGAAAACAAAAGGCGGAAAATATTTACTTTTTCCATATTGAAGTTCAATGTACATGCGAATGTTTGATTCATTTTCGTTGTTTTATTCATATTGTTGTCTGACAAGAAAAATAACAGTCGATGACATAATTATAAAGGCATTAAAGTGGATATAAAAAGAAATATATTTTAGGTATGTTTAAAGGCTATTTATGTTTTTAACCTTTAAGTTATTTATTTGTCTTAACGATTTATCTATTCTAAGCAAGTTCTAGAATCAAATTCCTGGTTCCGAACATCTTTAAGAAATAAAAATAAATATGCAGTGGCGCTGTCCTGCTAAAACCTTATGCTAATAAAAGGAGCCCTTTCTCTTATGATATTGCTGCAATGACTGACATGAATTGTTACTGATTGATTCGCGTAGAAATCTTACGTGTTTAATAGCTCGATTTCGTTACTCAATAGGCTTAGGAACGCAGCGAGATGACTTGTTGCTCTAAAACTTGTCGTTGCAAAAATTCGCTTGTAGCATGAGAGCAATCACTAGCATTCTGTTACATTTTTTGCTTTAAAAAAATTCTGTTGAAAAATCTCTTTGCTTTTCAGTTTTAAAGCCTGCCAATTTCTTGTCGCATTATTACTATTCAGTAGCAAAATATTTTTAAAAATTTTGAGAAAACAAGCAAAATAAAACTAATTATGACTCAAATATTTATTTTTTCCTATATAGTTACCACATAATCATACTTACTCAATATGCCTGCCCGTTTTGTCTACAGTGCGTCACCACCAAAATGGAAAAAAAACTTTATTTTTTCAATCGATTTTTTTTTGTAAGGAAAACTTTATTTCGATATTTTTTTTTTAGAAATATTTCGTTTGCACAACGCTTACCAAATGTAACAGGCTTATTTTAAACTGTTAACAAACAATTTTTTTTCTTTGGTATCTCCATCTAACTCCTTATAGTGACTTGACTGTAAGGCTCTTATTAAAGCGACAAAATTAATCAGTCTGTCTGTCATATGCTTTGGCTGTTTGGCTAACCACCAAAGCGCCTCGCCCATACCTTAGATATCAAAGGCCAGTTTTATTTTATTTTAATTGTAGGCGAGCCACAAACCAAGAAAATGGAAAAAAAACGCTCAACATGCAAATGAGTAGGAGCAGAAACATAACTGCCTCTTCCTCCTCCTCCTGGCTCACCATAACATTTCTTGGGCCATATCCATTTAGCCAGCTCTGTTTTATGCCATAAAGAAATTGTGTTGTCTCGAAACAAGGAAAGCAAATAAACGCAGGTTTTTTTTCTTCATTTAAAAACCAGTCACGCACACGCATTTAAATTTCAAGCATTCAACGTCTTTTCTGTTTCATTTCTCTGTTAAATTTCTATTAAAATGCATTAATGTTGCCATGACATGCCACATGAGCTTAACTTTTGCGGGGGCATACCTGCTCGAAAAGACTCTTTTAAGTTTTATTTGCAAACGTTCTGTTTTATGACTACTTGTGCTCGCTTATATTGTAAAAATTAAAACATATTCTAGGCTGTGCCTGAGTCTAATGTAAGAAAAAAAGTTTCTAAATGTTACTGTTTACTACGAGCATTTCTTTGAACAATAATTTGTAAGTTTTTACAAAATATTTGTATTTATTACTGTGCAAATATTATGAGTATGTTTAGCTAGTAGTGTCTTATAGTTTATTTTAATCATAAAAAACACCCTCTAATAACTGCATGGATTTACATAAATACTGAATGGTTTTTTATCATCACAAGTTAATTGGTGCGTAGCAAATGTCATTTCTTGTTATAGGAAATAATATTCAACATTTTCCTGAAGGTACTTCTTTACTTCCTTTCTCCCAGTTGGTATACTTTTTATAACAACAGGATTAATAGTCTTGGGTTTAAGTGATTAAGGCTGTAAATTTGCTCAGATTGAAGTGCATGGACTACAGCAAGCGGTTAACAAAGTTACTAGACAGGATCACAAGAATTTTTTTTACGCCGGGGAGGGGTAAATGTACCTAACTGCACCATAGAGAAAGTCGTCACATACTCCGTGTGTGGGGCCCTCACTCACTAAATCCTTTCCTCGTCTTTTGTGGACTTGTTCGTGCCCACTCCGGAACTACGGTAGTATTACTTCGGAGTGGAGTCCTTTTGGCCCTTTGGCCTCTCCATGTTCCGCGTCCGGATTGCGTACTGAAAGTTGAGAAGACATTTAAGCGTCTCCACTATTCCTTTCGTCTATATCATCATTTCGGTTCCGCTTGGCACGTGTGACAGTATCACCTATGCCGACATGCTTACTCGGTCTGCAGCCTCAAGATCTCTCTTTTTCCGCCTTAGAATGCGCTCTACGTAATTCACCACCGAGTCCAATTTTCACTACTCGCAATCATGACCCCGACAATGTCAGCGGCTGTGATCGTTCCAACTATTGACGTCAGTACAGAGCGATAGCTCTGCCAGCGTGCACACTCGAAAACAGTGTGCTCTGCGTTATCAATTATCTCCCCTTCCTAGTTAATTGATCACAAGAATGGATGATCTATTATTGACAGCAACTAATTTACATACTTACATACTTATTTACTTACATACATACTTACTTACATACTTACATACATACTTAGTTACTTACATACTTAGTTTCTTACATTCTTAGTTACTTACATACTTACTTACATGCTTACTTACTTGATAGCTCATTACAACCATTCAGTCAGGACCTAGCTTCTCACACCACCCATGTTGTGTGTGGTATCTTTATACATATGTGGCGGGACCTACAGCTTTAAGTTGACTCAGTACGATAGATTTTTGAGAAACTTACCATGGCATTTCACTCTCAAGAGCTCTTGCCAGAAAACTGCTGAGAAGAAGTCACCCAAGAAATATTTTTTCATTTTTCGTTTTGTTGGAGATGTCTAAGCTGGGGATTGAACCACGGGTGCGTGCCTATCAAGCCAACATCCTACCTACTAGACTACGACAACTTAAATTCAAAAAATTCTTTGCAAATACAATTTTTGGATAATGGTTGTCAGTTGCCGCCTGGTATGCAGGTATTGGTAACTGACAATGCAACTGAAATTCAGTTGCCATCCATAATCGAACGGCATGGGTATTTTGTTACCGATATTCTTTCGATATTTTCATTATCATTTTCGAATAATCAAAAATTCTGTTAAAGACTTTGTGTGGAAAACCATACTTCTCGCACGAAATCGCATCAGCTTTGGTTATGATGACTTTCAGACGGCCATTGTACGCACGAAACCGTATCAGCTTTGGTTATAATGACTTTCAGACGGCCATTGTAGCTACTGGTCAGTGCAGGAAGAAATCTTTTACGATCATAAAGAAGCAATATCTGCAGTTTCAGATTCTTTAGATTTTGAAATCCACGAAAGACAAGAGGCAACCTCAGAATCGGTGTATATGAAAAAGTTCCCTCTCTCAGATGACTCAGAATGTCCCTACCTTTCGTTTAGAGATGCGTAACATTTTCTGGCTGTATAAGACGTCAAACTTTTACTGGAAATATTAATATCGTACGTACGAGGCAGACAGAGTAGCCTTTCATAATCTAGCTGTGCATATTGAACTGTAAAATAAACTATTGGTGGGAGTGCAGACAGAGGATTAGCGTTTATGAACATGACATTTTCACTTGTTTCAGATTAAGATTGTCGCTTCGCTAGTGGAAATAAATGTGGGGTCGCGCATTATGTAGACTACACGAGAGTATAACACGCAGTCTACTACATAGGAACTTCTCAAGGCAGACTGCTACGACAGCCTTATATACAAAATCATATTCAAGATGATTATGTTGATTATATTTGTTTGCCCCTGTTCGTTCGTAAATCAACAATTCTTTCCGATTAACAAAACAAATACCGACAGAAACGCTTTTCTTGGTCCTACCTTAAGAATTTATTTGTTCCCCTATCCAATGTTTTATTTCTAAACAAATTGTTTGCTTGTCATCTGGTTGTGTTTGGTTTTTATTTTTCTTCTCATTGTGTTGCTTTATTTCTTCCTCTATTCATTCGTTTAACTTGTTTTGTGTGTTGCTCTATAAAAATAAAATAGAAACTTGCACTCGTATTTATTCACTTTCGTTGTTCTTCTTGTTGTTGTTGTTGTCGTTGTTGCTGTTGCCTTTAAAAGATAAATTACGTATAAAATTTCATCCAAATAAATAATTATATCAACTAAACTATATGTGTGTACATATACTCGTATGACATGTTGTGCAATTGCCGACTAGTATTCAGTGACAGCAGCAGCAGCAGAAGCGAAGGCACCAGTAACTTGAGTCGTGTCTATGAAATACTGACAACAATTAACACAGACAGGAAGATAATCACAGCACAATAAAAGCAAAATGCAAATGATAGCATTTTTCACCACGTTGAGCATGATTGCACACACAAAACGCTATAATTTTGACGCTAAAAATTCCACACATAAATTGTTTAAATATTTCAATTGCGTTTTTGTATTTTGCACAAAAAAAAATCTAAAATTATTTCAATCAATTACTGGCATTTGAAGTATTTATTAAGTAACATTGTACATACTATGGGATGGAAGTCATAGGCAGCAAGTAAGCTGTTTGTTAAAAATAATGTAAAGATTTCCTAGAGAATCATATTTTTTGCATTTGTAATGTATACGTTTTGTAATTTGCTTTTCAAAGCTTGTAAAAATAAATTACTGATAAAATGTCCGTTTAGCTATTAATTTAATTAAAATGGTATTCCCTATCGAAAAATTCATTGAATGTTATGCATATTACACTCGTTTTAATTAATTGACGTTATATTTGTTTTATATTCCACAAAAAATGTGACCAGTTTATCAGTCATTAATGCATTTTTATTGGCTTGGAAACAAGGAAAAAAATTTTTAAACAATTAAAAACCAAAGTAATTAATACAATGTGCCGACGATTTACAATATTTTGCCATTTTTCTGATTGATTTCGTCGCTGTCTCATATCTGTGGTTTATTGTTGTAAAACTTGGTCCAGTGATTATTAGCAAATCTTCATTAATTTGTTTCCATCCAGACAGTTTTGCAGACGCTGAAATAAATGATATTCAGGCAGTGCAAGGTGTAAGCTATACTTCTGACATATACATAATTACAGCCCCGGGTTGGCGCCTCTCAACCATCCCGAGAAGGCTCATAAGACATGAAGTTATGCATTTTTTTAAAACCCCATTTGGCAAGACATGTTTTGTCATTAAATTCTGTTTAGCCAAAAATTCTTCTTCTAAAGTTCCCAATCGCCGGATAATGACAGAGAAGGTGTTCTGTGGTCTCTTCTTCTTCCTCGTTGTTTCAGCTTCTGGAAAAGTCGTTCTAAGTTCTTCCCAGTCTCCAGTCGTGTACTACACCAAGAATCCAAAGTTCCGTTATAACTGCTATAAAGTTTCTCAGATGTAATCATGAAATAGCAGATGTTTCTGCTATTTCTACAAATGGGTTCATTATACCATCTGACCTTTGTTAATGAATGTAGTTTTTGCGAGACACCGTTTATTTGCCTCTTTGTATAGGAATGCCATATTAAACATTAGTACTTACCCTGGTTATCATGCTGCGATGGGGTAGCTTGGTGCTTGACTACAAAACCTAGCTATCTACTGATAAAAGCTCGAAAATTCTATCGTTATAATTATCAATTTTAAGATTTTCACTGACCCCAGAAACACCAGAGAATATAACATCAACAAGCGTCATCATTAAAAATGAGACCATACCATATCTCAGGTATTGGGTCATTACAAGCCTTTAGTCAGGATTACGACCTAGCTTCTCACGCCACTTATGTTGTGTATGTTAATTTTGTACATGAGTGACGGGACCTACAGTCTAAAGTCGATTCCGAACAACAAATTTTTGAGAAACTTTTGATAGAAATTTTATTTATTCTCAGAGTTTTTGCCAGGAATCTGCTGAGAAAAGGTAGGCAAAGAAATATTTTTTAATATTTCGTTTTGTATGAAATGTCTGACCTGGGGCTTGAACCGTGGCCTCACGTCTAATAAGCCAACACACTATCTACTACACATGTCGAAAACTATGCCATTAGACTACAGCGACTTCTACTACGCCCTATACAACAACCTAATTCAGAAACCATTGCTTTTACGCAACATATTTTAGGACCTTACTGAAGTAGCCTGCTTAGCTTGTAAAATTTGAAAAGTGAAACTAAGAGCATCGGAGAAATGCTTTGTATAATTCTAATATTTCTTAAAGGAACGAGAAGGTGTAAAAAACATCTCAGCGTTATTTATAAAGTATCTGGTATCTTCGCGATCAAAAGTTACTTCAGTAGAAAGACGGGCTTGTCGAAACATACACAATTGGTCATCACAACACTTCAGTCAGGATTACGGCCTAGTTTCTCACACCACTGATGTATGTTGAGTGTGTTAATTTTATACATGATTGACAGGACCTACAGTTAAAATCGACTCCGAACGACAAATTTTTAAGTAACGTCTTAATGGCAATTTTTATTTACACTCGAGAGTTTTTGCCAGAAATCTGCTGAGAAAAGGTAGCCAAAGAAATATTTTTTCATATTTCGTTTTGTATGAGATGTATGAACTGGGGCTTGAACCGTGGTCTCACGTCTAATAAGACAACACACTACCCATTACACATGTCGAAAACTCTGCCGAATTAGCAACTTTTCCGCTTCCCAAATGAATCTCCAATAAGAACAGATCTGAAACATTAGATTATGCACCTATAAAAAGCCCAAATCATATGACTCTATTCGTAGGTTATCTGTAGGTCAGCTGTTAGTGAATCATACATGTTAAGAGTTTTCACTACAATTCCCAAGGCGCTAGGCGTATGTTGATCAAACGAACGTGAATGACTAACATTGGTATCATCAGCTAAAGAGTAGATACGATTTGCAGTTGTATAGGATAGCAAACACCCTGTGGCATTTCTAAATTGTAACTGAATTCAGCTGATGGGAATGTTACTTGCATGCGCCTAAAGCTGGTGTCTTATTTTAAGAAAAACTTTTTAAAAGCCTCTAGAAAAAATCTATAAAATAGCCTTAACACTGTTTATTTTAAATGTCTATAGAATTTTGTAACTTTAAGTATTTATTTTAAAATATATTTACGATAGAGAGCAACAACAATAAATTGAAAAAAAATTAAGACGCAGCCAACCACATTAGTTTTTAGTATCACATGAATAAACTTTTTTTTGTTTTTTTTTTGTTTTTCCATTTTTATTTTTATATATTCTTTAGACTTTTTTATATATTATATTAAGCAAAAACAAAAACAAAAAAAGCGAAAAAATAGAAAATAAAAAAACAATCCTGAAACTCAATTGTTGTATTGACTGGGAAAATTTATTTCTTATGTTGGCATCTGGCCAAATTCAAATCGAACAAAACAAAACAAAAAAACAAGAAAAAACCGAATCACTTTTTTAACCCCATAAAACAAAAAAATACCTAAAAACTAGAAGTGTGTTACAGTTAACAACAAATACAAAAAGTTAAAAAACCAACTAAAAATATTTAAAATGAAACATTTACCGGGTTTTCTATTGTCTTGCGGTATACAAAGTGAGTGGTTCTTTAAACATTTGAAAAAAAAATATTTTCACTTTTTTTTTGTTTTTTTTTCTATGGTTTTTGGCTTTATAACCAAAATAAAGGTGAACTCCTCAGCTTAACATTACTACACTACATGTGTAATAGGAATTTCATTTATAGAAACCATAAAAATAATATTTTGGTAACGAACTTCTTCTATACACAGTGAATCATCAGCTGTTCTGCTGTGGTGTCCCATTAGGTGTGGTTTGAATTTTGGATTGAAAATATAACGACAGTTTTACAAAACGGTTTGAGTCCAATAAAAAATTTCCTGGCATAGAAACGGCTTATAACTTAACAGACTGAATATAGAAAATATTCGTAAAAATTTATGGCATATTAGGGTTTACTAGCTAACATCACCTCTAGCTATTGGAAAGCCCTGTTAAGTGAGGAAGTCTTAATTAATTAAACTGAAGAAAATATGGGAAAATGGGGAATATACCTTCACGCATTACTCACTGGCAATTTGAATTGAATATATGTATGAGACTCTGGGGTCTTTTTAAAATATATCTAATTCAACTCCATTTCCTTTTCTGTAATTTTAAAGTGGATTGGTGAATTGCTCATTCGTTACTAGAGGTCACTGTTGCAATTTTTCTTATGCTAGAATCTTGTTTTATCAGATTTATTGTGCACCATGTCAGTCTAGATCTTCTACATTTAAATACTAACAATTTTCTTTAAGTGTAGTCGGGCCTTCAACTTTTGCTAATTCCTCTGTTTTAATACATCATACATACTAAATTTGCCATTACAACCCTTCAGTCAGGATTACGGCGTAGCTTCTCACACCACTCAGGTAGTGTGTGTTAATTTTATACATAAGTGTCGGGACCTACTGTTTCCAAAGTCGACTCCAAACGACAGATTTTTGAAAAACTTTTTCATGGCAGTTTATTTTACTCTCAGAGTTTTTGCCAGAAATCTGCTGAGAGGAAGTCGCCGAAGAAATATTTTGTCATATTTTTGTTTTGATGTCTAACCTGGGGTTTGAACCGTGGCCTCACGTCTAATAAGCCAACACACTACCTACTAGACTACAGCGACTTCTTGTCTTATCAGATTTATAGGGCACCAAGCGCTGTTTAGATCTTCTAAACTTAAATACTAAAAATATTCTTCGAGTGTAGTCAGGCCTTCCTTAACTTTTGCTATCTTCAGGCTATGAAGAAAGAAAGGCCATATTGGATATATCAAACTGCGGTTGTCTTTCCATTTATTCGGCCAGAATATTAAATTTTTTTTTTCGCTGTGTCATAAAATATGTGTAGAGAATGTACACTTCTGTAATGCTTAAACGCTGTATGCGGTGTTTCAATAAATACATACATACATACATAATTGGTCATGACAATCCTTCAGTCAGGACCTAGCTTCTCACATCACTTATGTTGTGTGCGTTAATTTTATAAATGAGTGGCGGAATCTACAGTTTAAAGTCGATTTCGAACGACAGATTTCTTGAGAAACTTTTCATGGCAATTTTATTTACTCTCAGAGTTTTTGCTAGAAATCGGCTAAGAGGAATTCGCCGAATATATCGTTTTGTTGGAGATGTCTGATCTGGTGTTTGAACCGTGGTCTCACGTCTAATAAGCCAACACACTACCTACTAGACTACGGCGACTTTTTACGCAAATAGTCTCATCTAAAATATGTACAGAAAATGTAAAAGTTGGATTGATAGCTTATAGAAGCGTGGATACATTTTGGGGCGTTTCCGAACCTACTGTAATGTTGGTCTTAATACGTTAATTCTAAAAGTTTTCGTATTTTCCATGTTCATAGCCGAGCCCTCCTTCATTTAAAGCCGAAGATCTTTAACAAGTTGACATCGTTTTCGTTGCTTTTTTTTATTTAAGTTTACAAAATGAAGATAATTCGGTGGTCAGTCGCTCAAACTGCAGTATGGTCGACTATAGCCTCCAGGCATGCTTTGTTTCAATCTTTATAAACAGCTAGGGCATTTGTTGATGCTACTGTAGACTCCCACCTTGAAACCTCTGAATTCTCCTCAACTTTTTATTTTATTATCTCATTATCCACAATCTATGGAATTGTGTATGCATCTAAAAGCATTCAACCTTGCTTCCCGATACAAAAGTTAATGAATTATTACAGAAAGTAAATATTTTTCTCCTTCTTAACCTCAATATTGATTTGGAAGACAAATAAAAATCGAAAAAAATGAATGAAAAATTGAATAAAACACTTCGAATAACATAATTTGACAGGAACAACTCAATGTCAAGCAATGCTATCATCAGTCAAAAACGCGTCATTCCAAAATTTGTTTGCCATTTGATGAAATGGCAATAAAAAAAAATTTGTCCATTGAAATAGAAACGAAGAGGAAATGTTTCATGCCTTAACCTGGTTACATGTTGTGGCTAAAACATATTAATTTAATGAATTATTATTTTGCATTTATTTTTCTTATTTTTTTTTCTTCTTTTTTATTTTTAATTACAATAGCAAATAACATTTCATTTTAATTCTTGTTCCACTTTATTTTTTTTTCTAACGTTTAGAAACAATAAAAAGTGAAAACTTGTAGTCGTCTTCTAATAAAACCGTTTAAAGGTTAAGGGTATTCACAGTCAGCCAGCGAGGTATTGATTGGCTTTGAATATATGAGAGTTTGAAAAATATCTCATGCATACATACATACATAATTGGTCATTACAACCGTTCAGTCAGGATTACGACCTAGTTTCTCACAGCACTTATGTTGTGTGTGTTAATTTTATACATGTGTGGTGGGACCTACAGTTTAAAGTCGACTCCGAACGACAGATTTTTGAGAAACTTTTTTATGGCAATTTTATTTACTCTCAGAGTTTTTGCCAGAAATCTGCTGAGAAGTAGTCAACGAAGAAATATTTTGATATTTTCGTTTTGATGTCTGGCCTGGTGGTCGAACCCTGGCTTTACGTCTAATAAGGCAACACACTACCTACTAGACTACGGCGACTTCTCATACATATTTGATCAGAAATAAAACAGGTTTTTCGTATAAAAAAATATGTATGTTTATAAAGTCAAATATTTGTTGGCCAATATTTTATTAGCATAGAACTTTTGGGTCTTTTGAAGAAAAAAACGGATTTAATTGTGTTTTGAAGGCCTCTACAGAATTCTGCTTTTCACCGTTAAGTTTTCCAGAGTTCAAGACAACTTATAATATGAAGCTGCAAGGTCTGTGATATATGCATAAAATGTTGCGAATCAAGCTCAATCAATCACTCGGGTCATCGAAGATGTGTGTGGTTTGGCGTGATCCTAATGGAATACAATACTTTTCCTGTTGATGAATTCAGTTGAGCAATTCACACAAGCCCTTGTATCGTTGTATTCATTGCATTATTGGACGAAAATAGTGGGTGATTTTTTAAGAGCTATAGGAAAATTTTTCAAAAAAAAATTCAGAAAAATGCATGAAATCTTTATTTGAATCGATAGTACGGTCCATATAATTTAATGTTCGAAGATTATTTCATGCAAATGTCCACCGCGACTGCGCCTCAAATGGTCCATCCGCTTAGTCCAATTTTGGCATACTCTTTCTAACATTTCGGCCGGCATCTCACGAATAAATGCTTCAATATTGTGTTCCGATGCGTCAATTGAAGCGGGCTTGTCTGTATAGACACGAGCATTAACATAGCCCCACAAAAAATAGTCTAAAGGCGTTAAATCGCATGAAATAAAATGTTCACTGAACTCGTCTCTCAATAAGTCCATTGTTACGCGTGCTGTGTGGCATGTGGCACCGTCTTGTTGAAACCACATGTCATGCAAGTCAAGCTCTTGCATTTTCGGCAAAAAAAAGTTGGATATCATCCCACAGTAGTGCTCACCATTCACAGTTACGTTACGATTCACAGCATCTTTGAAGAAGTACGGTCCAATGATGCCACCAGCCCATAAACCGCACCAAACTGTGACTTTTTCTGGATGCATTGGTAGCTTTTTCAATGCTTCTGGCTGATCTTCACTCCGAAATCGACAATTCTGCTTATTTACGTATCCATTGAGCCAAAAATGAGCTTCGTCGCTGAACAAATTTTTCGATAAAGGAGTGGATCTTCGGCCAACTTTCCAAGAGCCCATTCACCAAAAATTCTGCGTTGCGGTAGGTCGTTCGGCTTCAATTCTTGCACCAGCTGTATTTTGAAAGGCTTCACACCTAAATCCTTCCACAAAATTTTCCACGTTGTTGAGTAACAGAGGCCCAATTGCTGAGAACGGCGATGATACAGCTTCAGTTCGCACTCTACGTAAGCGTGTTGGTGGTTTAATGTCCAACAATGTAAATTTGGTGCGAAATTTAGTCACAATAGCCCGAATAGCCGCTTCAGTGGGTCGATTAAACTGACCATAAAATGGAAGAAGCGCGCGATGAACTTTCTTAACAGAGTACGCATTTTGATAATAAAATTCAATGATTTGCAAGCGTTGTCCGTTTGTAAGACGATTCATGGTTAAATTATAGACCAAACTGAAGATGTTTGATAGTGAAACAAAACACGAAACGTGCGTGAGCTGTTTAAATCAGTGTTGCCATAATAGCATAATAGATAATAGGTAAAAAATCACCCGTTACAATAGTGTATGCTTGTTGTTGATAATTTTCATATAAAAATCCGATACACTCATACACTTTTTATTCATATGTTTTTGGAAGTTGTATTGGTTTCGTGCTATCAGTTTATGTAAATGCCAGTAATCAAGAAGAAGAATAAAAATACAAAATATTTTCTATGTAACTTGAGGCAACAATTGACATATCAAAATTATATTTTTCGTACAGAGAATTAATTAATTTACTTTCTTCCGTACTATTTTTCATTTTGTTGCTTGAAAATCAAATTATAAATACTGTTATTCTTCTTCTTATCACTTTTTGGCGTTTTGAATACAACATACACGACACAGCACAGCTTTGAGCGTTCACAAACGGGAAGTATTTTGAATACAACATACACGATACAAAGTCGGGTGAATTGGCCAAGTGTGTTTTTTTGTTGAATTTCTTGCTTCAACCTATTTAACCGTTGACAGTTGAGGTCAGAATCGATCGTTTGATCTGGTTATAGAAGCTTATAATGAAAATATTTTCCCAATACCGACCAGAACTACAGAATTATCTTTTTTTGGTCACTTTAAGCTTTGTCGCCGCCTGTGAAGCTTCAAATTCGTGTTCCTCGCCAGAAATGGTTCAATTTCGTTTCTCTTTCGTATTATGCATACATTATTTATAGAAAATATTTGTAAATATTTTTATTTATTATTTTCCTTTTCGCATCATTAATCTGTGATCTGCCTGAATGATTGTTTGGTTATAATTTTCCAAGTTTTTTTTCTGCTTCTTTTTGTTGTTAGAAAAACGCAATTTCTTAAAGGTCATATGAGCGATAAAATATTATTTTTTTTTCGTTTTTGTTCCTTCGTTTTTGCATTCAACAATCTTTATATTGTTATTATTTTGTTGTTGTTGTTGTATATATTTTGCAGTCAGGGTCAATAATGTAGGCTTGATTATAAAGGCAATATATTCATGCGCTTGTTTAACGCTCATGCAAAACTAACGCAGACAATCCTTTGTATTGTTATGGAAATTACACTGAAACAAATTCACGGGCAGAACTATATTTAATTAACGTTTTATACTTAGGTTCAGAAAAGGAGGCGCTCTACCTAGTTTCAAAACTGCGTGTGAAGATAAATTCAAATTTAAAAACTAAAGACGCAACCCGAACACTTTTAGCAGCGCCACTTTTCGCATTTAACAGGACAAAATGTGCTATTACCAGAGCACTGTTAACAGAGCACTATTTAACAGCGGCAATAAGTAGATTAGTCTTCTACTTTGCAATTATTGCAGACTATTGACATAAAATTTAATTCTCATTATGATCATTATTGTTTGTGAATAAACGTTTTGAAATCTATAGGATGGTTGGTGGGAGATGGGGCAGGTCAAGAATCGAGTTTTTCAAAATTCAATTTCTCGATTTTCAATTATTCAATTATTCCAGCTATCCTACTACCACGGTTCGAAAGAGGATCCTCTAGACTATCATTTGCATATAGTCGGGTGGCGTCTAATTTCTTATGTTTCCAAATGGCCACTGATCTTCTACAGAATTTTCAATAAAAAAATTGATATGTTCAAAGCCAATTTTCACAATACCATATCACTTTGTATGTGACTATATTGCTGATTTTATTAAGAGTCCTTGGAACCTTTGAGTATGATAGCGTACTCATAAACCTATGGCCAATTCACACGACTTTGTATCGTGTATGTTGTATTGAATACGCTTGGTTGTTTGTGAACGCTTAATGCTATGCTGTATTGTGTACGTCGTTTCTTCTTCATAATTTTTGGCATTCAAACAATTTGATAGCACGAAACCAACACAACTTATTAAAAACATATGAAAAAAATGTGTATAAGTGTATCGGATTTTTACATGAAAATTATCAACAACAAGCATACACTGTTGTATTTTCGTCCAACAATACAATGAATACAACGATACAATGGCTTGTGTGAATTGATCACTAGTATATGTCCTAAAATGAACTCCTAAACAAGTAGGCTGGTTCAGATGGATACTGTTAAACAGCTAACAGTGGTCTGTTAACGGCAAATTTTGTTCTGTTAAGAGGAAAGTTTTGCTCTGTTAACGCCGTATGTGGCGCTGCTAAAATTTATGGATTGCGTCTTTGATTTTCAAATTCGAATTTATCTTCACACACATGTTTCAAAACATTTGTGAAGAGTTTTTATAAAGTTGTACTTGAAGTTTTAATGAAAAATAAGCAAAAATTATCAGTAATAAAGTATTTCCAGATAAGCAGTTATTTAGTCTACAATAGCAAGTTCTAGAATGATAGGGTTGCCATGTATTTGGTTACTGAATTGGGTGTAACGGCAACGAAACTTGTCCTGTGGTTCCTTCTTTCGTAAAAGGTGTTGATGCCTGCTCTTCCTACAATATTTATCATTGATTTTATACTCCCGAGAGGACCTGATTTTGGACTCGAATCTAGATTACTCGGATTTGCTTAACACAGTGCCAGATTTGAGTCTATGGGTTCTAGAAATTCAATTTGAAATGAATTTTTCTAATGGTTTAAGCCCAATATTTACATTTCTAGGGAAATGATGCTACAGTTACAATTTGTCGTTTGCAGCATATGTATGTTGACGTTTGTATTGATTTTAAATTTTTGTTGGTACCTTTAATTAACCGTTACAATATTACTCCATAATACCATTTTAATTTCAATTCATTTGTTCGATTACAATTCATATTCTTGACATTCCTTTCATTTCATTTCATTTTCACCCTTAATAAGTCAATCACCTTTTTGGTTGATAGGTCCTCTCCTCTCCACTCCTCACCTCGTCCTCATTTGTTCTCTTTTCAATAATTTTCTCTCATTGATGAGTGGTAATGACGGTGATAGTTATGGTAACGATGATGATGATGTCAATGATATTGGGGGTGATGACACAATGTCACTCACCACTCATTTAGTTTTTGAACGTGACTGGTTTATAGCATTCTTATCAAGGATATGCGATACTACATGTACGCAAAGGAAAGTTTTATTCTTTTTTTTTAAATTTCCTTGTTTTTCTTCAATGTTTTCATTAATTTTTAATCGATATTAAAATTTTGTTGTTGTTATTGTTTGACTTTCGTACACATATTAAATATTGTTTTGATATCGATGTTGTTGTCATAGTTGTTGTTGTTGTTGTTGTTGTTGTTGTAATTTATTTACAAAATCAATAACGTATTTTTAAATCATTAACATTTCATGCACAATACAAGTTTAAACAAATTGTACTTCTTCTTCTTTTGTTTGTCTTGCACTCAATACGACGCCACGCTCCATATTTTTCTTCGTCTTCGGCTTTGTCGTTTAGTTATGTATTTATTTTATGCCTTAGATATTGTGGTGGAAATAGCTCTGTTTATGGAAAGTTTGCCAGCTGGTTGAATTTTATTTATGTTGTTGTTGTTGTTGTTATTATTTTCACCCCATTTTTATTATTGAAATTTTAAATCGGCTGTTTGTTAAAAGAGAAGAAGCAGCAGCAGCAAATGATATGGTTACCGGGGGATTCTTAAAGGAAACATACTCTGAACAGGGTGATACCTAATAGGGCATACAAAATGTTATGTTACAAAGTCTTACGCGTTTGAGTTTATTTTTCTATTAATCAGGTGTCACAGCTACAAAGTACATAATTGTATGCATTGTATGTAACGCAGCAACCGCATAACAATAATATGTACTCGTATACCCTATGTAGTCACGTTAAGTATAAAAATAATTGGAATGCATTACCACATTATTGATGCATTTGGGAAAAACCACAATTCTTATAGTTGCGGCTATATTTGTCGTTACGATTTTGAAACCGAGTCTAATATTATAGTGTAAAACCCAAAACAGAATGCAGACGTGTTTTTAAATAAGTTCCATTATTCAAGTCATTTATTTTAAGATGTACAGTCTAACAAATTCATTTTTTCATTACTCTATGAATTCTAATACTTCTTTTTCTTAACTGACGATTTGTAATATCTGACGATTAAAATTTGATTTTCTGTCAAGTTCTATACCAAGATTAACGTTCCTTCTCAAGGAAGTTAGACCGATAACTGTCATTTTCTAGACTTTGCAGACGATATAACAGCTGTTATTACTGCTAGAAAAGTTGATGATAGGAAACGGAAACTAAATAAGGCAATGCCCAGGAGAAAAATGTGATCAGAGTCTCGCCACAGAGAAAACGAAAATATAATTGCCGATGAAAAGCATATTCCTGTGAAATAGATTTTGACGTGCTATGCTGTAATAATGGGGAGCGCGATTTGATAGTACATTTGAATTTTACTTGAAGCTGGCATGGCATTCGGAATCCTTAACCTTTCAATGTGGGTCAGGATACCAGGAAAGTGCGGTACACGTATATTGTAACGCAAAGCTGATGGATCTTACGTTTACCGTATATGTAGTCCAGCAGTCGAAGTCGCCGTAGTCTAGTGGGTAGTGTGTTGGCTTATTAGACGTAAAGCCAGGGTTCGAGCCCCAGGCAAGACATCAAAACAAAAATACAAAAAGTATTTCTACAGCGACTTCCTCTCAGCAGATTTCTGGCAAAAAACTCAGAGAGTAAGTATAATTGCCATGAAAAAGTTTCTCAAAAATCAGTCGTTCGGAGTCGACTTTAAACTGTAGGTCCCGCCACTCATGTATAAAATTAACACAAACAACGTAAGTGGTGTGAGAAACTAGGTCGTAATCCTGACTGAAGGGTTATGTATAGTCCAGCAGTGAATCCCAAAAGACATTTTAATCAGATGGAATACTGAGTTATCCTTCATCCGCTCCATTACCTTGTCTTCGATCAGCTCATATTTGAATTCTACTCTCGATTAAAAGACTTATTGGGATTGGGAAACAGCAGGTGTTGTAACTTTGTAAAAGGAGCAAGATTGGTACCAAGCATAAATGGTACAGTAGAAACAGGCAGCAGTTAATTACTAACTCAAATACTCTCTGCGCATGGCTATATGCGAAAATACCGCTTTAGAATAGGAAAACCTAAGAATCCTGGATACAGAATACTACTTACTTAATTGGTCAAAACAATTCTTTAGTCAGGACTAATACCATGAGTGGCGCAATCTACAGTCTAAAGTCGACTCCGAAAGACAGATTTTTGAGAAACTTTTCATGGCCAGTTTATTTAATCTCAGAGTTTTTGTCGGGCAACAGCAGATAGGAAGTAGCCGAAAGAAATATTTTTTTTCATAATTCGTTTTGTGCGAGATGTCTGAGATGGAAACTCACGCAATAAATCAGCCCACAACCTACTAGACTACGGCGACTTTAAAACACTCATCTTTTAATTGTAAACGATGGGGGAAGCGGAGAAAATAATATTTGGAAGATTAAATTGTTCCTTTAATACGTGAAACTATTTCAAACGAAATGCTATATGGCAAGCATTATTAGACGCAATGGACATGAGACTACAGAGATTATATTACGCGCAACTGCGGGTATGCCACATCTAAACGTGGTTAGAATACGTTGACGTTCTATACGAAGTAATATTTACGTGGTTTCGGGTTTTCTACTTCTGCATGTATTTAGATACTATATATTCTTGGTACAGTATTCATAACCTTAGGCACAAATTCTAGTGGAGTTAAAAAATTTTTAATCATAATTGGCAACCCTATCATACTAGAACCTGCCATAGTAGACGAAAAACTTTTTTTAGCTGGAATAATTTGATTAATGAAACTGTAAAAAATAAATTACTTTATCTATATATATATAAATGAATGTTTGTTTGTATGTAATTAATAGAATCGTAAACTATCCATTTGATCATGCTATGATCTTCAGCAAAGTTGTTGCGCATGAGCCAATGAAGGTTTCTAAGTTGGTCTGACCAAATTAGGACAGGTGGCGCCACTGAAAATTATTCAAAATGAATTAAATCGTAAACTGTGCATTTGATCATGATATGATCTTTAGAAAAATTGTTGCGCATAAGACGACGGAGGTTCCTAAGTTGGTGCGATTAATTTCCGATAGATTGCGCCACTAAGAATTATTCAAAATGAATTGAATCTAAACTATGCATTTGATCATGTGTTGATCGGGCAAATACCAAATACGTTTTAGCATTTATCATTTATGATTTTAATAACATTTAGTATAACTCATTCCCGTAAAATTTGAAACATTTTAATTTTGGAAAATTTTTAAAAATGCTGTTAGGTTCAATTGGATTGGGTACATTGTGAGATTCTAATAAATTTAACACATTTTTCAAGTCGTTCCCGTGCAATCATGCCTCCAAAGCGGCAAGCAATTGGTCGACATACACCTCGAGCACGGAAGAAAAGACCATTACGAGCTTCATAATCAGACAGCCAACTAGCATTGAGACTGGAAAATCTTCGAGTACATACCGCTGAGAACCGTTGGCATGAACCACTGGAACAACGAGAAGTGAGATTAGAAACTAATCGAATGCATACTACTCAGGCCTGTTCGTCTGAATCATCTGGACAACGGGAAACAAAATCAATAAAATTATTCAAAATTAATTTGATATTTGTGTAATGTCTTTCCTTCAAATTTATTTTAGTTGGTGGCGCAACAACACGCGCAGGGTACAGCAAGTGTGTGATAAAAAATAGTTAAGCTTGAATGTTTGTGTATATTTTTTTCTTTCTTTCTAGCGAACAAACTATGTATATATTAATATATAATTTATTTTTATCAAATCTTAACGTTTGTGCAATTTTTTTCATTGCCTTAGAATTGCGATTAATTCTTTATTGTTTTTTCTCCCCCTTTTCTTCTCGTTGCAGTTGTTGCTTTTCGAAAATGAAGTTGCTAAGAACGTTTAAATTAAATGCTTGTGGTAAATATTAAAATATTTAAAATTTAACAATAATTTAAAATATCAGCAGTGCTATATATGGTACGTTAATCATAACTGGTTTTAATAAAAAATTTTCACGATAACGCTCTTAAGAATTATAATAAAAATATTTAAAGCATGTTATGTAATGCAAAACCAAAAAAAAAAATAATTTAAAATTACTGACGTAATTATTGTTTATCACTCTCTAATTGTATTTTTAAAATTCTTATTTATTGCAAAAAAAAAACTTACGCTTGCAATCAAGTAAATGGAAATTACATTTATACAAGGGCTTTTTCGTTACTCAGAAGTGTAAAGTTGTGTTCTCTGTTTTCTTATTATTGTTGAAATGCTTTTTTTTTTATCAAGTTTTATATTTATTGAATTTTAATAATATTGATGTAAATGATAGACAGACTATATCATAATCCAGACAATATTATGACACTCTAGTTTTTCCTAGTTTGATACCATCAATCCATTTATCCACATCCATATCCATCCTCACCCCCAACCATCCATCAATCAGTTAAAAATATATGAACAAATCCATTTCATTTCCATTATTTACAGTTGTCAACACTTGTCTATTATTTTTCTTTTATTTTTTTCTTTATTTGGCTAAAACCATTAAAATAATTTAAGCAAGTGCAACGAAAGTGTAACGACGTCGTTGTACACAGTTCAAGATATTTTATTATACAGTCAGTGACAACATAACAGTTTACTGTAACACTCTTAAAGTTATTTACATTTCAATTTGATTAAAAAGATTACTTTTTAGAACAGCCATTAAGATAAATATTTATCTTGTATCCCTTATCTCTTCAATCGTTGGATTTCTTTGTCATTTGAAGTCAGAAAGGCCGTAGCAAATGTTAAAATATTTTCATTCAAATGGTACATAAATGCCGGGGATTTGTCAGGGAAATTTCGGATTATACAAATCGTTGTACAGGGATATTCAACTTCGTTAGTAGCAGGAGGAAGTCGCTGTAGTTTAGTAGGTAGTGTGTAGTGTGTAGACGTAAAGCTAGGGTTCGAGCCCCAGGCCAGACATGAAGACAAATTACAAAAAGTATTTCTTAGGCGACTTCCTCTCAGCAGATTTCTGGCAAAAACACTGAGATTAAATAAAATTGCCATGGACAAGTTTCTCAAAAATCTGTTGTTCGGAGTCGACTTTAAACTGTAGGTCCCACCACTCATGTATAAAATTAACACTCACAACATAAGTGGCGTGAGTAACTAGGACGTTGTACAATGGGTCAATTCGACCTCCGGGTACTGTACTTGTCTTAATTGACAAGTACGCGTCCTCTAACCTAACCTCTCCTAACCTAGTAGCAGGAGGTCACGTGCAGTATTACTAGCCTTTGTTGGACACCGTTTTCTAGTGGACTTATTAGTCAAAAACACAAAATTTTAAACCAACATCTTGAAAAAAGATAAATCTTTCGACATTTTCGGAGGACTCTTCTTTTCGTAGGCAGTTGTAGTTTTTTCAGACTTTGAGCATTTATGCCTAAAAGCCAAGGTCTCCTCATGTTAGAGGCTACCTAAGCTGGATTCTAAGTAGATGTACAGGTATGACCGATTATTTCCGTGACTTTTTAAGTGGAACCGGTTTTTGTATGAAAAAAAACTTTTTTTCAATATAATCTCCTTTAACCGAAGTCTTTATAATTTATTCTTCAAAATTATAGGTTTTATCGAGGTCATCCGAATATGTGTCGCTGATTGTTGATTTAACATTTTCGTGATGGCGCACCTGTACCACATTTTGCAAACATTTCACGACGGCGCAACTGACCACATATAGTCGTCATCGTATGCGAAAACGTTAACAAACAAATGAATATTGATTATATGTTCTGTGCGCTATTTTAAAATTAAGAGACTTCAATTTCCCCTTCAAAAATCTATTCAGGAAGTCGTTTAACTCTTGATTCCTCAGAAAGGCTAACATCAGCAATGACCATTATAGTAAGATCAGGCAGCTTCACTCCCATCAATAAGTAAAGTTTCTCATCACCGCATACATTGAGACAATTCATTTTGACAGAGGACGATATTTCTAGGCAAAAAGAAGTGGCAACTCTATCAATCTAGAACCTGCTATAGCAGATCATTATCCCCTTCTAAGTAGTAAAAAAAAGCCTGGTGGGGATTAAAAGAGCTTTTATTCAGAGCCTATTGAATACCAAATCGGTTGAGACATGAAAGTAAATTTTCCGAAATCTTGTACTTCCCTGTTAAAGCAACATTTTACTATTTATTGTAATAAGTGATGACAATATCCCACATGCTTAGCTGTTTACATTCTTTCATTGTCTATTTGTTTGTCACCCACTGTATACTCTTCTGTGAATACATGATGGACATGTGTTAAAATAATAACTTTGTTTTCATTGTTGATAGTGGCAGTGGTGGTGGTGGTGGTGGATGACAAGTCTCAGCACTTGAGCATTTCATTGTCGAGGGTCATTACAATTTCACCCTTAAAGTTGTTTCACGTAAAGTGTTTTTGATATCGTATCCTCTACGTTATAATGGCGCTTTTACGATAGTGATGATTAATTTGATTTTATTTATTAAAGGAAAGAAACAAAAAAAAGAAACAAAATACCATGTCTTCATTATTTTATTCGTCCGAAACTTGCACTTGAAGATTTTCAATTTGAACAACAACAACAACAAAATTTTGACAATTTACCTTAATGAGTTGAAGAGTTGTCAACAATATAAATTGATTCAATTGATATCAGAACAAAATGACCATAATAAAGTGAAAATAATAAGAAAAAAACGAACTATTAATAGAAATAAAGTATTTAAATAGGCCCCAACAT
The DNA here is from genome assembly GCA_932273835.1 of Sarcophaga variegata. Taxonomy (NCBI): domain Eukaryota; kingdom Metazoa; phylum Arthropoda; class Insecta; order Diptera; family Sarcophagidae; genus Sarcophaga; species Sarcophaga variegata. The sequence goes on from OW026362.1 coordinate 64,654,523, forward strand.
ATATGTATGTAGCATAGGTTAAGGCCTATGAACTGAAGTTAAATACAGTTGGCTTTTAGATTATTAAAACAGCAGCAGTAGTACGCAATTAACGCATATGAAAGAAGTAACACATGGAAAAGGGTTTCAGAAAATGATGTGTGGAAATTTTTAATTGATAAAAATGTCACTTGATGTCCACTTCCAGGTGCATACAGTCACACAGATAATTATACGTACCCCCCTAAAAATCATTTTTTTTTTTAAAATAATGAACTTCTAATCTAAAATTTCTTTATATTATATACGTATATTTCGTATAAAATTTCTCCAAGGGTAGCCCGGTATATAATATGTATTGTGGACAAAAATCCTAGGACTACAGCCGTAGAAATACGAAATATCTCGGAAAGTGATCACAGTGTTATTGTCCCTTCCGAAACAGTTCGAAGTGTTTTGAGAAAGAACGGTTTCCGCAGCCGAGTGTCGAGAAAAAAGTCACGATTGGAATTCGTCCAATAATATATGGACAAGTCAACTGATTTTTGGGCGAATGTAATATTTAGTGATGAGAACAAATATAATTTATTCGGCTGTGACGGAAAACAAAAAATTTGGCGCAAAAATCAGTTGACTTGTCCATATATTATCATTTAAAAAAATGATTTTTAGGGGGGTACGTATAATTATCTGTGTGACTGTACATATTATATGTACATCACTAAGAAATCCAATAACGAGATAAATAACGTGGATAAAATATGTAGATTTCTATCTGTCACTAAATAAGAGTTCTGATTTCTTAGGATAACAATCAGCGCCAACTCTTTAGAAAGAGTAGAATGCAGTTAGCAAAGTTTTCCATCAATTCATCAACTACATTTTCTGGTATGATGAAAAAGCAGATGGCAACCCTTCCTCTCCAGAACCTATTAAAAACAACAACCTCTCTTTAGTTGGAAAAACTTGAAACTAAAAGTAGAGAAATAAAAATAAGATGAGAAAAATGTTTTTTTTTTTTCTTGTCAAACTTAAGTTTCTTGAAGGAAGATGGAAGGTACATAACTGCCTTTGTATCTTTTACACATGGTGTCTTTGATAATTTATTATCACTTATTACTCAAACAAAATACAGTAGAAGTCCGCTAATCCGGTACGTTCGGGATTGGCTCGGTGCCGGACTACCGACAATTCCGGTCTATCGGGTGGTAATTATAAGAATAATTCGGTTAATAATTAAACTACAAATACATACATACATATGCATGCAAATACATACAACAAAGTTTATTTTACATTTCATATAATGTATGTACACGTACTGTAAAACATATTTCACACAGTTTTGGAAATGTCACGAATGTCTTTTTGTTTTCTTGAATAAACAAGATTTCGAGTAGGCTGAGGGTTTTTTACTACAATGTTGATAATGTCCTCATCGGTTAGTTCTCGTCGATTCGAAGCCACTCCTCTACCTCATCTTCAGGCAGGTTTTTCAAGGGATTGTCAGCACATCTAACGACATCCAAAACTTTGGTCAGAGCGTCTTGATGGTTTTCTTCATCATCAGTCTGTAGAGTTCGTAATTGATTAACACAGCTGCACTGCACCTGAATTTGTTGTGACAGCTGAGACTAGCCGGCTACTAATTGTTTCCGAACAATAAAGAGAGCTTCCGGATGATCCCGAACTATTACCACGAAAACTTTCGAATAGCTGTCGAGCGTTTTTATATGCTTACATACACACTTTTGAGGAAAGCTAAAAATTTTAAAATTTTCCGGAGCGATGCCGCACTATCGGCCATTCCGGACTGTTGGATGCCGGACTAATGGACTTGTACTGTAGTGCAAACATCGAAATTTTGCGCGAAATAATGCTTGAAACAGTCCAAGTGGAGGCCATGCTAATGCCACCGATTTCAACATGTGAGATGATGTGCTGATCAAGTAAAACAACTCGAGAATAATTAATCGAGCACTTTATTCATGAGCATTGTGATCACAAAAACAACAATTTTAAAACATTTGCATGCAGTAATATTCATTCAAAAGATGTTGAAATCGAATAATTTTGCATTTCGTGACTACTGGTTGAACATTATAAAAGGTAGTACTCTTATCATGCAATCTTTATTGTCGATTTAAAATAGATTCATGGAACTTAAGACATAGTGTATGAAGTGCAAACAACCAGGCGAATCAGCGTCAAAGTCAAATACCTACGGGTCAGAGCTAATACTTTGCAATTGGACCTGTAATCCAAAACTTTCACTTACTTATCCTTGGTATTTTTTCTAATTCATACATCTAGTATGTATGTAGTCGCCATAGTCTAGTAGGTAGTGTGTTGGCTTATTAGACGTAAAGCCAGGGATCGCGCCCCAGGCCAGATATAAAAACAAAAATACAAAAAGTATTTCTTCGGCGACTTCCTATCAGCAGATTTCTAGTAAAAACTCTGAGAGTAAATAAAATTGCCATGAAAAGTTTCTCAAAAATCTGTCGTTCGGAGTCGTCTTTAAACTGTAGGTCCCACCACTCATGTCTAAAATTAACACACACAATATAAGTGGTCAGAGAAACTAGGTCGTAATCCTGACTGAAGGGTTGTAATGACCAATTACGTATGTATGCTTTCTAAAATTTTCTGTAGGAATTTTTATACACGAAAAGGGAACGTATTCTGATAACATTCCATCAATTGGGAAGTTCTACCTCAGTCGCGTTGTAGTTTAAATCTTGGAATAACTGATTACAATTTATTTCATTCGACGTAGAAAACTTTCACTTGAGAACGTTTCACTTTATAACGGAGTATCTGAAATTGTTTTTGATTCGTTATTGGTCCTCTAGGACGGGCGGAAGACAATTTTGCCAGAAAAAGTCGGTAAGGCACGTAAAACAATTTTACTTGTTATACACTCAATAGGCAACCATTATTTCTGCAAGAGTAGTAGCTAGAATGATCAAATTACTGCTAAAATAGAGCTCCGATAGTGTTATGAGTAAGCGGGTTGTGGTTTTGCTACCTCTGCCTCATAAGTTTTTAGTCTGACTTAGCTTGTGACAGTATAGTATAATTTGTAATTGCATTGCAATTCAAAAATATGTGCCTGATCATCATTTACGTCAAAAGATTGTGGTTAAAAGCTTTCCATATTTCTCAACCATACTAGGTACATAATGAATCTAATCTGTAGCCTTATTAATACTGTTTCCATTTAATTTTTAATCACTTTTATTTACTTAATCATTTTTATTTTCGAATCTTATTAATTACAGTCTCGTTTACGCCTTTCTTTTTTAAACTTTCTTTGCAGAATATTGTTTATAATACCAGCAGTCCATTTTCGATCAATTGCAAATACCTGCAATGCGGTACCAGAAAACTCGGAAAAAAATCTTCTTCAAAAACAACCACAACAACAGCGGCAACAATAGTTTTAACAACACAACAACAATAGCCATAAATCTATACAATTATCGACAGAAACATAGCAGAGACTTTAATATACGACCACAAATTTCTCATACATAATTAAAGAAAAAACAAGAAAGGAACCAACATTACACTGCACCACAAAAGTCCACTATTATCTACAAATAATACGAAACTAAAATCTTCAAATATTTTTTGTAGAACCATTCAAATCAAGATTTCAAATAAATTTCTTGCATACGCGTGAAATTGGTTTTTGGACAAAACGGAGAAGTTGTTTAGAATTTGTTCGAAGGTCATGTTTGAAAAACGACCCCTTTGGGCATTAATAGTGGGACTTAATGTCTGTATACTAATATGGTTGATCTCAGTACAAGAGCCCGTTATGTTTGATGTTAACACATCGGCTATAAGTAGTGCTGGTGGTAGCAGTAATAATTTTATAATAAATTCAGCAGCAGCAGCGGCAGCATTAACAGGCCAAGTGGTGAGTACAAAAGGTGGTGGTGGTGGAAGAGGAGGAGATGTAATAAATGGAGATGTTAATAGCTGGGGTAGAGATTTGTTATCACACCATAAAGCTCCTAGACAGAGTAATGAATATATGGATGATGTACTGCAGGGAGATGATTCAACTTTAACCACCTTAAATATGCGTAACATTAGATACAACAACAACAATAGCTATATTACTAGTAATTTAACTATAGTAACGACGCCGACAACAACAACAACAACAACAACAAAAACCAACGATTTGTCTTCAGATATGCAATCCCTGATCTCTAGTCTGGGCACAGGCACTTTAGCTTGGCAAACTAAACCAACACCATCCTGGTCAACAATAATGACTGCTGCAGCAGCTTCAGCACTGCCGGACGAAGACTTTAATCATTTGATAGATTTACACGATTTTCAATTTCTCCTGCCGCAACCCGTTTGTGGCAATCACATAGAAGCCTTAATTCTTATACATTCTGCACCGAAAAACTATGAGAAACGCCAGATAATACGTGAAACATGGGCCAGTATAACACATCATATGATCGAGTCTCCCCTGAGGGTATTATTTCTGCTGGGGGCGGTAACAAGCGATGAATTGCAGCAGGACTTGCAAAAGGAAAATAATGTCTACAGAGACATTGTGCAAGGCTCGTTTATAGATGATTATCGCAATATGACCTATAAACATATAATGGCCTTTAAATGGTTTTTGTACAATTGCCCACAGGCTCAGATACTCATCAAAGTGGACGATGATGTTTATGTAAATACACCACAGCTTATAAAGTACCTCAAAGAGCAGCAGTTAAGAACGGAAACCGAAAAAGTGAATCTTAATGATTTGAAAAATAAACCCACCATTGCTACAACAAAAAAGACAACAAATGCAACCACTACCACCACCAATACTGACAACAACAACACATCATTAGCTGCCAGAGCAACATCTATATTTCAAACATTAAATATTTTCTCAGCATTATCAACAACGGACTCAGAGTCATCATCAGCATCATCTTTTGCACAATTCAATGCTTCACAGGAACTTTTCAATCATCCACAGAATTTATTATTTTGCCAGAAAATCATTGGTTCATTGGTTAAACGTTCCTATCGTTCGAAATGGCGTGTTAGTTTTAAAGAATACTCTGAACATTATTATCCACCCTATTGTCCCGGTTATGCTATAATCTATTCACCCGATATTATATTTCGCCTGTACACAGCTGCACAACGTTCCAAATATTTTTGGATCGATGATGTGCACATAACCGGCGTATTGGCGCAAAAAACGAATACAACTATAACCACCTCATCACATTATATTTTATACAGTGACGAATGTGATCAAATATTAACGGGCAAGACTGATCTCAGTAAAATGGAATTTTTATTCGCTTGGCATAGTATATCAGCCCAAAAAATTAAATTACTATGGCATCTGCAAATGATGTCCCTACAAACGTTAGATGATTTACAGTACAAAAGCAAGGCCACCTCGTACAATGAGGTACTGTATGAAAAACATCAACATCAACAGCAGGAGCACAAGCTAAATAAAAAGCAGAAACGGATGCATACACAGGATGTTGAAAATAGTATAACTTCGTCATCAGCATCATCATTATCATTATCATCGTTTAGGCATACCTCTTCGAATGGTTTAAGATAGTAGCCTGATTAGGCTATCAAACAAACAACAAACACACACACAAAGAAACGCTTATCTTAATTTAGTCTTGTTTATTTTATAAGTTTATTTAAATTTTATTTTTTAAATAATACTGTAACACAATATGTAAACGCTATGTATTGCTTTAAGAAAGAAAGTAAGAAAGTTTGTCATTTTGTAAATTGTTTCCTTAGTTTAAAGTATATTTGTTTGATAAAAAAAAAACTCCAAGAAATTTTTCATTAAAAATTGCACTTGAAATGTGGCAGCAAGTATCAAAAAGGAAATCGTCGTAGCATTGTGTTAAGATAATTCAAACATTTGTTCAAAGCCTCATTACTAAGACTCAAAACTAAATTGTGATAATTGGATATTCAATTCGATTTATTTCGAAATCGAATGGAACAACTTGGATATTTAGAAATACTTCTAATACGCTATGTACTCATCGAAGAATGACGACGAATTAGTTACCAGTGATAGCAACTATTACGAACTGAATTGCTAAACCATGATAGATAACGCCAAATACTACTTAGAGTTCTAAAGGTTAAAAGTTAACTATCGACCGGCCTTGAATAACAAGTTTGGACCGATCAAAGCATACAAATGCGTTTGAATGTCTGTTTGTAATGATTTTTATGGCGATTGCTATTAAAACAAATACGATGTGGTATTGTAAAAGACATAATCAAATATTTGTAGTTAATTTGGAGGCTCAAAGAATACTCTTAGATTCTAAGTTTAGTTGTGCAAAAATTTTAATTTTTTCTAATTGCAAATTATAAGAATCGAATGAAGCCCTCTACACCAACAAAGTAAAATCTATAATTCTGGTAAATTTTCAGGAAAAATTACCACCTTAATATTTGACTTATTCGAAGGCATATAATTCGGGACACTGGACACGAAAAGTTTTAAAATTTTTTCTTGTCTAAAATAGGTTAAATTCACATACGTAATTCCTACAATTTTCGAAAAGCATAAGACCTAGATTTATTTTTCGAAAATCATCAATATATCCTAAATAACACTTGGGTAAATTTCTATACTTAATTTCGAAATTTCGAAAATGTTTTCCATATTTTGTAAATATATTATAAGAAATTTGTTTAATTAAAAAAAAGATGGAAACTCAAAATGTATAAAAATATTTAAAATTTTTTCATTTCATAGCTTAATTTTTCAAAATTTATAAAATTATTTTTTTCAATAATTATAACATATTTTTTAATAAATGTCCCTTGTTATACGCAATATTTCGAATACGAAACATTTCATTGAATACATTCATTCATTCATTCCATACATTTTTGAAATAAATAATTGGAAAACATGTATTTTTTTAAATGACTTCGAATACAAGACATTATTTTAAAAAAAATTTAAAATATTATTTACACAGCTGTGTAAAGTATTTTCGAAATTTTTTTCGAATTGATTATAATTTCGATTTTTTTGAAATTAACCTAAACCAAAACTTTTTTAAGTTTAAACATTAAAGGTTTAAAAATAAAACATAAACTACTACTTACTAATAACTCAAATCTGAATTATTTATTTCGAATAATTTCGAATTCTTTAAGTCTAAAGTTTCTATACCACTTCTAGATTACTTATCCTAAATCACTCATTTTTATATTTTGTAAATAAAGTTTTATTTTTCTAATTTCTTTAACAGACTTTTCATTCTTAAGAAAACTAATACTGGCTGCCACAATTTTAAAATAAAAATAAATGTAAACATAATGGAGTTTTGTTTTTAACAAATTTAATTTTAAAAATAATGTGTTAATTAAAAAAAGAAATGAATACTCAATGGCTTTAATTATAATTTCTTTATTTGATTTTGAATTGAAAAGAAATTTAAGTTAATATTATAAATATTAAGAATAAATATTATATTCTTGCAATTAAAGAAATAAAAAACAAAACTTAAATTTTAGTACAATTACAAAGAAAACTAAAATATAAACAAAAACACAAAATTTAAGCATTCGAAAAACATCTTCCATTAAAAAAGAATATATATATATACAGAAAGAATTAAATAAAAACTTGTTATTATTAGATATATTTAATTATTTAAAGTGGGTAATTAAAAAAAATACAAAAAAAATCTGAATATTAAAAAATTTAAAAAATAAAATAATTTGGAATTTAATTTTACTTTCTTTAAATTTTTAAATTATATTTATGTTAAGTCATACTTACAATTCATTTGTTTCCTTTATTCTCAGTTCTATAATTGTAATCGTAGTAATTAAAACTATTTAATATTTAAGAAAAAAGAAAACAAAAAATAAATGAAACTCAAATACTTTTATTTGTAAAGAAACCTCTCACTTTTTTTAATAGATATTCTATCGTTAGATTGAAAGTTTATTAATTTTTTAATAAAAGAAATACAATAGAATAAAAAACAAATATTAAAACAGAAAATTACATTTAAAAAAAAATTGTTTTTTACTTATAATTTTTTTTAATAAAATAAAAATAAATTCATTTAAACTTTTTACAAAGGGTACACAAGAATAATAATTTAATTATATTTGCCAATGTTTTTATGTAGTAACAAATGTAAAATAAAATTATAAAAAAAAATAATCTTGAATATACTACTTTGTGTCTATGGCTTCTCCATATATATATTTATTTATTTCTTAAATTTAATTTAAATTTTTAAAACAAAATCAATTCTGAAATTCATTACATTTAAGAGCATTAGCTACTTGGGCCATCAGCTCTTCCTTATATATAAAAAATGTGATTCGATATAAACGAGTATTTAAGTCTTGGCCATTTAATTACTTTTCGTTTAACAATAATTTTTTATGTTTAAAGGCTGAGGCTGAGATTTTTATTAGATTTATATTCCAAGACATATTTTGATAAAATTTGGTAAAGTATACTCTTTTCAAGCAGTATAATATATCTGATCGTCATTGGTCAATGTACATATGTATGCGAAGAATTCGAATCGACAGATATTCATGAATGCTTAAATTGACTGTAAATTACGTTTTGCTGCATTGAATGACTCACAACCATAAAACCAGTTTGATTTTAACCCTTTCATGCCCGATGTTGCCTATAGGCAACATTGTACATTTTTGTTCATAAATTCCGTAATTTTTAATTTTTTAAAAAAATTTTTTTTTGCAAACAAGCTTGGTTAAAAACGTGTAAAACCAGAATACGTACGACTCTGAATTTAATATCACTTCCTATTTAGGTCAATGACTAACAAACACATGTCCTTAAAAAATATTAGCTCTGGCTCAAAAAATTCGGGCATGAAAGGGTTAAGGTGGAATACATTCCGTTTTCTGTAATATGCTGTTCGATTTCCACTCATGTTTCAAATGGCTTTATTGGTACAGATCGATATGTCACTCCTTAATCCTCCTTTTGAAAATAATTCCCAAATTGCAAAATAAATAATTTTTCAACGTCCTTGTGTAGTATACGAACGTATATGCGTACATGGTTTTTGGGGCTCTATTTAACTTGCTTGTTTCTAAACTCTAATAGCAAAGCCTCAGAGAGTCTTCTATTCAGTTAACCAATTTTGAATTCATATAATTCTTCCATTTTGTTAGATTCCTTTTTTACTTTTTCTTGACAATTTCTTGTGTCCTTTACGGAGGATATATAGTTAGACATTATCGGTTATAGATTGTATGATATGGATACTAGCTTTCTCCCCAACGCATTCCATATGAATTGTCTACTATTTTTTTGCATGGAATGGGATCCACTCCAAAGATTGTCCAACAAGAAATTGGAATGGTCGAAAATCAGCTTGTTCATCCCTCAAAGAGGGTCTCAAGCATTACTGCATCTACTATTTCAGGATGCATTTCTCCATGTTTGGTAAAAACAACTGAATGCTTAAGCAATTGTTGTCACCGTAGTCTAGTAGGTAGTGTGTTGGCTTATTAGACGTAAAGCCAGTGTTCGAGCCCCAGGCCAGACATTAAAACAAAATACAAAAAGTATTTCTTCGGCGACTTACTCTCAGCAGATTTCTGGCAAAAACTCTGCGATTAAATAAAATTGCCATGAGAAGTTTCTCAAAAATCTGTCGTTCGGAGTCGACTTTAAACTGTAGGTCTCGCCGCTCATGTACACAACATGAGTGGTGTGAGAAACTAGGTCGTAATCTTGACTGAAGGGTTGTAACGATCAATTATGTATGTGCTTAAGCAGATTTAAATGTGCTTAATGCAGTTTTAAGGATATGTTCTTAGGTCCTAGAAACTTATAGAGTTTTGAGAGACTTTGTCGCAGCACTTATTTTTCTAGCATCTGGAATATATTACTAGATATGAATATATGATTATTATCATAGTGCCTATCAGAACTGCATAATATTTATCCTGGTAGAGAGGGTGTGGATAGAACGGACTCACAAAAATCGTGCTAGAAATTGAGTTGTTGGTCTCTAGATACTACGATATCTTTGTAATCGTTATTAAATGGTTTCCCGCTATTTGGTTCTCTATGTTTGTTGGTTTTTTTCTCCTACACCTACGCTTTCTTGCATTTGCTCCATCCTGAGCGTTACCTAAATTGTCAGTCGAAGAAAAGGAGACGGTGATACGTAGATTATATGAGAAACGATAAATTTAGAATTCTACATAGAAACAAGTTTAAACAATCAAAATTGAATTTTATAACCTTTTCAAATATTTTTTATACACTTGTTTTAATAGAAACATATACAATTTCATTTATTTAAAATAAATTGAAACCACTTGCAAATATAATTCAATTATTATTGTGTGTGAATTTTGAAACTAAAGTAATAAAATTAATTGAGAAAAAAAAAGAAAAAAATATGACAGAATCAAAATTGTGCAAATGAAATCATAATTGATTAAAAATAATAAAAAAAACAAAGAAACTAAGAAGAAAATAGACAAAAAGCCTGTGTACATAAATATAAATTAATTTTAATAAAACAGTAAATAAAAAACGATCACACTCCCAGTTTACGTATCATTAGTAAAACAAAATGTTCAAAGAAATAAAATAAAAATAAAAAAAGAAATTCTTTTAGAAATAAACAATTAAGAAGATATACATACATACATATGTATAAAAATATTGGGGAAAAATCAAACGAAATGGCAAATTTATTTATGCATAACCCTGTTTATTATTAAGGGTATTCACGGATATATTTGAGGCTCTCTCTAATGGTTATAGTAATAAGGCTGGCTGCCTTATTTTGAAAAATTTATGAATTTTTCGTTTTAAAATAATTTATTCCTACTAAGCTCTGGCAGAAAGAGAGGCATAGAGAGAGAGAGAGAGGGAGAGCTAATTTATATAAGAAGTGTAAATGATTCCACCTGCAACAAATGTGAATACCTTCATTTATCTGCTCAAATTGTTAATTTTTATGTTAAAATTAATCTTTAGTTTAAAACAAATATTTATAAATTAATCGTACCTTATTTGGGCCTGGAAGATGTGGCATGTATTGCCATTAGATGGCAGCTTTTAAGTTTACTAAACATTTGCGTTTAGTATCGCTAGGGTGCCATATGAGACATTGAAAAGATTAACCCATTCGCTGCCAAGCCTAAATTGTATGAAGCCATTCCCATTGCCATTTATATTTTGAGTGTTATTGTTTACCAAAACCCTGTTATTTCTTGGTAAGAGCACATATATTATCATATATAATCATTTACAAGCAGAAAACCAAAGACGAGCATACTCGTCGTTGGCAATAGGAAGGCAGAAAGACTCGAGGCAACACTTAGAAAAAAAATTTGCTAATTCAAAAGCCTGCATGTTATAATATATTTAAAGTAAAGTCTTTGACAGGGTATCCCGCACTGCCAAGACGAATATACTCGTCCTTGGCAGCGAATGGGTTAACTAATGAACGAGCTAACATTGTGTTGTTATGGTGCCGTTAAAGACAGTTTAAGTTTAAAATTTTCTTTACTAATTGCACTAGTGATGATAGTGAATATTTGTGTCAAGAAGGTTCATTATTGTAGGTTAGATGTGAACGATCTATCAGAAGCTTTCCCATTAGTCTAGAAATAGTTGAGCTAGACATCAGGTATATACAATCCCAGTTCTTGTGAGAATTTAGGTTAGTGAGTAGGAAAATTAGCTTCCTAGGAGGGGGAACGTGTCTGTCTGAGGAATGGGAAAAAAGTATGACGAGAGGGAAGATAGAAAGAGGCGAAATATCTTCTCAACCCAAACAAGTTTGAAACTATTTAAAACTTTTGTTAGATAATTATAGTGACAGACAGACTCAGATTTTAACCTCGGATTATTCATGATTGGCTTGAGGATAGTAACCAACATATTGACCAAGCATTGTAGACTCAGACAACATTTGTCTAAACTAAAGGGTCCGCCAAATAACTTTTTTTTTTGAAAATGCTTTACAAAACAAACTACTGAATATTTTCTCAAATTTCTTTTTTTATTTGAAAGTACAATCCTTCCGGTTAATAATGGAAAATAATTTCATTCAATTGGATGCCTCGGCTGGCCATGCAGTAGCCTACACGATCGCTTAAATTTTTAAGAACATTATCGATTGTGTGCAGCTGTATTTCACTAATGGCTTCACGAATATTGTCCTTTAAAGCGTCAATTGTCTTTGGCTTGTCGGCGTAACACTTATCTTTGACGGCATCCCACTAATAATAGTACAACGGTGTCAAATCGCAGCTCCGAAGTGGCCAAACGACATCAGCTCTGCGGCTGATAATGCGATCTTCAAAAACAGGGCACAAAACATCGAGTGTAGCTTCGAATGTGTGGCACGTTTTGTTGAAACCAAATGTTGCCAATATCCTCCTCTTTAATTTTTGTGAACAAAAACATGGCCCGATAACGATCGCCATTGACTGTAACGGCCACTCCTTGCTCATTTTCGGAGAAAATGGCCCAATTATGCCTCTGGACCAAAATCCGCACCAAACAGTGACTCGTTTTGGGTGCGTCAGCTTTTCACTGCATGCGTGCGGGTTTTCTGTGCCCCAAATGCGACAATTTTGCTTGTTTACATACCCGTCAAGATCAAAATGAGCTTCATCTGAAAAGATGATTTTTTTTTTGCCAAAATCGGCATCTTCTGGTGTAGGCTACTGCATGGCCAGCCGAGGCAGCCATTTGAATGAAATTATTTTCCATTATTAACCGGAAGGATTGTACGTTCAAATAAAAAAAAGAAATTTGAGAAAATATTCAGCAGTTTTTTTTTAAAGCATTTTCAAAAAAAAAGTTATTTGGCGGACCCTTTAGTAACCATTTGAAACACAATGTGTAAATCCTGTGGTGAGGACATTAATTTACCAGAACACATACATACGTGAAACATGTGCGGCGTTTTAGAAAGAAACATATGGGCGCGCTTTTGAAGTAGAAAGCAGGGAGTTAGGTTAGGTACTGTTATATAGAAGAGGTTGCATTTCACTTAAATTAATTGCAATTTTTTTTATTTAATAATTTATTTTAAAAGCATGTTAAATGTGTAAATATGTTTTAATTATAATAGTTTTGATAAATTAATTAATTTTTTTTTTCTGTAAATTATTTGCACTGATTTTGTTTCCGTTTCAAAACCACCAATAAAATAAAAACTTTAATTCAACAAAAGTTTCTGTCTATTGAACAATAAAATATATATTTTTAATGAAATTGCTTTTAATTGTTACAATATATTTTATTTTCCTGTTTGATTAGTTAGCATGCCATTAAAAACTGAAAAATAAAACAAACAAAAACAAACAAAAAAAATTCGTTTATATTTTTATTGTAAAAAAAAGAAAAAAATTGCAAAATGTATTAAAATTGTTTAAAAAAAAAAGAAAAACAAAAACAATTATTAAATGTAATTAAAAATATAAACCAACAACAAAAACCCAATACAAATCATCATAAACGATAAATTAAGAAAGACCTCCTATACGAACCAAAAAAAAAAAAACAAAACAAAATTAGAAAAAAAGTTAAAATTAAAAGAAAAGAAAAACAAATGAAAAAAATTATTTAAAATCCAACAAACATTTTGAAATCAAATGCATTCATTCAGTCATTGCAATCCGTAATACATTCTTCTACTGTAAGTCGTAATTGTAGGTAATGCCAGTGTATGCAAGTGTAGCCACATACATACATATGTATACTGTATTATTGTAGGTTATCACAGTAATAAGTTTTGTTAAGTAAAATGGTTGGCTGAATTATAGTGTTATTTACCGTTAATTAGTGGGATCATATTGTAACTGTTTAGTGAAACAAATTAAATTTGAAAAACAAACACTAACAAACAAAACAAAAAACATTTTTTTCGATGATTACAACAAATTTTCATATTAGAATTATAAAATATTGAAATATTTAAAAATAACAACAAAAACTAAAAAAGAAATCACGTTTAAACATATTATTTGTTTGTTTTTTCTTTAGTACGATATGATGATTAAAAAAAATCAAAATTAAAAATATGTTTTTTAAAACGATTTTGGCTAACAAAGTGGTCCTCTTTTTAATACGAAATATATTTCTGATCGTGTAAAAATAAACAAATTTCGATATTCTGTATAATTTTTATGACTCCTTTTGGCCTTTTGACAGAATTAGATCTGAGTTGCAGTTTTTATTTCTACTGTGTTAGCTAGACAACTTATTTATACTTATATTGGATGTGACTTAGATTACATTCTGTAATAAACCCTATATAGTCTTAAGATGACTTCTACTTCATCACCGAGTTCTATGTATAAGCTGTTATACAGTATTTCTCTCCTCCTGTAAAGGATTAATATACTGACGAGTTAAAATAACAATATGACAACGCTACTGTAATCTAAACAAAGTGTAACCACTATACAGCAAAGGCCAATATTCCTCCCCATTCTGTCTTCTTTATTCTCTGTTTCTTTCATATTAAATTAAACGTGAAAGATCAGTGAATTGTCTGAAGCATCTTCATTTAACAAATAGATTGCCCTGCAGAGTTTTTTCAATTTTCTTAAAATGCAATTCGAAATTTACGCACCTTAAAGGCTTTAACGAAATCTAAACCTGCCTTTTTGTGTTTCGCAATTTATGTGGAATCATATCGACGCCTCCATTCTATAACGTTCTAAGTGTACTTGACGAGTGCAGAGCAATTATAAAGAATGTCTCTTTAAACTCTCAGTACAATGGGTCAATTCGATCTCCGGATACTGTACTTGTCTTAATAGACAAGTACACTTCCTCTAACCTAAACTCTCAGTGTCACTTTTATAAAATCGACATCGATCGATAAAATCGACGTTGATCGATAAAATTGACATCGATCGATAAAATCGACATCGATCGATAAAATCGACATCGATCGATAAAAGCAATATCGATTGATAAAATCGACATCGATCGATAAAATTGACATCGATCGATAAAATCGATATCGATCTATAAAATCGACATCGATCGATAAAATCGACATCGATCGATAAAATCGACATCGATCGATAAAGTAGACATCGATCGATAAATTTGACATCGATCGACAAAATCGACATCGATCTCGAAGCGATCACGGTTGTTTAAGTCGTGCTTTACGTTACAATCGCCAATAAAGTATGCTCTACTTGGCGAAAGCGGCTTATCAGAGCTTCTTTCGGTTGATATTAGAATACTTATGGTCTGATACTGGACACCATAATTATGCCAGTAAGCAGCGGATTTCATTTAAAGCAGATGTTAAGCATTTTGCATAGGGCCAATTAGGGAAAAATTTATTTCATGTTAGATAGTCCGTCAATGCTACAATCGCCAATAAAGTATGCTCTACTTAGCGAAAGCGGCTTGGTATTACAATACTTATTGCCTGATACTGAACAGCATAGTTATGCCAGCGAGCAGCGGATTTCATTTAAAGCAGGTGTTAAGCATTTTGCATAGGGCCAATTAGGGACTAACTAATTTCATGTTAGATAGTCCGTCAACTTATTATACTCATAACCATCATGTGTGGAAAACCCAGTCAAATTATTATGGTTTGAAATTTTCCTAACATTTTGAGAAGGTATAGGCATTCACATTCCATTTTCGAATTAGTTGTGGTCGTTTGCAAGTCTTCAGGAGCCCTTTGAGTATTTGACAGTATATATCGACGCCTCCGTTCTATAACATTCTAAGTCGAAAAAGTGTGTTTTGAGTTATGAGCTTTCAAAGTTTTCACGCGATATACGGCTATATAGATTTTTCGCTATAACTTCGGAACGGATCGGCGCATCTTAACCAAATTTTGACAGTATTTAAGTTAGAGAACGTAGAATTTAAAAATGCAAGAACATTCAAACGTTGTAATGTACACTTACAATGTTATAGAGTGGAGGTGTCGATATGTATTCCAATTCCCATTAGAATTGAATTTTTTAAATCTGGGTCGAGTGATTCCTGCCCTTATTCTATTTTTCGATCTTCGATCTGTCTTTGTACGACACTTAACTCGAAATTGTTGCAATTGGACCTCACGTTTTT
Organism: Sarcophaga variegata; assembly: GCA_932273835.1. Taxonomy (NCBI): domain Eukaryota; kingdom Metazoa; phylum Arthropoda; class Insecta; order Diptera; family Sarcophagidae; genus Sarcophaga; species Sarcophaga variegata. The sequence goes on from OW026362.1 coordinate 64,670,640, forward strand.
CACGGCTATAAACAGTTACTCACGACGAGCAAGTAAAGTGGCTTGTAAGCTAAGGGCAATGCTTAATTTTTTTCCTTGATTTACCAGAATCAAATTTTTTTAACATACCAAAAAAAAAAAAACAAATGCCTGGAGATTATTCCCCATGGGCCTTTAACAAAATCGTTTTAAAACATTGAAAATATTAAAAAAAAATTATAACAAAAACAAAAAAAATTGAATTTTATTAAAAAAAATATTAAAAACAAGTGACAAATTAAGATTGTAAGAAAAATTAAAATTAAAAAATATTTAAAATTAAAAAAAAAATAAAAAAACCATTTTAATAATAATTATTTTTGTAAATGTAAACTTTAGTATATATTTTAATAAGAAATTTTATTTGTTTATGTGTTTATAAAAACGCAACTATTAATTGCAAACTAAAATAAATTAAATTATAAAATAATTATGAATAATTTAATTCTTATATAATTTATTAACAATTAATATGATTGCCATTATAATGAAAAAAAATATTAATTAAAAATTAAATTAAATTATAAATTAATTAAATTCAAATTAAAAAAATAAATTAAATTAGAATGAAGTTGATTTGAAATTAAATTTAAATTGAATTCAACTAAATTAAATGTATATTGTGTATGTGTCTGTATTTTATATGTTTTAAATTAAGCAGCCAATAACTCTCTATATATTATTAATTTATTAATTAAAAAAAATACAAAAAATGTTTTAAACATGAACTAAAAAACAACATCAAAAACAAAAAAGGGAAAACAAAATCATAACATTTGTAAACATATATTGAAAATGCAAATTTAAATAAAAAAAGGAAACGGACGCACGGAGTCAGATGAAAATGAAATGAAATTGAAATTGACAAAATGTTTTATATGTATTTACCACAGTATATTAAATAAATAGTATATTTAATTGTTTTTTCTTTTGTTTTTGTTTTTCTTTTGGAAAGAAATAATAAAATTTTAAATAAAAAAAAATTTTAAATGAAACGTATTTTTATAAATTATTTAAAAGCAGATGGTCACTCTAAAAATAAAGGTACGAATGCTTCTAAACTGTTTTGCTTAGGGTTTGTGTCTTCAATTGCCTAGTTTAGACATACACTTTGCAAACACTAGTTTGAAAAGCTCTGTTATAACGCAACAGTGTTGTAAACCGTTTTAAGTTTTTATTTAAGAGCAGAGGAAGGCAAAGTTATAACTTTTTGAAAAACGGTTTGAAGTATTTAAATACAGTAATCCCTCGATTTACGTCGCAGTTCGTTCCAAAAAAGGTGATGTAAATCGAAACGACGTAAAACGAATTTCATATTGCTCATACTATAAAGTAGTATGTTTTTAACAAGGAACATAAAAAAGTTACAGTAATCCCTCGATTTACGTGGCAGTTGATTCCAAAAAAAAGGCGACGTAAATTGAATGACGACGCAAATTGAAGTTAGAGGGAACAAAATATTTGACGACGTAAATCGAAACAACATTAATCCAGGCGACGTAAATCGAATGATTACTGTATTGACATTAATCCGTTAAACGGTTTTTTCAATTTGGAAAGCCGGGTTATTTTTCTCTTTATGCATCGTTTAGACGCATCGTTTAGACACATCGTTTTTGTCACTTACGAAGTAAGGCTTAAGATAGAATAGTATGAGATAGGATTGAGCATAACAATACCAACTGATAGTTAGGCCGATGATTAGAGCACTTGGGGCCAGTAAAGTTCCAGCTGAATTCGCTCTTTGCTTAATTCCAGTTCTTTTGAGAATACAGGGCAAAGGGTAGCCAAATTAGCTTTCTAGTAGGGGAACGTGTACGTTGCTGATGAGATCACAAGCTGTCTGTGAAGTGGGAAAAAACTTTGACGAAAGGGAAGATAGAAAAAGGTGAAGATTATCCTCAACCCAAGCAAGATTGTAATTATTTATTAGATAATTTAGATAATTATAATAACAACAGATTTTGACCTCAGATTTCAGAAATATAGCTTGAGGACCGACCAAGTAATTGACCAAGCATTGTAGGCTTAGAGAACATTTGTGTCTACTAGTAATCATTTCAAACCCATTGTGTAAATCCTGTGGTGAGGACATTGGTTTACCAGAACACATACGTGAAACATGTGCGTCGTTTTACAAAGAAACATGTTGGTGCTTATGAAGTAGAAAGCAGGAAGTTAGGTTAGGTTAGGTTAGCGGATAGCTTGCAGTTCACAGGCAAGTTCACTCAGTGGTTTATATGGCCCTTTGTGTTACCTAGTGTAAGGTAACCCCTCTTGTCATGAGAATCAAGGAGTTATCCTTACCGATATTGAACTGTATCCCGAGTTTTGTCAGGCCAACAAGATTGAGAATGATTAAATGGTCACATAGCTTTACTAGCTCTATGAAAAAGTAATAACGGCATTGATCAACGTAGTGATAGTGCGTCTAATAGTTTCCTTAAGCAGGATAATGTTATCACGTTCAATATGGTTGCATCATCACACAACAGGTTAGGTTAGAGGACGTGTAGTTGTCAATTAAGACAAGTACAGTACCCGGAGGTCAAATTGACCCATTGTACAATATCCTAGTTTCTCACACCACTTATGTTGTGAGTGTTAATTTTATCCGTGGGTAGTGAGACCTACAGTTTAAAGTCGACTCAGAACGACAGAATTTTTGAGATACTTTTTCATGGCAATTTTATTTGCTCTCAGAGTTTTTGCCAGAAATCTGCTGAGTGGAAGTCGCCGAAAAAATACTTTTTGTATTTTTGTTTTGATGTCCGGCCTTGGGCTCGAATCCTGGCTTTACGTCTATTAAGCCAACACACTACCTACTAGCCTGCGGCGACTTCATCATCACACAATAGTACGAATTGAATTTCATGTATTTGGACATTGCTTGCTTCATAGTTAGGTTACCTTCCTATGTACAACGGTAACTGGTTAAGAGAGTTTAAACTACAACTACCATGTAGCTTACCATGGGCCTCGAGGGTGCTATAAGGACTTTGCCACTTAATATAGTAAAAAATAGACGGTCAGCTGGTTTGATTTTTAAAATATTCAGAGCCCCACAAAACCATTATAAATGTTCAGCAGACTGGCCAAATTGGATCAACCTCGATAACGAGAGTGACAAACTATGGAACTATGGAATAGGGTTGTTGCTTTTATGAGTAATTAGCAAATCATTTGGTTTTGCGGTATGTCCAATATAACTCGTCATCCAGAGAAACACTTCTCAGACTTCGCGTTAGGTTAGGTTAGGTGGGAGTGGTAGCTCTGTTATCACAAAGCTCACTTGAGCACGCATAGCGGCCCGTTGTGATGCCACGGGTGAACGCAGTCCCTGTACTAACCAAGTTCCACCAAAATCAGGGAAATGGAAGAACTTAGTCAGCGCAAGGGCTGCACAACAAAAGCACGACTACCCCGCACTAGAAAACCAGACAGAAAGTTTGATGAACGAAGCTATATCCTTGATGTCAATAGATGATAGCTCCGTTAGGCTAACAAGGAATGGGGAGCCAAATAACCTATATCTACACCTAGCAAGAGACGGGCACTGGCAAAGAAAGTGAACAACAGTCTCCTCTTCCTCAGTGCACCTGCATCCACGGCAGAAGTCGTTGAAAGGGAGCCTCATTCTTTCCGCGTGTCTACCCATGACGCAATGACCTGTAAGCACGGCTACTGTAGTCGAGATGACATCACGACCAAGACCAAGTAATCGGTTGGTACGCCTTCAATCCAACTTGGGCCAGGTGAGTCTAGCGGTAGAGCAGGACTCCTCATTGACCCAGGATAGGTTGGCGTCCCGAAAGAACTTCCGCGCAATGGTCAGCTTGACCGAGGCAAGTAGCATACCCAATTCAACAGAAGAGGATTGCGGAAGGAGCGCACCAGCTCTGGCGAGCTCTTCGGCCCTACAGTTTCCCGGAATTTCACTGTGCCCGGGGACCCACACCAGAGAGACACTGGTGAAGCGCCCCGAGAGAAGGTCGAGACAGCGGCGACATTCCCTAACGATTCTAGAGCTAATCACGAAACCCGATAGAGATCTTATCGCGGCCTGACTATCAGAAAAGATCGAGACGCGAGTGAAAGGAGCATCGTTGACGAGGATCCACTGAGCGGCCCGGTAAATTGCCATCACCTCCGCCTGAAACACACTGCAGTAGTCCGGCAGACTGAGAGAAATATTTAGGTCCAGTTTCCTAGATTAGACACCGCTTCCAACCCCATTATCGAGTTTAGAGCCGTCGGTACATACATATATCCAGGACTTCCGGGGGGACGACCATATTAGGATTACAGTCATCCCTACTTGGAATCAGAGAGTGGAAACATCTGTCAAGACAATATTCAGCAGCGGAATAGTCCATGTTCACAGGGGCCACTGGATCAACCTCCAGAATAGTGGAGTGACCAGAAGGTACAATGCCAACGAGAACAGACTTCGGGTATTATGCGAGAATTTTTAGTAGACTTTTGAATTTACATACGTACATACATAATTGATCATTATAACCCTTCAATCAGGATTACGACATAGCTTCCCACAATACCTATGTTGTGTGCGTTACTTTATACATGAGTGGTTGAACCTACAGTTTGAAGATTGACAGATTTTTAGAGAAACTTTGCAATTTTATTTTACTATCAGAGTTTTTGTCAGAAATCTGCTGAGAGGAAGCCGCCAAAGAAATATTTTTTCATATTTCGTATCGTTGGAGATGTCTGTACTGGGGTTTGAACCGTGGCCTTACATCTAGTAAGCCAACACACTACCTGCTACAGCACGGCGTCACTTTTCGAATATTGGGTTTTATCCAAGAATTTTTTAGTGTTGAACTTAGGTGCACGAAATTTATTTAAGGACACAAACCACGCCTAAACATTTATCCTTTTGTGGCTAATACAACATTTTTAATTTAAACACCCATTATGCTTACAGAGTCTATATTCAAGCAAATATTTTTTAATTCTTTCAAAAATATTTTTTTTAAAATCTTTATCTCTTTACAATTTTAAGCACATTTTTTATTTATTAAATAATATTGTAGTTTGATTTTTGTTGTTGTTTTCTCTTATAAATATGAAAGAAATAAAAAATAATCGATTTTTGTTTGTAAATTTATTTAACACTCGTTATACGAATGACGTAGACAGTGCATATGTACAATATTTGAAATAAAAATAAAAATAAAAAAATTTTATCCCTCAGGCATTATACAAAAGTTGGCTTACGTAGTCATGTCACTTAAAAATATATTGTAAATGGACATTTTCAATACAATTCTATAAACATTAGGGTGGCATAAATATAAAGAACGAAAATTAATGTTCTGGTTTATTAATAAAAATTTGGTAATTATTCTCCATGCGTTGGATTATAACAAAAAAGAAAAAAAAAACGTGTTACTTTTTATTGTAGTTTTTATGTCAAGGAAGCAAATAGGCCAAGGTATGTCTATAAAGTATGTACATAATGCCAAGGTGACAGTTCTCAGCTACACTACAATAGTTCTGTCGATGATTTTTGGATACCCAATAGTATAACGCCTTAGATCTCCAAGCGTCGGACAGTGAGAGTGTCTTTGCTATATACAGTAAGCGTCAAAAGAAACTGTACATAAAAAAATTTACATTAATATATTACCGTTAATTTTTGTTTTAAAATCGTTTCATTGCCATTGAAATAAAAAATGTTACAAAATATTTCGAAATATTTTCAAATTTTTTCGGGCACACTCCTTAAGTGGTAAAAGTTGAGTTTGGTGATTGTTAGAATTTAATCCTTAGTGTACAGTTTCTTTTGACGCTCACTGTATATCAAAACAGAGATTCTTCAAGTCTTTCTATCGGGTCCGTCATCTAACGTTTTTTTTTCGACTAGTACTTATTTCATGAATGGTAATACTTAGCTCATGTCTGATTTGACAGATAATTAGTTTTCTCCTTCCGCTGAACGAATATGGTTGTGTATACGCTTGAACAACGCTGGGAAATATTGCGACATTACTTTGAAAATCATGGAAATGTTACAAAATGTGTGCGAAAATTGCGTACGGATTTTGGAAGAAGAGATGCACCGTCAGCTCCGTATCTTCGTTATCTTGTGAAAAAAGTGCGAGAAACTGGCATCCTCATCGATAAACCAAAGCGTGAAAAGCCAAAAACAGTGCGTACACCCAAGAATATTGCTGCTGAAAGTGGCAGAAATTGTGCGTAAAGCGCCATCAAGCGATCGACTTACAGAAGATACCGATTTTGGCCAAAAAAAATCATCTTTTCAGATGAAGCTCATTTTGATCTTGGCGGATCATTTTGAAATTGTCGCATTTGGGGCACAGAAAACCCGCACGCATACATTGAAAAACCGACGCACCCAAAACCAGTCACTGTTTGTTGCGGATTTTGGTCCAGAGGCATAATTGGGCCATTTTTCTTCGAAAATGAGCAAGGAGTGGCCGTTACAGTCAATGGCGATCGTTATCGGGCCATGTTGAACGAATTTTTGTTCACAAAAATTGAAGAGGAGGATATTGGAAACATTTGGTTTCAGCAGGACGGGCGCTACGTGCCACACAACCGAAGCTACACTCGATGTTTAGCGCCCTGTTTTTGAAGATCGCATTATCAGCCGCAGAGCTGATGTCGTTTGGCCACTGAGTTCTTCTTATTCATGTGAGTTCTTCTTATTCATGGAAAATCTTCGGGTCTCCATTAAATACATATTTTTTATTCAAGGTTAAGTCTGCTGATATTTTTTAATAAATTTATCCGTATACTTATATTGTACCGCCTAATTGTATTTTATTTTATGAGCTTCCAAGAACACATGAGTTTAAAAATAAACGTAAGAGATCGTTTGTAAAGATAAAGAATAAATTAAGGCTTTAAATATTTACAACCAAAGGAAACAGTAGTAAACAAACCAACCATGTTGTGTGTGTTAATTTTATCCATGAGTGGCGGGACCTACAGTTTAAAGTCGACTCCAAACTACAATATTGGAGAAACTTTTATTTTACTCTCATGGTTTTTGCCAGAAAACTGTTGAGAGGAAGTCAGCGAAAAAATATTTCTTTTTGTTCAAGAAGTCTGAGTTGGGGTTTGTACCACGGCCTCATGTGTATTAAGCTAACGTACTATGTACTAGACCACTGAGACCCGTAAAGGAAAAAGAACGTTGTGGCTAGCCTAACAAGTATTTCATTTTGTACGAGATGAGTGAGCGGCCTCACGTCTACTAAGCTAACACACTGCCTACAAGATTACTGCGACTTATGTCATGAATGCCATCCAAAAACGACGTACCCATAAAGGAAAGAAGAACGCTGTTGCTAGCCGAAGAAATATTTCGTTTTGTTCGAGATGTCTGACCTAGTTTGAACCACGACTTCATATCTACTAGACCAACACATTGCGTACTAGACTACCACGATTTATGGCATCAATACGATCCAATAATCGCCTACCCTTACAGCAAAGGAGAATGCTGTTGCTGGCTTGGAGGATTTTAGTGGTAATAAGAGTAACGCGTGAGCTCGGCTTTGTCAGGCTATACTTCTACCATAATTTAATCTTACTTTGGATAAGATAACTCATGTGCAAGTTCTAATTCACATAATTGTTCATTACAATCCTTCAGTCAGGACTACGACCTTACATATGTTGTGTGTGTTAATTTTATACATGAGTGGCGGACCTACAGTCTAAAATCGACTCCAAACACAGATTTTTGTAAAACTTTTCATGGCAATTTTATTAGTTCTTAAAGTTTTTGCCGGAAATCTCCTGAGAGGAAGTAGGCGAAGAAATATTTTGTTTTGTTGGAGATGTCTTAGCTGGGGTTTGAACCATGGCCTCATGTCTACCAAGCTAGCACACTGCATTCTAGATTACCCCCACTTATTGCATCAATACAATCCAAAAATCGCGTACTCATAAAGGAAAAAAGAACGATATTGCTCGCTTGGTAATAGGAGTAATGCGTGAGCTCAGCTTTGCCAGGCTATAGTTCTACCATAACTTAATATCACATTACATACATACATAATACATAATTGGTCATTACAACTCTTCAGTCAGGATTACGACCTAGCTTCTCACACCACTGATGTTGTGTGTGTCAATTTTATACATGAGTGGTGAGACCTACAGTTTTAAGTCGACTCCGAACGACAGATTTTTGAGAAACTTTTCCATGGCAATTTTATTTACTTTCAGTAATCTGCTGAGAGGAAGTCACCGAGGCAATACTTTTTGTATTTTGTTTTGATGTCTGGCCTGGGCCTCGAACCCTGGTTTTACGTTTAATAAGCCAACACACTACCTACTAGACTACGGCGCCTTCATCAACATATCACATTGGTTAAGCTAACTCTTACACATGAGTTATTTATTGTAGAGTATATGAAGTTGGCGTAGTCTAGTATGTAGTGTGTTGTCTTATTAGACGTGAGTCCTAGGTTCATACCTTAGGTCAGACATCAAAACGAAAATATGAAAAAAATATTTCTTCGGCTTCTTCCTGTCTGCAGATTTCTGGCAGAAACTCTGAGAGCAAATAGTCATGAAAAGGTTTTCCAAAAATCTGTAATTTGAAGTCGACTTTAAGCTGTAGGTCCCGCCACTCATGTATAAAAATTAACACACACAACATAAGTGGTGTTAGACGCTAGGTGGTAATCCTGACTGAAGGGTTGTAATGACTAATTGTGTATGTATTTGGTTTGTATTAATTTACATTGTTTGATTGCAACACACTTATTAATTTGAAAGTGCTTATAATGCTGTAATTAGGCCACTAATCTGGCACTCTTTTCACATCTCTGCTGTCATACAATTTTATAATTGCTTATGGCCCATAGGTGCCAAGTGCTGCAAATATATGCCAAACGTATAAAAATCAAAATGCATCTTTCCCATTCCATATCTTTTAAATTTACGCGATTAAATATTTAAAATGTTTCCTAAATTAGCGACGCTACTATTCACTCATCATTTAAATGGTACCCCATAGCGTATGTTTTATGCGAAATAATTATTCGAGTGTCAATTATTACGTATACGCTCAGTGTGTTGGGTTCTTTAGCTCTTTTGAGTGTTCGCTCTTTCTAGTTCAGCTCTCTGTAATGAACTAGTTCGTTCTTTTAGTTCAATAGTTCAGTACTTTTAAACAACTCCGCTCTCTTTCTCAATTTTATTTATATTTAAAATGATGTAAACAATACATATATACATTTAAAGGAATTAATGCATTCCGTGTATTTATATCAACTTATTGAATAAAATAAAAACAGTATATAGTATAGTATTTAACACATTTTGATTTTTATTAATTCATTTATGTGCTTGAAGCTCTTTTTAATCAAAATTACTTAACAACTAATAATAACAACAAAACTTATCTAAATATATACATATATTTAAAAGGAAAAAATAAATTGAAAAATAAAAAATGCAGCTTTTGAAAATCTTAATTTAATTATAGGGACATAAAAAACAAAAATAAAATAAATACAAAAAATAGAAACTAATAGTAATTCAGTCTATTGCAATCACATTTATTAATTTAATTAAAAAAAAAACGTTTATAATATGTTTATATAATAATATAATATACATTGTATTTACATTTTTGATATAAAGTTAATAGTAACTTGGCTCACATGTTATTGTGTAAAAACACAAGAGTGGAAACTTTATTTGGTTTGATGAGGGTCCTTCTTTCGTTTATTATTTGTCCTGTTGCTGAAAAAATACGCTCACATGGTACAGATGTGGCTACTATGCAAAGGCGTTTTAAAGCATATATGTACACCCTTGGATACAAATGCCTGCGTTCATTCCACCACGCAAGAGGGTCTTTCCTTCTTTCCAGGTACTCCTCGTTTAGGTACTTATCGAATTCTCTAAGTCCAGCAGCTATGTTATTGTCAGATTTTGTAAGTCGACTGAAGTTCATGTCGAATTTTTTCCAAATATTTTTTTGTGGAACTTCAGCAATACTTCCTTCCGTATCAGGTGTTTCAGTATTTGGTAGTCTAATTTGGCCGATTCTGTTGCGCAATAATTTCACAGCGTTTTCATAGGAGCTGTCATTTTTAAAACCTAATTTTTTAAATCTGGGATCTAGGATTGTGCTCTCTGCATATAAACTACTTCGTTCTAGTTCACCAAAACGATTAGTAATTTCTCTTTTCATCACGGAAATCAGTACTTTTATTTGACTTTTAGTTGCGTTAAAATCAGAAATTACACTTTCTAATAGATTACACAAAACTAAAACTTTTGATAGGGTTACATTTTTTTCAGCTGAAATATCTTTCGTAACCTCATAAAATGGCTCGAGAACTGGTATTAGTTCGTCTAAAACCTCCCAATCTTGAAGTGCCAAAGATAAATCGGGTTTTGTGAGCGACAGGGTTGAAATTACAGCATCTTTTACGGCAACAATCCTGTTAAGCATGTCGTACGTAGAGTTCCATCGTGTTGGAACATCCTGCTTTAATTTTAGCTCTGGGAGTTTCATTTGCCTTTGAGATTCTCTTAGCTTTTTCATACCTTGTGTGCTTTTATTGAAAAATTCTACTATTTTTTTCACTTTAGAAACAGTATCACTCACCTCCGCAAGTGCTAATTGCACGATCAGGTTTAATGAATGGGCAAAACAGCTAATTCCACTCCAATTTCCCATACGTATCGCTGCAGTAATATTTGCCGCATTATCGCTCACAATTGCCGTAATTTTATTTTCAATACCAAACTCTTGCACCTGTTTTTTTATAAAATTTTTTAGGTTTTCGGCAGTATGTCTGTCATCATATTTGTCGCATGCAATTAAATGTGATTTTAGTTGCATATCTTCGCTAATATAATGAGCAGTTATAGCCAAGTAGCTATCATTTGTTTTCGAAGTCCATCCATCGGTAGTTAAACATACTGCTATAGCAGATAATAGTTGAGATTTTACTTGGCTTAAGATATTTCCATAAACCGCTTCCATAATATTATTTGATATAGTTTTTCTTGTAGGAAGCGTGTATCCCGGACAATTTGAGACAAGTTCTATTAGCCGTTTGAATTCCGGTTCTTCTACAATTCGTAGAGCATGGTGTCCTTTGGCTATCATTTTCAACACTTGTCTATCGATTAGCTCAACAGTACGTACGGGTGGAGGCCTATGAAAATATTGTGTTATATTTTGTTGGGGTTGCTGAGGGAGCGTTGCACTTTGCCTGGATTGGAAGCTGGTAGAAGGTTGTACGTCTGGCATGTCTTCTTCAAGTACCTCTAGTGGGATTGTAGTCTGTCTTTCTTGATTTAATGGTGTAAGCGGATGTTTTGTTCTCATATGTCGAGAAAGATTCCCATGAGAACCCCCAGCAATGCTTAGGTTTATTTTGCAATATTTACACATTGCTCTATTACCTTCTTCTGCCGTGAAATGAGTCCATATTGCGCTAAATTTTCTTTTTTCAGCCATTTTTAAATATAAAAATTCACTTAGATCACTTTGATCATCCGACACTATACCAATAAAAATTCACTTAGATCACTTTGATCATCCGACACTGTACCAATATGAACTCTTTCGAATAACTAGTGCTTGATTCACCCATGTTGTCTATTTATATATGTGGTTCTCTTCCTGAGAAAAAAATGTTTATTACAAATAACTCTCATTTTGGTTTTTTACCCTGATTCTGTAAGTCGAATGTTTTTTTCCAGAAAAAAACATGAAGAGAGCTATTGAGCAGTTTTTCATAATGGGTGAATGCTACAGAAAAGTAAGTAAGAATAACATTTGTTTTGTGTGACGTCACACTTGTACGGTTAGGTAGCATGACCACATTCAACCCATTTTTCAATTGCGGCCCTTTTAGCACTCTTTTGACATTATTGCTATGACGAGAATAACATTTGTTTTGTGTGACGTTACACTTGTAGGGTAGGTAGCATGACCACATTCAACCCATTTTTCAATTGCGGCCCTTTTAGCACTGTTTTGGTATTATTGCTATGACGGAAATTTCCTACAATTTATTTCTTTGACAATTTACCTACCTGCTCTGAAAAATTTGAATACCCGGCAATAAATGAATGAAATCTAGTGTTTAGCGAGAATTTTGCAAATCCAGATTTTGAAATTGAACCCTTTTCCGATTATTGGCAAGATTTTTTGACCTACCAGTGTCGAAAAATTTGAATTTCTATCAAAAAGTTAAGTCAATGGATTGGCGGAAATTTTGATAATTGAATCGTTAAAAACAATAATATATACATAAAATATAAATATTAAGAAAAACATAAACATAAAAATATAAATTTAAATTTATTTATATACATATATAAATAAATACATTTACAATCTCTTTTGTCTTATTTAAATTTTTTCAATCTTATAGATTTTTAGTTGACACTATTATTTATAAAAACATACTTATTAGCGTAACAGACCAGATTATCTTGTGAGAGTCAAACTCACAATCGTTACGCTATGCATTAACTTTCCATGGAGCCCACTTAGGAATTTTATTAAAAGAAATATATTATAAAATTTTTTTTAGCTATTATGTGCTATTACTTCTAATGTATAAAATTTGAATTATATTCAAGAAATTCAAAAGCAAAAAATTTTAATTTTAATACATCGTCAAAAATTACATATGTTTTTATAAAAGTATATTTAATAAGAATTTCTGTGGATATTTCTCGCCTAACCCTTCTTTGAGTTAAATTGAAAAAATATATTATTTTAATTTGCTTATTTTTTTATTTTTTGCAATTTTCGCACTTTTGTAGGAAAAATGTTGCCATAAGTTATTTTATTAGTATGTGGTAACACCGCCAATGATGGCACTAACGAACGAACTAATTCGTTCGTGAACTACACAACTCTCGTTGAATAGTTCAATTGAACTACATAGTTCGTTCGTGAACTACACACATGAGAACGATAAACAAAATAAAAGAACGAAATGAACGAATAAGAAACGAGAACAAGAGCCAACTGAACTACGGAGCTAAAAGAGCTCATTATTATGAGCGGCTCTTTTAGTTCAGTTGTGTGAATAGTTCAATTGAACTAGTTCGTTCGCGAACTACCCAACTCTAGTATGTGTTCAGTGTGATGTGTGCTATGTGTATATGTATGTGTGTACCAAATCAATATTGTACATTAAATATTAATGTGCAACACCTTTGACTGCCTGTACAAAAATGTATAAATTTATGGTTTTTATAGCTGTTCTGCTGCTGGTCTCGCATATAAACCGCAATAACAATGAATTTGTAAAACATGGCTGAAATGAAAATATGAAAAACATGAAAAACTATAAAACGATGTCAGGGTATTTGTATGCCGATAGTGTTAAAAGCCATTTATATCACAACAGGACACATAGAGAGACAGAGAGAGAGAGAGAGATAGAGAGATTACAATATCAACAACATTTTTAAAAACAATTGCAAAATAATGGCTGCAACAAAAAAAAAAAAAACCAAGCAAAACTGCTGAGTTATTTACCACAACTAATGTTTGAGCGTCACTATCAGACAATTGCATGCTGATGTGGCAATTTGAAGGTGCAAATGCATCTCATGCCAATGCCAATTATGCCACAGCTATGCCCTGTGATTGTGGCTGTTGTTTTTTAATCACTTTTCACAATTTGCATACACACATTTATTCATTTCATTTCCTTGCACTTTTGTGTAATTTGCCAAGTGTAAATATTTTCCAATTCGAATTTGTTGATGTGTGCTGTATGTCAGTGTATGGAATACATATGTATTTATAAATAATTCATGATAATTTCTGTTTCTATTTTTATTTCTCTTGTTTTCTTTTTTGCAATATGTTTCCGTTTTAGTTATTTGTTGTTGATTTCTTATCATGACATTTGTTGTGTCTAGAAAAACTAACATTTTCGTTTGTATTTGTCTAGGAGTTGAATGAATGAATGGGTACAGGAGGATTTTTTTTCAAAATTTATTCAAAAAGGGGCTACAATGCTGAGAGAGATTGTGATTGCAAGCAGCAATCTTGGCACTCTCAAGTAATGGTGAATTTTTAAGAGCTATAGAAAAATTTTCCAAAAAAAAAAACACATAAAATTTAGAAAAACGCATGAAATCTTTATTTGAATCGATAGTACGGTCCATATAATTTAATGTTTGAAGATTATTTCATGCAAATGTTGACCGCGACTGCGCTTCAATTTTGGCATACTCTTTCCAACATTTCGGCCGGTATCTCACGAATAAATGCTTCAATGTTGTCTTCCAATGCGTCAATGGAAGCGGGCTTGCCTGTATAGACATGAGCTTTAACATGGCCCCACAAAAAGTCTAAAGTCTAAAGGCGTTAAATCGCATGATCTAGGCGGCCAATTGACCGGTCCCGAATGTGAAATAAAATGTTCACCGAACTCGCCTCTCAATAAGTCCATTGTTACACGTGCTGTGTGGCATATGGCAACGTCTTGTTGAAACCACATGTCATGCAAGTCAAGCCCTTGCATTTTGGGCAAAAAAAAAGTTGGATATCATCTCACGGCAGCGCTCACCATTCACAGTTACGTTACGATTCGCAGCAACTTTGAGGAAGTACGGTCCAATGATGCCACCAGCCCATAAACCGCACCAAACTGTGACTTTTTCTGGATGCATTGGTAGCTTTTGCAATGCTTCTGGCTGATCTTCACTCCAAAATCGACAATTCCGCTTATTTACGTATCCATTGAGCCAAAAATGAGCTTCGTCGCTGAACACAATTTTTCGATAAAGAAGTGGATATTCGGCCAAGTTTCCAAGAGCCCATTCACCAAAAATTCTGCGTTGCGGTAGGGCGTTCGGCTTCAATTCTTGCACCAGCCGTATTTTGAAAGGCTTCACACCTAAATCCTTCAGCAAAATTTTCCACGTTGTTGAGTAACAGAGGCCCAATTGCTGCGAACGGCGACGAATCGATAATTCATTATTTACACTGGCCGACTGGTTTAATGTCCAACAATATAAATTTGGTGCGAAATTTAGTCACAATAGCCCGAATAGCCGCTTCAGTGGGTCGGTTAAACTGACCATAAAATGGAAGAATCACCCGATGAACTAGAGCACCCATTTTGATAATAAAATTCAATGATTTGAAAGCGTTGTTCGTTTGCAAGACGATTCATGGTTAAATTATAGACCAAACTGAAGAGGTTTGACAGTGAAACAAAACACGAAACGTGCGTGAGCTGTTTAAGCCAGTGTTGCCAAAAAGATAATAGGTAAAAAATAACCCGTTATTTCCGTTTGTTCTACTAAAACCATCTATTAATGTGGCAGCAGAGGCTTGGTATTGGAGACAGCAAATTCTATCGGTATGATCTGGTAAAAATTTAGAATACAAGTGATAAGTGTCACTCACACAGTAGTAATACCCATAGTCATGTGTATAATCGCCAAAAGTTTATTGTCTTGAAGGGTGAAATCGAAATGATACCACATGGTAAAGTTATTCAAGTCACGGGTAGAGCCTGAGGAAACCAAAAATAAGAGAAATCAGTATACATCTTTGTACGAACGTTATGGATCATTACAACTATTCAGGTTGTGTAAATTAATTTCGTTAATGAATGGCAAGAGCTACTTACTTACTTACTTACTTACTTACTTAATTAGCCATAACAACCCGTTTAACGGATTTCGGCCTGCCGCAATACATCCTTGCAGGCGCCTCTGCTTCGTGCGCGCCTACGCCAGTTGGTCACACCAATCGATGACAGGGCTTCCTCCATTTGGTCCTTCCAACGGATGCAAGGTCATCCTCTTCGCCGACTTCCACAGATTCCCGCATCAAATACCAGTCTCGCCGGAGCATTCTCCTCCATTCGTACGACATGGCCCAGCCGGCGCAGCCGCTGGATATTAATACACTGTACAACGTCAATGTCGTTGATCGGATACTGAAATCATCGCCAACTCGCACTGGGCCGAAGATCTTGCGTAGTACTTTTCTCTCGAACACTCTCAAGGCCGCTGCATCTGTATTTAACAGGGTCCATGCCTCTGCGCCATAAAGAAGCACGGGTAGGATGAGTGTCTTGTAAAGTGTTAGTTTTGTCGCACGAGAGAGAGAGAGCTACAGCTTAACGAATTCAAACAACAGATCTGAGAAACTGCCTGTAAATTCTCATGATATACGCTGTCGATGTTATACTTACTTACTTAATTGGCCTTTAATAATCCAATGAACGGATTTCGACCTGCCTTAACACTTCCTTCCAGGCGCCACACCCATCGATGATAGCGCTTGCAAACAAGGTAAAGTTTCTGACTGTGGTCAACGTGGCGATGTCTAGGACGATCCTTGTCTTGCTGTATTCAAGTTGACTAGAAGCCTCCATGTGACCCGTACCTGGATGGCATACTAGCACCCGCAAGATGTTAACTAATGCGTGCAGCGAAGTCCTACACCCTGGACTTTAAATTTGGGTTGTGCGTAGGGCTTCGAGCCCAACACTTAAAAATATTATCCACTAAAAACCAACACAACACAACAAGTCGATGTTATTCTGTCGTTAAATAAAGGGTCGGGGAACTTCCTAGACGGATTATTTGAAAAGAAATTGTTGTCTTCTAATTATTCAAATATGAAAACTGTGACCTCCTCCTAGTTTTGTGAGGGTAAAATTGCCATGAAATTTTTTTCAAAAATCTGTCGTTCGAAGTCGATATTAACCCATTCGCTGCCAAGCCTAAATTATATGAAGTCATTCCCATTGCCATTTATAGTTTGAGTGTTATTGTTTACCAAAACCCTGTTATTTTTTGGTAAGAGTACATATATTATCATACATAATCATTTACAAGCAGAAAACCAAAAACGAGTATACTCGTCGTTGGCAATACGAAGGCAGAAGGACTCGATATCCTTTTTCGTATTTGCGTACGTTTTAGTAGAAAAACAAATAATAAATCACGTCGATGGAAAAATAAAGAAAATGGAATAAAACGAGACACATTGCGAAAATTGGCAACACTTAGAAAATTTTTTTTTGCTAATTCAAAAGCCTGCATGTTATAATATATTTAAAGTAGGACGAGTATACTCGTCTTGGCAGTGCGGGATACCCTGTCAAAGACGAGTATTCCCGTCCTTGGCAGCGATTGGGTTAAATTGTAGGTGCCTCCACTCATAAGTAAAATTAACACACAACATGGTTGTGTTTGTAACACACACTATTGTTGTGATGACCAATTAAGAGCTCTTCAACAATCAATTTTCCTTGTTCCAATACAATTTATAGCAAAAATAGTGGCCATTCCCTAAGTATTGATCATGATTGCCAGAAAAAAAACTCAAATTTTCCTCAATTAAAAACTTAATGGCTTTGGCAGCTCTGTCAACGAAAAGAAAAACAAAACATTCTTCAATAATTTTAACACATACAACAAAATATATATGTATGGAAATGTATAAACAAAACACAAAACAAAACACAAAACAAATGAACAGGAGAGAGCGAACGAGCAATTGTTCAAAAAGTTCAAAATCCTGTCGAGTGTCTGTGAAACACTGCACAGAATAATTGTATCACACACACCGTTTGCCATGATTGCTTATGCAAAATATACGAGAATTGTAACACAGGGTATTGTGTATTGTTTTCCAAGCAATAAAACATTAGTTTTTGTTGTTGTTCTTTATTTTCGTTTTTTTATTTTAAATAACTAAACTATGT
Source organism: Sarcophaga variegata (assembly GCA_932273835.1). Classification (NCBI taxonomy): domain Eukaryota; kingdom Metazoa; phylum Arthropoda; class Insecta; order Diptera; family Sarcophagidae; genus Sarcophaga; species Sarcophaga variegata. Next base: position 64,688,393 of record OW026362.1, read on the forward strand.
TAATGTATTCATATAAATTTACATACACATGCACATGCCCATACATACATGCATACATATATGCTTACAAGTAGGCAGGCATTTATTTAATATTACATATGTATGTGTGTATAGGTATAAGAGCACTATAAAAGACATTTTTACATGCATGTATGCATGTATCTTAATACGTTTTATAAGTATGTGTGTATGTGCTTTTAGAAATTTACATATAAAAATACAATACAAATATACGTAGCATGTCTGATAAGTTATTAATGAAGGCAAAGCAAAATTGAAAATTTCTATTATCTTCTTATATATAAAAATGAATGTGTGTTTATTTGTTTGTGGGTTTGTTTGAAGTCTATAGACGGCTAAACGGCTGGACCGATTTTCTTTAAATTTTCACAGTACCTTCCTGTATGTCTGGAAGGAACTATAGGCTACTTTTTATTGTAAAATTTCAAGTAGGCGAGGTGCCACGCCCACATACCCATATAAAAATGAATGTTTGTTTGTATGTACCTTATAGAATCGTAAACTATGCATTAGATCATGATATGATAGGTTTCTAAGTTGGTATGACCAATATCCGATAGATGGCGACACTGAAAATTACTTAAAATGAATTAAATCGCATTTAATCATGTTATGACCTTTAGCAAAGTTGTTACGCATTAACCGGGGAAGGTTTCTAAGTCGGTATGACTAATTTCCGGCAGGTGGCGCCACTGAAAATTACTTAAAATCAATTAAATCGTTAACTGTGTATTTGATCATGTTATGATCTTTAGCAAAATTGTTGCGCATTAGCCGACGAAGATTTCTAAGTTGGTATGACTAATTTCCGGCAGGAGGCGCCACTGAAAATTACTTAAAATCAATTAAATCGTAAACTGTACATTTGATCATGTTATTATCTTTAGCAAAGTTGTTGCGCATGAGCCGACGTAGGTTTCTGAATTAGTATGACCAATATCCAATAGGTGGAGCCACTGAAAATTACTTAAAATGAATTAAATCGTAAAGTGTGATGTCTTTAACAAAGTTGTTGCGCATGAGTCGACAGAGGTTGGTGCGATTATTTTCCGATGGATGGCGTCACTGAAAATTATTCAAAATGAATGACAAGCAATTGGTCGACCTACTCCTCAAGCACGGAAGGAAAGGGCATTACGAGCCTCAGAATCAGACGAGCATTGAGACTGGAAAATCTTCGAGTATATGCCGCTGAGACCCGTTCGCTTGAACCACTTGAACAACGAGAAGTGAGATTAGAAACTTATTGAATGCGTACTACTCAGGCCCGTTCATCTGAATCATCAGGACAACGGGAAACAAAATAAATAAAATGATTCAAAATTAATTGGACATTTTTGTGTAATGTCTTTCCTTCAAATTTATTTTAATTGGTGGCGAAGCAACACGCGCAGGGTACATCTGGTTAAAAGATAGAAATCAAAATTTAAGTACACTTGACCTAAAAATAAGTTAAGAATATTTTTATTTTTTTGATTTATTAAGCCAACCCTCGTTTATTTACTAAATGGAGTATACCATATAAGTTTTTGTGTCAAAAACCTTATGATTTTTTTCTTTTGTTTTTGTTTTTTTGCATTTTAATTTTTACCTGTAGCTTCAGTTATTTTCGTAGTAAATTTTTTTATCCTCATTTTCATTTTTTTAGCGCAATACTACTTAAGAAAAGTTTTCTTTTTTTTTCTTTTTCATCATTACTCTGTTGCAGAAATCAATGTTATACATGAAATGAATGAAACAATGCTTGCAACTCTAAAAAATAGGACACCAATATAAAAGAAACCATGGGGGCTATAACTTAAAAATGCGGTGTTCACAGCAGATGTCGTATTGTCTACGCTTCGTTTGTGTCTTTAATAACTTATGAGACATTTTCGAGGGCATAAAACCTGATATATTCAGGTTGTATGTTTAAAAATGATGATTCAATAAGAGATGACATACATAACCTGTCTTTTGAACTTGGTTTGTGTCTTTAATATCTTATAAAACAATTTAGACTGTAAACACATGCCATTTATTCTTACTAAGGCATTGAAAACATTTGAAGCATATCTATTACTTACTCACTTAATTCGTTATTACAACAATTTAGCCAAGATTACAACCTAGCTTCTCACACCACCAATGTTGTATGTGTTAATTTTTGTTAATGAGTACGGAACCTGCAGTTTAAAGTCGACTTCGAAACACAAATTTTTTTTGACAATTTTATTTCCTCTCAGAGTTTTTGCGAGAAGTCGCCGTAGTCTAGTAGGTAGTGTGTTGGCTTATTAGACGTAAAGCCAGGGTTTGAGTCCCAGGCCAGACATCAAAACAAAATACAAGAAGTATTTCTTCGGCGACTTCCTCTCAGTAGATTTCTGGCAACAACTCTGGGAGTAAATAAAATTGCCATGAAAAGTTTCTCAAAAATCAGTCGTTCGGAGTCGGCTTTAAACTGTAGGCCCCTCCACTCATGTATAAAATTAACGCACACAACATAAGTAGTGCGAGAAGCTAGGTCGTAATCTTGACTAAAAGATTATAATGACCAATTATGTATGTATGTATGTATGTATGTATGTATGTATGTATGTTTTTTCTTTCTGTAACAAAAGCAATATTTGAAACCATTAAATGGATAACCCAATATTAGCAGGGAACGTATTATCATGTCTGAAGCCAGACAAGGCTTTTGGACATTCACTTATCACACTACAAATCAAAAAAAAAAAAAATTCTAAACAATTCAATGATAATCGATTTCGCTTAACTTTCTCTGACCGAACAACCGTTTGAGATCACTTTTTAAAATGTTTTCCCAATAAACCGAAAAAATAGCATACAATTCTTAGATAATAATGGTAAATACTCACTTGATTGAAACTGTCTTTTTTATCACAAAAAAAAAGAACGCGAATACTTTAAAAGGACTCTTATTTTTTCTTTTTTCTCTCTGTTTTTAATTTAAAATAAATCCCAGCATCGTTTTGTGAAATATTTAATCTTTTAAACTGATTGCTTCTAATCGGAAATGAAAATAATGGCAAACAACTTCCTGTCAACGTTTACCTTGTATTGCACTTTCTATGATGACTGTGTATGTGTGTTTCTGAAATCATGGTTGTTCATTTCGTAGCATGCATTTATTGTTGTTTGTATGTGTACCGTTTCTTGCGCCAACATGCCAACTTTTATTCCAAGTACATTTACCTTTAATGACACACAATCGTGTACGAGACTGTGTTGGTATAAAAACTCTTTAATAATAGGCGAGCGTATATACATATATGTGTGTGTACGAGTTGGAGTATGTGTGTGGATTAAATGAAGCTTAAATTTGAAGAAGAGAAGAAAAAAAAGAATGCGTCATTGCAATCAACTTCATGCACTACACACACAAACACACACACACACACACATACAGAATTCCAATAATAAACAATGTATATTGTCTCTACGTCATCGACTTGAATAAGAAAGCACAAACACACACTTACATACACGGAAATGACTTAAAAATTTAAGAAAAAAATCCGAGAGAGAGAGAAAAAATAATTTTTTTTAATCCAAAACTCAGTGATGCCATTAAAGTGAATGGTTCGTGAGGTCACAAAATGACGTTGTTTAAAATCTGAATTGAATGAAATTCGGTTTCTCTCTCTCTCTCTCTTCTTTGTTTGTTTCCATTGGAGTGTGTGTGTGCGAAAGAAAAACCTACAACAACAATCAGCAAGCATAACAAAATACATTTCAAGAGTAAAACTAAAAAAAGGGTTCGAAAGAAAAACGACAATAACGATGATGCTTCGTTAAACAAACACATTATGTGAGTGTTTGTGAGAATTTTTATGTGTGAACAATATTTTGGGTTTTCGTGTGTGTGTGTTGTGTGTCTTACTGAGAGTGTGAGATAATTTTAAAACATGAGGAGGAAGAAATCTCTCATTTTTATACGAATAGGAAATAAAACACGTGTTATGCAGATGCACTACAGTGGGTATTGGAGGTGAGGCACTAATTTTAATTGAAGTTAAAATGTGGAAAGGAGAGAGTTTCTTTTTTAAATGGAAATAATATGGGAAACTATTTAATTGACTGAATGACCGTTAATGTAGGTTATACTTTCTGTTTCTTGTTTTCGAAATTTGTTTTCGTTTATTTAGACAAAAAAAGTAATCAGAATCGCTACTCTGTAGGAGCCGTTAGGTTAGGTTAGGTTAGAGGACGTGTACTTGTCAATTAAGACAAGTACAGTACCCGGAGGTCGAATTGACCAATTGTACGACGTCCTAGTTTCTTACACTACTTATGTTGTGTGTGTTAATTTTATACATGAGTGTTGGGACCTACAGTTTAAAGTCGACTCCGAACGACAGATTTTTGAGAAACTTTTTTATGACAAGTTTTTGCCAGAAATCTGCTGAGAGGAAGTCGCCGAAGAAATATTTTTTGTATTTCGTTTTGATGTCTGGCCTGGAGCTCAAACCCTGGCTTTTCGTCTAATAAGCCAACACACTACCTACTAGACTACGGCGACTTCAAAAGGAGCTGTTAGGTTTTTTGAATTTATTTAAAATTTGCTTATAAAATTCCTGAATTTGCTTCGTCCTTGGTCTATGCGCCTAACGTGTAGTCGAGTCATTTCTTTTGCGTTTATTTTGACTTCGTTTGATCTTCTTTATGTTAGGTTTTGATGCTCCGGACTGGTATTAGCCTGGAGGCAATACTAAAGATGGATTTTGGCAATCTTCTCGTTGTATTTCATAAAACATGGCCAATTCCTTTTAATTTTTTGGTGGTTGGCACCAAAAGATTTTCACAGTATGCTTCAGTCATTTCTGCACATTACACCATTAACTTGCCGTATTTCACTACCGTACAGTAACACCAATTTCATTGGAGACTGCTATACTCTGCCAAATGAAGTATAAATAAGACGCGCTTCTCCATCTTTGGTAATACCATCAAGATACATACACACCTACGTACATAATTGGTCATTACAACTCTCTACTCAGGATTATGACCCAGTTTTTCACACCACTTATGTTGTATGTGTTAATTTTATACGTGAGTGGCGGGACCTACAGTTTAAATTCGATTCCAAACGACAGAATTTTGAGAAATTTTTCATGGCAATTTTATTAATTTTACTCTCAGAGTTTTTACCAGGAATCTGCTGAGAGGAAGTCGCCGAAGATATATTTTTTTCATATTTCGTTTTGTTGGAGATGTCTGGCAAGGGATTTGAACCGTGGTGTCACGTCTAATAACCCAACATACTACCTACTGAGCTACGGCAACTTTACTATCAAGATAACAGAATTTTAATTCTTCATTCAATTCATCAATCTCAGTTTCGACCACGTTTTTTGCGGTACTTGACCAATTTTGTAATCGCACCACAAGGATCAGCTGCCCAATTTCCTCACATTTCGGATAACGAGTATAAGACTACATCTATTTTTCCAGTGATTCAACAATCAACGACAAGAATTATTCATAAAATATTTGAAATGACCATTGAAAAGCATTGTTTTCGTAGAGTAACGTCTCCATAATAGTTGACAAATTTCCCAGAGTTAAGAAAGTTGTTTTGGTACCATTTCAAGAGGTGATTTATAATGAAACTTGCATTCTTAACATGTCATAAATGTTTAAAATTGTTTAGATTTGCCATTTAAAGCTTTAAACAAATGATATCAACATGTTTACTGTAGCGCATAATGAATATGTCAACAGAGTTTCATGTTCAAAATCCTATACAGCTTCCGTTAGTCTTCATCGATGGCCAATTCTTGTTGAATTCAAACACTCATTCACTTCTTCATTCGTACACAAACAAACACTCACACACATAGCGTTAAAAAAATGCAAAAAGGATTATTTGCCAATTTTTTTCTCTAGTTGTTTTTGTTTTTGTCGTTGTTGGTGTTATACGAGTTATACGAATAGTAGTGTTGCCGCTATTGTTTCTTCTTACTGTTGTTGTTGTTGTTTTGCACCAATACATTAAAATACATTTGTTTGTTGTATTGTTTGCTGTGGTTGCAGCAGCTGCTGCTGTTATTGGCATTGCTACTGTTTTTGTGTATTTCAGTGTTTTTGTTTTTTCTTCTTTTCTTTTGATTTTATTTTGTTCGTTATATTCGTATACGAATTACGATGAGATGCTCTCAATATTTACAACAAGATGTTTATTGGAGAGTGTATTAAAATGACGACATAAACAGTCGTCAATTATGAGAGTGTATGTGTTTGTGTGTATGTATAATTGAGAGTAGGTTTGTCGATAATAATAAAGCCGATGGTTATACACTCAAACACATGTTATTTTTTGCAAACAAAGAAAATAATACGAAACGAATGTTATGGTGTTTGGGACACTTTGAAAATCGGTTTTTCGACACAAACACAGCTGCACGGCAAACGGTCGTGTCGTAATCATTGTCGCTGCTGGTGCCGTTGCCGTTGCCATTGTAGTCGAAGCATATCATCAGCATCCTCTCATCAACACCACTAGAATATCGTGTTCAAAAACTATCAGAGATTCAGTTTCAGTTTGTTTTGTAAGCTGCTAGTGGGCACTTTTCCGAGCCATTTTGTTTTGTTTCGGTTCGGTTTCTGTTCTTTTTTCACGTCTCCGTGTGTGTTGTTAATAAAAGAAATTGCAAAAAAAAAGGAAAAACCATTAAAAACAAGAAAAATAACGGGAAGAAACTGAACTGTGTCGTTATAACGTGATGAATGTGATTTTAGTTACGCTTTTACTTACATTTTAATTTTCCTTTCTTTGTTCCTATCTTCACTCTCTCACGCTCACTGTCTCTCGTGCTCTGTTATAATCAAATGTGTTCTTAAGTGTGCCTTTAAGGCAAATTACTTCCTTATTAAGTTAAATACTTCCTGTCTATCCTTTTTATGCCTCATAAAATGTGCAAGAGACTGTTGGCATTTGAGTGTTTATATGTGTGTGTCTGTACGCGTAATCTTTCCCCATTCAGTAATTAAATTGTGTGTTAATGTGGTCGTGTTGTTAAAGTATTATTGTGTTAAATGTGGGTGCCTGGCTTATTAACCTCTTTTGACAAGTTGACATTCATTTAAACAACAACGTGTTTTCCGGTTTGTTTGTTTTTTTTGTTGTTGTTGAATTTTTCAATTGTTGTGTGCACATGTGGTGGGTGTAAGTGTTAATGTGGTCTTCTATCCATGTAAGTGTATAACTATTGTTTTTATTGCTATTGTTATTGTTGTTGTTGTTGTTAATAATGTTCCATCAGACCAATACATACTGGCATTTAAACTCATGTGCCAAATTCAATTTAACGAAACTTAAATGCCAGACATTTAAACAAGCAGCCAAACGACCAACTAACCAACTTGCGAGCAGCCAAACTGGCAAAACTGCAATAAAAATGAAAACAATAACAGACTAAAAGAAAACAAAATAAAAACAAGAGAGATAAAAACAAAAAAAAAAATGGATAGCATTACATTGTGTGTAATTGTAATTTATACGCTACCACCTACACTCTCTCAAAAAGAGTATAAAAAATACATGGTTTTACAGCAGATGTCAATTAATTAGTATATGTTTGCACAAACCTATGTTAATATTATTTAAAATAGCTTGTGTGTTTGTAATAATTTTGGAAATTTCATTCATATATTTCACTGATACTGTAGGCGCAATATACATCAAGCAAAATAGAAGTATGTTTGGCAGGAGATTTTTGAAAAAATTGTTACAATAGCTTGGAGATCGCTGCAATCTTTGCTAGTGTGTTGGCTTACTAGACCACAGCTGCGAGAGCTAACCATAGCCATGACCTCTTGAAAAAAAATAATAAAACTTATTATTTTTTCTGTCACTTCCCCTTGGCAGTCTTCTGGCAAACGCCCTAAGAGTATTGAAAACCTTCTCAAACCTATCGTTCGAAGATTTAGATTGTTATTTTGGCTGTAGAGCTGATGCACTCTGCTCATTGATTCCTACCCTTCCATAACAGATGAAACTACCTTGAACTCCACAATGTTCATTGTTAATTTATTCAGCCTGAAAGTCGGGGGCCGCTGAATTTCCTGAATGGATTATTTTTAAAATCAGAAGAATGTAACGAACATTTTTACGCTTTTTCCCACATTCGAAACTGTATTGTTCAGCTTTGTAGTCAAGCACTTAAACCAGTACTGGACGACAGTTCTGGAGGTCAAGAAAAAAAAAACAGCTTTAAGCTGTGCATTTTGAATAAAATTAAGACACCCAGCGTGGATGATGTAAGAAGCTCTGCTGATTAAAGTGTCCATTAAATTAGGTTCAATGAAAGCTGCCTTTGAACTCCCTAGTGTCAAATGCTCCGTCATGATTGAATTTTTAGTTTCTATGTGAGTTTCGTAGTCTTGTAGGTAGTGTGTTGGCTTATTAGACACAAGGCCACGGTTCGAACCCCAGGCCAGACATCAAGACAAAATACAAAAAGTATTTCTTCGGCGACTTCCTCTCAGCAGATTTCTGGCGAAAACTCTGAGAGTAAATAAAATTGCCATGTAAAGTTTCTTAAAAATCTGACGTTCGGAGTCGACTTTAAACTGTAGGTCCCGCCACTAATGTATAAAATTAACACACACAACATGAGTGGTGTGAGAAGCTAGGCCATAATCCTGACTGATGGGTTGTAATGGCCAATTATGTATGTGAGTTCCGAGCCTATAAATGCAAAAGATTGGCAACCAAAGAGTTCGATTCTGATATACGGAATATGTTGCGACATATAATCTTTGTTTTGGACACAACTAGGCTCTATAGTAGTTGTAGCAGGCACCATTGGGGAGATGGCCTGCCAAAACCGATATTGGTAACACCTGTGATCACCACGTCTCATGGGAACTGAATAAGATTATAGCTGACCTTTGCATAATTTTTAAATATTCAACTTTCAACACTACTTTCCTCTAAAAATTGATAACATGACTGTATTATACAGTAATCCCTCGATTTACGTCGCCTTTTTTTGGAACCAACTGCGACGTAAATCGAATGACGACGCAAATTGAAGTTAGAGGGAACAAAAAACTTGACGACGTAAATCGAAACAACGTTAATCGAGGCGACGTAAATCGAAGGATTACTGTATGGAATTCCTTCCCATACTTGTGAAGCTGCACTGTATCAGTGTTTAACTCAGGCTAGATCTTGCGAGCATAGTTCAAGTAACTTATGATCACAAAACGATGTCCAAATCACTTCAACTTACTGGGAACTTCAGCATTTTCCCCTTCTATTTCGGATTTATAAGCATAGCTCCTGTATTATGCTCTTCATGCTGAATTCTCGTACAACTTTTGCAGAATTATCTGCAAATCTCACAAAGAAAACATCTTTCCTAACATTTTAAACGGTTTTGAGGTTAGTATAGACACTCGTTGCTTCCATTCCCTTTTTTAGATATTTGACGATAAGGTCCGTCTTCAGTCCTGTTGTTCTTGTTAAAGATGCTGTAAAGTCCAAAGGCTCAGAAGAATATAACAATTTTCCCTATAGTCACCTCCATATAAGTTCAACTGGTAGCAGACTGGACTGCGAAGCTCGACCGGAGGCTTAATTCTGGTACCACGGGTGTCGGGAGCCCCAGAGACTCGTCTCTGCCCGGCAATGGTGCGGCCCCCTTGTGGTAGCAACGTGGTGACTGTGGTTTAAACCCAAATCGCGGGAAGAGTGCAAGCTCGGTATGGCGTTGCACTCTCAACCATTGGAGAAGTGGAGTTTAGATACTCTCCCACCCCTAACCAAGAGGGAAGTCTTGTCAAAATGCAAGGCTTCGAATTGGTACTCACGTATGGTGATGTAATGATACATTGTGCAGGGTTGCATCATTGTTCGTGGGGGTGCTGGTAGACGCATTGTTTCTAACCGTGCTTAGAGCACCGTGGGGTAAGCCATCGCGGTGAGACTATCGTAAAACCATGGACTAATGTCACCTCCATATATTAAAGAAGTATCATTACGACTACTGACTTTAGTTGCTCCTATCAATCCATGATTCATATTATCTTAGAAATTTATTGGAAGAATACAATTTCTAAGGTCTACTTACGCTGTATATATACGAAATTTTCAGCACGCAAGCACAGACTTAAATTGAGTCTTGATTCGGTCTTTAGTATGATTTGTGTTTTATTTTAGCCTCTGAACCTTATAACATATTTTTTTTTAATTTTATTTGCTACTAAATAAATTCTTATTACTATTTACTTGACAACTGCTGTATGAATCAAAAACTTTGTGAAATTTACTCGTATAAGTGTATTTATGTACATAAATTACCGTTAGATCAACAGGTCGCCATTAGAGTGATAGTGTGTTGGTAAATAAGTGCCGGTGTCTTTCAAAGTGTATTTTTTTCTTCTTCTCTTTTAGCTAAACTTTATATGTGGGTGTGTGTGTATGAATTAGTGTGTAAGTTGATGGTGTTTCATCGTTATTTCAACGCTTCAAACTACAACATCATGTTGTAAAATTAAAATACAAAAAAATAAAAAGAAAGAAAGAAAAAAGAGATCCTGAATCGTTATATTCCATATCATTCCAACCAGACCCGACTAGGTTTAATATGTTGGAGGAGTTCATTGAAAAATTACCCAATATTGACAGTGATAAACGTTACGAGGTGAGTATCAATATCAATGTGCTCGTACTGGTTTGTGTTTCCTTACTTTTAGCTGTAATGCTTAGTTGTGTGTGTACTTACATTTTTAGTTTTTTTTTCTTTTGTATTTGAATGTGTGTGTGCATGTGTTCATATGATGCCTTTGAAACGAAATAAATCATTTCAAGTATTACGAGTAGATTTTATTTTTGAATTTTTTTTTCTATTTTTATTTCCACAATTCAAGTGTATTCACTTAGTGTATGTCTGGCTGTATAAGTGTATGTGTATGAGTGGTGTATGTGTAGTTCTATGTGTGTGTAGATTGTCTGTGAATGAGAGCAATTTATTCTAATCGTAGTTTTCCATTTTCTTTATTACCTTTATTTTCATGTCGATACGGCTGCTGGCAGTAGCTACGAAAGTGATTTATTTAAATCACCTTCCCGAATACAGTGGGTGGCAATTATAATAAGGACAACTTGTTTATTTATTACATATATTGGAAAAAAAGTACGAAATTCTGTTTATTTCAGACTAGATTTGTCATGTTTTCGTTTGCCATTGATAAGCTAAACATTTCTTGTGGTACAGACTTGCATGGCAGGAGCCTATATTTGTTAGAAATCGCAGAAATTCATGCCTTTTACAAGCGAAAGAAATGAGGAAAGAAACAACGACGTTTGACGACGCGGTACCTGTCCGCGTGGTCCTAATCCCATGGTGCTCTTCGCACAGGGTGAACTACAATGCGTCTACCAACGCTCCCAGATTTAGCAGACTGCTACACCTGAGTACCAATTCGAAGCCATGTATTTCGACATGACTTCCCCCTTAGTTAGGAGCGGAGCCTATCAAAAACTCCTTCCGATCTTTGGGTCACGGCACCCGGTTGAGAATGCAACTTTACACCGAGCCTACTGACTAGACTCTTCCCGCGATTTGGGTCCAAACCACAGCCACCACGATGCTCCCAAAGGGGGCCGCAGCAACAGCCAGTCTGGAACCGAGGTTCCAGGGGCTCCTGACACCCGTGCTACCAGAATTAAGTCTCCGGTCAGACCTCGTAATAAATCGATTACTACCAGGTGAACTCCAAACAGTTCGGGGACTGGTGGCCCACAGGGACAGAGGAAAGAAACAGTGTGATTAGGCCACTTTGTTGAAACAACGACAGTTCAGGAACGAGGCATCAAGCCTATAAATATATACTGGCTACATACATCGACGCATATGGGAATTGGATTTTTTTGGATACGAGATTATATAGAGAAAGGTCTGCGGAGTAGTGATGTCTATATTTGGCAACTTATTGATTAATATCTTTTGTAATCCATTCAAAATATATACCAACTGACTGACGACTGTTTTGGAAGCTCTGTCCGCAGCGACAACTCTGGCTTAGTTTTCGAAGAAGATTTAAAGACGGTTATAGAGACAGATGATGATAATTTCTGATAACTTTTAAGGGCTTTTGAATCAAACACAGTTTTGTAGAACTGGTTTAATACAACAAAGTTTAGGCGTCAAGCCTTTTACTGAAACCAACTGGCAACATATTGATACCGTGCGAGGTTTCAGACAAGGCGACCCCTTATCATGCGACCTCTTCAACTTCGTCAAGGAGAGTGTTCTGCGAAAGGCGGAAGTGCAACACAATGCCACTATTTTTCAAAAAAGTGTCCAGTTGCTTGCATACGCTGACGACATTGACATCATACCAAGCGAGATGTTACTGCTGCCTTTAGTGCTATTGAACGGGATTCTACTAAGATGGGTATGGCAGTAAATGCGGCGTATTGATTCTCAGATTACGGCCGATAACTATAACTTTGAAACAGTCAAGGAATTTATTTTTCTTGGCTCCGCCGTTACCACCAAAAATGATGTCAGTCTGGAGATCAAGCGCAGGAACACTCTTGCCAACAGGTGCAACTATGGTCTCAATAGGCAATTGAGTAGCAGATACCTCTCTCGTACGACAAAACTAACACTCTACAAGACACTCATCCTACCCGTGCTTCTTTATGGCTCAGAGGCATGGACCCTATTAAGGACTGATGCAGCGGCCTTGAGAGTGTTCGAGAGAAAAGTCCCACGGAAAATCTTCGGTCCAGTGCGAGTTGGTGATGATTTCCGTATCCGATCCAACAGTGAGCTGTATGAGCTCCTTAACGACATTGACGTGGTACAGCGTATTAATATCCAGCGGCTGCGCTTGCTCGGCCATGTCGTTCGAATGGAGGAGGATGCTCCGGCGGGACGGGTATTTGATGCGGGAATCTGCGGAAGTCGGCGAAGAGGACGACCTTGTATCCGTTGGAAGGACCAAATCGAGGAAGCCCTGTCATCGATTGGTGTAACCAACTGGCGTAGGCGCGCAGGAAGCAGAGGCGCCTGGAAGGATGTGTTGCGGCAGGCCGAAATCCGTTAAGCGGGTTGTTATGGCCAATTAAGTAAGTAAGTAAGTAACTGGCAACGTTCGATAGGAGAACAGTTCGCACTCTAACAAGAATTCTGACGAGACACTTCGATATGGCTGGCAAGCTCGATTTGTCCCACAAGGATTGCAGCAGATGTTGCCATGATGTAGAGAAAACGGAATTATACGAGTGCCCTGCACTTCAGAACAGACGTTATCGGTTTTTGGATGACAGGGCATATGAAGATCTGGGCATGATGGCAAATGTGCCACTAAGGGAACTGGCCGGTTTCATACGAAGCTCGGGGTGGTTCAAACACACCATTAACGGATCATAAAAAGGGGGCCTACCTCATACAGGCTAACAATATGGCTACCGAATGTACTGATAACGTTGCCGTTCGCTCTATTTATACTTCATTAATTTTTGCTTAGGCAACTTCTAGAACTTTACTGTTGATTTGTTATTGTTATTTTGTACCTTTAATGTTTTGTATGGTTCTGTGACTGTAATTTAATTGTTGTTTGTCTCTGTCGTAATTTTTTGTAGTTTAGTTGTTGCTTACTTGTCATATGTTTTCAGTAAATTTAGCCTCCACTGTATTTCAAATTAATTTATATTACAGAGTGTAAGTGTATGTCAGGCATGTGACTGTATGCTATGTATGAGTGGGCGTGTGTGTGTGTTTGTGCGTGAATCCTTAATAGTCATTGATTACAAAGATTAATGAATTTCGAAATTGTGTGTTTGACTTCGTCTTCTTATTCAATATTTTTATTTTCCTTTATTATTCTCCCTGCTTTTGTGTTAATTTTCATAACCACTTCGCATCGTTTACCTTAATTTATTGTATATTTTTATGTCTTTCTCTCTCTATATATCTCTCTCTATCTATCTCTCTCTTTATGTCTTTGAAGGATATTTCGCCAGTGGAACAGCACACAATGGTTTCAAACGGTATCGATAATATTGCCATGAGACGTGACGATGAATATCGTAATCGTATAATGAGGAGTAAGTCTAAATGTAATCGATTGTTTTGTAATTTTATGATTATGACCGAAATTCGTAACGATTTTGTGGTCAAATGCGTGTTCTTTTGGCATTGCTTTGTGTGGCCCCATAATCACATTTAATTGATGGTGTACGTACGAGAGAACTTTCATGTTTCTCGGTTAAATGCGTTTAAAGGTTGAGGGAATTGTGTTGTGTGGTGGTGGTGGTGGTGGTCACAATATGTTTTCGTTTATTTGAAAAGAAAATTTCGTAAGCGTTTGTGGTTTGTGGTTGACCATATTTTTTGTAGGTAATTTGACAAATAATTCTTTCTGTTTGATTGTGGTTTGCAATCTAGAGATGGGAAGGAAATTTTAAATGGATGTTAAAGGGAAATAAATAAGGGGTTAGGTGGGAAAATAATAATGGAAAGAAAGCATTAAAATGTTATTTAAAATGTAAGTTGCTATGAGCATTTATGAGGGTCAATGGAAATTTATTTTGCAGAAGTAAAAAATCGAAAATGGGGTTTTGCCTTATCAAGCTTGGACAAGTTACTCTAGACACCGACAGCTATACGACACAGGACTATGGTAAATATTGTAATTTAATAATACCCATCACTGCGTGCTTGAATGTATCCTTAAGTGAATGTGGTTCCTTGGTTGTATACAGGAGCTACATTGACAAGTAAATTCAGGAAACTTTCCTATATCTAAGGTGTGATTATCCAATTCTGATAGAACGTGAAATTTGATAGCTTTACTACTTGTTTCAGGAGATCTGGCGTGTTTCACACTAATAGTGGATAACAAAACACAAGAACGTGACTGGAATATTTAAAGGGTATCACAAGGGGCCTGGGTATGTAGAAGGAAGTCAGATGAACACACTGAGGCTACATGAAACCCATTGTATTACCACAATTTTTCCATTATCCCCTAATCCTGGAAGAATCTCAGACCTTCTGATAAAGCGACTTAGGCTGTAAACGTCAATGTTTGATAGTTCATTAAGGCTAGCCATATATAGTAGAAGTTACAAAGACATTGTGCCGGGAATGTTTCCAGTCGGCGAAGAAGAGACTCATCTTCTGTCTTATCTCTGCTGCTTCCATTGAAATTACTTGCAATGTGCCCTAGAAAAATACGTCCCGCATGCGTGCATTTAATACAATGCCTTGTAATGGCCATAATCCATCAGTGAAAGTTTGCACGGCTTATATTACGAGGTGTGCAGTACTATTTCTCCAGATCGCTCTATCCGGAATGTTTGTCCCAAATTTCATTAAGAAGTCATAGCGCGGTATCATGTAGTCAATGTTCCCAAATTCCTATAGCATGTTTAAGTGCCAGCAGCTGATCCACGCCATTGTTTCGTAGCCCAGAGAGGTTTGCCAAGCTTAGCCGCCCCTTTTCTACAAAAGAGATCAAGCGCAGGCAGGCATACAATTATCTCCAGTGACAATGTAGGAGTAGTGCTCAAGACACCAGTCATAATTATGCTGGCAGAACTTTGTAGCCGCCTTATTAGATTCGAGTTAGTTGTCCTATTGGGGTGTTCCCACAACACTAGGCATTCGTAGGTCACTTAATTGATGGTGTAGAAATCGCCGTGATCTAGTATGTATGTGGCTTATTAGACATGAGGCCACGGTTCAAACCCCTGGTTAGACATCAAAACAAAAATATGAAAAAATATTTCTTCGGCGACTTCCTATCAGCAGATTTCTGGCAAAAACTCTGAGAATAAAAATAAAATTGCCGTGAAAAGTTTCTCAAAAGGTCTGTCGTTCGGAGTCGACTTTAAACTCTAGGTCTCGCCACTCATGTATAAAATTAACACAGACAACATAAGTGGTATGAGAAACTAGGTCGTAATCCTGACTAAAGGGTTGTAATGACCAATTATGTATGTATGTATGCATGTAGAAGGGTATGGAGGCTTTTTTCAAACCATTGATGATATTCGGTTTCCAAGATAATTTCCTATTCAAAACAGATCACAGAAAATGGGCCTCATTTTTGAATTACTGTTTCGTCCCATGCTTCCATGAACTTCCTAGTGAAGACTTCCACCGTACTAGTGAAGACTTTCACCATATTCTTACTGGAATTAACACAAGAGGCCTAATATCTTTCTAATTTTTACGTACATAATTGGTCATTACAACCCTTCAGTCAGGATTACGACCTTGTTTCTTACACCACTTTTGTTGTGTGTGTTAATTTTATACATGAGTGGTGGGACCCACAGTTTAAAGTCGATTCCGAACGACAGATTTTTGAGAAACTTTTAATGGTAATTTTTATTTACTCTCAGAATTTTTGCCAGAAATATGCTGAGAGGAAGTCGCCGAAGAAATACTTTTTGTATTTTGTTTTGATATCTGGTCTGGGGCTCGAACCATGGCTTTTTAAGTCAACAAAGTACCCACAAGACTATGGCGACTCTAATTTTTATTTTACTTTATTGACTATGATTATGGACTAGCTTCTCACACCATTTATATTGTGTGTATTAATGTTATCCAATGGGTAGCGGACAGTTTAACATCGACTTTGAACATTGATTATAAAAAGCTTTTTCATGGCAATTGATTAACCTTTAAGGTGCTTATATAAAATAATATCTTTTACAGAGATGTCCCATCTGAACCCATATAAATTTATTGGCATAACATGAGTAACATAAATAATTTATTTTTAAGACTGTATTGTTATTGTGTTTCATCATCATGATGTTGATGTCATCCTTGAAAAACTCATCACATTGATCACATAAAAATGTTTGTTGAACAGTGTTCACATTTTATACAAAGAAAAGGCTTTTGAAAATGAAATATGACAAGGCAACAAAGCCCAGGCAAAGGAGTAAAGAGGCAAAGGATATATAAAAAAATATACGAAATAACTGTTAAAATATATTGACCATCAACAATGTGAGTGACATGACAAAAGAACGAACCAATATTCCAATGAAAATCCCCAGTGATTTGAAATGAAAATAAAAAGTGAAGAGTGTGTGTCATTGACAAAATTTTTTTGCAGAAATAAATAAATAAATAATCAATGTATGGGTATGTATACATACATATATTTTGTAAATTAAAATGTTAAAAAATCAACAAATATTCCAATTTTTTCCATGGGAATCAATGAATCATTCATTTGAAAAGCCATTAAAGTGCGAACAAATTTTCAAAAAATTTATGGACTGTGTTATTAGCGAAATCAATTGATTGGGAAATTTTTTAATGGCATTTGATTTGTATTGAGTATGAGGATTAATTTACAAAAACTAATTGAGATATCGATGTAGTAGAATATATTGTTATGTTTTTACCTTTTAAAAACATTAAAAATATGAGCTCGTAGATAGCAAATAAAATAAAAATAAATTTGTGTTGAGCTTTAAATAACATTCTTTATTGTTTGCACAACTTGATGTAAACAACAACAATTGCTTTGTTGTTATTCCTCTGTTTACACTCTTTGCATAAACAATAACAATTACGAGACAATTATTCGACAGATCTTTGTAACGGAGATCGATTACTCTCTACAAACGCACCGCGTCTACACACAAGACTGACTGAAATTGCCTATATGGTAGAGTAAACAGTCTGATGAATGTTCTTGGGGCGAATTTTTGTGACTTAGTCTTCTCGAAATCTCTATAAATGCCCTAGAGCCATGTTAGGTAGGTAGTTAGAGGTGGCTGTCCAACCAAGGAAATGGAATCGACATAGTAAGACCACATAGGGCCCTTTGTAATACTAGAGTTCTGTGTTATACCCAAGTCCCCGAACAACCCGCAGCTTCTGGAAACGACTTAGACTGCAAATGTCAGTAGGTGACAGCTTTTCCAGATCATCTAAATAGTAAAACATTCTAAACATTCACTGTTGTTCTTTGTGTATTTTGTTTACGTTTAGTCTTGTAGTGTTGTTTGTGAATTTTTGTTTACTTGTACTTCGTAAACAGTTTTGTCTACTGCATTGTTTTGTTTTTGTAGCATTTGTTTATAATTTTAATGTTAAGCGATGTAAAAGCAAAACACGAGTATCTAGATTTTATTATTTTCGTAACAATATCGTTAAATTGTTTTAAGGGAAAATACAATAACATGCTGCTTACGAGACGTGCTGAAGAAATATGCGGGATTTTTGGGAGAAATTTTTATTCAATAACTCTGGTGTACGAACACAATAACTTTATGCGAATGATTGTTTAGCCTTGCTTAGCATTTGAATAATTTTAAGCCAGTGATCTTCAGTTGATGTAATACAACAGACGCCATTCCAAATAAATCCGCAAAATAGTTGTTATTTTCATGCAAAACCCATTTTTCCCTCCACAATGTCTGTGTTTTTCGACTTCATGAAGCATATTTTTCTAGTGGAGCATATGAGTGGTGTACTATAGGAAGTTGTTGAATGATAGTGTTGTTCTATGATGTTGCCTAGAAACAACGCTCTATGGGAAGATGGATTTTTCTTTTTGTATTGGGTGTAGTGGTTCTTGCCGGCTCCTATTCTTTCTTAAGATATCTCTCTAATCATCCCTATAATGTTCGCTGTTGGTCTCCTAACATCACACGGAATAGCTCAGTTTATAAGGCTGCCGCACTATGGTAGCGTCTGCCAGGTGGAGGTATCCGCACTATAGGCTACGGCGAGAATTATTGCGGAGGGAAATACCCCCAAACAGCACATTACCTTACTTTCCGAAAGTCAGGCGTCTATCAAGATACAGAATTCCAACGTGATGAACTCCAAGACGATGTACAACTGTCGCAGATATTTCAAAGAGGTAGCAAAATGATATGATGTCCATATGACAGCGACAGTTCTTTATACACACCATTAGTCTTTGGAATTCCTTACCAAATAACATCCAAAATCTGGGCAATGCAAACGCGTTCAAAAAGGAGTTATTTAAATTATTTTCATAATTAAAATTTTTATCTCATATTTGTAAATTTTGTGATTTTATTTTTTAGGTCATCATTATTATTGTTATTATTATTATTATTATTATTATTATTATTATTATTATTATTATTATTTTTATACTCTACCTTATCAATTTAATTTAATATTTATATACATAATTTAACTTTCTCTAATTTTTTATATTTAATTAATGTTAATTTTTTATACCTTATTGATTGTAAACATAGCACTGTCACTTATAAGATTTAGTATCTTGTTGTGCTATGTAGATCATTATAATCAAATAAATAAAAATAAATAAAAAAAATATGATATGGGTATCAGGGCACAGTGGCACTTTAGGTAACTGTAAAGCGAATACACTGACCAGGCAAGACACAACCATCGAACTCTTGACTTGAAGACTCCCATTGAAAACCTGCAAGCTTATAATTGATAATGCCGTTGTAGTTTTCGTCAACGATAGATGGGAGCTTAGGACATGACTAGAACAGGGCGGAACATTTGACCAAGGCCGAATGAAGTTCGTACAAGTGGTTACTTATGCGAGGCGCATTGTTTTTGGATACCCTGCTAATGATTTTTGCAGAAACTGCAGAGATGAGTAAGAAGAGGAGACTGTTCTTCATCTACTGGGCACTTCATGACATGACACTATGTCAAAGGCGAAAAAGGTACTTTGGTGGCCTACTATTTGGATGATTTGGAGAAGCTGTCACGTACTGACATTGGCAGTCTGAGTCGCTTCATCAGAAGCCGCGAGTGATTCTGGGACTAGGGGGTAACAGCATACTGTGGTATAACAAAGGGCCCTATGTGACCTTACTATGTCCATTCAATTTTCTTGGTCTTACTTATCGCCCTGAAATATAATATAAAAAACGAAGATCATAGAAATATCTGGCAACGCCATTTTCATGTTGTGTGTGCAGTTTTGCCAGAAAACTACTGAGAAAAAGTCGCCGAAAAACACATTTTTTCATATTTCGTTTCTGTACGAGATGTGTGGGCGGGTGGTTTGAACCACGTGCTGTCATTTAATAAGCAAACTCACAAGCTACTGGACTATGTTGACTTTGAGTGACTCAAAGGTTTTTAGGTAAACATTAAAGCCTCAATTTAATGTTCATGCTCCAGATGAACATATTCTTCTATTTGGTTCTCTTTTGGAGGCCAAGATATCAACTAAAATAATCGAACCAATCAATGGCTTGAAAAATATTTTTCAATGAGGACTTAACAATGTATAGTCAGGCCACGTTCGCAGACCAAATGCTATCATCTGTGCCACGAATTGGTTAGTTTTTCCTTCCTAAAATTGTAAATGTTTCTATAAATTATTGGCACACAATTCGACCGCATCTAATTGTATTATATGTGAGTAGCGGACGAGGACACAAAAAAAAAATAAAAATAAAAAGCCTTTCGTATATTATTTAACGTTTCATTGCCTGTATAATAATTAGAACAACAGAGGCCTCTGTTTTATAGGCTTGTTCTACAAAGAATCATGCGGCAAATTTTTTGACCCACTTTATTTATTTATTTTTTTATTTGTATTTAATTCTGTTCATATATATTCTGCTCGCAATAAGTCTTTGCTTTATTTGTTTTAATAATTTTTCAATACAATTTTTATTATCTTCCATTCTCCATATATGACTTGAATACTAATTTATACTCTTCTCCTTTTCTGTATATTTTTTACGTACAAAAAAACACGAAAACGAAAATTTTAAAAAGGATACACGAGTGATAATAACCATAAACTATAGGAGCCATAAAATGTGTATTAAAATTCGAGAATTTTAAATAAATTGTTTCACTCTTTAAATGTATGACAGACACACTCGTATGTACATATTTTGCCACATTCCGTATTTATTCCATTTGAGGCAAGCAACTGGCCGACACTTTTTGGTGCGTTTTTTTTTATTTATTTATTTTTTTGATACAGTGATGCCATGCAGCAGAGAAGGGATCTGTTGTAGGGCCTTATAAGAAGGGCCATAACTTTTTTAATTGAAAATACATTCTTTCCAGCAATACTCTCTGACTTTAATATCCTGTTTAAGCTTTTACTTACGATTCAGAAATGTAGTTAAAAATAGTCCTTATTGCTTTGAAACATCCCCAAGCGCTCTTTTGAAACATATTCACTACGCGCAGAGCTTTTTAATTTCTAAATGTTATGTCTTCAGTCAAACATCATCAAAATCTATATTGTGGACTTTGTTACCCGTTTCTGGCGTATATATGTATGTATGTAACGGGTGATTTTTTAGCAATTATCTTTTTGGCAACACTGGTTTAAACAGCTCACGCACGTTTCGTGATTTGTTTCACTGTCAAACATCTTCAGTTTGGTCTATAATTTAACCATGAATCGTCTTACAAACGAAAAACGCTTGCAAATCATTGAATTTTGTTATCAAAATGCGTGCTCTGTTAGGAAAGTTCATCGCGCGCTTCTTCCATTTTCTGGTCAGTTTAATCGACCCACTGAAGCGGCTTTTCGGGCTATTGTGACTAAATTTCACACCAAATTTACATTGTTGGACATTAAACCACCAAAACGCTTACGTAGAGCGGATGGACCATTTGAGGCGCAGTCGCGGTCAACATTTGCATGAAATAATCTTCAAACATTAAATTATATGGACCGTACTATCGATTCAAATAAAGATTTCATACATTTTTCTGAAGTTTATGTGTTTTTTTTTGAAAAATTTTCCTAAAGCTCTTAAAAAATCACCCCAACTAGTCGAGTACAATAGTTTCTGCCAGCTGCTCTGTACATCAGTTTGACTAATTTTACCACCACCTTTGTATATTCAACTACAAAATTGAATACAATAGTCATGTAATACATTGAATACAATAGTCACCTCAGAGACCTATTTTAAAGCCTGATTATAGGAGAACATCCTTTGATTAATTGGAGAACAGATCGAAGATTGTGTTTCACTGTTTCATTGTTACTACAGTCGAAAATGATTGACTATAAACATACATAATTGTCCATTACAACCCTTCATTCAGGATGACGACCTAGCTTCTCACACCACTTATGCTGTATGTGTTAATATTATACATGTGTGGCGGTAATTACATTTTAAAGTCGATTTCGAACGACAGATTTTTGAGAAACTTTTTCTCTCCGATTTTTGAGAAACTTTTTCTCTCAGATTTTTGGCCAGAAATCTGCTGAGAGGAAGCCGCCGCGGAAATATTTGTTTCATATTTCGTTTTGTTGGAGATGTCTGGCCTGGGGTTAGACCCGAGGCCTCATGTCTAATAAGGCAATACACTATCTACTAGACTACGGCGACTTCATCTGTTCCTCAGTTCGCATAATTTTGCT
This sequence comes from Sarcophaga variegata, assembly GCA_932273835.1. Classification (NCBI taxonomy): domain Eukaryota; kingdom Metazoa; phylum Arthropoda; class Insecta; order Diptera; family Sarcophagidae; genus Sarcophaga; species Sarcophaga variegata. The sequence continues at coordinate 64,710,788 of OW026362.1, forward strand.
ACCGCCTTCGTATATTCAACTACAAAAAAGTCATGCATAGATCGTCATTTCAGGGACTATTTTAATTCCTGCTTATAGGAGAACACCTATTGATTGATTGTTTGGAGAACTAATCAAAGCTTGTGTTTCACTGGTTTACTGTTACTAAAGGGTACGCCAAATAACTTTTTTTTTGAAAATGCTTTAAGAAAAACTTCTGAATATTTTCTAAAATTTCTTTTTTTATTTGAAAGTACAATCCTTCCGGTTAATAATGGAAAATAATTTCATATAAATGACTGCCTCGGCTGGCCATGCAGTAGCCTACACGATCGGTCCAATTTTTAAGCACATTATCGATTGTGTGCAGCTGTATTTCACCAATGGCTTCACGGATATTGTCCTTTAAAGCGTCAATTGTTTCTGGCTTGTCGGCGTAACACTTATCTTTGACGGCACACCACAAATAATAGTCCAACGGTGTCAAATCGCAGCTCCGAGGTGGCCAAACGAAATCAGCTCTGCGGCTGGTAATGCGATCTTCAAAAACAGGGCGCAAAACATCGAGAGCAGCTTTGGCTGTATGGCACGTAGCGCCGTCCTGTTGAAACCAAATGTTACCAATATCCTCCTCTTCAATGTTTGTGAACAAAAATTCGTTCAACATGGCCCGATAACGATCGCCATTGACTGTAACGGCCATTCCTTGCTCATTTTCGAAGAAAAATGACCCAATTGTGCCTCTGGACCAAAATCCGCACCAAACAGTGACTCGTTTTGGGTGTGTCGGCTTTTCAATGTATACGAGCGGGTTTTCTGTGCCCCAAATGCGACAATTTTGCTTGTTTACATCCCCGCCAAGATCAAAATGAGCTTCATCTGAAAAGATGATTTTTTTGCCAAAATCGGCATCTTCTGTAAGTCGATCGCAGGCCCACTTAGCGAAGCGCAAACGCATTGTTCAAGCGTATACACAACCATATTCGTTCAGCGGAAGGATAAAACTAATTATCTGTCAAATCAGACATGAGCTAAGTGTTACTATTCACGAAATAAGCACTAGTTGAAAAAAAAAACATTAGATGGCGGACCCGATACATTAGAAAATGATTGACTGGTTTTACTAAATAAGAGTACCTTTTGCCAAAATGTGAAATTCCGTCTCATAGTACTAGCCTTTGTGGCGGCCCAGTGTTGCTAGTGCAAATTTGACCTGCAAATTTATCAGTGGATCTCAGATAGTGTCAATTCTCCTTCAAAAAAATGTCAATGTAAACAAATCAAACTCTTTTAAAAACATTTTCTTCTATCGTTTCATATTCCTAACAAGGCCTTAGAAATTAAGGCGTTGACATTTTAGCCTGTTGGTTTTATTTTTTGTAAAGATTCCTTCGTATACGTGCTTTCCTCTTTTTTTTTTGTAGGGCGTACTTATTTATATTTTTGGGTAAAAACATTTTTATTCTATTCTGTTCTGTTCTGGTACTGTGCTCAACAAAAACGTCAGCTTAAACATGTACTTGTCACAAGTTTTTTCTCTTTTGTTTTCTTTGTTGTAATAGTAGCTGCCATAGTTTTTGTTTTTGTTGTTGTTGTTGTGTTGCTTATTATCATTATTTTTACTGTTTATTATTACAGTTATTTTTTCAATTTTTTTTTTCTTATTTTCTTTGTCTCATAAAAGTCTCTGCTTCTTTTTTTAAACGTACAAATTGTCCTTCAAGGAAAAAAATTTGCAGCAAAAACAAAAAAAAATAATTTCTTTTGTAAGTAATAGTATGAGATATTCTGACATACATATTTATACGTACATAAGCATACACAGTGGCATCACTGGCATAGTAAATAATACAGTGGAATGTGAAATGAAACACAACTACTAACATAGGAAATTGTGATTCTATAAATGACTTGATGTTGTTATTCTCCTACTAAATGGGCGTATGGATATGTTACATCTTTCGGAAAGTAAATCCAACAGCTCTTCTATGGAGTAATCTTTAGGAAAAAAATATGGAAAATGGCTAAGAAGATTGCTTGAATCTATGTACATAAGGTTATAAGCAGGCATAATTTGGAGAGGCTGAATAAGAAGTTTGACTAGTAGGTAGTCTGTGGGCTTATTAACCGTGAAGCCACGGTTCAAACACCCAGGTCAGACATTTCCAACAAAACGAACTGTGAACATATATTTCCTAGGTGACTCTTCTCAGCAGATTTCTGGCAAAAACTCTGAGTCTCTCTAAAAAAATCGGCTTTTCGGTGTCGACTTTAAACTGTAGGTCGAGCTACTCATATATAAAATTAGCACACACAACATAAGTGGTGTGAGTAGTTAGGTTGTAATCCTGACTGAAGGGTTGTAATGATCAATTATGTATGTGAATCATAATCCGCTGTAGTAACAAGAAAACGGTGGAACACAATCTTCGATCAGTTCTCCAATTAATCATAAGTTGTTCTCCTATAATCAGGCATTAAAATAGGTATCTGCAGTGGCTATCTATGCATGACTATTGTATTCAATTTTGTAGGTGGATATACAAGGGCGGTAGTAAAATTAGTCAAACTGACGTACAGCGCAGCTGCCGGAAACTATACATACATACATAATTGGTCATTACAACCCTTCAGCCAGGAATACGACATAGTTTCTCACATCACTTATGTTGTGTGTGTTAATTTTATACATGAGTGGCGGGACCTACAGTTTAAAGTCGACTCCGAACGACAAATTTTTTGAGAGACTTTTCATGGCAATTTTATTTACTTTCAGAGTTTTTGCCAGAAATCTGCTGAGAGAAGACGCCGAAGAAATACTTTTTGTATTTTATTTTGATGTCTGGCCTGAGGCTGGAACCCTGGCTTTTCGTCTAATAAGCCAACACACTACCTACTAGACCACGGCGACTCCAGAAACTATAGTGGTCGACTATTTGAGGCTTGCACGCCAGAAACGGATACCAAAGTCCACAATATTGTTTTGGATAATGTTCGACTGAAGGCTACGCATAGCATATTGCCATAAAATTTGGAAATGAGAAAGCAGCCGTAATCTATTGGGTAGTGTGATGGTTTATTAGACGTAAGGTCACGGTTCAAACCCCAAGTCAGATATCAAAACGTAAATATCGAAATATTACTTCGGCGACTTCCTCTCAGCAGATTTCTGGCAAAAACTCTCAGAGCAAAAATAAAATTGCCATGAAAAGTTTCTGAAAAATCTTTCGTTGGGAGTCGACTTTAAACTGTAGGTTCCGCCACTCAGGTATAAAATTAACACACACAACATAAGTGGTGTGAGAAACTGGGACGCCATCCTGACTGAAGGCTTGACCAATTATATATGTATGTATTGATAAGAAGCCTACCATTAGTCAGTACTCGAAGAAGCTGACTCCTGTGTTTTGGATAAAACCTTAAGGACTGAACATTTTTTTAAATATTTCAATTGCCAATGCAAATAGTATTCTCTGTATTTTTTCTAGACACATACAAACATACACACTTACATATGTACATGAATAGCTACATATTTATAAACATATTTATGACATTTACAAGTGATTCAAATTCGTATTCATCTTTTTTGTTAAGTTACACACTGAATGAGTCTATATTTTTAGGTTCTACTACAACTATTTTTATTCTGTTTTTTGTTTTATAGGGATTCTAAATAATTTCATAAAGAAAAAATTACAGGACATTTACCTCAACCCGGAGTAAGTGAATAAATAGGAATTAAAGAAGCTGCGAGGAACAACACAAAATTAACCGAACTGATGTACAGATGAGAGGCAGTGTTTCGAAAATTAAAATTGCCAACCTTGTGAAATATAAGTTTCAAGGCATTATGATGCTTTCCTTCTTTGTTTAATTAAATATTTTCGTGGGAATAGTGTCAGTCCGACCGATATTAAAGCCGTGGCTGTCTGTTGCTTTATTTTCAATTGTTAAATATTGGGGCAACTGCGAACTAGCATGATAAATGTGGTAGAAGTTAAGACAGCAGATTTCTGGAAAAAAAACTCTGAGAGTAAATAATAGTGCCACGAAAAGTTTACTTTAAACTGTAGATCCGGCCATTGATGTATAAATTAATACACAGAACATAAGTGATGTGAGAAACTAGATCGTAATCCTGACTAAAGGGTTGTAATGACCAATTATATATGTATGTATGTATGTAGTAACGACAAAAAGAAGAAGAAACTTAAGCTTTACATCGCATTTTAACCAAAAAGTTTGATGATGAGAAAGTTGTCAGCAATATCATGACATCGTCGTTGTGAAAATATTTCAACAAAATTTTTGACGATGTTTCACCATAATGAAGCCGACTGAGTCGCTTCGAAACTATTAGGTTTTGAATGCCATTACGTTTGACGCTTCCACTTTAACCCTGGAAAACCTATCCAAAGAATTCAGAGACAGACATTTGCAAGCGATATCGTGGCGTCTGTTTTTCTTTTTTACTCGTTTAGTATAATTTTTCTTTATGTATGAAAATGTAAAAAATCAACATCGTGAGCTATGCTGACTTATATATAGGGTTATCCATTTCGTGGTTTCAAAAGTAAACGTAAATAAAACACATATAAAATATTTTTTTCATGATATTTCTTTTTTATTGTAAAGTTTGAACGTTGACATTATGTGTGAAATACTACATCATTTAAAGGACCTCCACGCGAAGTGTTGCAAGCATTGATTCTTTTGAGGTAATTTTCGACCACTTTTTGACACATATTGGGCGGTATCTCAGCCATAACTTGACGAATGTTGGTTTTTAAGTGCTCAAGAGTTGAAGGTTTATCTGCATAAACACGGTCTTTCGCGTAGCCCTACAAAAATAAGTCTAATGGTGTCAAATCGCATGATCTTGGTGGCCAGTTGATATCGCCACGATGAGAAATTACGCGACCAGGAAATGTCTCTTGCAATAAAGCCATATTCGCTCGAGTTGTGTGGCATGTGGCACCGTCTTGTTGAAACCACATATTTTCCAAGTCGTATTCTTCAATAGCAGGCTAAAAAAAGTCGGTTATCATATGACCATAACGCTCCGAATTGACGGTGACAGTCGTTCCATTGTCGTTTTCAAAGAAGTAAGGTCCAATCACACCTTCGGACCAAAGAGCGCACCAAACAGTGACTTTTTCTGGATGTAATGGCCTCTCTTCAATTACTTGAGGATTCTCAGAACCCCAAATACGACAATTTTGTTTATTAACATACCCACCGAATGTGGAATGTGCTTCAGCGCTGAAGAAAATTTTGTTCGAAAAATTGCCGTCCATTTTTGTAGTAGGTTTTGATAATTTTTATGCGTTGTGTGATAGTTAAGCGATCCATTTTCGTCAATGTCAGACTTTCAACTGAAAAGAAAAAAATTGGTTTCACAACATAGTTTGGCAGATGTCGAATTCCAGTCCCATACTTTTGAAACCACGAAATGGATAGCCCTTTACTTTATGGTCGTGAAGAGTTCCTATAGCATTGCGTTCCTTATGATCGACTGTAATTCCTCTCAAATAGTATGGATATCCCCACAATGTTTTTTCAAGCTTATTCGCCCGACATCCCTAGTTTGTCAGGCTCGGCGTCACTAGCGACCATTCCCTGCATAGCAATTGCTAAGCACTCAGCTGTTGCCTGCTGGGGTAAATAATTGCCCCACAATTCACATCACAAAATTGCCATGTTGGGCTCGACACAACCGCAATACTTCATAAGTGCAGTTTCAGTCCACAGTGCCTTGCAAAAGATTGGTTATCAATCTCAGATTTTTTCTTGATAGCCTAAGCCTAAAGCACGACTCAGGCCTCCTTTTATTGTAATTTCCCAACTTAGTTTATTATTGCCTCAAAACCACTTGTTTTGAGAAAGATCTTTGCCTTTCTTTATCTCGCCTTTCATTAAGCATAGCTTTCCAAATATTCGCTCCCACCCCACAGAGGGATTCTGGTTCCATCAAAGGCCTGAAAGTTTTCTTCCTCTGCTTAATGCAAAGAATTTTTACATGACTTGGGGCCGAGTAGAGAGTAACCTTATTTTGCCTATCTTGTTATTTCAGTTCCCCAGCCAGTCCTGTTTTACATACTGTTACGTTTTTACATTTTAAAAACGTTAAAAATATGAGCTCGTAGAGTTTAGTTTTAATTAAAATTCTTTATTATTCACACAATTCTGTGTGCCACTGTTCACAACTTGATGTAAACAACAACAATTGCTCTTCTTTGTTATTCCTTTGTTTACAATAAACAATAAAATTACCGAGCAATTATACGATAGATCTTTGTAATGGAGATCTTCAAACCACGATTACTCTCTTCCAACACACCGTGTCTTCACACAAGACTGACTGAACTTTTACTAACTCAATTGCCTGCTTTGACTTGCCTTTTATATTGAAAACAGTCCGATGATTGTTCGTGAAGGCGAATGTTCGTTACTTCGCCTTCCCGAAATCTCTATAAATGTAAACAGCGTTCATTATTGTTGTTTGTGTATTTTGCCTACATTTATTCTTGTAGAGTTGTTGGTATATTTTTGTTTACTTGTTTATTTGTTTACCATTTTTTATGCTGGTGTTTTGTTTTTGTAGCTTTTGTTTATAATTTTAAGATTGAGCGATGTAACAGCTAAACACCAGTATCTAGATTTTTTCATTTTCGAAACAATATTATCGATTTAACCCCTTAAGAGCCTAAACTTTTCTTCTATTCTGCCTTCCTACTATAAATAGGGTATCCAAACTAATAAACATTGCTTGGAAATGTTTATCAAACTTAAAGACAATTATGTAACGAAATAAAGAAACAATTTTTGTTAGCTTGGCAATTTTCGAAACCACCCTCGTACAGGTTCAATATAGTAGAATGTCATTTAAACTTAAGTATTTCATGCAACTCTTAACAAAAAGAGAGTGGGTGGCTTGATAAATCTGTTTTATCCTTGAGATTGTGGTCAAAAAATCGAAGACAACTTTAACCAAATTTTGACACCGCCCTCGTACGAGTAGACATTTAATAAAATATAGAAATTTTCTATGAGATTGTAGTGAAAAAATCGAAGACAACTTTTCCCAAATTTTAGCGCCGCCCTCGTACCAGTAGACATTTAATAAAAAATAGAAATTTTCTAGGCAGATTGTACAATTGCTCTACGTTTCATTTTATCGGCCATATACAGCAGGCAACATTTCTTTCTTCATTCAATTCATTTCTGCTTTTATTTGCAAGACTTTAAATGTGAGCATCAATTATCCTGCAGGCTTGACTTTTTCCTTTCTTTTCTTTTTCTTCTAACTTTTGTTTAATATTTTACTTTTTTGTTGTTGTTGTTGTTTTACGTAGAGTTTTATTTGTTTGTTGTTGGCCAGGAGCAAGCCTTAGAGTTTGGTGCCATAACTAAGAGAAGCGCAAGCTTAATCCTTTTCAGCACAGTTCATAGCAAAATGATAATCTTTGTGTCATTGTTTTATGAGCCTGCTAAACATCGTTTTTCCTACTCTGTCTCTCTCTTTAGAATTTTCTTTTGGAAAATATATTTTGTTTTTTTTTGTTTTTTACATAGAAATTATACACGTAACTAGTTAAACAAAAAACTTCGAAAAATGTTGTTGTTGGCAAAGTATTTATGAGTCTAATAAAAGTACAAAATGAAATGCCTGGTAACAGAAAATAAATGCTTTTGAATATTTAAGCTAAAAAGGAATATGGAAACTAAGACTAAGGTCCAAATGATTCTGTATTGCAGGTAAATGTAGAGGCTGTGAGTATAGTAAAGTGTAGCATTTTAATAAAACTTTTGCCTTTTACCAGCAACAGCAACTAAATGTTTAAGGTTCATGAACTAAAACAAAACAAACATATTTTTAATAATATTTCCTTGACAGATTCTTTATTAAGTTTTAAATCTGTTCTGTAAAGATTTATGAAAATTAAAAATATAAGAAGTTCTGTTGGAGAGAAATGAATAAAATAGTGATTCGACTTTTTGTCATAAATAAAGGGTGTTTTTTATAGAGGTATAGAACTTTAAGTTGGCATTACTTTCCAAGATGGCTACCGATTTAACAGCTGTCAAGTGATTTATTCTCAGTTTGGTTTGGCAATTCATCATGAATAGACTAACGCCTGAACAACGCTTGCAAATAGGGCAATTTTATTTCGAAAATAATAGTTCTGTGCGGAAAACGTATCGCGCACTACGTCAATTTATCGTCGACAAAATCGTCCATCAGAGCAGTTAATTTGATTAACCATGGAACGTTTTCGCACCACGTTTACTCTTGTTGATAACTCGCATCCCCAGAGACGCTGTACGGTGCGTACAGAAGAAGCTATTGCTGCTGTAGAGCGTAGCATTGAGGAAGACCCGAATGAGTCCATCCGCCATCGAGCACAGGAATTGGATCTGTGTCCATCCACTTTATGGAAGATTTTGCGGAAGGATCTTGGTTTACGTGCTTACAAAATCCAACTCGTGCAAGATTTGAAGCCAAACGATCATCAAGTAAGGCGTAGATTCGTCGAATGGGCCCGTTGTTCCCGATTTTCATAAGCGAATTTTGTTTAGCGATGAAGCGCACTTCTGGTTGAATGGCTACGTCAACAAACAAAACTGCCGCATTTGGAATGAAGGTAATCCTCAAGTGTATGTGGAAACACCGTTACATCCAGAAAAACTGACTGTTTGGTGCGCTTTATGGGCTGGTGGAATCATTGGTCCGTACTTTTTCAAAACCGATGGTGGCCAGAACGTTACAGTCAATGGTGATCGGTATAGAGCCATGATTACTAACTTTTTCATTCCTGAATTGAATAACCATGATGTCCAGGAGATGTGGTTTCAACAAGACGGCGCAACATGTCACACAGCTCGTGCCACAATAGATTTATTGAAAGACAGGTTTGGTGACCGCCTAATTTCACGTTTTGGACCTGTGAATTGGCCTCCAAGATCTTGTGATTTAACACCGCTAGACTACTTTCTGTGGGGCTATGCAAAGTCATTGGTCTATGCGGTAAAGTCACAAACGCTTGACCATTTGGAAGACAACATTCGCCGTATTATTGCCGATATACGGCCACAAATGTTGGAAAAAGTCATCGAAAATTGGACGTCCAGATTGGACTACATCCGCGCCAGCCATGGCGGTCATATGCCAGAAATCATATTTAAAATGTAATGCCACAAGATTATCTTTCGGATAAATAAAATTCATGTCAATCGAATAATCCATCGTTGTTTTATTGCAACTTAAAGTTCTATACCTCTATAAAAAAACAACCTTTACATACTTATGTACATGATTGGTCTTTACAATCCTTCAGTCAGGTTTACGACCTAGCTTCTCACACAACCCATAAATAACCCGATTTTATATAATGTTTCATGATCTCCCTATAAGCAAGATTTTAAAGATGATTGCCCATAATATACTGGTATTTTAGTTTCGTTCTGAAAAAATTATTGAGGCAGAGCTAGTTATGAAAATGGGAGAACTTTTACTTATTGCTTGTCAATCCAATCATGAATAAAATTGTGCCTTTCACTTCTGTTTTACTGTCCATTTTGCTGGGAAATTCTTAAGCATACATAGAATGAATAACAAGTGAAATAATCAATTACAAAAATTGAATCATTGGACATCTCCGTCTCTGTACAGTGAGCGTCAAAAGAAACTGTACATTACAAAAAAAAATATACATCTTATATATAAAAATGAATGTGTGTTTATTTGTTTGTGGGTTTGTTTGAAGTCTATAGACGGCTAAACGGCTGGACCGATTTTCTTGAAATTTTAACGGTACCTTCCTGTATGTCTGGAAGGGACTATAGGCTACTTTTGATTATATAGGCGAGGTGCCACGCCCACATACCCAATAAGTATTTAATGTCGCATATCTCATAAACTGCAACAGCTAGAGTCCTCAAATTTTGTATGAACGTCTTTGACGTACATATATATGAACAAAATGGCCGGATTGGCTATAGTGAGCGTGTCACCTCCCATCCGACAGGTGGCGCCGCTGAAAATTACTTAAAATCAATTAAATCGTAAACTATGCATTTGATCTTGTTATGATCTTTAGCAAAGTTGTTGCGCATGAGCCTACGAAGGTTTCTTAGTTAGTATGACTAATTTCCGGCAGATGGCGACACTGAAAATTACTTAAAATCAATTAAATCGTAAACTGTGAATTCTTTAACATAGTTGTTGCGCATGAGTCGACTGAGGTTGGTGCGATTAATTTCCGATGGATGGCGACACTGAAAATTATTCAAAATGAATGACAAGCAATTGGTCGACCTACAGCTCAAGCACGGAAGGAAAGGGCATTACGAGCCTCAGAATCAGACGAGCATTGAGACTGAAAAATCTTCAAGTATATGCCGCTGAGACCCGTTCGCTTGAAACACTTGAACAACGAGAAGTGAGATTAGAAACTTATTGAATGCGTACTACTCAGGCCCGTTCATCTGAATCATCAGGACAACGGGAAGCAAAATCAATAAAATGATTCAAAATTAATTTGACATCTTTCCTTCAAATTTATTTTAGTTGGTGGCTCAGCAACACGCGCAGGGTACAGTTAGTTAATTAATAATTACTGTTATTTTTATTTTAAAATTTTCTCATTGTCAGTTTTGAAAACTGAAACAAAAAAATTACAAAAAATTTCTCCTTAATTGGTACAAATTTATCCTTAGTGTACAGTTTCTTTTGACGCTCACTGTATCTGTACTAACCATTGCTTAATGGATAGTCATGTGGAAATACTCATGATTTTTGTAAACGCTGTAGATCACTTAATCTGGACGTGGGTGTTGTTCACTTTATTTGCCATTACACGACTTCGGCTCATCCTTCCTCGAAAGTCTGATAAAGCTACCGCGATACTTGATATTGAATCGATCATGAAATTTTCATTAAATTTTCATGCTGGTTTTCAACTTAATTCGAAAGAAAGCATGCATTAAATGCAAAGTCCAGCTATTTATAGTCAAAAGCGCTTAATCAGTTTCTTGTGTGCTCAAATGGGCATTGTTTTAACAAAGCTGCCACGCCTTGTTCTCCTGTGCTATTTTTGGACTCCCATAGAGTCAAATAGACTGCTCAAAGATATGGGTGCTCGGTAATCTAGTAGTCTGTTGGCATTCATCTTTGAAAGTTGGACAGATACCACTGGTTTAGTTAAAATAAGGTTCAAAAACGTGGCTTATCTAAACATTTCCAATAAATTAAGTCTTCGGGGAAATTTAGTCAAGATTACAACCTAGCTTATCCATCCACCCATACTGCATGTGTTAAATTTATCAATGAATGGTAGCACCCACTACCATGAACGCTCTGAACGACAGGTTATTAAGAAACTTTTCGTGAAAATTCTATTTACTCTCAGAATTTTTGCCAGAAGACTATTCGAGATGTCTGAGCTGGGTTTTGAACCATGGGCTCGTGTATAATAAGCCAAAATACTACCAGCTATACTACTATGGCTACTACGGAATAAAGCACTTTTCTTAAATATTTTTTAACCCGGCTATTTCTCTTTTACCTTCTTTTCTTCCATGCCTCAATTAAATTTTTTCATTTAATTCATCGAAAAAAAAAATGAAATAATTGAAGCCCTGAATATTGTTACACGTACCCTTTTGGATAATCGATGCTACAAAGAAATACAGTGGTGGCCTTATAATTAGAAACGATGTTTCTGGAACAGAGTTCTCTGGAGTGACGAATCTAAGTTTAATTTGTCCCAATCTGATAGAAAAACGTATGTAAGACGTCTCCAAACAAAGCCTTTGATCCCAGGTACACAGCGAAAACTGTAATACAAATCAACAAACATACATGTTGCTAAGTCGTATCTAATTATAAGGCCACCACTGTAGGTTCCACTAAAATAATGCAATTTGTTGGTGAATCGTGAAAAGATAAATTCATTCTTCTTGTCACAACCACAACTGTGATGTTTTCTGGTTCGGGACTGCTCAGATCTGACAGCGTAGAGTGTTGTACTCTAATCCTCGAGGTGAGCAGCTAAACACCATAGTGTTTGTCTAGTAAAAGACGGAAGATCGGGAAATCTAGGTCTTAATTAAGCACAAGACCAAATTAAGAAAAATATACTGGGTCAGTAAGGAGCATAGCGTTTCAGGTATTATTGGCATGTATAAATGTAGCACCTTCTAATACGGTGTTGGCCATGGCTTGCCTTGTATTTACCTCACTGAGAAAAAACAAAATATATTTCTTTTATAAAGTCCACCAAGAGTGTTATTTATCATATAAAAAATACTGTGTATGCTTTATACTTTTTCTTCAGGAGGTCTAACTGAAGGAAAAAACGTTTAAAAACATTAATAAATTTATTCTGCCAATAATAAAAATAAAATTCAAGAGAAAGAAAAAATCTTTCCTTAGCTCAAGGCTACAATAAAATACTTTTTTTCTTCTGGTTTTTCTTTGTTAAAATTTATAAAATAATGCATTTATTTTTATATTTTTATTTGTTATTTTTTTATTCTTTTATTTGTTATTTTTTAATATAATTCCGCATTTCATTGTTGTGAAATGATAAAACCAACGGAAGAAAGGAAAACAAAATACATGAACAGTTAAATTGCACAGTGTTGCGTAAATAGTTTGCTTTTTAAATGTCGGAAGTAGAGGTTTAAGGATAGACAGTGATTTGGTTGGTATACATATACCGGGTCTCAGAAGATTACAATTTGGATTAAAACTCTATGGCTTAAGGATAGTAGCAGGGCAGTCGGTAATATTACCGTTCTAACTCATATTCGTAGAGTTTGAGAAGTGTTTGATATCCTAAAACATAGTGTAATATAGAAAGAATGTTACGTTTTTACCTCTAACAATCGTTTTAAATATGAGCTCGCAGATTGCAAATAATATAAAAATAAATTGGTGTTTAAAATTTATTTGTTTACTTTTATTTTGTTTACACCCTTTGTATAAACAATAACAATTACAACACAGATATGTGTAATGGAAATTTTCAAGTCACGATTATTCTCTTCAAACGCACCGCGTCTTCACACAAGACTGAATGAACTTTTACTAACCTACTCGCCTGGTTTGCCTTGCCTTTTATATGGCAGAGTAAACAGTCTGATGAATATTCTTAAAGGCAAATGTTCATTACTTCGCCTTCTCGAAATCTCTACAAATGTATTCTTTAGGCAGTTTTGAATATTGAGAGTTACACTGTAGTACTCTAGTGGCATCCTATTGTGCTTTCTGATGTTATTTCTTGATTCCTGGATAATTAGGTTTTAAAGACTCGTATTGATGGTGATGTTGGAACAGATATCAGATGCCTACAGATTTTGCTTAATGCTGGTCGATACTATTAGTTTTATTCATGTAGATTTGTGTAAGCTTCTCCATATTGTATGCTGTCATCCATATGCCACTCTCTTACTGTTAAGCCGATATCGTATCTTAACAGAATTTCTGCTGGATCAGTTAATATACATACATACATACACATTCGTTTGCTGATTATCATAGCATACAGACGTGTTTTTAAGTATCAGCTGTGAATTTTCTAACCCATTTTTTGTTAAAAAAATAAAAATAAATATTAAATTATACACCTAATTCTGTTTTTACACGGTAGATTGGTTCCAGAAAAAACCGTGTAAAAAAAAACCGTGTAAAAAAAGACACGGATTGTATGCAAAAATAGGTGATTGGTTCCTAATCTCTAAAACCTATTAAAATTAGTGAAAAACAAGGATTTTTTAAGTAGTTTTGTATTTGATATTTTCTTTTAGGGATTCATAAAATATTTAACAAAATTAAAAATATAAATAACTTAATAAATATAAAATATTTTTTGGCTTACCTTTTATCTTAATGCGTTAAATTTAATGTAACGATAGAAAAACAAATTTGTTAATAAAAAATTGCTTTACCAAACACAAAATATTAACACATTTCAATTGCTCTGACCTTTATGATTGTATGCACAAAATGGAATTCCCCTAAATTTGTGCCATTTACATTTGCTTTGACTAGTAAATTTGCTTGTACACGCAAAAAGGGAATTCCCTTAAATTTGTGATAGGAACATACTTTGCAAAAATTAAATTTGACAAAAAAATTTAAGCACAAAAAATTTTAAATCGTGCTAAATGGAATAAAATCGTGTAACAAAAATTAAAAATATTTTATTTTCAAACCGTGTTATATCAAAACCGTGTAAAAAAAGACCGTGTAAAAACAGAATTAGGTGTATTACATTTTACTTTAAAATGGCTACAAAACGTAAAAAGTTTTGGGGAAACAATCCCAAATTTAAAAAATCGAAATCTAATAATAGATTTCAGATATTATCTGATATGGAAAGTGACGAGAATTCTAGTGATGATAATGAAGAGCAGAAAGAGGAGGTTATAAAAGTACCTCCAATTATTGTAGATAGCTGTCACAAACTTACAGAGCTAATGAAACTTTTAGGCAAAGCATGCAAGTATAAGAAAATGTCAATTGGAACAAAAATTATTGCAAATACTTTAACAGAATATGATGATATTATAATAAAGCTAGAGTCGGAGAAGTATCAGTTCTTTACACACCCGGTAAAGGACAACAAAAGATTTAAGCTTATGCTATTTGGTTTGCCAAAAGTTGACGTAAAAACGCTTGTGGATGAATTTAAATATAATTTTAATATAGAGCTTGCTAATATTAAAGAAATTCAAACGTCTCGATCCAAAGCAAATGATGCACTGTATACGCTCGAATTTAATAGAGACCAAATTTCCAAATGCGAGGTTATTAAAATTAAATATGTTTATGATGTAGTCATACATTGACTCCGAAGATCCAGAGGACCGACGCAGTGTACAAAATGTGCCATGTACGGGGAAGCCCATGACTATGCTATTTGCCAACTGAATAAAATTCCTGCGAATGGCCCGGTAATTTATAAATGCTACAATTGCATTAAAAGAAATTTAAAAAATGTCAATCACCGAGCTGATGACCCTCACTGTCCATCTAGAAAGGAGTATATGGAGATTAGGCAAAAAGTCACAAATGGCAGACGGGATAACAAATTAAATTCGCCAAGAAAAAACAGTTTCTACACACAGGATAAGCAGAATTATTCTCCAAATAAAACAGGTAACACTGAAAATATTTCTTACGCTGCTATAGCTAGTAATAGTCGTCCAATTGACGACAGTAACGATATTTCTAACCAAAAAATTATTGAAATATATTTTGAGGCTCTTGATGCATTAGAAAAATGCAAAACGAAGTATGACAAGCTCAGAGTGCTTGGTAATATGCTTCGACATGCTATATAATACATTAGAAGATGGTCTTAAAGTTATGCATTGGAATGCTCAAGGCATAACTAATCCTGTTTTAATTTTACAATTAGAACATTTTTTAAATGAAAAACAAATAGACATATTTTTAATTAATGAAACTTTTTTGAGTTCAAATCACAAATTTAAAATCAGAAATTACAAAATTCATAGAGAGGATCGAATTTCACACGGAGGAGGTGTTCTTATAGGAATTAAAAATTCAATTCCGCATGATCGACACAAAAATTTTCCAACCCTGGTAATCGAGAACGTATCCATAATAGTGAAAATCAATAACAGGTCAATCCGGTTTACGTCAGCTTATTGCCCACGATATACAAGAAGCTTTAACGATGATTTAGACAAAATAACTGAGCCTAATAATGAATTTCTAATTTTTGGTGACTTTAACGCTCATCATGTAAGTTGGGGTTGTGCGGGAATCAATTCAGCTGGAAATAATCTTTATAATCACCAGCTAAGCTCTCAATATTATATATATGCTCCAAACTCTTTTACTAGGTTTAGTCAGAAAACCATAGCCAGACGATCTTCAACTGTAGACATCCTTTTATCAAATACAAGTCTGCATACTTCACAACTAACCTGTCTTCCATATCTACTAAAATCCGATCACGCTCCAATAATGTGTAAAATATATGGTACAACAGTAAGGCATGTAGTAAAATTTCCATTATATAAGAGAGCAAATTGGAATAGAATTAGAAATTGGATGGATGAAGAAGTCGAAAGAAATAATTTGTCAAGTGCAGTTCTGACTGAAGCAAATATTGAAGCAGTTTTACATAAAATCACTGATATACTGAAAAAGTCTTATCAATTTATTCCTGTAGGCGAAAGTCAAATCTGGCAAAAGAAACTATCCCGGCTTACACTATATTTAATAGGCCAGAGAAATAAATATCGTAGAAAACTGCAAAGATGTCATACTGCTTCAGAAAGAAATCAAATAATATGCATATTGAAACAGCTGACATTGTTTATTGATTATCATATTAAAAATGACAGAAACAATAGCTGGTCAAATTTTTTGAGAAAGTTGCCAGCAGGTAATAATAAATTCTGGAAGATAACTAAAGCTGTTAAAGGTAAACAGACAACACTTCATAGTTTGACAATCGATGGCGCTAAAGTTTATGACAGCAAGGAAAAATCAAATATTATCGCAGAAGTTTTTGAAAAAGTACATTCGACTACAACTAACCTCACGTCCTCTCTTGATCGTCGTGTAATGAAACATATACATTGGTTAGAGAGACAAATAGTTCAGCGTAGAGATCAGTGGAATAAAACATCTAAAGATGAAGTTAAATATTATATTAAAACGTTAAAAAATTCAAAAGCCCCTGGTATCGATGGTATAAATGCTATAATTCTAAAAAACATATCTGATAATTTTATTGTTTTAATTGTGAAAATATTTAATTGGTGCATAAAAAATGGCTATTTTCCAAAACTTTTTAAAACTGCGAAGGTTATTCCAATCCTAAAACCAGGTAAAGATGCTAGTCACCCTGAAAGCTATCGTCCCATAAGTATGCTAAATTTATTAGATAAAGTTTTCGAGAAAATAATTTTAAAAAGACTTAGTGAGTACACTGAAGAAAATGGCATTTTACAGAGAGAACAATTTTTATTCAGAAAAAATCTTTCAACATTACACCAACTTAAGAGAATTGTTAATTTAATACAACACAACAAAAGCAAAAAGAGGAGTACTGGAGTCGTATTTTTAGATATTGAAAAGGCTTTTGATTCAATTTGGCACTATGGCTTAATTTATAAACTTGAAAAGTTTGGTTACCCTGTTTATTTACAGAAATTAAACAAAAGCTTTTTGAATGACCGATTATTTGTGGTAAGCATTGACAATGTTCTTTCTAACGAGCGTAAAATACAAGCTGCTGTACCACAAGGATCTGTTTTATCTCCAACGCTATATTTAATTTATATATCGGATTTTAAATTAAGAAATAACTACACTACAGCTCTATATGCGGATGATACTGCTTTAATTACATCAGGAAAGGTCTCAAATGCTATAACTAAAAATTTGGGAAAAAGTTTATCTTTTGCAAAAAAATATTTTGATAAATGGAAAATTAGGATTAACGATACAAAAACTTTATTTTCCCTTTTAATAAGTCACCAAAGAGAATTCCCAGTATAAATCTCACAATTCAAGGAACGATAATACCACTTCAGGACTCAATCAAATATTTGGGAGTTATATTAGACAAAAAATTAACTTTTAAACATCACATTCAACAAACTTGTATCAAAGCAATAAGATGTGGGAGAGCCCTTTTTCCTTTGCTAAATCGGAAATCAAGTTTAAACGTTAAGAACAAAATACTTCTTTACAGAATGTGTATAAGGCCCATAATGACGTACGGATGTCAAATTTGGGCAACAAAGTGCGCTAAAACTCATCTTAAAAAGTTACAAATAATACAAAATAAAAACTTAAAAATTATATACAACTTACATAGAAGATACCCTACAATCCAGTTACATAGAAAATATAAAGAAGACATGTTTTTAACAGTTACTAGTAAAATTACACAAAGATTCGAAGATCGAAACAGAAATTCAAGCTTTGACATAATAAGAGATTTGTAAAATTTGCAACTTTTTCAGCTTCAGCAATAAAGTTGATTAAAGAACAAATGGGAGAATCTCTTTCTTTTTGTTAATAAGGGTTTTTTGCTATCTTTTTTACCTGACATGTAAATATATAAGCTAGAATAGTTTATTTTTACAATTTTAAAATAATTTATTTGCTGCAATACTTTATAGTAATACCTCAAAAATATAATTTATTAAAATATTTTATATTATTTTTAATTGTAATGTTGATAGTTATAATAATAAAAAAAAAATAAAAAAAAAAAAAAAAAAAACATACATACATACCTTATTGCTCATTACAACCCTTTGGTCAAGATTATCACCTAGTTTCTCGCACCACTGTCGTGTGTGTTAATTTTATTCGTGGCGGGACCTACAGTTTACAGTCGACTCCGAACGACAAATTTTTTTGTGAGCAACTTTTCATGGCAATTTTATTTATTTTGCCATAAGTCTGCTGAGAGAAAGTCGCCGAAGAAATATTTTCTTCATATTTCGTTTTCTTTTAGATGTCGGACATAGTGTTTGAACCGTGGCTTCACCTCTGATAAGGCAACACAATACCTACTAAACAACGCCTATATATTGTATGCAGTCATCCGTATGCCGTTCTTTCACTGTTAAGTCGATATCGTATCTTAATAGAATTTCTGCTGGATCAGTTAATATATTTCCATAATCATTGCAGATAGAAGGACCCCACATAGTAGTGATGGATAAACAAACGATTAAAATCTAGAATCCTGGTCAGTGTAGTCTATTTGATAGTGTGTCGGCTTAATAGACGATTTCCCACGGTTCAAGCAATAGCTCCGACATATCGAATGAAAATAAATATTTTTTTCGTCTTCTTTCACTCAGCAGTCTCCTGCTAACTCACTTGCCTGCTTTGCCTTGCCTTTTATATGGCATGGTAAAATATCTGATAAATGCTCTTGAAGTCGAATGTTCATAACTTCGTCTCTCGAAATCTCTACAAATGTAAACACATTTACATTTATTCCAGTGGCGTTTGTTGTTGTATTTTTGTTTACAGGTTTATCAGTTTTTATATGCATGTTTATCTTTTTATGCTGGTGTATGCTGCTGTATTTTTGTTTATAATTTTAACGTTAAGAGATGTACGATAAAAGCAAAACTCCAGCATCTTGATTTTTAATTTTCGTAACGGAATGATACTTGCGGAACGCTTTCATTGAAAAAGCTATGATTAACACCAGCGTGCTTCAAAGGCTGTGCGTTGTCACATAAGAGGCTAGATCTGAGAATTAGAGGGCAGATTTAAAAATTTGCATTATGAAGGCGATATATGGCTTCTCAGCTACACATTCCCAGATATGTAAGCACAACTAACACAAGTGCAATAAATGGCAAGTCCTGGCGCATTGCTTCATTTGCTCCACTGTTTCGTGCATTTGTGAAAATTATTTTTCATTCTTTTTGTTAACTCAGGTTTTAAACAAATGTTTTGTGTCTCTTTTTTTATACACAATGACATCAGCATTAAAAACCACATTTTCTGTGGTTCGTTGTTTGAATTTTTTTATACGCTCTACATCACTGGTTAGAGGGCACATTAATTTCATCCTTCCGTTTGCAGTTCATATCATATTATGCGAGTATTTAATAGTACATACATAAAGATTTTGCAAAAGAAATTATTTTGAAAATGTTTGAAATGAATATGAACGGAGGCATACAAATGCCGGAAAGAATTAATATTGTTCCATAGGCTTGTGTTCATTTATATGAAATCAGTAAACATTGTGGGTAAGTGAGAGTGCTTACATCAGTCATTTCGATGTCAGTGCCTACAATTACTTTTATTGGAACGTTTTCGAAAGTCGTGAGTAAAAGTCATGGAAAATAGGCAAACAATACTGGCTTTTTCATTACATTCGAATTGGGATTTAGAGGAGGTTTATGCTCGTACAACTTTATGGCAGATTTTTGCAGGAATTCGGCCCAAAGACAAGTCCAGAAAATAATACGCACCTAACGTGTACGTTCTTTAAATGCAATGAATTTTTAACAACAATTTTTAGGTTTTCGTAGTGAATGAAATTGAATCTGAATTTTTTTCAGAAGTTAGTATTGATAGCCCCAGATCTTGAGACCACAGTGGAATTGACAAAGCAGATATTGCTGATTCGAGGCATTTTTCTTTGTTATTATTCCCATTCAGTGCACATATGGACACTGCTAGACAGTGGAGTGTGTGCTGGAACTCTACTTACTTACTTATTGGCCGTTACAATCGTTTAGTCAGGATTAGAACCTAGCTTTGCACACCATCCATGTTCTGTGTGGTAATTTTATGCATGAGTGGTGGGACCTACAGATTGTTGCTGTCACCTAATGACAGGATTGAGAAATTTTCATGATAATTTTGTTTTATTATCAGAATTTTTAGCAGGAGACTGCTGAGTGAAAGAAGACGAAAAAAATATTTCTTTGCATTCGATATGTCGGAGCTATTGCTTGAACAGTGGGAAATCGTCTATTAAGCCGACACACCATCAAATAGACTACAATGACCAGGATTCTAGGCTTTAATCGTTTGGTTATACATCACTACTATAGGGGGGTCCCTCTATTTGCAATGATTATGGAAATATATTCACTGGTCCAGCAGAAATTCTCTTAAGATACGATATCGACTTAACAATGAGAGAACGGCATACGGATGACTGCATACAATATATGTATAGTCGTTGTTTAGTAGGTAGTGTGTTGCCTTATCAGAGTTGAAGTCACGGTTCAAACGCCAGGTCAGTCAATATGAAGAAAGTATTTTTTCTGCGACTTTTTCTCAACAGATTTCTGACAAAAACTCTGAGAGTAATCAAAATTGCCATGGAAAGGTTCTCTGTCGTCCAGAGTCGACTTTAAATTGTAGGTGCCGCCACTCATGCATGCAATTAAAACACACAACATAAGTGCTGTGGGAAGCCATGTCGTTATCCCGACTAAAGGCTTTTAATGATCAGTTATG
This sequence comes from Sarcophaga variegata, assembly GCA_932273835.1. Lineage (NCBI taxonomy): Eukaryota > Metazoa > Arthropoda > Insecta > Diptera > Sarcophagidae > Sarcophaga > Sarcophaga variegata. The sequence continues at coordinate 64,731,774 of OW026362.1, forward strand.
TATGTATGTATGTATATGAACTGATCCAGCAGAAAGTCTGTTAAGATACGATATCGGCTCAACAGTAAGAGAGTGGCATATGTATAACTGCATACAATATGGAGAAGCTTACACAAATTCACGTGAATAAAACTAACAGTATCGACCAGCATTATGCAAAAGCTGTAGGCATCTGGTATCTGTTCCAGCATCACCATCAATACGAGTCTTTAGAACCTAATTATCCAGGCATCAAGTAATAACATGAGAAAGCACGAGCACACGATAGGATGCCATTAGAGTAGTACAATGTAACTCTCAATATTCAAAACTGCCTAAAGAATACATTTGTAGAAATTTCGAGAAGGCAAAGTCACGAATATTTGCCTCCAAGAACATTCATCAGACTGTTTACTCAGCCATATAAAAGGCAAGGCAAAGCAGGCGACCGAGTTAGTGAAGTTCAGTCAGTCTTGTGTGAAGATGCGGCATGTTTGAAGAGAGTAATCGTGGTTTGAATATCCCCGTTACAAAGATCTGTCGGATAATTGTCTAGTAATTGTTATTGTTTATGCAAACGGTATAAACAGAGGAATAACAAACAAAGGGCAATTGTTGTTGTTTACATAAAGTTGTGAACAGTGGCTCACAGAATTGTGTGAATAATAATGAATTTTAATTAAAATTAAACATTTTATTTTATTTGCAATCTACGAGCTTATATTTTTACGTTTTTAAAAGTGAAAATCAAAATGATTTTTTGGTAGCCATAGAGGCTACCTTTTTAGCCTCCTTTTAAGTCCGTTAATAGGCTTTGCTTGAACTGTTTGTTTAAATCGCCGTAGACTAGTAGGTAGTGTGCTGGCTTGTTAGGCATAAGGCCTTGGTTCGAATCCTAAATCAGATATGAAACGAAAATATGACAAAAGATTTCTTCGGCGACTTTCTCTCAGTAGATTTCTGGCAAATTAAAAATTGCCATGAAAAGTTTCTCAAATATGTCGTTCGGAGTCGACTTAAAACATAAGTGGTGTGAGAAACTACGTCGTAATCCTGACTAAAGGGTTGTAATGACCAATTATGTATGTATGTAATAAAAAAAAATGGCAATTGTTGTTGTTTACATAAAGTTGTGAACAGTGACACACATAATTGTGCACACAATAAAGAATTCTAATTCAAACTAAACACAAATTTATTTTTATTTTATTTGCAATCTACAAGGTTATATTTTAAACGTTTTTAAAAATTAAAATGTTCGAAACGCTTTTTGGTAGTCATAGAGGCCAAGAGAGGTTAATGTGTATAAGACTGTTAAATCTAAAACACTTGCTCAATTCTAAATTGATTTGGTAAAGACAGACATTATACTGCAGTGCACTGTCTTGCCCATATTTTTAATGATTTTTACAACGTCTCTATATCACTAGTAAGTAGTAGATGCAGCTGCTCAATGTATTTAAAAGGGAATACTTGCTTAACATATTTGCTCGTTATTAAACGAAGGTAATACAATAAATGATATGATAATTTGTATTCATGTCTTTATTAAAGTTTGAAATGGTGTCATTAGAATAACTGTTAGTCGTCTGCAGTTAATAGCATTGATCACTTCACAATTCCTCTTAGGCTTTAAAGAAGAACAAGAGGTAGAAGAAGGCAGAAGTGATACTAAATAATGGGGCCCATTGTAATGAAGTAATTATAGAGATGGTTTACAAAATTACTGCGATAGCGTCATACATACAGGGATGCTTAAATGTCAAATTTCCTTTACTTCCACTTCTTTCTTTAGCTTTTTACTTTATTTTTCTTGCTGTAAAAGCAAAAGACAGAAAAGGATACGAGTACAAATAAAATTTGTAATTTTTATTCTGTTAAAATCACAGCAGGCAGACAGACACTTGCCTTCATAACCCGAGCACATCAAAATCATATTAGAGAGGCAGAAGAAGAAAACAAATGGAAAAACGGAAGAAAAAATTTCAAACCAAAGCGTTTAGCTTTAGCAATATTGTGTAATGCAATAGACAGCTACATACATACATACATACATAATCATGTATACATAAAAAGATAAACATGTATGTGGTTTCAATATTTATGTGTTTCAGCGTGTATGTGTATGAATTAATGGAAATATGAGTGTAAGCATGTGTATGTGTATGCAAGGCATATATTGTATTTCGTACATGATTTTTCTTTTTACACTATTGTTGTTGCCGATGTTGTTGTTGTTGTATTTAGAGCTTAAACGGAAAGACTGACAGTCATAATGGCGGGCGGATACACGTACATATACACACAAACACTTACACGCTTCTACAATCACATCGCCATAGTGGCTTGTTTTAAATACTTTCATTTGCTACGTGCTTTTCGTACATCATAAAAGTATTAATATTCTTCCCTTTATACATATATATATATATGTATGTATGTGTGTGTATATGCGGGTGTATGCATATATGTGTTTAAGTGTGGATATTTCAATTTTTATATGTGCAAGTGTATGTACATTTTTGTTAAAGAGTGTTATTGCATAAAATGTTTGTTGGGTACGTGTTAATGTTTTTGTGTTCATCTCTTTTGCTGGTTTTGATTTTCTTTTCTATTTTTTTTTCTTTTCCATGTTTTGTTTTATTGTGTTACTGTGTTGTGTTTCGTTGCCACTGCTGCTGCTAGATTAATCGTTTATTGCACCCTACAGGCATTGCGTTTAGAAAAAAAGATTCGATTTTTCATAATAAATGTCATGTAATTCGTTCATGGCTAGCATCTGTTAGCCATAAAGGCCAAATCACTTTTGTCAACAAACTCTGGGTGCTCAAGAATCCTTTGTCTCCGATTTCCAAGTGCCAGATGTTCTGAGGTCTTCTCTTCTTTCTCTTTATTACAGCATTTGCGAAAATCGTTGTAAAGTATTCCTAGCATTCGGGATGGACTGTGGTCTGGTTTAAGGAAAATTTTGATCTTTCTGTATCCATATCTGGCTAGATCTGTCTGATCCTCTACTAGCAGGTGCATTATACCACATAAAAACAAAAACAAACAAAACATGGGTCATTACAACCCTTTAGTCAGGATTACGACCTAGTTTCTCACACCACTTATGTTGTGTGTATTAATTTTATACATGAGTGGTGGGACCTACAGTTTAAAGTCGACTCCGAACGACAGATCTTTGGGAAACTTTTCCTGGCAATTTTATTTACTCTCAGAGTTCTTTCCAGAAATCTGCTGAGAGGAAGTCGCCGAAGAAATACTTTTTGTATTTTGTTTTGATGTCTGGCCTGGGGCTCGAACCCTGGCTTTACGTCTAATAAGCCAACACTCTACCTACTAGACTACGACGACTTCTGCGCATTATACCACCTGTCCTTTGCAAATGAGTGAAGTTTGTGTGAAAAACAATTCTTTGCCTCTCCGCAGAGGCACGCATGAATTCAGTTGAATTTTACGTTGTAAGTGTCATTGCAAATAGTACGTCCGCTTTTGTTGTTACCTCAACCGTCCCCGTATCGAGACACACGTATAAGGGTAACCGTCGAATATCCCACTGTCTCCCCAGAGACAGCCACCATCCTTGTTCAACCTTCGATATGACACATACGCTCTAGAGATCTACGCTATGACAACATAGCGGTAAGCATTATACAGCCGGAACTATTTGAGTCGGACAAGAGAACTTTTCGCACTCTAACAGGAATTCTAACTGGACGCTGCGCTATTGATTCACTGAGAAGCTCGGTCTGCCTCAGCAGAATTACTGCAGCAGCTGCCATGATGTAGAGGAAACGGAATCGATGCCACACCTTTTATTCGAGTGCCCTGCACTTCAGAACAGATGTTATCGGTTTTTGGGTGACAGAACAGTTGAAGATCCGGACATGGCGGCGAACGTGCCACTAAGGGAAGTATTTAGAAATTTACAGGTCTTTGAAAAACGTTTTTTTTTCTATTTGCAAATCGAAATTGGTTCCTAAAGTCCTTTGAGGCTGTGCGTTAAACTTTGGCCTGGTGTCTACGAACAAAATAAAAATTTTCTGGAATACATAAGGTGTTGTGCTCAGTGTCTTATTTTTATTGCTAATTCGAGCTAAAATTTTGTCGTTAGAAGGGTTTCTTCAATCACTTTTCAAAGTCACTGCATCGCCAAGTAGTTTTATTCTACAAATCCTTGCGTCTTCATCCTTAGTGTAGTAGTGGCTGTGGCTGTTGTCTTTGCTGGTGTTGATAGTGATGGTGATAGTGCGGTTATATGTGTTACTGCTTTTGCTGTTACAATTTCATTGTATCCCTTTCTCTCTCTCTCCCTTTCTCTTTCGCTCTCTCTCTCGGCTAACTGTAACTTTTTGTGCATAATTAAATAATGAAAAATCAGTTGTTTGCTGCACACAGTATTGTTAGGATCTCTCAACCGGAAATCAAAGTGACCGAAATTTTTATTTAATAACGAAAATAACATTTTGTTTTCACTTGGTTTTAGAGGACGAGAGGAGCCTTTATATGCTCCCCTGAAAAATATTATTTAATTGTGCAGTGCAAACGGCAATAAACAAATAAACACGTTCATACACGTTCAAGCAAATTGAATAATTTGGATGTACAATGAACAAAAAAAGAAAATAAAGCCCAGTGTTGATTGGCGTTGATTGTTTTTAAGCGAACAGTGTAACAACAACAATAAAAATTAAAGAAAAAGAATTTTTTAAAACCAATATTGTGAAGCAATTCATGCGATGTGTATGAAATAAAATTTTAGAAAGAAATTTTTTTTTGGCCAAAGATTATTAACATGACTACCGTTATGAGCCATAAATTTGGTAAGAGACATATTGGTAACTGCTTGTATATATGTAATAAATTTAAAAAATTTTTTCGAATTGTAGACGGACATGCTTTTTTTAGGCAATTGATTGCCTAGTATTCTGTGTAAAAAAAATTCTTGGCAATGATGTGCCAAAGTGTTACAAAACATTTCTAATGACAGTGTGTGTTAGTGTTTGTTTGGAATCCCAGTCTGTTATGAATATGACCAGAAATACAATGCGAGTGAGTGATGCCAGTAAATATTGTGAGATACTGGGTGCCTGACATAAAATATTTTTAACTTCAACGAAATGTTGGCATAACTTTCATAGTTGCAAACGTTAAATGTACTTTGTTACTGAATATAAATAATCATTATAATATACTTATTTCCCTAACAGATTTCTCTGGTGTTATAACGAAATCCCTGGAAACTCCTATTGTTAATCTGGGCTTTGTTTTAATGCCTGCATTGTTTCGTGGTATATTCGATATGGGGTAAAGTCGTAAGGGGTCACCTTAATCCATCCTTCACATTGACTTGAGTGTAGACATACTTCAGGGTGACCTAACTCTGTCTGGTTTCCATGAATGTCAACATGACAGAATGAAATCGAAAAGCTGATATATTAAATCGAAAGTAAGGGAGGAAAACTTTAAATGTAAAATTTCCAGAAGCGATGTTACTTTTAAATACAACACTTATTTTCAAATAAAGAAACACTTGGTCTCTGTAATTAGTTTAACGTAAATAGTTAACGTAAATAATAAAAATCATGGCAAAAATTATGAGAAATAAACCTAAAAAAATATGGAGCCTAACTCAATACCGGATAGGATAACGTTCTTGAATAAGTTGCCTGCACCATTTTCATCACCAAGTTGCTTAAGCTTGAAAGTTGGCCTAAGACCAAGTATGGACTCAGCAGTAATCGCAAACGAAAAAAGAGAAGCTAATAAAGGGCCCGCCAAATAACTTTTTTTTTTGAAAATGCTTTAAAAAAAACTACTGAATATTTTCTCAAATTTCTTTTTTTATTTGAAAGTACAATTCTTCCGGTTAATAATGGAAAATAATTTCATTCAAATGGCTGCCTCGGCTGGCCATGCAGTAGCCTAATGGGTCCAATTTTTAAGCACATTATCGATTGTGTGCAGTTGAAACCAAATGTTGCCAATATCCTCCTCTTCAATTTTTGTGAACAAAAATTCGTTCAACATGGCCCGATAACGATCGCCATTAACTGTAACGGCCACTCCTTGCTCATTTTCGGATAAAAATGGCCCAATTATGCCTCTGGACCAAAATCCGCACCAAACAGTGACTCGTTTTGGGTGCGTCGGCTTTTCAATGTATGCGCGCGGGTTTTCTGTACCCCAAATGCGACAATTTTCCTTGTTTACATACCCGCCAAGATCGAAAAGACGAAAGTGTGTGAAAGTGAATTTTCTATATCCACTTAGAAGCAACTGTGAATACCTTTAAGTAGAAACTGGAAGGCTTTATAAGCACCAACGGTTAGAGTTTCCCAATAAAAAACCGTTTGCAAAGCCATATTAATCGTAAGGTGCAAGCCTTTTTTAAGGCGCCGTAGTCTAGTAGGTAGTGTGTTGGCTTATTAGACGTAAGGCCACGGTTCGAGCCCCAGGCCAGGCATTAAAGACAAAATACAAAAAGTATTTCTTCGGCGACTTTCTCTCAGCAGATTTCTGGCAAAAACTCTGAGAGTAAATAAAATTGTAATGAAAAGTTTCTCAAAAATCTGTCGTTCGGAGTCGATTTTAAACTGTATTATATGTCTACTGTATTATATGCTATGTGTGTAGCAACTATGGATGCCACTAGCGATTATATTTCGTAATGTATAAAGTTGTTCCCTACTTATGGTTGGGAACTCTCCTTCTGGGACCTCATAATGTGCGATCTTGAGAGAGTGTTCTAAACGATATAATCGAGCTGACTTCTGCCCAGTTAACCCATAATAAGGTTCGGAAACAATAGAGCTTATCGTAGATCCATTATTCTTCAGTCCATCAGGAATTTCATTGCCAGTGTGATTTGAGACACAACTGAGTTTGACTTTGTTTAGAGCCTTGATTACATAAATAATAGTCCGGCGTAGTCTATTATTTCTAAAATTAAAACGATTAACGTTTCAGAAATCAATTCGATGAGTAAGACTTGATATTGCTAAACTGAAATTTTAACAAGTAGCAGACTTTTTAGGTGCCATGTTAGGCTCAAAGTTCATATCAATACTGAATGAAAAAACCTTTAGTAAAGCGATCTTTAAACTAAAATGAAATATTAAGCTTATCATATTAGATTTGGGCTTTTACATGTCATAACACAGCGGCAGGTATGCTGATATCAGTGGACGTGAGTAGAATGGATTTTAAAATTCTCTCAGATTGCTTTTCGTTTTCAAATAAACACTTCAATACATATCAGTTTCACAGATATAGCTGGTTAATACACTATATTATGAAGAAGAATATGGGAAAAGATTGTGTTAATTTTCTCAGAAAACATGTGAATTTTTGAATTATTTATTTGGCAGAAATTATCTTGGATCTAACTGACCTTATTTTGTATCCTATGGAGGAGATCCTTGTTAATAATTTGCAGAGTTTATGACTTCAATATCATTTATTATTAAGGAAAAGTCCACACGCAGCTACAGTGATCAGTTAAACACAGATTAGAGTGCATACTGAGCTCTCCTACAAGTTTATTCGCTCTAGAATTTATAGAAATTTTAGAATTCAGTTGACAAATAAGCTCCGAAGAAGACCTTATGTCATGTTTGTTTGTTTACGCGCAAAACTGAAAGCAATTTTTCTGGGCGTTATTCATTAGCCTCCTTTTAAGTCCGTTATTAAGCTTTGATTGAACTGTTTGTTTAAGTCGCCGTAGTCCAGTAGGCAGTGTGCTTTCTTGTTAGGCATAAGGCCTTGGTTCAAACCCCAGGTCAGATATCAAAACGAAAATGTGAAGAAAATATTTCTTCGTGCGACTTTCTCTCAGTAGCTTTCTGGCATAAAATTCTGCGAGTAAATAAAATTGCCATGAAAAGTTTCTCAAAAATCTGTCGTTCGGAATCGACTTGAAACTGTAGGTTCCACCGCTGATGTATAAAATTAACACACACAACATCAATCGCATGAGAAGCTATTTCGTAGATCTTGATAAATGGTTGTAATGATCAATTAGGTATGTATGTACATATGTATGTGAACTGCTTGCTTCCAAGTTGGAGGCCCTGTTCAGTTGGAAGTCCTCTTCAGTTGGAAGCCCTGTAATCCATCGTGATATTCCGTAAAGGCGCTCTACTCAGTTTCACATATATTCTGTGTAGTTCCCTAAGGATTAACCCGAACTCTTAATAAATTCTATCAGTTTCGTCAGTAAAGATTAATGAAGCAACCCATTTCGTAAAACTACTTACACTTATAAGTCGCTTAGGTAGTGGCTTAATTGACGTAAGGACAAGTTTCAGACCCCAAGTCGAACAAAATGAAATATGAAATCCTCTCAGCAGATTTCTGGCAAAAACTCTAAGAGTAAATAAAATTGCCATGAAAAGTTTCTCAAAAATCTGTCGCTCGGAGTCGACTTTAAATTAACACACACAACATAAGTGGTGTGAGAAACTAGGTCCATAATCCTGACTGAAGGGTTTTAATGACCAATTATGTATGTATGTTATGTAATTATGTTTGTACTTGCACTGAGTCCCTTACTCGGGTTTAAAATATAGCAGGACATTCAAACAGACAGCGTTGTACGGAGTCTCCTTCTTTCCCATCCAAGTGCTAATATAATTAAATAACCTTTGTGAAGATAGTGCCACTGTTATCCGACTAACAGTGTGCTGCTAGTTAAACAGTTTGTAGATTGTCGGTGCAATTCTTACCACCCTACTGTGCTATTTATTGCAATAATTAAAATTTAATTTACATATAATCGAATTGCAATTAAAAAATTAATGAATAAATATTAACTAATCTTGTGATTATAATTTGTTTTTTTTTCTGTATTTCTATTTCCATTTAAACTCTAACCAGTGGATGATGAGCTGCATGAAGATAAGGCCTCAACATGCAGTACCCTATTGATTTTACTCTCTGTGGCTTTGGTAATATTAACGCTGCCATTTAGTCTGTTCGTCTGCTTTAAGGTAATCATAATTAATCGGTAATCGTAATAGATTTTAGATTTATTGAAATTGTTATTGTGAATACGATAAAGGTGGTGCAGGAATATGAACGCGCTGTTATATTTCGTTTGGGCCGTTTAATGGCCGGTGGCGCTAAAGGACCTGGTAAGTTTTGCTTTAATTTAATTGTATTGTTAGTTGCTTTAGAATGTTTGTGGTAAAGCAATAATTAATTTCTATTTTTTTAATGTGTTTTTGTAACATTTCCAGGCATTTTCTTTATACTGCCATGTATTGATTCGTATGATAGAGTAGATTTACGTACACGTACCTATGATGTACCACCGCAAGAGGTAACAAGTTTTTCTGGTTTTCTGTTTTTTTGTAGTACTAAAAACCTTAAAATGTTGTTATTTAAGCCATAATTTGTTTGGTATTTATTTTTAATTTTACTTTACGTTTGAATTGTCAAAGATAAATTTGTTGCCTTTATTTGTTTGTTTGATTTTTGCTGGGGTGTTCGTTTATTGTTTTTAAATTTTTATCTGAAATATTTTCCTTTTTGCATTTTAATCGTAGTCTGTGTTTTTTGGTTCACCAATTTTTTGTCTAACAGGATCTTTCAAGTTTGAATTTTCAATTAATGAATATGAAACGGTGTCGTTCTTAAGTTGTGCTTGTTGCGTAGGTCTCTAGACCAAAATAAATGTTGTTTTTGGGTGTTCTGGTAGTCTAGTGGGTCGTGGGTTCGATTCCCACCAGAGACTATGGTCTATGACACTACACCGACCACATAGTCAAGTTACTTCGCTCGTATGTAATTAGGATATAATTTGTAATTGTATTGTAATTAATAAATAAATAAATAAATAAATGTTGTTGTTAGGACTGCAGGTTATTGTGCCAAAACTTTTACATTGAGATTAAAATACAGTCACCGAAAAAAGTCTACATACAGCGGTGGGACCTACAGTTTAAAATCGATTCCGAAAAACAGTTTTAAATACACTTTTTGTGGCATTTTTATTTATTCTGAGAGTTTTTGCAAGAAATCTGCTGAGAGGCAGTTTTCGAAACAATATTTTTTTCGTTTTGTTGGAGATATCTGATCTGTTGAAGATAGCTTGAACCGTGGCCTCACGGCTAAGAAGTCAACGCACTACCTACTAGACTACGGCGACTCCTATGTAAGATGTATACTATAGGTGAAGTTACTCATCAGCTGTTTTGCTCACTCCAGGTCAGGACATTGTGTCCAATATAAAGAGCCATGGAGCCTTGGCCATGAATTGATATACCACAGCATAGTTTAGGCCCCAGAATTCCAAAAATTCTAATGTCTAATTCACTATTGAAGTCGCCGTAGTCTAGTATGTAGTGTGTTGGCTTACTAGACGTAAGGCCACTGTTCAAAACCCATTTCAGACATCTCCAACAAAACGAAATATGAAAAAAAATTTTTTAGCCGACTTTATCTAATCAGTTTTCTGGCAAAAGCTCTGAGAGTAAATAAAATTGCTATGAAAAGTTTCTCAAAACGCTGTCATTCGGAATCGACTTTAAACTGTAAGTCCCGCCACTCATGTATACAATTTACACACACAGTAAAAGGGGGGTTTGGGGTACTAGGTTGTTTCCTCACTGAAGGGCAGTAATAACTAATTATGTATGTGTATGTGATGGCTTACTAAACAAAAGCTCGAGAATTCCATTCTCACCTCTGACATCATGAAAGAGAGAAATTGTAAACATTGTGCTAACGTACTACCTACTAGGCTACATACATACATAGTTGGTCATTACAACCCTTCAGTCAGGATTACAACCTAGTTTCTCACACCACTTATGTTGTGTGTGTTAAATTTCATACATGAGTGGCGGGACCTACAGTTTAAAGTCGACTCCGAACGACATATTTTTGAGAAACTTTTTATGGCAATATTTACTCTCAGAATTTTTGTCAGAAATCTGCTGAGAGGAAGTCGCCGAAGAAATACTTTTTTGTATTTTGTTTTGATGTCTGGCCTGGGGCTCGAACCCTGGCTCGATCCCTGGCTTTACATCTAATAAGCCAACACACTACCTATTAGACTACGGCGACATCACGTTTTACCTACTAGACTACGGCGAGTTATATTAAAGATATGTACCATAGGTAAAGTTACTCATCAGTTGTTTTGCGTACTTTAGGTCATGGCACTGACCTGACACTGCAATGTGCGTAGATTGACCTGACACTTACCAATCTATTCCTTGGCCTTGGTACTTATACCATGTATAGTTATACCACAGTTCAGGTCCCACAAATCCAATAATTCTCGCGTCTAATCCACTGTTCATTTTCGATACATCTCCATACCACATTTCCCTATCCTATGTCACCCATCATCATCCTTTAGCCTCATAGATTAGCAAAAACTAGAAACATGAAAATGTCGACATACTCTGTTGTTTTGGAGTTCTGATTAAAAGTTGATTTAAAGTTGATTTAAAGTTGCATGCTTTAGTTTTTGAGTCTTTGATTTGTAGGCCAGTTTCTGCTGCTTCGACACATAAGTTGGCTCTAACAGCTTCGGAGCAGTTTCATATGATTTTGGAATAAAATTGTACACCTTCTACTTGACACCTTTTGTTATATAAAGAAAACGAAAAAGGAAATTCTATTTTAAAAAGAAACCTGTGTTTGAAAGCACCTGTATCTGATATTTTATTTAAACATTCACCAATTTTGTTTGAAAAAAATGTTTTTTTTTTAGTTGTAGTTGTTATTAAAGCTGCATTTCCTGTTTTTATATTTTCAGTATTTTTTGTTTGTTTGTTTTTTTTTTACTGCTGACCACAGACCATGGGAGTCTGCGAGTATTCAATATCGCATGTTTCCCTTTTTACGCGTTTTTTTTTCGATTGTTTTGTTTGGTTTTTGCCTCCTCGGTGTGTGTGTGTGTATCATCTATTTTTGCATTTTAAATTTTCTTCCTCATTTTTGTTGATTTATGACTTTATGAAGGCAAAAAATGATGGGGAATATAACAAATATTAGGGGTAAGCTGTTTATGAGGTCAAAGTTTAAAAAACTTTAACGATATAGTTAAAGAATACATTTTATATAGAACTTTATTGTTGCTTACTATTACTGGTTAATTGACAATTTATAACACAATGTATTGTTACGTTTTTTCCTTTTAAAAACATTTAAAATATGAGCTCACAGATTGTAAATAAAATAAAAATTAATTTGTGTTTGCTTTTACTTAAAATTCTTCATTATTCGCACAGTTCTGTGTGCCACTGTTCACAACTTGATGTAAACAACAACAATTGCTTTTCTTTTTTATCCCTCTGTTTACACTCTTTGCATAAACTATAACAATTACTAGTCGATTCTTCGACTGATCTTTGTAACGGAGATCTTCAAACCACGATTACTTTCTTTAAACACATCGCGTCTGCACACAAGACTGACTGAACTTTTACTATTCACTTGCCTGCTTTGCCTTACCTTTTATATGACAGAGTAAACAGTCTGATGAATGTTCTTGAGGGCGAACGTTCGTGGCTTTGCCTTCTCGAGATTTCTATAGATGTAAACATCGTTGTTTCATTATTGTTGTTGTATTTTTGTTTACTTGTTGACCATTTTTTTATGCTGGTGTTTGTCGGTATATTTTGTTAACTTGTTTACCATTTTTTATGCTGGTGTTTGTTGTTATATTACGCAGAGAGATAATTTGTAAACAGGTTCATTGTTTCTTTTTTGTAGCATTTGTTTATAATTTTAACGTTAAACGATGTAAAAGCAAACATCACTATCTAGATTTTTCCATTTTCGTAACAGTATTTTAGGATATTTTAAATATAAAAAGAGCTGCATCGGAAAATTATGGTGTATAACTTCTAAATTTGGAATAGAAGAACACAAAAGCGACTTAATTGGTGTTGAATTTGATGTTGTGATACTGAAATCTCTACTAAATCCTCCTAGAGTACCCGAATGGACGATATTGAACCAATTTACTTACAATTTTCACCAGCTGATATTACCAAAATAGTGCTTTGAATTCATGTACCGTCTCCTTTGGGCATATTCTCTAGCGGAATTGTAGAAATAACACAACTGTTCTTATAAATTTATTGGTGGTGAATAATTTATTGCTTACAGTTTGTAAAATATCTGTTACACTTGCCATATTTCATAAACATTTCTTTATTGATTTTTAATTATAAGAAATATTTTATAATTGCCGTTAATTTGACCTTTAAACTGAAGGGTTACGTGTCAAGCATTGATTGTGGAAAAGTAATGTATGAAGACAAACACATTTAAACGTCAGCATACAGTGCCGAGAATAATAAAGGAATAAAGCAGATGTTCCTAAACTTTTTGTATAAGATTTTAGAATTTGTTGTAGTCAGTCTGATTAATCAATTTTTTTTTTAGTTATGTCAGTGATTGGGCTTCTGTAACAGTTTCTAGGATGATAGGGTTGCCATATATTGTTGCCTAGAAAAACGCGTTATTTTGTTGAGTGAATTGGGCGTCATTTCAGTTATTGAGTTGGTCACGAACTGTTGTATTCTGACTTTTTTATTATATTAGCCATTGAAGTTACACCTTCTAGGAGCGTCAGGGATTAAAGACATCTGGAATAGATTTTTTGTAGGGCAATTAAAGTCTCTTAATTTTTTTGAATAATAAAACTATTCTTTATCGGATTCGATACATATTACGAGACTTTCTATTTCACGTTGTGGCATATCTGCTAAGCTATATAGTATTACCTGACGATAGCATTACCTAACACGCATTTTCTCACCAACAAACAGGGTGGCTGATATGTATTGCAACCAACTTCAGGTTGTTATCATTTGTAAACCGCTCGTCTGACAGCTGTCAGATTTATTCCAGTGACAGTTTATTTTATTATTTACAAGCTTACAAAAGCATTTTGATCTATTGCATTCAGAAAAAAAGTTATTCGTGATGGAATTCAAGCGTGATAGTGTGATTGCTTTATATTTGGCTGGAAAACCATAGGTGGCTATCGTTAGAGCCCTCCAGCATTTAAATGTGAATAAATCTTTTGTTTCTCGTAACATTGCTCGTTACCGTGATACTGACAGTGTACATGCTGTAAAGATTTATTTGACAGTTTACATGACACTCGATTAAGTTAGAGAATGGCATGCATTTCTGTAGTTGGAAATGGCACGGAATGCCAGACTTTCGGTACTGATCCTGGCCTGGTTACGAGCCAGTATTACAGAAGTCGTTACATACTTATTTCCTCGTGAAACGAATTTGACTTAATTTTCAGAATTTTGAGCGACGGTCAAAAGATAGTTAGCAAGTCTGTTTAGCCTAAGTATTCGGAGTACACAAGTTTGTTGGCACGTCAGGTTGAGATCGTTTTTGCTTTCACCGGCATTCCAAGAGTTAATGTTGGCATGGTAGTTAGGGTAATAACTTCTATACGATTTTTTGCCAGAAATCTGCTGAGAGAATGTCGCCGAAGAAATATTTCTATTTTGTTTTGATGTCTGACCTGGAGTATGAACCTTGGCCTTACGTCTAATAAGCCAACACACGACCTATTAGACTACGGCGACGACTGTACGACTTCTTTATACTATAACGACTTTGGACGATTATCATTATATTCTTTGCATGTAAAACAATAATCTGAGGTCCCGTGATTCGCACTCATGTGCAGATATCACATTTTTGAGAAACTGCAGTTCATGAAGGTAGTTCTGGTTATTAAGTTTTGAGGGACTTTGGTATATAGGCAAAAGTGCTTAATAGAAATTCCATTGCAGGATTGCACTAAATTGGAGTTTTTATTTATCGTAGTAATGCTGACTTTATGCACCTCAGTGGGAAAGACTTTCGTTGAAGGAAATTTTCAGCCATCAAAATTATTCATCAGACAGGCGAGTAGCTAGTAATCTTTTAGTGATGGGGCGCCGGATAAAATAATTTAACTAGCTTCCGTTGCTTCTACGTAGCATGGATAAAAGGTTTTTTAGTATGAAATCGCATTTTTCTAGCGAGAGACGGAGTGATCCAAATCATTTCTAATTGCTGAGCTTCTATTTAATCTTAAAACCTTGTAATTCGAAGTCGCCGTAGTCTAGTAGGTAGTGTGTTGGCTTATTAGACGTAAAGATAGGGTTCGTGTCCCAGGCCAGACATCAAAACAAAATACAAAAAGTATTTCTTCGGCGACTTCCTTTCAACAGATTTCTGGCAAAAACTCTGAGAGTAAATAAAATTGCCATGAAAAGTTTCTCAAAAATCTGTCGTTCGGAGTCGACTTTAAACTGTAGGTCCCGCCACTCATGTATAAATTTAACACACACAACATAAGTGGTGTGAGAAGCTAGGTTGTAATCCTGACTGAAGAGTTGTAATGACTAATTATGTATGTATGTATGTATGTATGTATGGTTGGTATGGTAGTTGGAGTAATAACTTCTATATGACTTCTGTATACTATAACGACTTTAATGATTGACAGTATGATCAATTTTTATGTGAAAAGATAATAATAGTTCCCAGGATTCCAATCCTGCAATATCAAAAACTGCAGTATATGAAGGGAGTTCTGATTTTAAAGTTTTGAAAAGTTTTATTATACCCGTATAAGCAAATGTACTTAACAGAAATTGCATTGCAGGTTTGCACTAAATTAGAGTTTTTATTTATCATTGTAATGCTGACTTTATTCAGATCGCTCGGTTTGAAAGTAATTCTCTCATACGGACATCACTAGGGAAAGCTATCATTGCCGAAAATTTTCCGCCAAAAAAATCATTCACTAGGGAAGGAAGTAGGTAGTAATCATTTAGTGGTAAAATGCCGAATAAAACATTTTAACTAGGCTTCGTTGCTTCTACGTAGCATGGAGTGTTTCTCCTACTGGCCGAAACCGGACGCATAAAAACTCACAGAAAAGTTTTTTCAGTATCTTTCTAAATCAAGCCAAGGCGTGCCTGATGATTTCTACTTACTGAACTTCTATAAAATTTTAAAAAATTGTGCTTCGTCTCATCATTCGCAGCAAATAATCTTAGAGTTATATTGACAGTATTATGCTGATAGTTTACCTTAATACTCTTAAGGATTTATGAAGAAAAAAATGAAATAAGTTTTTGCCAGAATAAATAAACTGAATCAGATGCTCTCTCTCTCAGTCAAATAGTTGTAGAATCAAATTTTATTTTTTTAAAGTTATAAACGATGAAAATTTTATTAAAAAATAAACTTTATTTTGTCCAATATTTATTTTATTATTTTTTTTTTAACATTGAATCTCTGCTTACGTGTGGATAAATAAAATCTATTTTAAGATTCATTCAGTTTTTTTTATCTCCTTCTACGAATACATGATATTATTGTGCAGCATAAAAAATAGTTTTTTTTCGTTTTTATTTTTATTCATTTGAAAAAAGCTTTATAAAAATGCTGTTACTGTTGTTGTTCTTGTTGTTTATGCAGGTCCTTACCAAAGACAGTGTAACAGTATCTGTGGACGCTGTTGTCTATTATCGCGTTTCAAATGCTACAGTTTCCATAGCGAACGTGGAAAATGCTCATCATTCTACACGTTTACTGGCACAGACCACCCTTCGCAATACCATGGGTACAAGACATTTACATGAGATCCTTAGTGAACGCGTATCTATATCTGGTTCAATGCAGGTAAGTAATGCTTTGTTAAACAGCAAAACATGAAAAGAATGTGATTTTATTTTCATTTAATTTTTTTCTGTTTTGTTTTGTAATTCATTTTTAGATTTTGATTTTAACAAATTTAAGTTGAACGTTTCATGTGTTTGTCCTTTAAGTGTTTACGGGTTTCTTCTCTTCGTAATGAATGCCTACGAAGTAAATGCAATTTATCATGTTCATCATGTGATGAGAATGGCGTGGATAGGAATTTTGGGTTTAAATTTCATTGATTCCTTTGTCCTCGGGTTTAAGATTCATTTGAAAAGCTGAAAATATTCAAAATTGAACCAGAATTTGTAGATTTGATAATAAATGAGTTGATATATTCAAGTATTATGGGTTATTCACTATTGAACTCAACGAGAGTATGTAGTAAATTAATTGCTTAATATCTGCAAAGTTACATCCTGGTAAAAGCTTGAGATTACTACTGTTATTATTACAGTGCTATTGTATTACAGTGCTGTAGGATGTACTCAGAAGAATTTTGTATATTTTTGAACCTTATCGACAAATGTTGCACTCTGTGAAATTGCCTGCAGTTTTGTTCCCTTGATGGCCAGCTACTTGATTCTTTTCTATTACTCGTCTCTTCTTACA
Organism: Sarcophaga variegata; assembly: GCA_932273835.1. NCBI lineage: Eukaryota > Metazoa > Arthropoda > Insecta > Diptera > Sarcophagidae > Sarcophaga > Sarcophaga variegata. The sequence goes on from OW026362.1 coordinate 64,749,057, forward strand.
AGGACTGTGATGTATACTTTCCTGTATCCACTGTTCGCCATCTCTATGAACGTGGATAGAGAACGCTTAGTTCTTTTCAAAGGCGAATTACTTTTTGGCAACGTTTTAGTAAAATCAAGACTTCATATATCCACTATGGTGTTGAATGATATCGGGACCAAAGTCCATTCAGAGGAGGGAAGAGAAACTGCATGAAGTTTCCTACGTCAACTCTAGAATTATATGTAAAGGGTGTTTTTTATAGAGGTATAGAACTTTAAGTTGCAATAAAACAACGATGGATTATTCGATTGACATGAATTTTATTTATCCGAAAGATAATCTTGTGGCATTACATTTTCGATATGATTTCTGGCATATGACCGCCACGGCTGGCGCGGATGTAGTCCAATCTGGAAGTCCAATTTTCGATGACTTTTTCCAACATTTGTGGCCGTATATCGGCAATAATACGGCGAATGTTGTCTTCCAAATGGTCAAGCGTTTGTGGCTTTACCGCATAGACCAATGACTTTACATAGCCCCACAGAAAGTAGTCTAGCGGTGTTAAATCACAAGATCTTGGAGGCCAATTCACAGGTCCAAAACGTGAAATTAGGCGGTCACCAAACCTGTCTTTCAATAAATCTATTGTGGCACGAGCTGTGTGACATGTTGCGCCGTCTTGTTGAAACCACATCTCCTGGACATCATGGTTATTCAATTCAGGAATGAAAAAGTTAGTAATCATGGCTCTATACCGATCACCATTGACTGTAACGTTCTGGCCACCATCGTTTTTGAAGAAGTACGGACCAATGATTCCACCAGCCCATAAAGCGCACCAAACAGTCAGCTTTTCTGGATGTAACGGTGTTTCCACATACACTTGAGGATTACCTTCACTCCAAATGCGGCAGTTTTGTTTGTTGACGTAGCCATTCAACCAGAAGTGCGCTTCATCGCTAAACAAAATTCGCTTATGAAAATCGGGTCAACGGTAATCTCGTTTTGGGCCCATTCGACGAATCTACGCCTTACTTGATGATCGTTTAGCTTCAAATCTTGCACGAGTTGGATTTTGTAAGCACGTAAACCAAGATCCTTCCGCAAAATCTTCCATAAAGTGGATGGACACAGATCCAATTCCTGTGCTCGATGGCGGATGGACTCATTCGGGTCTTCCTCAATGCTACGCTCTACAGCAGCAATAGCTTCTTCTGTACGCACCGTACAGCGTCTCTGGGGATGCTGAATTAACTGCTCTGATGGACGATTTTGTCGACGATAAAATGGACGTAGTGCGCGATACGTTTTCCGCACAGAACCATTATTTTCGAAATAAAATTGCACTATTTGCAAGCGTTGTTCAGGCGTGAGTCTATTCATGATGGATTGCCAAACCAAACTGAGAATAAATCACTTGACAGCTGTTAAATTGGTCGCCATCTTGAAAAGTAATGCCAACTTAAAGTTCTATACCTCTATAAAAACACCCTTTATATCTCGAAATAAAATATCAAGAAAGTCATGAGCATAAGTAATGTTAGCACGAGTACATAATGCTACAAGGTCAACCAGTCCAATGTAATAAATGGTGGCAAAGCAGCAGGCGTTAGTTGAAGACACTGCTAAGCGAGAGCGCAATTCGAATGATTGTGAAGGAGCTCGCAAATGCTCAGGCGGACTATGCTTAGAATATTCAATGTGTGTGTAAAGTGTTGTTTTCGAAAACGAATACGATCCAATACAGATATCTGGCCATGTTTAAGCAAATCTAGTGTAAGAAATGGAGATAGGGAATCAGTCATACACTTAGCAGCATACATAATTGTATCAACAGGTTGGTGTGAGAGTGTATTTCCTAAGGCTCAAGAAACCGAACAAAGAACACCTGGGGCAGCACAATGCTCCAAAACATAGAATAGTAGAAGCTTACAAATCTAATCGCTTTTAAACAAATTTACTTAAAAACTTAATGGTTTGCGTCTACAATTACTACAACATCGTCAGATGATCCTTCCATTACTCTTAATAACCAGGATATTAGTTTTAGAACATAAAACTTGGTATTGCTCTTGTGGTAATGTATGATTCGTTGTTACTGTTACATTTGTAAGCCAGACTGTTGTTTGAAAATTAGCTACAGGCTAATTGAATCCGATACTCAAACATTTTTAATATCTTTAACCACGAGTGGAAGTTAGGGAAACAATCGTATGTAATTTTTGTGATCGTTTTGCTGTCGCGTTATGTCCTGAGATGTTTCCGTGGTCTAAGAGGTTGTGTGTTGGACGAAACTCTTGATTCAAACCCTATCTCTGACATCGAAAACAAAACAAAAGACGAAAAAATATTTCTTCGGTGATTTGCTCTCAGTAATCTCCTCTAAAAAACTCTGAAAGTAAATAAAAAAATTACCATGAAAAAGTTTCTACAAAAATCTGTTGTTCGGAAGCGACTTTAAATTAGGTTTCGCCATTCATGGATAAAATTAACTCACGCAACATGGGTGGTGTGAAAAGGTAGGTCGTAATCCTGACCCAAGAGTTGTAATGATCAGTAAGTAAGTAAGTAAGTTCAGTAAGTATGTATGATATACGACGAGAATTCTGAAACTGAAAGTTGAAGAAGTTGATGGTGTTGATGTGATAGGTTGATGGTGGATAGGTTTGCAGATAAACTAGAGATGTCCTAACGAGTATTTAATTCGATTTACCATACAATTAAGGTTTATAAATGAAAATATAAATCCAGTACTAAAACCGAAATACAGCGATTCAGCTAAATATCTTCATTTTTATAAAATATTGCCATGGACCGACTATTTAGAACTATTGAAGTGGATAGCCTTTAAAAGCATATTAACCTAGTTTTGCATTTCATGAATAGAAAACATTATTTTCTATAATATTTTTCAATCCATTATAAACGTTTTAAGTACATACAGTGGTGGCCTTATAATTAGAAACGATGTTTCTGGAACAGAGTTCTCTGGAGTGACGAATCTAAGTTTAATTTGCCCCAATCTGATGGAAAAACGTATGTAAGACGTTCTCCAAACAAAGCATATGATCCCAGGTACACAGTGAACACAAACTAACAAACATACATGTTGTTAAGTCGTTTCTAATTATAAGGCCACCACTGTACTATCAAAACCATAAAATAATTTTATAAATTATTTTCCGTTTCTATTTGCTGCGTTTTTTTTCTTCTTCCTTTTCATTTCTCTTTTAGCTACAATTGGATGAAGCCACCGATGCATGGGGCATTAAAGTTGAGCGTGTTGAAATGTAAGTTAATGTTTCCTATTATAAAAACCAACAAAAAAGCGAGAAAATCCTGGCATTTTGCTATAAAATTTTATTTTCACACTTTCAGCAAAGATGTACGACTGCCGGTGCAATTACAGCGTGCAATGGCAGCAGAGGCGGAAGCAGCCAGAGAAGCCAGAGCAAAAGTTATTGCCGCTGAAGGTGAACAAAAGGCATCGCGTGCATTACGTGAAGCATCCGAAGTTATAGGTGGTTCACCAGCCGCCTTACAACTAAGATATCTACAGGTATGCTTGAAATAATTTTGAATGATTTTGAAATAAATTTTGAATTTAATTTGAAAATATTTTGAATAATTCTCTTTGTTTGTATCGTTTTATTTTTACAGACCTTAAGCCAAATATCAGCGGAAAAGAATTCTACAATAGTTTTTCCATTGCCAATCGATTTAATCACATACTTTCTGAAATCAAATGATGCTGCCACCCAACAATTAGCCGAAGCGGCTGTTGCGGCCATGGATAAGATGGCTGCAAAACAAGATAATGAAACATCAACCTCATTGGAAAAAGCTTCCTAAAGAAACCATTTAATATTTACAAATAATACTAGTATTAATACAACAAAACAAAAAAGCTTAAATAATATATTTATACATACAACAAAAACAAAGGAATATTTATATACGAAACCGCCTTAGAGGCAGACCAAAAAAAAATTGTTAAAAAGCAAGTCCGATATTGTTGTAGATTTTTAATAAAAAAAAAAAAAACGGAAAAAATTCTTTAACCTCTGCCTATAAATTTAGTGCTGTAGATATATCTATACATACATATATACTTATTACATAAATACGTACTTGTTATCTTTAAAAAAAATTCTCAGCCATTATTTATCGTTGTATTGAAACTTAATTTAAGGTCCCCAATTATATGCACTTGTATCACAACTAACTTTTTCTCTTTCACTCACTCACTTTCTCTCTTTATCTCTTTTTATATTTCTTATGTAGTTTTGTGGTTCAACTATTATCCTACTATTGTATTAATATTATCCACTTACATACATATATGTATACCAACTAACTTATCCGTATTATTAATCTATTCAACTACTTAACGATTTACTTACGCTCTTCTATAACAAGCTATCGATTATGTTTTATAAAAAAAGAAAAGAACGAAGAAGAAGAAGAAGAAGAAAACAATAATTATTTAATAAATAAATTTAAAAACAAATAAAAAATAAATAAAATTGTTGTTTATAAATTATAGAAATTTTTTTGGATATAAAAAATTGTTCGTGACATGTGACAAGGCTAAAAATGTTATGCAAAGTTTGCCATTTTATTATGAATAAACTAAGAAGCGTACAAGGCTTGCAAATTATTCAATTTTATTTTTGAAATTCGTGTTGTGCGTGAAATATCTTTCTCTAGAAAAATTATCTTAAGCGACTAAGCTCTTGTTTGGCTCAAAGGATACATTATCAAACAGAGTTACTGCCAGAAATCAGCAATGAGTATTCAAAAAGATGAGTATAATCGAATCATACTAATAATTTCTGATACTTATACGCATTCATACTTATTTTAATATCATGGAACCTCTACTTATATTCGAAGTTTGAAGTACTCATCATATTCATACTTAACAACATCCCTCAACACTTACAAGAATCAATTTGCAACAACAACTATTGTAAATTTTGATGAATGATTCGTGTAAATCGACCTAACATCGTTTAACAACAAAAACGATAAACGAAAGCCACACGATACAAATACACACTAACACTAAGAACACAATGAATGTGTTGATTATCTAAAGCTGCACACACACATATGTACAACGAACCTGGTTGCACCTGGTACCAACAACAACATGAAATGAAGTAAACCAGCTACGACAAATATGTAACAGACAACATAAGCAAAGTATACAAACAACAATGTACTAGCAATAGAATTCTCGAGAAGGAGAGAGCAAGAACCTTCCACATCGAGAACGTTCATCATACTGATTACGTGCGTGCGTATATAAAAGGGCAACAAGATCAGCAATCAGTCAGTTATAATTCAGTCAGCCTTGTGTGAAGACGCGTCGCGTTTTGAACGTACAAGTGGTATTGCTTGCAAAAAGGTTGTAAGCAGAGAGTGTTAACGCGGACAGAAGTGTGAAATAGAATAGTGTACAAGCAAATTATTGTTGTATCGTTAAGTGGTATACGGTAGCTCACAAAAGTAGTATAAGGAATAAAGAGAGTTTAAGAGAAAATAAACGCATATTTGTTTTTACGTGGTTTGCAATTAACGAACTCATATTTAAACGTTTTTAAAAGGTAAAAACGTAACAGTATTATAAGTATTTTTCTAAAGTTATAAATCTAAATATAGGTGGGCTTATGAATCAAACATATTTCGTATGGCATGGTATGAGTTTGATGTCAACGTTGTACGCATACTCATTGCAACCTGTACTTATAAATCAACGTTATAGTGAGTATGAATGAATCAGAGAAGTTAAATTTCAATATTGTTGTTCACTTCAAATTCAAAATTTCATGAGTACTTATGAGTAGCGAAAAAACGATCACTTGCTGATCTCTGGTTACTACATGTCACTGTAAGAGCAGTTCAAGACTTGTTAAAGCATTCTGAAAGGTGCACTGTTTGGTGCGCTTTACATACATAAATACAATCATAATTGGTCCTTACAACAATTAGGATTACAACCTAGTTTCTCACACCCTTTATGTTGTGTGTGTTCATTTTATTTATAAGTGGCGGGTCCTACACTTTAAAGTCCACTCCGAATGACAGACTCTTAGGAAACTTTTTCATGACAATTGTATTTTATTCTCATGGTTTTTGCCAGAAATCTGCTGAGAGGAAGTCGCCGACGAAATATTTTTTATATATTTCATTTTGTAGGAGATGTTTGACCTGGGGTTTGAACACTTTATCTGGTAGATTGCGGCGACTTCAGAGTTTCCATATTCCTGTACAGTCTCATCATCACAAACTGTACATATTGGGTTACAGATGATGCCCATTCAGAACAACTGTACTTGGAGTCAACAGTGGAATTGTGAACTGGTCAACAGTGCAAATTATGACCTTCACAAAATGTACATGTTAAGTTCGAGACAAGCCCCATCTGGAACATGTTTGGTTTGGGTCAACAGTGCCCTGTCAAAGCATAGATCACTAACTTCAGATTATTCCTGATTAGTTTCATGTATGACTCAAATCTTTCCAATAAAAGCTTTGATTACCTTTAACTTATTTGGTTCAAGAACAGTCTTTGCATCACTTTTTTGTAACTTTCGTTGAGTATACCTTTCGAAACGTCAGCCCCATTACTTACTTATTTGGTCATTGCAACTTTTTAGTTAGGACCACAACCTAATTTCTCATTCCGCCTAAGTTGTTGGTGTTAATTTTATCCATGAGTACTAGGCCGTAGACTCTGAACGATAGATTTGACGGACTTTTCATGGCAAGTTACACCAACACAGCAACTAGCATGTGTGCATCTTGTCCAATTTTTTCGCCAGCCTTCTGAATACTCTTATGTCATGTACTGACTGTCATGTAGTGCTCATGTCCTTTTAGTCTACTCGCCTCTGCCTGCCGCCTTCCCCTTAAGGTTTGCAATCTACCGAAAAGAGTCCTTTTAAGAACTGTAGTACGTTAGAATGCAGCAGGTCTCATTGCTAATACACGCGGGACCAAAAAAGTCCAAAGTTCTAAGAAGAATATGGTTAACTAAAGATCGTATCGTATCAACATCAGTTCATGTGGTGTGTTGGTGTGATAGTAAAACAAGTCCTTTTGTTGACTAGGAAGCATCATATAAGCGATGATTTGAATAAAGATTATACGAACTGCGTAAGAAAAGTCGAAATTAAAAAAGTGAAAAATGCTAGAAGTGGCTTCTCTTTGAAAATTATATGGATTGATAGAGAAGCACTGATGGTTACTTATCTTCAACAGCAGTTTATTCAAAGTCATTATGGTGTAAACAGGATCCTAAAATGACGCTTAGACTCCAAATTTTGGTAAGCGGAATAAGATACTAAAGAGTCCGCCAAATAACTTTTTTTTTTGAAAATGCTTTAAAAAAAAAATACTGAATATTTTCTCAAATTTCTTTTTTATTTGAAAGTACAATCCTTCCGGTTAATAATGGAAAGTAATTTCATTCAAATGGCTGCCTCGGCTGGCCATGCAGTCGCCTACACCAGAAGGTGCCGATTTTGGCAAAAAAAATCATCTTTTCAGATGAAGCTCATTTTGATATTGGCGGGTATGTAAACAAGCAAAATTGTCGCATTTGGGGCACAGAAAACCCGCACGCATTAATTGAAAAGCCGACGCACCCTAAACGAGTCACTGTTTGGTGCGGATTTTGGTCCAGAGGCATAATTAGGCCATTTTTTCTTCGAAAATGAGCAAGGAGTGGCCGTTACAGTCAATGGCGATCGTTATCGGGCAATGTTGAACGAATTTTTGTTCACAAAAATTGAAGAGGAGGATATTGGCAACATTTGGTTTCAACAGGACACTCGATGTTTTGCGCCCTGTTTTTGAAGATCGCATTATCAGGGGCAGAGCTGATGTCGTTTGGCCACCTCGGAGCTGCGATTTGACACCGTTGGACTATTATTTGCAGCGACAATTGACGCTTTAAAGGACAATATTCGTGAAGCCATTGGTGAAATACAGCTGCACAATCGATAATGTGCTTAAAAATTAGACCGATCATGTAGGCTACTGCATGGCCAGCAGAGGCAGCTATTTGAATGAAATTATTTTCCATTATTAACCGGAAGGATTGTACTTTCAAATAAAAAAAGAAATTTGAGAAAATATTCAGTAGTTTTTTTTAAAGCATTTTCAAAAAAAAATTATTTGGTGGACCCTTTAAATGCTGGAGTTATGACAGGCCATAACAGGCGTATACGTCTGAGGGTTTGCAACTACTGAGGAATATTATTCAGCTTGCAGGAATCGAGATCTCGAATATGTTGCAAAGGTGCGTTGGATAAATGACATTTTATGTAGAACAGAAATATTTGGGGAAATTTTTTTCCAAATTCTTGAAAGTATTACAAAGCTTATCAGGTATCTCGAAGGAATAATACTGGACTAAGAACAAAGGGAGAATGATTGGCATTTCTAAAAGCAACACATCGCTAATTGTGTGATTAGCCATCTAAGCTAACCTAATACCGTGTAATAACAGAGAGAATGTTAAGTATAAAAAAATTTGTTTCCAGACTATTTGTTTCGCATACTAAACACCGTAAATAATTATTCAAAAACGAAAACAATTCATTATTTAGCACACACACAGACACATGCAGCCATACACACATTCTAATTCAGTAATTTGTTGGATTATTAAAAAACTTTCTAAAATAACATGACTTTTAAATTGTTTACAACAAAAATTAATTCATACAAAAAGAAAAAAAAATCCAACACCATCACAATGATAAAAAAATGTTTCAGCTGAAATTTTCCATCCCTGCAATCACATTTTCTGGTGCCTTTTCTGTGGTTCGTTCGTTTAATAAATTAACGTGTACGCCAGTAAATTGTTTGCATATGATTTCAAGGTTACGCGAAGAGAGAGCGAGATGACATGTCGGTGAGGAAGGGTTAATAAATTCCTATAAAACTTTAGCAGGACTAAGGATGGTTGTGGTAATGGCTATAAAAATATATTTAAGTTTTATGTCATTGAAGCAACACCTTTGTGAAGAAATGCTGCCATAAATGGTAACAGAATATTGGGTGGACATTGAAAGCATTTGTAAATAATAATTTGAAAAATGTCATGTAAAATGTTTTTTGGAATTTTGCTTTGTAAACGTAGGTGTAAAAAGATTAGTCTGATAAATTGTATTAGAATACCTAACCAAGTAATGTTTTATAATCTCATTGAATGATTAATTGCCCGCATATTCGTATTATGCGCCCTTAGAGCCTAGATAAGCTTTTAATAGATTACTTCTACATGTTATGCAGGAGTCGAAATTCTTCCTAAATGTTCCCTACTTTTCAGTGATTTTCAGACCCATATGATACTCGTGTTCAAATTCTTGACTCACTTTCCATCCGTTTTGATAATAATTTAAATTGATTCAGTGTTTGGTCTGCTTTCGTTAACTCTTGACCTCAATTTTTTAGGGGACGTACTATACCAAACATAATCTAGATCAGTGGACTGTACAAATTTCCTATAGAAAATATGATTGGTATTGGACACCACGCGAATGATTTCTGCAGAAGCTATGGAGATGAGGAAGAGAATGAGACTATTCTTCACCTACTGTGCACATGCCCGGCAACTTGGTCAGAGGAGAAAGAGACACCTGAGTGGCTACTACATGGAGGACCTAGATGAACTGTCATGCATGGATATTGGCAGTCTGAGTCGCTTCATCGGAAGCTTCGAGTGGTTCCTGGAATAGGGGAGAATGTGAAACTGTGGTATCACAATGGGCTCTGTGTGCGGCCTAAGTGTGTCCGCTCATGACTCCATCGTGGGGACGGGCACTTCTACCTACCTACCTACCTATCCCCCTTAATGGTGAACGCATAACAAGCCGACTTAATTGCTTAGATGTATGCAGATAAACATAAGACCTTGGATGCTAAGATTGGGACTCTTTCCTTTTAACTTGCCTACCTATGTGCCCTGGTAACAGAGCCAATTCGCTTCCAGAACTTTCCTCGTCAGCATATTTACTTTAAGGCCTTTTATCGGTTAAAACAATTCGTATTGAGACGTCGGATTTTAACTTCGTTAGCATCACAGTCGGTCGAACTGCTAGTTGATACTGGTACTTCCGTTATTACATATATATGTCCATATATAATTGGTCATTACAACCCTTTAGCCAGGATTCCGACCTAGTTTCTCACACCACTTACGTTGTGTGTGTTGATTTTATACATCACTGACGGGACCGACCTACAGTTCAAAGTCGACTTCGAAATACAGATTTTTTTGAGAAACTTTTCATGGCAATTTTATTTACTCTCAGAGTTCTTGTCAGAAATCTGTTGGAAGGAAGTCGCCTAAGAAATGTTTTTTAATATTTTCGTTTTGTTGGAGATGTCTGACCCGGGGTATGAACCGTAACCTCATATATAATAAGCCAACGCACCACCTACTAAACTACAGCTGCTACTCAACTACATATAACTAAGACGAGTGGACTGGAAAGAGCATATTTACTTTGAAGCTTTTTATCAATGAAAGCAATCCGTATTTTTATCCTGTAGTAACATCGTTGTATTGAAACACTCGAGATATGGGTTTACTATCGTTAGTAATCCGTCAAACCAAGGCTGCATGTGACTACCAGGGTGAAGGCAATGTAATCTAAGATGCTTTTAGAGCAACATTTGCTACTTTATAATATTCACATTGCAGTTAAGTTAGTTAGGTTAGGTTTGAGTGGTAGCTTTGATACCAATGCTCACTTGAGCACGTATAGCAGCCCGTTGTGATGCCACGGGTAAGTGCATTTCCTATACTGACCGAATACCATCGAACTCATCGAACAAGTTGGCTAGCGCAGGCGCTGCATTGCAGTAAAGGAGTATTGCATGTGAAAATCTGCTGTAAGTACATATTCTCCTTGGGTATGTTGGATTCTTACTTCATTGGCATCACAATCCGTTGAACTGCTAGTCGATACTAGTACTTCTTGTGTACTTCTACACATGGAAGGTGTTAACATAATTGCTGCAGATTTCCGCTGTTATTTGCAATGTTTTGTTGGATGGTTTAATGAACTATTCTGCTGCATCCCAGATTCATTGTATTGTCTACCATTAGAATATGGCCGATCATAAATTCCATTTTAATTTGGTCGTCTCGGACAACATCTACACATGGGAGGTTTTCACACAATGACTGCAGATTTCCGTTGGTATTCGGAGTGTTTTGTTCACTGTATTAATGAACTACTCTACATATATACATAATTGGTCATTACAGCCCTTCAGTCAGGATTACGTCCTAGCATATCACACCACTTTTATTGTTTGTGTCAATTTTATACATCAGTGGCGAAGCCTACAGTTTAAATTCGACATCGAACAACAGATTTTTGAGAATCTTTTCCTGGCACACCACTTTTATTGTGTGTGTCAATTTTATACATTAGTGCCGGGACCTACAGTTTAAAGTCGTCTCCGAACAACAGATTTTTGATGAACTTTTCATGGCAATTTAAGTAACTCCCACAGTTTTTGCCAGAAATCTGCTGAGATTAAATCGCCAAAGAAATATTTTTTCAAATTTCGTTTTGATCTCTGACCTAGACTACGGCGACTACATTACCTACTAATAGAATATGACCGATTACGGATTCCATTTTCACTTTGGGCATCTCGAACATCTTGGTAAGGTGTTATCCTGATGTAAGCAAGCACTGTAATCACCATAATCCATATTTCAATACCTTCAAATAGTTTTTAGGTTCACCTATCCTAAGGATTGTTTCCCTAACTTTATTGCCATGTTATCAAAAATATTCTTCTTTCAACTGAGCTTGTTTTTCCGCTCAATAGTAAGTGATTTTCGTTAACCCATGTTGGTGAAAATCGATCGTTACATGTATATACATATTAATGCGGTGAATTTCTGCTAACGTGAGTGCTACCAACTTGATTTTCACTAGACCTTCGGGCAAGTTGCAATTAATGGAGTGAAGGCTTCGGATTTTTTGCTTGTATAATAAGATTTCGGATTGTGTTGATCGTGATAAAATAAGTCTTTAAATGGGGGATATGTGATAGATGTGACAATACTTAATAACTACCATTAACCCTGTTATCAGAGGGATAACTGTTTTAAATAAATTATTCCTGTATGTTATTTTAATAACAAAAAAGAAAAGAAAATAAAAATATATTTTAATAACACACCCTATAACGAACACTTTGACAAACGTGAGCTATTAAACCATACATACACACATACATGTTTGACCACGAGTAGAGGGTAGAATTTCATTTCATATTCAATAATTTACCGTTCCGACCATATAAACAAATAAAAAAAGAAGAGAAAGAAAAAAACAAATTTAAGTGTTACTTTGATGGTTCTCTTTCGGAATACATACGTATGTATGTATGTATGTGTTCCCATAAGGCAAATTATATTCAAATATTGGTATTAAAAACCCAGACAGACAAACAGACACACAGACAGACAGACGTTTCTACTGAAACATTGTTATATTATACCGTTCATTTACACCGTTAACAAAATTTAATGGCCGGCTTTTATTTGGAATTTCAGTTGCCATTCTATTGTCCTGTCAAGCACAACAGCTAAACAATTGTAAGTGATTTTAAATAGCGCACATATTCATAGAGAGAGAGAGTGATAAACAAACGAATATATTAAAAAAAAGAAGAGAAAAAGAAAGTAAAAATAGAAAACAAAAACAAAACTAAACTGAATAAAGTAATTGATTTGAATAATAAAGTGTTGTTTCGAATGTAGTGGCGGCATTGAATATCGAATTCGTTTGGATGTTTATGTTGCTTGATTTCGCTTTGATTTTAATAATGAATGTTCGTGGGTGTGCTGTATGTGTCTAATTATGTTGCCAGGACATGTGGAACAACATGTTCCGCAGTGAAATGTTTGTTTTTTTGTTGTTGTTGTTACTGTTGTTTGACATTTTATTACCAATTGGAACAAGACATGAATATTTCGAAATGATTATGTTGTTGTGAATGAATAAGTGTTCGTTTTTAGAAATAATTTCTTTGCTTTTGTTTGTGATCTTTAAACTGAAAGTCATGCTAAACAATATGGACTTTTAACACGGGTTTAATATTATTTAAAGTGAATCAAATGGTCAAGGAAAAATTCATTTTATGGATCAATTTTAAAAACAAGGATTTGAAAACAGCTCTTAGAGCCTTAAATTTCTTAAAAATATCACAAAATTGTTTAAATTTTAAGGAAAACGAAAATCAAAAATAAAAAAGAATTCATAATTCAATCTCTTTTCGACTGTATTCGTGGTTCAAACAATAAAAAACTTAAACAAACTCGTCTAGTTTTGTATTCTGAAATACTGCAAGTTGTGTAAAAAAATTAGTGAAAAATTTGCAGATAAAAACCTTGAAAACCGATATAAAAAAATTAAACTTTAAAATCTCTAAGTGGTGGCCTTATAATTAGAAACGACTTAGCAACATGTATGTTTGTTAATTTGTTTTACAGTTTTCACTGTGTACCTAGGATCAAAGGCTTTGTTTGGAGGACGTCTTACATACATATTTCCATCAGATTGGGACAAATTAAACTTAGATTCGTCACTCCAGAGAACTCTGTTCCAGAAACATCGTTTCTTATTATAAGGCCACCACTGTAAATACATACCTTAACCCTTGTCATCTCCAGACAATTTTTCTACGAATGTTTAACAAACAACATGCCACTGAAAAAGACTCAGCATTGAATGAATTCAATAAATTATAACCCTAGAGTTACTATAGTATTCCATTAGAATTTCCGACAATCTAACGGCATCAAATCACATAATCTTGGTGACCAATTGTTGTCGCCATAACGTGAAATAACTCTTTCTGGATGCTTTTAAACTGATCAAGTCGTTCTATCTCTTGGCATCGTCTTGTAGGCGAAAAAAAGCGAAATATTATACGGATATACAGAAAACGATCGATTTTTACCATCAATGGTTAATGAAAATCCTCACTATTGAGCGGAAAAACAAGCTCAGTTGAAAGAAGAATGTTTTTGATGGCATGGCAATGAAGTTAGGGAAACAATCCTTAGGATAGGTGAACCTACAAACTATTTGAAGGTATTGAAATATGGATTATGGTGATGACAGTGCTTGCTTACATCAGGATAACACTTTACCAAGATATTCGAGATGCCCAAATGAAAATGGAATCTGTAATCGGTCATATTCTAATAGTAGATAATATAGTCGCCGTGGTCTAGTAGATAGTGTGTTGGCTTATGAGACGAAAAGCTAGGGTTCAGCAAAGCAAAATACAAAAAGTATTTCTTCGGCGACTTCCTTTATTACCTCTGAGAGTAAATAAAATTGCCATGAAAAATTTGCTCAAAAATCTTATCGTACGGAGTCGACTTTAAACTGTATGTCCCGCCACTCATGTATAAAATTAACACCCACAATATAAGTGTTGTGAGGAACTAGGTCGCAATCCTGACTGAAGGGTTGTAATGACCAATTATGTATGTATGTATACGACCATAGCGCTCTGAATTAAAGGTAACCTTTTATTATAGTCGCCGTTGTCTAGTAAGTAGTGTGTTGGTTTATTATGCATGAGGCTGCGGTTCAAATCCCAGATTAAACGTATTCAACAAAGTGACTTCCTCTCAGCAGATTTCTGACAAAATCTCTGAGAGCAAATAAAATGGCCATGAAAAGTTTCTCGACTGCAAACTGCCGGTCCCGTCATTCATGTATAAAACTAACACATAAAACATAAGTGATGTGAGAAACTAGGTCGTAATCCTGACTGAAGGGTTGTAATGACCTATTATTTATGTACGTAATCTTAAAGATAAATATGTATCTTAACCCTCAAGATCATTTTTAATAATATGTTTAACAAACAACACGCAACAAAAGCCAAATATTACACTGAAAAAGAAATAACGATGAATGTATTCGATAGATTATCAGCCTAGAATAACACGTGGAAAAAATTCCGACTGTCTAACGGCGTCAAATCGAATGACCAATTGGGTGACCAATTGATATCGCCAAAAAGGTGAAATTACAATTTCTAGAAACTTCCGATGTAATAAAGTTAAAATTTCGTGGCATCGCCTTGTTAAAACACAATTGCAGGCTAAAAAATATCGGATATTATCATGTCATTACAACCCTTCAGTCAAAATTACGACCTAGTTTCTCACACCACTTACATTGTGTGTGTAAATTTTATACATGAGTGGCGGGACCTACAGTTTAAAGTCGATTCCGACCGACATTTTTTTTGAGAAACTTTTTCATGGCAATTTTATTTACTCTCAGAGTTTTTGCCAGAAATCTCCTGAGAGGAAGTCGCCGAAGAAATCCTTTTTGTATTTTGTTTTGATGTCTGGCCTGGGGCTCGAACCCTGGCTTTACGTCTAATAAACCAACACACTACCTACTAGACTACGGCGACTTTTTTATGCGCCCATAGCCCTCTGAATTAAAGGTAACCTGGGTTTCTGGGATAATTATTGCAAAAATGTGTCCCAATGACACCTCTAGAGCAACATGCACATCAAACAGTTACTCTTTTCGTTAGGAACGACGTTTTCACAATTACTTGTGAATTTTCCATCTAATATTAAGATCCTCGTAAAATCGAGTAATTGGAATTATGCTTCAAATTTTCACACTTACAGAAGCGAATTTCTGCAGCGCGTTTATTGTGGTCATGTACAGGACCAGGAGAGGACTCAGGAGGACCTTGAGATGTATTCAAATATTTCTACAATTGATTTCGGGCGATCTTTATCACTCCATAATGCTAAAATATTGAACGATTTCGAATACCCCCTTTGGTGCAAGTTTCAATTAATTCAAGCAAGTGCTGTTGTTTGTCTGCGACTGCCTGAGGTTCATATAATATTTTTGCGATGCATTCTGAAACGCTAAACAATATGCTTCTAGGCAGACTGTCCATCTCGTGTAAAAAACTTAACATGGAGTTCGTAATACTTTGAAAGCTAACCTGCATCTGGAAATTTTTTCTTCTTTAAACTTTATTTACTGTAGATATTTTAAAATATTTTTTTAATATCATCTAACGTTGTCATATATCAGAAATTTTCTTAAAAGAAATTTTTTTTAAGCGCTCAAAGGTATTCAGTGGTGCTCTTGTGCACCACCGCTCTGATGATGTTGAGATGTGATCAACCAATCCACTTTATGGAAATTTCTTTAAAATTCTAAATTTATTTGCAAAATATTTATCTCGTTAGAAACAACATTTGTTTCTTTGTTTCTGTGTATTTTCTTGCTTTTAAATATTTTTATGGAACCAACAAACGAGTCATATGAAAAAATCATTCAGACATTGATTTTGTTAAAGTTCACAAGTGTTTTCCATTTTTTTTATTATGCAAATAGTGAGGAGCGCTTCATATGTATACGATAATTTATATATTAGGGTGGTACTTAAAGATTTCATTACTTTACACGAACACCTTAAAACCTATTGCAAAGCCATCTGAAATATCATCCTAAAACGTGGAATCAAAAGGTTGTTCTGTTTTCTCAGATCTGACAGTATCAGTGTTCCTAGAGTTCTTCCCAGTAATTTCACGTAGGTATGTTGAAACTTCAAGAGGAAATGTTGCGTCTCAATAGTGCAACAAATCATTTTTGTTGTTGTCTTACGATCCTGTCTAAACCATGAAAACTGTTGTATTCTGTTGTATTGCAAATTTTCTGCAGTAAAAGACAAAGGTTTGTGTCCCATCATGTTGCTGATATGATTCACTTCAAGCACTCTTACCAGTATCTAAAGCATAAGGGCTTAAGTGTTTCTGTATCGAAAACAGCTCTAATCTAGCATACTGCTACGTTTTTACCTTTTAAAACCTTTAAAATATAAGCTCGTAAATTGCAAATAAAATAAAAATAAATTTGTGTTTAAATTTGTTTATTATTCGCACAATACTGTGTGCCACTGTTCACAACTTGATGTAAACAACAACAATTGCTTTGTTTGTTATTCCTCTGTTTACACCCTTTGCATAAACAATAACAATTACTAGTCGAATGTTCGACTGATCTTTGTAACGGAGATCTTCAAACCACGATTACTCTCTTCAAATATAACGCGCCTTCACACAAGACTGATTGAACCTTACTGTCTCACGTGCCTGCTTTTCCTTGCCTCTTATATGGCAGGGTAAACATGAATGTTCGGGAAGGCAAATGTTCGTGGCTTCGCTTTTTCGAAATCTCTAGAAATGTAAACATCGTTGTTTTCATTCATTATTGTTGTTTGTGTATTTTTGTTTACATACTTACTTACTTAATTGGCCATAACAACCTAATTAACGGATTTCTGCCTGCCGCAACACATCCTTCCAGGCAGGTGCCTCTGCTTCTTGCACGCCTACCCCAGTTGGTCCCACCAATCGATGACAGGACTTCCTCGATTTGGTCCTTCCAACGGATACAAGGTCCTCTTCACCGACTTCCGCAGATTCCCGCATTAAATACACGTCTCGCTGGAGCATCTTCCTCCATTCGAACGACATTGCCGAGCCAGCGCGGCCGCTGGATATTAATACGCTGTACAACGTCCATGTCGTTGAGTAGCTCATACAGCGCACTGTTGTATCGGATGCGGAAATCACCGCCAACTCATACTGGACCGAAGATCTTACGCAGTACTTTTCTCTCGAACACTCTCAAGGCTGTTGCATCAGTACTTAATAAGGTTCATGCCTCTGCGCCATAAAGAAGCACGGGTAGGATAAGCATCTTGTAGAGTGTTAGTTTTGTCGTACGAGAGAGGTCTGTGCTACTCAATTGCCTATTGAGACCATAGTAGCGCCTGTTGGCCAGAGTGATCCTGCGCTTGATCTCCAGACTGACATCATTTGTGGTGGTACCAGCGAAGCCATGATAAATAAATTCCTTGACTGTATCAAAAGTATAGTTATCTGAGAATCAATACGCCGCACGTCTCTACTTGTCGATAACATATACTTTGTTTTGCTCTGATTTACTGATAAACCCATCCTAGTAGACTTTTTTTGTTTACTTGTGTATCATTTTTTTATGCTGGTGTTTGTTGTTGCAATTTTGTTTACTTGTTTTAATGTTAAGCGATGTAAAAGCAAGACACCAATGCATTTATATTTGAATTTGAATGAATATATTGAATGTTGCAAATACATTTTTTTCTCTCTATTAACAGTGCCTCCCCTAATGTTGTTAATTTTAGTCGATTGTATCTCTTCGTCTTGTGCTCTCAACAAATTAAATAATTTATAAGATTATTTGTTGTTTCTTTTTCTTTTTGTTTTTGTATAAATTTTGTATAACGATGTGCTATGTGCTTAAGCAATACCAGATAATATTGCAACATTTTGTTGAAAGTGCAAAATCGGCACAGACACAGATAAAAACTAAACTTATGCAAGTGCATAAGCACAGTAAACGATTTAAGAAATGGAAATCAACATAATATTATTTGAGAAAATATTTAATAGATGGCATGCATTTGCAACTGCTATTTGCAACATCAATATGGCATTGACTGTCATTGCAAATTGCATGTTTTTTTTATTTTCTTTTTTCCTGTAAATGTTTTATTTATAACTTAAGAATTTAGTGGCATGTTAAATCGATGTTTATATGGTACGTGTATGCTATATATGAGAGGGTGCACTTTCATTTATGACTCGATGTTTAGGTATTTGCTTGTGTTGCATTTCTACTATTGGAGAGGAGGAATGGTGCCTAATTGGAGTACTTTGTGGTTTCATAAAAAAAGTGTATCACTCTAAATAATCATGACTTCGGTAACGATATGACAAAAGTTGAAGTGCTTTCCTATTGTCACCTATACATTCATAATTTGTCATTAAAACCCTTCAGTCAGGATAACAACCTAGCTTCTCGCATGACTTAAGTTGTGTATGCTAATTATATACATGAGTGGCGGGACCTATAGTTAAAGTCGATTCTGAACGACGAATTTTGGAAAAACTTTCCATAATAATTTTATTTACTTCCATAGTTTTTGCCAGAAAAATACTGAGAGGAAGATGTCTGATCTGGGATTTGAACCGTGATCTTACGTAAGCCAACGCATTGCCTACTAGACTACTATAGTCGAGGCAAATAAAATATGATTACAAGTGCTATCACCTAATTTGCTTAAAAGATTTATTTTTATTTTGAATTTGATTCCTGTATTAAGGTCACAAACAGTCCCAGGTCTATATACACCCGGCATTTATAGGAGCATATTCATTAGAGTATGGCTTCGATCGAAGAGACTTGTTACAGTATTTAGTTTGGGCCTTTCTTAGCATCCTTATAAACCACTCCGGCCTGGCGAGATAACAAAATTTCCATTTGATTCTGAAGATTTCTGCCTTTAATGTATGTTAACAGGTTTTATTTTACTTCAACCCGAAAAGGTCGATTGTGATATCCTTGAACCCTGATCTACACTTGCCTGCAATCCACAACTGGTGTGGTATCATTATGCACTTTTCTAATAACTAGTAAGGGTTGCCAATGCCACATTTTCCATATATTCGAGATTCATATGAAGCGATTTCCCACATACTTTTGTCCACATTACCTTAGAGCCTGAAATACAGAAGAAACTTCACTTTCTCCTCCCTATTATTGACAACTTCACTTTTTGTGTGTCCTGAATTTTGTATATTCAACATACATACGATCAGCTCTATTGATCCTGAAAAACTAAAGTAGTTTACAAAAATTTAACTGCTTCATGGTTTACTTATTATTCTGTCCTAGCTTTAGGAGCTAGGATTGTGGCGCTCATTCATCTCACATGGTAAGGAGTCTGATAAAGAGACAAGGCTATCAATTCCGTTGGATTCAAGGCCAGTTCATAAATTGAATCCGTCATTACTTGTATGAATTGATTGAGGAGACCAGATCCATCTACAAGCCATACCAGAAGTCTGACTCTATTTATTCCTAATAAAAGAGTCCTCTCTCGAGTTTTCCTTGGTGCTCAGAAATCGATGTTCAGGTTGTTAAAGAAGTATAATTCTCGTGTCTCTCTCTTAGTCTTATAATATCGAATTTGTTCAGACATTCCTAGCGTAAATTTCACAGTTAATTAGGTAGGTAGGTATGTAGAAGTGGCTGTCCGCTCAAGAAATATGAATGGGCCCATTTAGGCCACATATGGCCTATTGTGATACCACAGTTTTCAATTTGTGTCCTAGTTCCGCAACCACTTCGAGCTTTCGATGAAGGCAAGCAGACTGCCAATATCAAGGCATGATAGTTCATCTAGGTCTTCATTATAGTACACACCCAGGCGCCCCTTTCTCCGTAGATATAGTAATAATTGAATAACAGTCTCATCCTCCTCGTCATCTATATAGATTCTACAAAAATCGTTTGGGAGGTAGCTAGCCCATAATGCAATACGCCGTAATAACCCGGACAACAATACTGAGCATGCATTTTTGGAGTTTAAGCAGAGCTCTCGTGCGCCTCCATAGTTACTCAAGAAACTTTACTTCCTGACTAGCTTATGGTATGACTTTCAAAAATGCCCATATGGGAATATAGAAATTCCCTATGAAAGTTTATTCTCCTCTGGTTTTAATTGATTTTTAAGTGATAATTTAAGTGACAGCTGGATTGCTAGGTTACAATTATATTTTGGGCAACAGTTGTTGGTGTATATAAAATGATAACATTAAGATGTGACAAGACGTAGCAAATGTGGCGTGGTGTAGTCGATGGTATGCTTGGCAACGAGCCCAAATAATCATAGAAAACACTATTTCAGACTAAAGTTTATTTTCCATACTAACAGAAATTCGTCTGAAAATGTTTGTCTTACAGAAATAGGATATAAACGCGTTTACATATGTACGACTTACATGTGTACGATTTGAATTAAGTGTGGGTATAGGACTATTTGAAGTCGCCGTGGTCTAGTAGGTAGTGTGTTGGCTGATTAGACGTAAAACCAGGGTTCGAGCCCCAGGCCAGACATCAAAACAAAATACAAAAAAAGTAGTTCTTCGACGACTTCCTCTCAACAGATTTCTGGCAAAAACTCTGAGAGAAAACAAAATTTCCATGAAAAGTTTGTCAAAAATCTGTCGTTCCGAATTTAAACTGTAGGTCTCATCACTCATGTATAAAATTAACACACACAATTTAAGTGGTGTGAGAAGATAGGTCGTAATCCTGACTAAAGGGTTGTAATGACCAATTATTATGTTTGTATGTATGTTGTATGTTGTTGTATGCATGTATGAAGAACAATTACAATCATCAATGCCGTTCGTTGCGTGCTTCAGTCTTATTAAGGGTCAGTATAACATTATTATATACAACAGGAAGTCGCCGTAGTCTAGTAGGTAGTGTGTTGGCTTATTAGACATAAGGCTGCGGTTCAAATTAACACACACAACATGAGTGGTGTGAGAAGCCAGCCCGTAATCCTGACTGAAGGGTTGTAGTGGCCAATTATGTATGTATTCAACAGGATACAATTCCCTTTAAAAGACACTTTGTGGCTGGCAAAGTAACCAGTGCCATAGGGCTGTCATTAGCAAGAGATCATGTAAACTCAACCAAATTACAAAAAAATTAAGGGAATGTGACTTTTGCAATACAAATGTTTGTTGATTTCTTTCTGTTATTTTTTGTTGCTGTTTGTAATTCCATTTGAACTTTGTTTTGATTTTTATTTGAAGAAATAATTTGTTTTTCTTTCTCTTTCTTTCTATGTTTTCTATTTCATGCAGTTTGTAAGTGCTACAGTTTGCCAGTGTAATGGATACACAGTTGCATCAACATATTACCACCATTTCGAATGGTGGCAATGGTAGTGCCGGTGGTATTGGCAGTGCTAGAGGCGGCGGTAATGGTTTAACTTTAGCACAACGTGACGATGAGTACCGGGAGCGAATGTTAAGAAGTGAGTGAATTGGTTAGAAATGAAATATTTTTTCTTAAAAATCTTTTCCTTTTTTTCTATCATTTCATGACGTTTACACTTGCTGTTGTGGTTAATTAAATGCAGTACGCAGATTGAGTAAGTAATTGCTACACACAAACATATATTTTTAATGTTAAAATGAAATTAAATTGTTAATTCTATACAAAAATACTTCTTAATTTGGATTGCTTTTGAACAAGACTTTGACATTTAATTGATCAGGTCATGATGATTTGCTTGTCTTGCGGCATAGTTTTTCAAAATTATAATACTTTTCAACACTTTAATACATATTCCTGTACCCTGAGCGTGTTGCTACGCCACCAACTAAAATAAATTTCAAGGAAAGACATTACACAAAAATGTCCAATTTTGAATAATTTTATTGATTTTGTTTCCCGTTGTCCTGATGATTCAGATGAACGGGCCTGAGTAGTACGCATTCGATCAGTTTCTAATCTCACTTCTCGTTGTTCAAGTGGTCCAAGCGAACGGGTCTCAGCGGCATAAACTCGAAGATTTTCCAGTCTCAATGCTCGTCTAATTCTGAGGCTCGTAATGCTCTTTCCTTCCGTACTTCAGGTGTAGGTCGACCAATTGCTTGTCATTCATTTTGAGTAATTTTCAGTGACGCCATCCATCGGAAATTAATCGCACCAACCTCTGTCGCAGTTTACAATTTATTTTTTTTTGAGTTATTTTCGATGGCACCTCCAGTGGGATATTGGTCATACCAACTTAGAAGCCTTCCACGGCGCATGCGCAACAACTTTGCTAAAGATCATAACATCATCAAATGCATAGTTTACGATTCTATAAAGTACATACAAACAAATATTCATTTATATATATGTATATAGATAGACTATGGGAGGTGACACGCCCACTATAGCCAATCCACCCATTTTGTTCATATATGTACGTTAACGTCGTCCATACAAATTCTGAGGATTCTGCAGTTTATGAGATATGCGACATTAAATACTTATTGGGTATGTGGGCGTGGCACCTCGCCTACTTGAAATTTTAAAATGAAAAGTAGCCTATAACTCCTTCCAGACATACAGGAAGATACTGAAAATCGGTCCAGCCGTTTAGCCGTCTATAGACTTCAAACAAACAAACAAACCCACAAACAAATAAACACACATTCATTTTTATATATAAGAAGATATTGCATATTTAAATTTTTTTCTTATTATTGTTCACCCTACCACATCGAGGAAATTTTAGGGAGGAAGTGTGAATTATAAAAATTTTTATAAATTTATTTAAACTAATGTGAACCACTGTAGAAAATTAAGAATCCCTCCAATTAGGTATTAGAAATCCTTCCAATTCTATCTACTATTTAACGAATAACTGAAGTATTTTTTAGTCGTTTTTTCACATTGTTTTCATTTATTGACTTAAGTTTTTATCATTTTTCAGTGAAGAAGAATAAAAACTTTTTCATAAAATACAGAGAAGTTCGAAACTAGTAAACAAAGACGATACGAATATCCCCTGTATTCATTATTCTCTTTATAGCAGATCACAAAACATTTTTTCATTCTAAGACATTCTAGAATTCTTCTTCTGAAGAGCTCCTATAGTAGGTAGTACTTCGAAAAATCAGGGATTTTTTCATACTCATACTAAATGAAGAAAGTCATAGAGCTGTGACCTTTCAATTTGTTTCCCTTAAAGGAAACCTGTAAAAGGCAAATACCATGTGCCTTCCACCTGAATGTTCAGTTATATCGGGTTATGCAGGTATGGGCAAAAGCAAATCACAAACACTAATCATCCTGTGACCTTCTAGAGCTTTTTTAGTCACTTGTTTTCCATAAGAATGCGTGAAAGTCTACCAAGCAGTCAGCTTTCATTCATTGTTTGGTTTTTTATGAAAAGAAATGAGCTGGTTTGGTGTAGTGGCTAAAGTACTGGGCTACAAATCCAAGCGTCCTAGATTCGAATTAAATAGAAATAGATACGCCTTAAGAATACCATCGGAATTTTAGTCGTAGAAAAGTCTAGCACTAAAGCTGTAAGGCTACTAATCTCTACCACAATACAATCACTGAGGCCGTTGTTTCCGGGGGCAAAGGCAAAGTTTTTCCATAGCAAGCCTATCATTCTATGACCCGCCACAGAACACTAATTATCAATTCAACTGCCAGAACTTGGTTAATAAAACTGATGCAAAGTACTAAGAAAGAACTGAAATAGAATAAGAAGATGGATATGGAGATGATACTTTATGAGAATCCTATTCGCTTTAAAAGCCTTTTAAGAAAAAAAAAAGTAAAACTTAAAGAACAAATTTTCTGGCCATTACACCCCACACTCGGAGAGCATTGTTTCTCGGCAACGATAGATGTAAGCACTATTATCGTAGGACCTACTACAGCACACCAATCACCTGCTTAGCTGGAACAACAACAGGTTAACAAACAAGACAGTACAAGACAGAACAACAATCAACCGGAACTTATGACAGCAAATGGAAAATGCTTTCAAGAAGCCATATACTTCCAAGAGCAGTAATAGCAAAAAACAACACCAAATGCTACTTCCCTACACATTTTCAAAAAGAGAGAACCTTGTTGTAGCGTACAACAGTTAGCAACTCTATCATTCTAGAACTTGCCTCAGTAAAGCAATTAACTTCTGAGGCGAATATTTATTATTAAAACTAAAATAAGCCAAAAAATAAAGAGAAAGTGGGGGGAAGATATTTTCTGTTAGCCTTCTGTATTCCTTATGAGTGTTGCGAACCTGGCTTTATATACTGCAATCACATTTCTCTACAAGGGAATGGACTATAGATGCTAGAGCTAGATTTATAATATTCCTAGCTTAGAATACCGTGCTTTTAGAATAGTATCACAGTATATATGGTAGCTTGCGAGTATGCTACTCGTACAATATTGGGTAAACGGCACTTGTGTATCCGGTAACACAAATCTTTGCCCATATTTTGGAATTCTTGGCATCTTAGACTTCTATTTTGTATACGTTCAGAAACAACTCTGGGAGTAAATAAATTGCCATGAAAAGTGTCTCAAAATTCTGTCATTCGGAGTCGACTTTAAACTGTAGGTCCTGACGCTCATGTATAAAATTAACACACACAACATGAGTGATGCGAGAAGCTAGGCCGTAATTCTGACGAAAGGGGCTGTAATATCCAACTATATACAGTGGTGGCCTTATAATTACAAACGATGTTTCTGAAACAGAGTTCTCTGGAGTGACGAATCTAAGTATAATTTGTCCCAATCTGATGGGAAAACGTATGTAAGATGTCCTCCAAACAAAGCCTTTGATCCCAGGTACACAGTGAAAACTGTAAAACAAATTAACAAACATACATGTTGCTAAGTCGTTTCTAATTATATGGCCACCACTGTAAGTATGTATAGCACAAATGTATACGTAATGTTTTTGAATGAATGGTTTGAATATTTTAACAAATTATTCCAGGATATTATTCACCTCGTCCTATACAAACAATAATTAAATGTGAATTCACTAACACGTGATTTTTTCTCAGTGTATTATTTATTTGTATGTACTACTTGCATGTTGTTGTTATTGTTATTTTTATTGTAATTACTTAAATATTCATAAGTTTTGATTACTCGTCAGTATTTCCAATGCTTGAAAGTATTTAAATTGTCATTAGATTTGTTACCGTTTCCAGCTAAACATATCAAAGAATACATTTTTAATAAGAACTTTAAAGTAATTATTTATAATAACCCATGTAACCCATTGATGGAAATTAACATGTGTTGGTTTTTCCGAAAATCAGAGAAAATATAGTGCACACATGCAGTTTTTCCTTGGAAATAATTTCACATTTGCTTACGTACTCACAATGTGCGTATCGGGGTTACGAGTATATTTTCATGCTTTTTCCTTTCTTTTTAAGAGAATCGATAGCAAGGGAGTATCACACCCTAAGTGTACTTCAGGACGTCCTTAGGAAATGTTTATCTTCTTCTTCTTATATATAAAAATGAATGTGTGTTTATTCGTTTGTAGGTTTGTTTGAAGTCTATAGACGGCTAAACGGCTGAACCGATTTGCTTGAAATTTTCACAGTATCTTCCTGTATGTCTGGAAGGAGTTATAGGCTACTTTTTATGTTGAAATAGGCAAATAAAATAAAATAAATAAAAGAAGTATGAGTGTTATTGTCTAACAAAATATTACGTATACGTCACTTGTCAACTCTATGTAATATTTTATACACGACAGTAATTGAAATACGTCTATATATGTATATAAAAATGATTGTGTGTTTATTTGTTTGTAGGTTTGTTCGTTTGAAGTCTATGGACGACTAAACGGCTGGAGCGGTTTTCTTGTAATTTTAACAGTACCTTCCGGTATGTCTGGAAGGAACTATAGGTTACTTTTTATTTTAAAATTTTAAGTAGGCGAGGCGCCACGCCCACATACACAATAAGTATTTAATGTCACATTTCTCATAAACTGCAACAGCTAGAGTCCTCAAATTTTGTATGGACGACTTTGACTTTGATATGAATAAAATGGGTGGATTGGCTATAGTGGGCGTGTCACGTCCCATAGTCTATCTATATACATATATATAAATGAATGTATGTACCTTATAGAATCGTAAACTATGCATTTGATTATGATATGATAGCTTTCTAAGTTGGTATGGCCAATATCCGATAGGTGGCGCCACTGAAAATTACTTAACATTAATAAAATCGTAAACTGTGCATTCTTTAACAAAGTTGTTGCGCATGTGTCGACGGTGGTTGGTGCGATTGATTTCCAATGGATGGCGTCACTGAAATTTATTCAAAATGAATGACAAGCAATTGGTCGACCTACACCTCAAGCACGGAAGAAAAGAGCAGTACGAGCCTCAGAATCAGACGAGCATTGAGACTGGAAAATCTTTGAGTATATGCCGCTAAGGCGCGTTCGCTTGAACCACTTGAACAACGAGAAGTGAGATTAAAAACTGATCGAATGCGTACTACTCAGGCCCGTTCATCTGAATCATTAGGAAAACGGGAAACAAAATCAATAAAATGATTCAAAATTAATTGGGTATTTGTTTAAAGTCTTTCCTTCAAATTTATTTTAGTTGGTGGCGCAGCAACACGTACAGGGTACAGGTAGTTAAATATAAAAATCAATATTAAAAATAAAAACAAATAATAACTGAAAGATTTTAATAAATGATAACCGATAATCAAATTAAAATTTCTAACAGTGTAGTGGGGATTTACTTCGAATTCTATTTTCAACACAATACTTATGAAAAAAACAAAATTTAACCTGTAAACACAAACACAAACACGCATACAATTACAAACTCAATTACCATTTTATTAGGAATTTTTTTAAATAAACACACATACTTATATCCACCTACATACACGCTACTTTATCAAAGTCATTTGAATTTATGGATTTTTATGAAGTTTTTTTTTTTTTTTTTTGTTTCTTTTACACGGCTCTCTAATGTAAAATAGACATTGAAAGGTAGCCAGTTTAAATCAATTGGTCAACGTGTTCCAATCGTTGTGGTCGCAAATAAGAAAAAAAAAGATTAGAATTAATTGATGAAGGGTTTACAACAAAACATTTAATATTTATTACAAGAAAAAAAAAGAACAGAAAATAAACTGGAATAATGAAAATAAAATAGAACAGCAGTCCATAAGACAGAGAGCGATAATAAGTCCCTACGAGCGTGTGAATTTATTGTGTGGAAAAATATTGATTTAATCAAAGCGCATCATCACAATTATCATCACCAATACTGTCATTATCATTATCGTGGTTGGAAATTTCAAATTATTTGCATATACTTCCGAAATCGTGTGTGTGTGTGTGTGTGTTAGAGTGTTTGCAAACGATTTAATGTCTTTATAAAAATGAGTGTCGGTAGTGCTTCAAGTATTAAACCCATTATTGGTATGCAAAATCGATTTTATTTTATTTTTTTTTGGTTAATTTTTTAGATTTTTATACCCTCTTTAAGGGCACTTAAATGATTTGCTTTGAGTGAAGAAGTCTATTACAAGGAGTCCTTTAAATAAAAGTTAAAATAAACATTCAAAACAATTCATTAATATTGAAAAGTTTTTCAATATTAATTTAATTTAATGTGGCGATGTATTATTAACTTATGTGGCGATGTATTACCCGACTAGTTTAAGGGTTGTAGGCTCATATCGCGACTTGGTTTTAGCATCTGATATCAATCGTTCAAACCTTCCTTTGTTATTTATTGGTTATTTTTATGAATTGTTAACGTTTTCTGTGATCGACAGCGAGATAATGAAAAATGAATTTTAGCTTCTGTGCTTCTAGTCAGTAATTCTCAATCACCAAAAAATTCCGTTTCAGACCAAGTGTAAATTAGTTTTGTGATCTATTTAATAAAACAAGTCAAATAGGAGGTAAATCAATTCGTTAAGATAATGAATACCATTCCGTTTTAAGCCTGGGATAAATTTACTTAAAAATATCACAATCTGATTGAGACCAAGTTCGAATCATAAATTGTGACAATTCAGATCCATACTAGAACCCAGTCCTTCTCTTGTAGTAGACATTAAGCCAAAAATTATTCTGGACTTTTGCAGTTGTATTAGCTTTTAGGGGTTAACATTTTATACAGAGTTAGCATACAGAAGTCGCCGTAGTCTAGTAGGTAGTGTGTTGGCTTATTAGACGCAAAAGCCTGGGTTAGAGCTCCAGGCCAGGCATCAAAGTGTAAATCTGGGAGTAAATAAAAATTGCCATGAAAAATTTCTCAATAAATAAAAATCTGTCGTTCGGAGTCGACTTTAAACTGTAGGTCCCACCGCTCATGTATAAAATTAACACACACAACGTAGGTGGTTTGAGAAACTAGGACGTTGTACAATGGATCAATTCGACCTCCGGGTACTGTACTTGTCTTAATTGTCCTCTAACCTAAACTAACCTAATCTAACATACAGATATGAGACTTCAAATTTGTACTAAAACTTCGCTCAATGAAGATATTTGTATAGAAACCAGCCAAATATGGCTGGTCATTGGAAACCTCAGTGCAGCCATTTTTTTTTTTTATTGGTATTCCCAATACCTCACAATGAGTTATAAGCTGTAATGTCTAGGAAAAAGAGGAGACCATAGGACATTATCTGACTGTTTTGTTAAATAATTTTACTACGTCTAGCCTTGTTACATTTGCAAAAGGAGGAAGCAATCGAATTATAATTTAATGAAATTATTCACCGGGACCTACAGTTTAAAGTCGACTCCGAACGACAGATTTTTGAGAAACTTTTCATGGCATCTCAGAGTTTTTTCCAGAAATCTGCTGAGAGGAAGTCGCCGTAGAAATAATTTTTGTATTTTGTTTTAATGTCTGGCCTGGGGCTCGAACCCTGGCTTTTTTACGTCTAATAAGCCAACACACTACCTACTAGACTTCAACTAGGTCGTAAGGGTCTGAAGGGTTGTAATGACCAATTATGTATGTATATATGTATTCACCGGGAACGAAGTTTGCGGGATGAGAACGTTCCAAATAGAGCTTCAGCCGAGTAACTATTGAATTTTGTAATCAAATTTCAGGCATTTGAACACTCTATATTCCTCATATTTACCCTTATCTGGGCATTGCAGATACCTTAGTGAAATGTCGTACTTGAAGCGACCAGCCACCAAGTTCTGTAAGGAACTAAATTAGGCCATAGTTAATCCCACTATAATCGATCGATCCATCCATTTCAGTCTGTGGTTAATTAGGTAGGTCATGGGAACCATTTGCTCATCTTTCCATCGCAGAAATCTTTTCCGTTAGAATTTTTGGTTATTTCGTCATGATTTTTCGTGTCGCCCCTTCTTACACAAAATAACTCAATGATATTTGTTACCATGTTGTATTTCCATCACAAAACTAGCCGCTTTTAAACATGCCATATTCATGTACAAACTAAGCTCGCAACCTTTAGCAGGCCCTTTTAAAAATTTTGCGCTTGGATATGTTTTCCAGAACTCCTTCGCTTGTATAACTTGCAAGTTGTTACATACATACATACATAGTTTCGTCATTACAACCCTTCAGTTAGGATTACGATCTAGCCTACATAAGTCGTGTAATGTTGTGTGTACTAATTTGTAAACATGAGTGTCGGGACCTACAATTTAAGTCGACTCCAAACGACAAATTTTTGAGAAACTTTTTCATGACAATTTTTTCTTCGAGTTTTTGCCAGAAATCTGCTGAGAGGTATTCACCGATGAAATATTTTACCATATTTCGCTTTGTTGGAGACGTCTGATCTGGGATTTGAACCGTGGCCTCACGTCTAATATGTAGTGTCTTACTAAATCATTGTAATGGCCAGTCCGTAATTGTTTTACAGTAAGACCCCGGTTAACGCGGCGGATACGTTCCAATAAGTTCCAGCACTCAACGAAACAGCTTCAAACGAGGTGACAACTAATAAATCAAATGTGACGCAGCAAAGATGCCTTCGTACTGTAATTGCGACTTCGGTTGTATTCTTTATTCTGGACAGACTAACAAAAGAGTGTTGAAAAAGATACATAGTATACATCGCCGTTATATAGTGCACCGCTTTTGGTTGGTGCATGGCCGTTTCATTTGCACACATATACAACAAGTATCAATCAATACAGTGTGCGATTTAGGGGAATCCCAATACTACCGCGTAATACTGAAACAGCGTTAAGCGAAGCAGCGTTAAGCGGGGTCTTCCTGTAGTAGTAACTATAGGGTCCGCCAAATAACTTTTTTTTTGAAAATGCTTTAAAAAAAAACTACTGAATATTTTCACTAATTTCTTTTTTTATTTGAAAGTACAATCCTTCCGGTTAATAATGGAACATAATTTCATTCAAATGGCTGCCTCGGCTGGCCATGCAGTAGCCTACACCAGAAGATGCCGATTTTGGTAAAAAAAAATCATCTTTTCAGATGAAGCTCATTTTGATCTTGGCGGGTATGTAAACAAGCAAAATTGCCGCATTTGGGGCACAGAAAACTCGCACGCATACATTGAAAAGCCGACGCACCCAAAACGAGTCACTGTTTGGTGCGGATTTTGGTCCAGAGGCATAATTGAGCCACTTTTTTTCGAAAATGAGCAAGGAGTGGCCGTTACAGTCAATGGCGCTCGTTATCGGGCCATGTTGAACGAATTTTTGTTCACAAAAATTGAAGAGGAGGATATTGGCAACATTTGGTTTCAACAGAACGGCGCTACGTGCGACGCAGCCGAAGCTACACTCGATGTTTTGCGCCCTGTTATTGAAGATCGCATTATCAGCCGCAGAGCTGATGTCGTTTGGCCACCTCGGAGCTGTGATTTGACACCGTTGGACTATTATTTGTGGGGAGAACAATTGACGCTTTAAAGGACAATATTCGTGAAGCCATTGGTGAAATACAGCTGCACACAAGCGATAATGCGCTTAAAAATTGGACCGATCGTGTAGGCTACTGCATGGGCAGCCGAGGCAGCGATTTGAATGAAATTATTTTCCATTATTAACCGGAAGGATTGTACTTTCAAATAAAAAAAGAAAATATTCAGTAGTTTTTTTTAAAGCATTTTCAAAAAAAAGTTATTTGGCGGACCCTTTATATGCGTATATGTTAC
Source organism: Sarcophaga variegata (assembly GCA_932273835.1). NCBI lineage: Eukaryota > Metazoa > Arthropoda > Insecta > Diptera > Sarcophagidae > Sarcophaga > Sarcophaga variegata. The sequence continues at coordinate 64,780,715 of OW026362.1, forward strand.
ATTTGCTATTCCTTTACTATTTTATTAAAAAAAAAGAAACCATGTTAGTTCTTAATGTCTATAGCATGTTCCTTTTTCATTGTTTATATTATGCTTCCATTACCCTATTAATCATTTATTCAATTGACATTTATTGTGACGTATTTGACCACAATTTTTAATTTTTTTTCTTCCATTTCAGCTGATGCTGATGCCAGCGATAAGGCTTCAACATTTGGCAAAGTACTACAGTATTTATCCATTATATTGGTTGTCCTTACGGCTCCTTTCAGTTTGTTTGTATGTTTCAAGGTTAGTAACCGCCACAGTGCAGGCATGTGTGTTTTTTAAATTTAATGGTTAAAATGTGTCATTTTTATTCTGTTTTGTTTTATTTTGTTTTGTTTATTTAGTATGTATTTTAGTTTTTATTTTTATTGTGTCTTTTGATGATATTGTTTTTATTGTAATTATAGGTTGTGCAGGAATATGAACGTGCGGTCATTTTTCGTTTGGGTCGTTTATTACAAGGTGGCGCCAAAGGACCTGGTAAGCTTATTAAAAAAACAACAAAAAAGCATAAAAAACCAGTGATAATAAAAACTGATTAATTAGCTTTGATAAGCAGCTATTTTAATGGCACAATTTTCTTCTTTTGTTTTTAATTTATTTGTTTACTCCACCATGATGGTGTTAAGCTGTTATAGAAAAAAAAGCTATTTTTAAACACAAAAACACAAAAAAAAAAAATAATTTAATTTGATCTTGAGCTGGATTAATATAATTGGAAATAAGCGGAAGAAAAACCATTAAAATATTTATTATAATAAATTAATTGTAGCTTTAATAATAATAATTATCGGTTCCATGATATCGTCTATCTAAAATCGTTTAAGGTCTACCTACTTAACAAAAACAGTAGAGAGTTAAGGCAGTGTTAGTGTTATGCCACAAAGTTAATCATACTTATGGATACCATACCATTATGTGTTGGTGTAGGTCTCTTCAATGAAGTATTTTGTGTTCATCAAATAAAAACAGTGAAACATACATACATACTTAATTAATTGCCCATAAAAAAACCCGCTTAATGGATTTTAGCCTGCCTTGACACATCCTTCCAAGAGCCTGCACTTATTGCGCGCCTTTGCCAGTTGGTCACACCAATCGATGACAGGAATTAGTCAATTTGATACGCACTCATAGTCGTGCTCAAGGCAGACTTATGCTCACCCACACATCAAATACAATTCTTGTCGGTGCGTCCCCTTGCATCTGTACAACATGGTCGAGACAGAGCAGCCGCTGGAAGTTAATGCACTGCACAACGTCCATGACGTTGAGGTGCTCATAGGACTCATTATTGCATCGGATGGGGAAATCATATCTCTGGGCGAAGATTTTACGGAGGACTTTTCTCTCGAATACAGTCAAGACTGCTACATACATGCATACATACATTTCTGCCAAAAACTCTGAGAGTGAATAAAATTGCCATGAAAAGTTTCTCAAAAATCTGTCGTTCGGAGTCGACTTTAAACTGTAGGTCCCACCACTCATATATAAAATTAACACACACAACATAAGTGGTGTGAGAAACTAGGACGTTATACAATGGGTCAATTCGACCTCCGGGTACTGCACTTGTCTTAATTGACAAGTACACGTCCTCTAACCTAACCTAACCTATATCGAAAGTATAGTTATCGGTCTTAATCTAAGATCCAATAAGCCGCATGTCCCTATTTGTTGACAACATACTATACTTCGTTTTGCCCTCATGCATACATACAGGCTTCAAAATGACTTATTACTGTAGAGACAGATAGTAGGAAGTATACAGTGAGCGTTAAAAGAAACTGTACGTGGAAAAAAAAATAAAAAAAAATTTCGAAATATAAACAAATTTTGTCGGGCACTCTACTTAAGTGGTAAGAGTTGAGTTTGGTGATTGTTAAAATTTTAACCTTAGTGTATAGTTTCTTTTGACGCTCACTGTATACTGTCTACTATTTGTCTCTGCAGTAATACGTCCTTTCTAAGCCTTTATGTATTTCAATTTAAATAAATCCCTTGCTTTGCAGTAACAAAAAATTCTTATTTTTAAATATTAAATAAGAAATCCATTCTCAATTACATCTTTTTTTTGCCATCCTTCTTAATGATACCTTTTCTGTCGTTAGAAGAGATTTAAATTTGCATAAATTTCCAAACCAAATCAAACCATAAAAAAAATAAAGACGATAAATTTACGCATGAGTAGTTATCGTTTAAGGATTATGTAAATATCCTTAGTATTTAACACAAATGCAAAAGACATCTTTTTTTAATTTACTTCCTTCTTTCTCTGCTTCTTTCCAAACAGGAATTTTCTTTATCTTACCCTGTATTGATGCCTATGCCAGAGTAGATTTACGTACACGCACCTACGATGTGCCACCGCAAGAGGTAAATCTAAAAAGAAGAAAACTTTAAAGAAAAATAGAAAGAACAACAGAACGCAACACCACAAATATTGCTACGTGAATTAATTTTGTTTCCTTTAAATTTCGCCTGTCGCCTGCTTTAGGTATTAACCAAGGACAGCGTTACCGTGTCTGTTGATGCTGTTGTCTATTATCGTGTATCGAATGCTACAGTCTCTGTAGCCAATGTGGAAAATGCCCATCATTCGACACGTTTATTGGCACAAACCACTTTACGCAATACAATGGGAACACGTCATTTGCATGAGATCCTTAGCGAACGTATGACTATATCTGGTACAATGCAGGTAAATATAAAATACGCACACACTTATACACATAGCACCCATACACACGCAAAATTATTCAATAAATTTTCAAATATTAAAACCAAAGATAAAATGAAAAAAATGGAGGTAAGAAGAGAAGGCCATTAGTTGGTTTTTATTGTAGGCATTAGGGTCGTTCAGTGTTTAAGAAGAAACAATAAAACTTTACACAACGGAGAGAGAGAGAGAGAGAATAGAAGCTTCAAAAGTATTCAATTTAAAAGATTTTTGAAATTTCTCTCCATACATCTATACATACATACATAATTGGTCATTACAACCCCTTAGTCAGGATTACGACCTAGTTTTTCACACCACTTTTGTTGTGGTCTCGCATGAGTGGCGGACCCTAAAGTTTAAAGTTGACTCCGATCGACAGATTTTTGAAAAACTTGTCATGACAATTTTATTTACTCTCAGAATTTTTGCCAGAAATCTGCTGACAGGAAGTCGCCGAAGAAATATTTTCTTCATATTTCGTTCAGTTCGAGATGCCTGACTTGGGGTTTGAACCGAGGCCCCACGTCTAATAAGCCAACACATTACCTACTAGACCACGACGACACATCTATACTCCTACCTATATTATGGGATCTCAACCTAAATACTTAGCTAAGCCATGGAGAAAACATGCCGCATGATTATCGCCTATGTAGGTGATATGCTAGTGGCAGCTAGATCTAAAGTTACTTTCTATAATTTCGGAATTTGGTCTAAAATTGGCATCTTAATGGACAAAGAATATGGGCTGGTATTAATGCTAATTTGTTTCCTTCTCTACAGACAAGTCGCCGTAGTCTAGTAGGTAGTGTGTTGGCTTATTAGACGCAAAGCCAGGGTTCGAGTCCCAGGCCAGACATCAAAAATAAAATACAAAAAGTATTTCTTCGGCGACTTCCTCTCAGCAGATTTCTGGCAAAAACTCTGAGAGTAAAAAGAATTGCAATGAAAAAGTTTCTCAAAAATCGGTCGTTCGGAGTCGACTTTAAACTGTGGGTCCCGCCACTCATGTATAAAATTAACACACACAACATAAGTGGTGTGAGAAACTAGGACGTTGTACAATGGGTCAATTCGACCTCCGGGTACTGTACTTGTCTTAATTGACAAGTACACGTTCTCTAACCTAACCTAACCTTACCTACAGACAAGTTCTGATCTTATCAGCGGCATTGTAGATTCCTTCTTCACAAGCCCATTTGTTTGTTCGTTGCCATCAATTTTTACACTATCTTGGATCCCACTTCGCCGCTTAGTTGCTTGCTTGCCTAGACAGTTCCATATTAATCACTAGCCAAAATAAAATTTAAAGCTAATTGGCTATGTCCCGCTATCCCTACTTACTATCCAAATGGAATTGAGGACATCCGTCAAAGGCATGTATTTTCGCTTGGAAAATACCCATGGTTACCCATATATTTGGGACCAAATAACCGATTTTCTTTTTTCTTTATCTCTCCTCGGCCTAGTTGTACACCACCTAGTACAGCAAGTACTAAAAGGGAGTGATACTCTCTTTCTTAAAGAAAAAATGCCAAATTGCTGTGTTTACTCTTGTTACTCAGTTTCTTTGCAAAGCAATGAGTCTACTGCTACTCTCAAGGGAGTATTTCAAGAGGTATACAAAACCACTTAATTATTATTATTCTGAAGAGATTTTTAACGGATCAAGCTTTCACTACCATGTGTCACTGTCTGGAATCTAACATCGCTTGCAGTGTCGCTGTAAAATAGATTCTCATTTTCCCTTGTTATACCAATGCATGATGGTCTATCTGAGCTGTTCTGAAATTCGTCTGAACTGTTCAATGGCCCCATCTGTCACTACTGTCCTGGCCGTTGGGGTATACCATGCAATAGTATATAGAATATAATAGAATTTGTAAAGTCGCCGGAGTCTAGTAGGTAGTGAGTTGGCTTATTAGACGTAAAGCCAGGGTTCGAGCCCCACGCCAGACATCAAAAACAAAATACAAAAAGTATTTCTTCGGCGACTTCCTCTCAGCAGATTTCTGGCAAAAATTCCGGTTGTAAAATAAAATTGCCATGAAAAGGTTTCTCAAAAATATGTCGTTCGGAGTCGACTTTAAACTGTAGGTCTCACCACTCATGTATAAAATTAACACACACAACATAAGTGGTGTGAGAAACTAGGTCGTAATCCTGACTGAAGAGTTGTAATGACCAATTATGTATGTATGTATGTATAGAATAGAATTTGTAAAAGATCTACCCAGAATCCGTCGTACAAATTTATTAGCGATTGTGATGCGACACTGATTTCTAGATGACATCCCTAAGGATTAAAAATACCCTAAGATGACTTTTGCAAAAGCTGTCAAGCGATCAGGAAGAAAATTAGACATCAAAACATTTTCTCTGTAATTGTTCGACTATTGAATCAAGAGAGTTTTGAACACCCCAAATTTTTCTAGTGAGACGTGAATTTAAGGAAATCGATTACTTTATTAAATGAAACAGCACTGCCATGGTGTAATAAGTTCAAATGTATTACAACGAGATCCTTAATAGCATCCAAGCTATATTTAAAGATGCCGCCTATTTAATTTGACATAATACGGTGTTCAGATATGCACCGTTATTGCGTACATCTCAATAAACGCCATTATTGAGCTCAATATTACATATAAAGTTTCAATTAATTATTGCGCAATAAATACGAAAATTGTTATAATATTAAGTAAAACTTAAAATGCAGCACTGTCATAAGTATGTTCAGTGTGCATATTACAATTATGGGAACACTTTCTGTTGATATTTGACAACTCAATTGTCAATAACGACAAACAAAAAAAAAAAAAAAAAAAAAAACAAAACAACAAAAGAAAACCAGCTGTTTTGTTTACCAGTTTCCAAATGAATATTGAATAAGCAGCTGAACTGCGAATATTGTTATGTCTGAACACTTAATATATTGTACTAAATAAACCAAATATTGAGCCAATAAATGAACATAGTATAACGTGGCGCCCTAAGTTTAAGTCTGTCTATCATAAATAGTCGAATATTAAAGTTTTTAACTGTACTATTACAGTCGGTCAATCAGTCGAACATTGCATATATATCTCTGCTTGATTAACACCCTCTTAATAAAAATTTAATTTGAATGTAATTTAAAATTAATTCTTTGCTGTCTTCTAATTCTTCTTTCCATATTTTTTAGCTACAATTGGATGAAGCCACTGATGCTTGGGGTATTAAAGTTGAACGTGTTGAAATGTTAGTGTGGTGATTTAATCTCGTTTTATTTTTCTTTACAAATTAAGTTTTTTAGTCGTTGTTGTTGTACATCTAATATTTTTTCTTATTTTACAGCAAAGATGTACGCCTACCCGTACAACTGCAAAGAGCCATGGCCGCTGAGGCTGAGGCAGCCAGGGAGGCTCGTGCAAAAGTTATTGCCGCAGAAGGTGAACAAAAGGCATCTCGAGCATTACGTGAAGCCTCCGAGATAATTGGTGATTCGCCCGCAGCCTTACAATTACGTTATCTACAGGTAATTTATTAGCTAATATAAGTATACGTACAAATATATGCAAAGGACATTCAATTGAAATTTTATTAAAAAAAAAAAATATAAAAACAATTTCCCTTCTTCTTTACAGACTCTGAATACAATTTCGGCTGAAAAGAATTCAACAATTGTTTTCCCGCTACCCATTGATTTATTGACATATTTTATGCGCGGCAAAGATGCCGTGGATGCCGCTACTAAACAGAATTTAGAAAATCTCATGTAAAATGGAAGAAAATCTACTGGCAAAAGGAAAATTAATTTGATTGCAGGAATATGTATTTAAATTAAATATTTTAATTTTATTTGTTTAAGTGGCCTATGCATCTAGAAGGAGTTGAATTTAAAAATATTTAAAAAGATTGAAAGATTTGTAACAAAAACCTACGCTCACTTTGAATATTTTTTTTTTGTAAATTCTGTGAACATCATAAATATCATAACAAAATAGATTTTTCATATTCGAAAATATTTAAAATGTAAATTAAAATTCTTATTAATTTTTTTTATTATATTTCTACGAGAGAGAGAGAGAGAGAGAGAGAGAAAGAAAGAGTAAATAAGCAGCGTAATTCAGTTCGTGTTTGATAGTTATTGCTAGCAGACTATAGCGTCATTTGACGAGAGGTAGGGAAGAAGAAGAAGGTCTATGAAGGAGACTATTAACTACTACTACAAAGCATATCCTTCATTAAGGAAATTTTGATCCAAAAATCTGTGTATCACTCAAAAAGTCATGGAACTCATTCATTGATGAGTATTACTCTTATCGTTAATGGCTTTATGTTTCTGGTTTCAAACAAAAGAGGACGACTTATATTCAAGAACCTTGGAAATAGAAAGTTCAGTCGCTCTTAAAAGGCATCATTAATACTATTTTCACGCGATAAGTTCCGTTTAGGAGGGTGAAGTATCATTTCCTATGTTGAGTTTAAAAATTGTTGTGTTGGGTGGTTTTTGTCTTTCGTGTTGAAATCACCTCTCCCTAAGTGCAAAATAAGTGATACGGAACATCTCATAAAGTACAGTAAGACCCCGCTTAACGCTGCTCCGCTTAATGATGTTTCAGTATTACGCGGTAGTATTGGGATTCCCCTATCGCACACTGTATTGATACTTGTTGTATATGTGTGCAAATGAAACGGCCATGCACCAACCAAAAGCGGTGCACTATATAGCGACGGTGTATACTATGTAACTTTTTTAAATGCTCTTTTATTAGTCTGTCCAGAATAAAGATTCCACCTGTATTTTCCGAAGTCGCAATATATTTACATATGTACGCTTTAAGTTTCCTCGTTTAACGCTGTTTCGTTTAGCGCTGGAAATTTTTGGAACGTATCGTTAAGCGAGGTATTACTGTATTACATGAAAATTTTTACCGATGCCTCCAATTTGAATGGAAAAATTATCTCAAAATTTTCTCAAATATACTCAAACAAAACATAACAATATTTTCCGATTTCCGAGCGAATAAGCTGGCTAGATGTGGCACAACCATCAAACACTCCAATAAATTATCGTCTTAGGGAGTCCCTCTAAGGACATGCAAACTTTTAATTGACAATACAACACTTCAGTCAGGATTATAACTTAGCTTCTTCCGCCACTTATGTTGTGTGTACTCATTTTATAGATGAATGGCGTGACCTACAGTTTAAAGATGACTCCAAACGACAGACTTTTTGCCGGAAATCTGCTGAGAGGAAGTCGCCGATGAAATATTTGTTATGATGGAGATGTCTGACCTGGGGTTTGCACCGTGACCTCACGTTTAATAAGCCAACAAACTACCTAGCAGCGTCTAAATATCGTATTGCATTTTATTTATTGATAATGAGTTCGTCGATATTGTTAACAATAGATGGGTTTCATTGGATACGGGCAGACCGACGCAGAAAAATGAGTCACTTTTTAACTACTTATTACGTGGCGCTACATTATGGGCACACAAGCAAGGTGCATTGTTGTTCGATACCTTGCAAATAATTTTGCTGAAGCTGCAGATATGAGTAAAAAGAAGATATTGTTCTTCTCTTATAGGGCACACGCCCGGCATTATGTCTCTTAAGAGAACTATGGCATTATAATGGGCCCTATGCGGCCATTCAAGGAATTTTTATGGTTAGTCACCTTCACTTACCTACCTATCTAACTATCTAACTGAAGCATTGTAAACAATGAAATAAGTTCGTGATAAAGCATGTGAAGTGCTACTGTTGCACTCTTTTTTCAAATCCAAGGAATAAACCAATGCTCAACAATAAAGCAAAAAAAACACACTGTACTGTTTACAATATTTCTTATAATGTCAGAAAATTAACCTTCAGTAAATAACGACGGGGAAGTTTTGCAAAATATAAGTATAAAACATATGCTTTTTGATATAAATTCGGTAGTTTTATGTTCCTATACAAACCGTAGATATGTTCCGCATTTAAAATCTCAGTTTAAACGCGATAAACTCAAATTCCAGGTTTTATGAATTTATTTAATAAAAATCATGAACGTGTGTGTGTCATTACAATTTTTTAATTTTTTAATTTTTTTTTTTTTTTTCTTTCAACACTTTCATTTCAACATTTTAAATTCACACACACACTGTGTGGGATTCACTTTATGATCGCACAAGCAATACTTCATCACAAGTTGCATTAAATGTGGGCCATCTGGACGTATGATTTATTTTTATTTTCACTTTCAATAGCAAACAAAACACTCATACGCGATGATGTACGACCATAACTAAGTACAAAAACATTAAAGAAAAAAAGCAAGAGTACAAGAAACATTTATCATTTCTACTTACAATGTCAATAAACTGAATCTCGTGTAACAGCAGCTGGTCTAAAGGTCATTGTTAGATAAAAGGCCTGGTTTTTCTATATGAAAAAAAATCATTTACACTTCAAACCATATGAACGAGTTTTATTGAAAAAATTGCAAACAATTCAATATGGAGAGGCAAAAAAATTTTGTTGGAAAAAAAAAACTTTTTTTGGAATAAAAAACAAGAAAACCAAAGACAAGAAAATATTAAAAATTCACATGCATTTTTCAAGAAAAACTTTCTATTTGTGTTTTCTAAGAGACAACAACAAATACAAGAATTTTCTAACACCTGCCAGTTGTCTTCGTTTTCTTGTTTTTCTTCGTTTTTTGCCAATTTTCTCCTGTCTTTCGAAGTTAAATACCAACACGTTCATATTATGTATGGGAATGTGCATACAGATGAGAAGCCATGTTTTGCCGTCTAAGACACACGTCTTGACTTTTAAAACTTCACACACACACACAAACACTCTGAACACATACTCTAAGCCAGCAAATAGAGGCAAATTTGTTTTTGTGTGTTTTTGTGTGTTTTTGCTTGCAAAGAGGTGACAATTAATTTGTATGACAAAATAAAAAATGATTATTTTTTGCAGCATTAGAAGCAACCGCATTCGAAATTAGAAAAAATAAAACCAAAAAATATTCCAAGCATTAGTTCACACAGCAGGAGTTGACACATTTTGTATGCCAAACCATGAATTTTTCGTAGCAAATTTTCCAAAATAAAGTTTCGTTTCAAGTGGTTGTGCCAAAAATAAAATGAAAAAAACGTGGAACAAAAGACATGTCGTGTTAAATAAATGCGTTGTTTGGAGAAAATTTTTTTCTAAATTTGTTTTTAAATTGATAAAATTTTTTAAAGTATTTTGCCTCTCAGCAATATCAAGTAGAAAGAATTTAAATTTAGAAACAAAGGAATAAAATGAACCACAATAAACTTTTGAAGGCTATTATACAGCAAATGCAATGGGATGAACCTAATAAGCCAATTCACTACACCTTTCATTACTACCATTACAACCTTTCAGTCAGGATTACAACCTAGTTTCTCGCACCAGCTATGTTGTGTGTGTTAATTTTTTATACATGAGTGGCAGGACCTACAGTTTAAAGTCGTCCCCATACGACAGATTTTTTGAGCAACTTTTCATGGCAATTCTATTCGTTCGTAGAGTTTTTGCCAGAAATCTGTTGAGAGGAATTCGCCGAAGAAATACTTTTCGTATTTCACTTTCATATCTGGCCTGGTGTTTGAACCGTGGCCTCATGTTTAATAAGCCAACATACTACCTACTACGCTACAGTGACCATAGAAACAAATAATGGATGAAAATAAACCACAATAACCTTTTTAAGGCTATTATGTGGAGCATTGAATAACTTAAGGTTTCTGGCAAAAACTCTGAGAGTAAATAAAAAATTGCCTTGAAAAGTTTCACAAAAATCTGTCGTTCGGAGTCGACTTTTAGCTGTCGGTCCCACCACTCATGTATAAAATTAATACACGCAACATAAGTGGTGTGAGAAGCTAGGTCGTAACCCTGAATGAAGAGTTGTAATGACCAATTATGTATGCATGAGAACTGTAATGTTTTTGTATGGTCCTGGCTAAGCGGACGACATTTCCATGACATGCAAGTGTAAAGCGCTTGCTACATTCCCAGAGCTCTGTATAAGATTTGGTGAGTTTAGTAGACGTTATTCTAACGCGAAAAACCAAAGATTTCCACTTATGAAATCATAAACATTTAAAACCGCCACAATATTCACAATTAGGAAGAGTCTATGCCATTCACACCGGGCTATGTTCCTTATCCTAAATTTAATCCGCTTCATCAAGAATGTCATGAGAATGTCATTCAAATGAAGTTCATTCTCTTCCAATGAGCTGAAAAAAATTGTCTGTACTCCTATGAAAAATGTGCGTAGGAACATGAGGTTCATTGTCCTCCTCAGGCTGTCTTTCTACAGAAGTTACACGAAGGAACATGAGGTTCATTCTCTTCCCCTGAGTCGAAAAAAAATTGTCTTGTGCAAATGCAAGTAATAGTAGACGTGGCCAAGATTAAAACTCCAGGTCAGACCGACTAAACGAAAGATGACAAAATAATTCTTCGGTGGCAGCAGATTTCTGGCAAAAATTCTGAGATTGCAATGAAAAGTTTCTCAAAAATCTGTAGTTCGTAGTCGACTTTAAACTCATGTATAAAATTAACACACACAACATGAGTGGTGTGAGAAATTAGGTCGTAATCCTGATTAAAGGATTGTAATGATCAATCATGGATGTACGTATGTATGCAAATAACAGTTTGGAAATGATACAAGATATTCTAGCGTTTAGTATGGACTCTCATTGAGTAATGTCTTCAATTAAGCGCCTGCGAAGTTTTTTTTTACCATTCACCATACGTCTTCAGTTAAACGTTGTGTAGCTATAGTATCTCATAGGAGATGACGTTGAATGGCATAAGAAAGTAGGTGCCAATTTTTTCGATACATCTAAGAAACAATTTTATTCTGTACTTTTCTAATGCTTTGTTTACCTTTACGCCATTTGCACACTTTCTAACTCAATACCGGGTAGTAATTTAATAGCCTACTGATGCCTATTGCTGGTGTTCATATCATATCTAACGACCACTTGCCAATAACCCAACAATTGTTGGTTAAAACTGTTCAAAAAAACTTTTAAAATTCTGCTGATAACGATTAAAATTTCATTTTAACATCCAAACTATAAGGTGTGCTAACACACCAGAACTTCACTTTAATTGTTGTTGTGAAAGTAGTTTTAAAAAGAAATTTTTCTTCCTTTCTTTTCTTCCAAGCAACTTTCAACACAATTGTGATCACCCAAAAGAAAATTTCACTTAAACTTGATAAACTTTTAACTTCAAAAAATGCGATGAGTAAATAAGAAAGAAGAGGAAAAAGAAGAAGAAGAAAACCAAATCACAACTTTAACGTGTTATTTTCATTTAATGTTTACAACAAATTCTTTTCAGTTTAAACTTGAAACTTAAGACAACAAAAAAAAAAAAAAAACTATTCTTAAGAAGAAGCAGAACGAAAATAGCAAACAAAGCAAATGAAATATTCATGCAATACACTTGACCAATAAAGAAATATTCTTTAATGCTGCTTGAAATAGGCACCCAAAAAAACCTAAGAACATCGTTTACTTCATGAGAAAAAAAATAAAATATTCCATCTCACACGCACACACACATACAATTACAACCAAAGAGATACACAATAAAGATATAAAATACTTGATAACCACAACAATAACAATAAAAACAGTAAATGAGCACAAGAAATTGAGATGAAACCTACAAAAAAAAAAAGGAAAACTAAAGCCAACAAACGTAACCACTTGACAGTGGTATTCATATACAGCTAAACACACAAGCACACACACATATAGAGTCCCTGTTACTTCTCTACAAATGGAGAGAGAACAATAGAATTTAACATATACAAACGGTATTTAACTTCTTACTCTCTAACACACACACACATACACACTTATAGAGTTCTTCTGTGTCTTGTTTCTTTTGTTTTCTGTTAATATATGCGAGCATGCAAGAAAACAAATCGTATGCGAATGTTAATAAATGTTGCACAATCAAATGGAATTGCTTGTGTTTGTGGTGATATGTGGGCTATTTTTTATTTCTCATTTATTTTTATTTTTTGTATTGCTTACCATTGTTGTTTATTTAAATACACCCACCCCAATAGGCAAATATTGCCTATTTACAGGGTGGTAATATAGATTTTGAATTTGAAAGAATTTAAATAAAATTTTTTGATTCAATCTGATCTACGAAGGCTCTATTCTATGGTATTTAATAGATATAGGAAGGAAAAAATATTGGCAAGAAAATATGTACAAAAATATAGAATGTTGATGAGGAAATTATGTCAAAAAGTCATTTCAGTGCCTAATAATAATCCCCAAAAAAAGTACCAGACATACACAGAAAAAACGTACAGCTCAGGTTTCAATAATCATCATCTGAGCTTCACGAATGCCCAAATGCCTGAGCATAGACAAAACTTCTGCCATTTAAGAAAATATTTGTTTCCATTCGTAGGATGATAAGCTTTACAAGACCGAGATATAAGAGATAAGACTGAGATATTGTATAACAATGGACTGTCGCAAGATAAAACATATATGTGGACTATAACCTAACTCAAGGACTATACTGTCAATGGTTATGAAAGTTGCGTATATGATTTCGCACATAACACCTTAACGATTGGCCTTAACAACCCGTTTAACGGATTTCGGCCTGCCGCAACACATCCTTCCAGGCGCCTCTGCTTCTTGCGCTCCTACGCCAGTTGGTCACACCAGTCGATGACAGGGCTTCTTCGATTTGGTCCTTCCAACGAATACAAGGTCGTCCTCTTCGCCGACTTTCGCAGATTCCCGCATCAAATACCCGTCTCGCCGGAGAATCCTCCTCCATTCGAACGACATGGCAGAGCCAGCGCAGCCGTTGGATATTAATACGCTGTACAACGTCAATGTCGTTGATCGAATACGGAAATGTCATACGAGAGAGGTCTCTGCTACTCAATTGCCTATTGAGACCATAGTAGCACCTGTTGGCAAGAGTGATCCTGCGCTTGATCTCCAGACTAACATCATTTCTGGAGGTAACGGCGGAGCCAAGATAGATAAATTCCTTGACCGTATCAAAAGTATAGTTATCGGCTGTAATCTGAGAATCAATACGCCGCACGTCTCTACTTGTCGATAAATAACACCTCACCAGGGTGTCTTAAATGACCAAATGAAGTCAAAAGTGTTCAACATCTGATGTTCAAATACCCGACTATCGTATGATAATGGAATCCATGATTGATCGCATCCTGATATTGGACAATGTAAAAGAGGTGGAGTTTCTATATGAATAAACTGGGAGGTGGTAAAAAAACTATTAAAGCAACCAACGGGGCACTGCGAATTCCAAAATTCCTTGGATTATTAAACTTACAAGACCCGTATGAGAAAGGGTCACTTAATGAACGATAAGTTAGAAGTCAGATTAGACTATGTTTAGACTATGCTTTATAAAAATTGTTCATTTGTAATTTTAAGAATTAAGAAGGTTGAGTAACTTCGGCATTATCCGTTCACGTAGATCGTTATTGCCATGCAGAGAAAATATTGTCAACAAAGGATATAAGATCTCTCAACCTTTTCGAAGAGAATATGACTCAATAAGCAAACGTTTCTTTATCACTATGTCGAAGGGGATAAGTCAATATTTATTTGTAAGCAAATAGAATTGGAACTTTTCTTTGGAATAAATAAAGAAGGGTTCCATTCACTTATCAATACTGTATGAAGATGATGATCGGACTGTATGGTTGTAAGATTCTTATGGCCAAACCTCAATCCTACACATGCGAAACTAGTCCTAAGCATGATTAAGGGTGCGAACAGAGTGAACGCTGATGCTGCCGAGCTTATTGACGCTTATTTTCATGCGAGAAGAAAATTTGTATATAACACAGTGTATGCGAGAATCAGCGCTGAAATTCTGTTTATTGCATGTTTTTTGCTTTTATGTTATTTAGTGGAGAGGGTTTGGATGAAAACTTTAGAGAAGAAGTTGAGAAGCAAAAACACAAAAGAACCGCAAACTGAAACTGTTTTCTCGCACCCATCGGCTTTGATCGCTGCTCTTGTCGGCGTTCACTGTGTTATACACAAGCTTATTTGTATTGACTTGTATGTAATCAGTTTTATCGCACTGACAATCTCGGCTCGGCTTTCAGCGGTCACTCTGTTCGCACCCTAAAATAGAAATAAGAGCTTTTGTAGGAGTCTCATCAAAGCATGGAGCCTTTAGGCACGGGATTAACAGAAGTAATAGGGATATCACGGATTTATGTAGGTTATGTAAAGAGAAAGAAGACATAGTGGATCATAGTTTATGTCACCGTAGCCTAGCAGGTAGCATGTTGGCTTATCAGACGTAAGGTCACGGTTCAAACCCCAAGTCAGACATCAAAATGAAAAATATAAACAAATATTTCTTCGGAGGCTTGCTCTCAGCAGATTTCTGGCAAAAAGAGAGTAATTAAAATTGCCATGAAAAGTTTCTCAAAAAATCTGTCATTTGGAGTCGATTTTAAACTATAGGTGCCGCCACTTATGTATAAAATTAACACACACAACATAAGTGGTGTGAGAAACTAGGTCGTAATCCTGACTGAAGGGTTGTAATGACCAATTATGTATGTATGTAACATAGAACATAGATTGGCTATGGAGATATCTTTAGCATGGTACTTATCTGTGGTATATTATGTCATTTTGAGGCATGATGGTTGTGGAACACTTCACTTTTTTCTTTCTTTCTTTGTTATATTTTTTCTCCTTACTTTCTTGCTCTGTCAGCATCTAACTCTATATATTCTGTTTCTAGTTTGTTCTCCTTTGTCTATTTCTGAAAGGTTTTTGTCACAATGACACAATGAGCATCCCAGTGAATGGGAGCTCCTGCGAATACCCTAATCTTATAACATGAACCTTAAATTAAGAGATAAATGCCCTATCATCCTAAGAGCTGCTACAATGCTTATCGTGAAAACATGGTTTTTTAATTCAATCGTACACCAAATTTCAAAATTAAATCTAAACCTAAAACTAAAATATGGCAACCCTATTATTCTAGAAATTGCTACAATGAATCAATCACATACTTAGCGTGATAAACATGGTTTTTGATGCATTCATACACCACCTATCTAAACTAAACCTAGAACTAAAATATGGCAACCCTATTATTCTAGAAGTTTCTACAATGAATCAATCACATACTTAGCGTGATAAGCATGGTTTTTGATGCAATAGTACATCACTCTAAGCTAAATCTAAACCTAAAATATGGCAACCCTATAATTCTAGAAGTTGCTATAATGAATCAATCACATACTTAGCGTGATAAACATGGTTTTTGATGCATTCCTACACCACCTATCTAAACTAAATCTAAACCTAAAATATGGCAACCCTATTATTCTAGAAGTTGCTATAATGAATCAATCACATACTTAGCGTGATAAACATGGTGTTTGATGCAATAGTACATCACTCTAAGCTCAATCTAAACCTAAAATATGGCAACCCTATTATTCTAGAAGTTGCTATAATGAATCAATCACATACTTAGCATGATAAACATGGTTTTTGATGCATTCATACACCACCTATCTAAACTAAACCTAAAACTAAAATATGGCAACCCTATTATTCTAGAAGTTTCTACAATGAATCAATCACATACTTAGCGTGAAAAACATGGTTTTTGAGGCAATAGCACTCCACTCAAAACTAAACCTAAACCTAAAACTAAAATATGGCAACTCTATCATTCTAGAAGTTGCTACAATGAATCAATCACATACTTATCGTGATGAACGGGGTTTTTAATGCAATAGTACACCACCCTTAAAAAATAAACCTAAAATTTGGCAACCCTATCATCCTAGAAGTTGTTACAATGAATCAATTACATACTTAGCATGATAAACATGGTTTTTGATGCAATAGTACATCACTCTAAGCTAAATCTAAACCTAAAATATGGCAACCCTATAATTCTAGAAGTTCCTATAATGAATCAATCACATACTTAGCGTGATAAACATGGTTTTTGAGGCATTCCTACACCACCTATCTAAACTAAATCTAAACCTAAAATATGGCAACCCTATTATTCTAGAAGTTGCTAGAATGAATCAATCACATACTTAGCGTGATAAACATGGTGTTTGATGCAATACTACATCACTCTAAGCTAAATCTAAACCTAAAATATGGCAACCCTATTATTCTAGAAGTTGCTATAATGAATCAATCACATACTTAGCATGATAAACATGGTTTTTGATGCATTCATACACCACCTATCTAAACTAAACCTAAAACTAAAATATGGCAACCCTATTATTCTAGAAGTTTCTACAATGAATCAATCACATACTTACCGTGAAAAACATGGTTTTTGAGGCAATAGCACTCCACTCAAAACTAAACCAAAACCTAAAACTAAAATATGGCAACTCTATCATCCTAGAAGTTGCTACAATGAATCAATCACATACTTATCGTGATGAACGGGGTTTTTGATGCAATAGTACACCACCCTTAAAAAATAAACCTAAAATGTGGCAACCCTATCATCCTAGAAGTTGCTACAATGAATCAATTACATACTTAGCATGATAAACATGGTTTTTGATGCAATAGTACACCACCTTTCAAAACTAAACTTAAAATGTGGCAACCCTATCATTCTAGAAGTTGCTAGAATGACTTATTCGTGCTTGGTTTGCAAAACTTGCTTAACGACATTGAAATAAGCAAGAAAATAATGAGATGATGGCAGAGAAATGCCTTCGTTCACCTTTTTTTATTTCCCTGGAAATAACATCCCTCGTAGTTGTATTTCTGTGTGACCAAAACAATTTTAAATTTTCTGTAGACTTACTTGCTGAGTCAAGTTGTTTTCAGTTTGCCCCACACTTTTGCACTTACAAGTCCTGTCTTAGTTACTGTGTTATTGTGATACCGTCGTACGATATTTAGAGAAGTGTTTGTGGAAAATTTAATTTCTAAACCTGTTTACAGTTTCATATAAGAAGGTGATAAAACATAGTGGGTTACCACAAATTAAGTTAGGATTCTTGTGTACCACGTTTTCGATATACAACGACAAGTGGGTTGCTATCATTATCAAGACCAATAAACATCATTATTAATATCATGATAATCATTATCATAATCATCATCATGCTGTTTCATGTCATCATTATTTATATTCATTATCTTCTTTAATAATTTCTTTTTTTTCTGCCTTTTTTTCGTTTGAGCAAATGTTTGTGGGCGTTTTTCTAAGGAGGGCAGGCAAAACAAATTTCACATCCTTTTTTTTCCTCTGTTCTGTTTTTTGTTTATCGCATTTAACCGCAAACGAACGTACAAACAAATAAAAATAAATACAAAATTACGAGTGTATGGAAGGAATAAAATAAAAAAAGGATAGGAAAGGAAAGAAAAAATAAGTGAATGTATTGCAGAAAGAAAAAAGAAAAAAAAACATTCAGAAAAAAAGGGAAAATCGGTATAAAACACTTGCCTTCCGGGCTGTTACATTAAATTAGTAACAGAGTTTATGAGGGCTGTCTCTACAATAATGTGACCAGCTATCGTATAAGCCAACAGCCTATTACTTAGTTAAAGGCAAATAAAAATTAGAAACAAATGTGAAAAGGAAAATTCAATGGAAATCCATATTAATCCCTAGCATATAAACACGTTATTCCAATCCTAATCACATGATAGCATAATCCGAAAGACTATTCCATTGATCTGCCTTTTTAAAAATAGTTGGTTTCATATCCTTGTCGCATCCTGTTTAGGCAATAAGCGTAAATATTTAATAAGTTTGTCTGAATATGCTGAATAGGATACAAGAAACATCAAAGTGTTGGCACAGCTTTAGATCAACGTTTGCGTAGGCTTTCATGTGTAAAAAGTTGTGCATTTTTTTTTATGAAAACTAATCCTAAAGTTTATGATTTTTATGATGATTACACATGCAACGAAATGAAAATGAAAATTCAAAATTTTCCATCAAATCATGTATATTTTTAACTTATTTAAACAAAATTTTATTAAATGACTTTCGCTACAGTAAGATCAAAGGATATGCACATTAATAAGAATTAAAAGGAAAGAAATATGAGAAGTAATTTGCAATGAAAAGTAAGCAGTGTGCCCTGAGAGTCTAGTAGGTCGTGTCCTAGACTATTAGCTTGAGGGTTCTGGGTTCAATACCCACCAGAGACATCGAGCATAAGGTCTACGTTGCTCAGTTCGTAATAATTATAACATAATTTATAATTCCATTCTAATTAATGAAGTGGCCGTAGTCTAGTAGGTAGTGTGTTGGCTTAGTAGTCATAAAGCCAGAGTTCGAGCACCAGGCCAGACATCAAAACAAAATACAAAAGGTATTACTCTCAGCAGATTTCTGGCTAACACTCTGAGAGTAAATACAAATTGCCATGAAAAGGTTTCACAAAAAATCTGTCGTTCGAAGTCGACTTTAAACTGTAATTACCGCCACTCATGTATAAAATTATCACACACAACATAAGTGGTGTGAGAAACTGGGTCGTAATCCTGACTGAATGTATGTATGTATGTATGTATGTATGTATTCTAATTAATAAACAAGTCCTTCAGATCCGCCAGTTCATTAACAAATCTACATAAAACATTGTTACGTTTTTACCTTTAGAACACGTTTAAAATATAAGCTCGTAGATTGCAAATAAAATAAAAATAAATTCGTATTTAGTTTTAAATAAAATTCTTTATTATTTGCACAATTTTGTGTGCCACTGTTCACAACTTTATGTAAACAGCAACACTTGCTTTTCTTTGTTATTCCTCTGTTTATACCCTTTGCATAAACAATAACAATTATTAGACAATTGTTCAAGAGATCGTTGTAATGGAGATCTTCAAACCACGATTACTCTTTTCAAACACACCTCGTCTTCACACAAGACTGACTGAATTTCACTCACTCGGTCGCCTGCTTTGCCTTGCCTTTTATATGGCGGAGTAGTCTGATAAATGTTCTTGAAGGCGAATTTTCGTGAATGTAAACATCGTTGTTGTCGTTCATTATTGTTGTTTGTATATTTTGGTTACATTTATTCTTGTATTTTTGTTATATTTTTGTTTACCTGTTTACCATTTTTATGCTGGTTTTTGTTGTTGTATTTTTGTTTACTTGTTTACAATTTTTTATCCTGGTGTTTGTTGTCGTATTTTTGTTTACTGGTTTACCATTTTTTAAGCTGGTGTTTGTTGTTATATTAAGCAATACGATAATTTGTAAACAAGTTTGTTTGCTGGCATTGTTTTGTTTTTGTAGCTTGGTTGGTAATTCTAATGTTAAGCGATGTAAAAGCAAAACACCAGTAATTTGATTTTTTTCATTTTCGTAACAATATAAGTCGCCGCAGTCTAGTAGGTAGTGTGTTGGCTTATTAGACATAAAGCCAGGGTTCGAGCCACAGGTCAGGCATCAAGACAACATATAAAAAGTATTTCTTCGGCGACTTCCTCTCAGCAGATTTCTGACAAAGACTCTGAGAGTTTCTCAAAAAATCTGTCGTTCGGAGTCGACTTTAAACTGTAGGTCCCACCACACATGTATAAAAATTAACACACACAACATAAGTGATGTGAGAAACTAGGACATTGTACAATGGGTCAATTCGACCTCCGGATACTGTCCTTGTCTTAATTGACAAAGTACACGTCCTCTAACCTAACCTAACCTAACAATATAATTAAAAATACTGATGAGAGAAAGCGTAAATTGTTTGTAGTTGATTGTGGGTACGAAAAAATGGGAAAAAGCTGATGAAGAATAAAAATGTAAATATTTTGTTCATAGCTGCCAGATTTGACGGTTTATAGTCATTTTGACGATTTTGAGCTCCAAAAATATCATTTTTTTTCGTACGACCAACACTCAGGGTATGACTGGCATTGTGCTTGGAACTGTGAAAATATGTTACGGGAAGAAGGAAAGAGAGCACAGTGTTTATGGACACTAGGCTTATATACTTTTATACCATAAGTAACAGGAAAGACCTCTGTAGGAATTCTACATACGAATAGTCCGACTAAAAAACGTACTTTTTCTGTAATGCAGTGTGCGATCCACTGGCCAATCGACCACATACGGATGTCCTGGCCGAGAAAGACGAGCTTTACGTAGGAATATATGATTTTCGGGAACAAGTGCCCTTATTTCGTTCTAGCAAAATCCTTTTGTAGTAGTGATAGAACAGTGAAATACAAATCACATGGCAACGATGCGTCAATGATTTAATGGAGTTGGATAGACTACCGTCATTAACGAGCTACTACGGCTTCTCTTGTACATGGTCGAGAAACCTCAAAATAGACGTTGAGGCACCGACCTGTACATGAGACTTGTATTCCATACTCGGTCGGTTATATATGGTGTAAATAGTAAGATTAGATGATAAGATCTTAAGAAGGAACTGAAAAATGTCGGTTGCAGTAAACATTACACTGAATTTTCATGCTCAGAATGTTTCTGACTCCTTAATATTTACACCACCCATCGATTAAGATGATACAATATTATTGTTGCGCTTATGTGTCAATAAACAACACTGGGATAGATTGTTTAAACCTTAAAAATTTTTTTCCTGAAAATGATATAACATTTCTCCATTTTTGGAAAATAAATTAATAAATGAAGATGAGGGAAGCTAGCTTTTAATTTCTAAAAATTTTTTTTAAATGTTTTATTTTTGAACTCTGATATGTACATACATTGACTTTATATGTTTTACTACAATAGAAATAATTTTGGTTTTTAAAAACTTTTGATTTATTTATTTATTTTTTCTGATGATTTTTTGACGATTTTAATAAACGTCTTTGACGATTTTGACAATTTTTCTGAAATATTTGACGATTTGGTTCCTCATTTATCTATGATTTTGTTTCTTAAAGAATGATAAAATAAATGCACACATGGTCTGCAAAACGCCTGAAATATGCCGGCGAACATAGAGATATAATGTGGCTTCATAGCTACCGCCACAGGTTAAAAGAGCAGTTAAAAACTCATTTAGAAAGTTTAGTTTTTGGAAAGTTTTTTTGCGTGGTATTCATATGTTGCTAGACAGATGCACAGCGAGCATCATATCTAATTTTTCTTTGATAGTTTATGAACTTCATTTGCTAAGTTATTGTGTGTTTAATAAATAATTTCAATTTCAATTATGTTTTTATGTTTAAAATCAAATGACAGAATAACACTTAAAATAAATTCCTTAGCATTACAAATATTTTGCCACCACATTTGTTAAGTTTTCAAGGCAATGGCCTCGTGTAAATACGACTGTAGGCAAAGGATGAGAATAAAGGAAGAAAGCTCGAGTGAGAGTGTGCGTGTGTGTTTAAATTTAAAGGAATATGCATATTAATGTTAACAATTTTTGATGTTGTTGTTGTTGTTGTTATATGCGTCACACGTAAATAAAGTATGTCAACATCTGTTAATGTGACATAAATCATGAAACTCATTTGTTAATTCATATACCGACGACGATATAACGTACAAAAAAAAAAAGAAGAGGAAAGATCTCAACACGTATTCCAAAGAGAAACAGAGAGAGAGAGAGTGGTTAGTGTTTAATGGTGGAGTTTAATAGTGGTGTGGTGAAAATACACAAAAATAAATACCCACCAATACATACTAGATAAAAGTGGAGTCCAAAATATGAGAACTTATAAGACAGATGGGCAGAAAGAGAGAGAGAAAGAGAGAGAGAGAGGGAGAGTGAGAGAGCGATTTCACGTAAAATAAAGAGTTGTTAAACTCATAACTCTTAATTTACATAAAATATGAGTTATTTTGACAGCAAGAGCGAACAATAAACGAAAGAGCTTTAAATGAGAGCGACTCTGAGACTGTATAAGTTTATTTAAATTTCACTTGTTTGTTTGTTTGCCTGGTTGCTGTTGTTGCTGTATGTGTGTGTTATTTATGATGGCTAATGCTATTAAGAGTGCGCAAGGTCAGTTTTTTTCTTTTTTTTGGAGAAAAGAGTAACAATATTAGTGAAACGTACATGTGCGTAAGTAGAGAGAGAGCGAGACCAAGCAAACAAACTGTTTTAATATATTCATGATACTAATGTACACAGCAATTGTGTATTATTTTTCATGCTCTTCTTCTTTCATATTATCCTGTATGCTTTAAGTTCCGTTAGGTGAGTTCATAAGCTTATGTGTGTTTGGTATACTGATAGTGGAGTGCATGTATATTGTGTGGAACATGTTTTTGTATGAAATTATGTTTTCCTTCTTTTCTTTTAAAAACTATTAATATGGATATGTGTGTGTGTATAAGTGTGTAGAATATATGTAATTGAGTGTAAATATGACGCAGAATGTGATTTCAGTTGTTAAGTTGATGCAGTATCAGTTGGACTTGTAAACTGAATAAGAACGGTTTGATCAACAAAAAAAAAAAAACACACACAAAAAATCAAAAGAAAAGCAAAATCAAAGAAAAAGAAAAGACAAGATAAGAAAAAAACAAACAAATAAAAAAATTTCAAAGAAGAAAACTAATGAAAATAAAACACACCGAAATTGAAAAAACCCCGTATATTAAAACTCATCACTTTTATTTTTGTTGTTGTTGCTGCTAGAAAACTGCTACTTCATATGGTGTATAGAACATATAAATAAAACAACAACAAATTTTAAGAAAAACAAGAAAAAATAATTATTTTAATAAAATCTCAGCCTTTAAAAATGTTGGTGTTTTAAAAATCTAAAGTGAAAAAATATAAAAAAAATCCGAAAGAAAGGAATTCCCTTTTTTTTAATACAAATAATTTGTTTTTGTTGTAGTTTTTTAAATAAATTTAAAAAAATTTTTTAAATAAATTTCAAAGAAACAAAACCAAAAAACAACCCGTAGCTAGAACGTTAAAATAAAAGCCACTTGAAAATAAAACGAAAAAAAAATTGAAATCTATTAATCCATCCATTTTATAGAAATAAAAAATAAAAAAAAAATAACAAATAAATACATCTGTTTGTAATTGTTAATCACTCCCGAGTGCATAATCTTTATAATACAATCGCTTGCTCCATATCCTGCATTCTTGTTATATACAGCGTGTGTACATATATTTTTTGTGAATGCATTACCACCTGCATTGAATATAAGTCAACCAAAAAGGATTACAAAAAAGGAAACACCAGTCTAAAGTGCTAAACAAAGCCAAACAAACATATTCTCTATGTTTGCTAATTAGTTGTTGTTGTACAGTATAAAAACAAAAAAAAAATACTCCACTCCTCTATATACTGCCAATAAACTACTTGCTTGCATACCTTAAGCCCAACTAGTTAAAATAAATAAATTTTTACAAAATAAAAAAAAAACCAAAAGTATTCCATTGTACGTCATTGTAAAAACCAAAAAAAAAAACAGCGTTGCATCAGTATCAACTTTAACATCTTCTTCTCATCTACATTAACGTCATTTGAGTTGTTTTTGTTTTTTGATTTTTTTTCTTCTTAAATACGGTTACGCGCCAGAGGCAATAGACCATAAACCAATATGCCTGACACCATCTCCGTTATAGATCACAAACGAAGTAAGTCTTGGCAGCTCATTGTCCTGCTTTCAATTCTTTTCTTATTTTTTTCTTTCTTTTTTTTCCTTGTATCAGCTTCTGCTTCTGCTACAGCTTCTTGCTCTTGCTCTACTGCTTGTTAATTTATTTCAGTTTTTTTTCTTCTCATATTTTCGTTTTTATTAATAGAGTCTGGCGAATGTAATTAATTAAAGTGCATTTTTGCTTTCTTTTTATTTCGCTTTTTTCTTTGCTTTGCTTTCGTTTGTTTCTGTAATGAAACTTTTATTAAAAGAGTTTTGTTCGAAACAGGTTATCCTAAGTATGAGTTTCTTTTTAAAAACAAAATTAACATTTTAAGTGGACATTTTCACACACATACACAATGTACAACAGGGTCTACAATATATGAATATTTAATAAAATACCGCAGGTGCTTTTTAAAAGTGCTGATATTTTAATGAAATTTTCAATTCTTCGTTACTACAGTGGCCCCATATCGATAAATGTGTGCCGTATGTTAGTTTTTAAAGCTTGAGTCCAGATGTAACTCGTGTGAATAAAGGTTACAGGTCTAGGGTAGTAAATATTACTCACATAAAGCTATGACTACGATGAAATGTCGATTGCTATATATATAACGCAATTATGTGCGTTATACAATGCCAGTTTAATGACCGCTTTTGAACTAAGGGGTCCGCCAAATAACTTATAACTTATCTTTGACGGCACCCCACAAATAATAGTCCAACGGTGTCAAATCGCTGCTCCGAGGTGGCCAAACGACATCAGCTCAGCGGCTGATAATGCGATCTTCAAAAACAGGTCGCAAACATCGAGTGTAGCTTCGGCTGTATGGCACCTAGCGCCGTCCTGTTGAAACCAAATGTTGCCAATATCCTCCTCTTCAATTTTTGTGAACAAAAATTTGCTCAATATGGCTCGATAACGATCGCCATTGACTGTAACGGCCACTCCTTGCACATTTTCTAAGAAAAATGGCCCAATTATGCCTCTGGACCAAAATCCGCACCAAACAGTAACTGGTTTTGGGAGCGTCGGTTTTTCAATATATGCGTGCCCCAAACGCGACAATTTTGCTTGTTCACATACCCGCCAAGATCAAAATGAGCTTCATCTGAAAAGATGATTTTTTTTGCCAAAATCGACATCTTCTGGTGTAGGCTACTGCATGGCCAGCCGAGGCAGCCATTTGAATGAAATTATTTTCCATTATTAACCGGAAGGATTGTACTTTCAAGTAAAATAAGAAATTTGAGAAAATATTCAGTAGTTTTTTTTTTAAAGCATTTTCAAAAAAAAAGGTATTTGGCGGACCTCTTAGTTGCAGCAGTCGATACGTTTGAGAAAATTGTCGTCCTCTTTTTTGTACATTTCGGCCACTATTTCAACAATTACTTGACGTAGTATGTTGGAAATCAAATTATAAAACGTTAGGAAATAATCTGGGTAGACTTAATTAGCGTTGCCAGAGCATGATATTACTCTTTTTGAAGATGTTTTGTGCAATAAAGTTAAACTTGGTCATGCTGTATGACTCGTGACTGCGTCTTGTTTAAATCATATGCCGTGCGGTTCATATGCTACAACTTTTTTTTTAATTGGTCATTGCAACCAAACCCTTCACACCACTCATGTTGTGTGTGTTAATTTTTCGATGAGTGGCAGGATCTACAGTTTAATGTCGACTCTTCTCTAAAGGTTTGAGAAAATTTTCCTAACAATTAATACTAAGAGTTTTTGTCAGAATACCTCTGTGAGGTTTTTCGTTTGTCTGCGATGTCTGGGCCGGAATTAAACTGCGGGTTTTCGTTTAACCCTTTAGTGCCCAAGACCGCCTGTGTAGACAGCTTAAATTCAATGCTCACTTTTTGCTTTCTCTTTTTATTCTGATTAATTCAGGGAAGTCCAAAAATTATTTGTATTATATTTGCAACATACAAAACCCGATTTGACCAAAAAACTACTTTTTTTTTCAATATTCCTTACTTTTAAAACAAATCAAAACCAGAAATAATTTTTTAATCCAGAAAAAAAAAATTGGCCACTAGAGGGTTAATAAGCCATCACATTACCTACTGGACTATAACGACTTTTATTTCATAATAACGCCATTATGTATGATATACAATGTCATTCAAAGAACAATATTTGAACTAATTAAAATTGTCGATACTTTTGAAGGAGTTGCCGTTCACTTTATTTTAACATTTCTTCACGTATGTTGGTTATTAGCCCCTTTCCATATGGCTGTCCCCTCTTAGGGGACAACGTAAGTCTAGCATATCACTCGGTTGTCCCCTCTGAGGGTACATGATAGTTTGTTAGCGATCACGGACAATGAAATTATTCCAGCGCCATTTTTTTTAGAAACAAGTGTTATCCTGTAGCGTTCTGTTAAAATGGCACAAAAAAATTGATCGAAATGTGATAGGATTAACAAGATGCATGATAAATAAATCGTGCGTTCTAAACGTCAAAAAGGAACGTGCGAAGTGCATTCATGACGGACTGTACACTTCTCTGATGCGTTGAGCAATTTGTAGATATAGTGGATTAGGCGTCCAAAGCTACAAGGGTGTGGCTCAATGAAGTGGGAAACTTGATACGATAATAAAGAAGTCCGATAATAGAGAGAAGAATCAGAGCCAGTCGCTTCAATGGAATAACGATGGCAAAAATGTAATTCTTATGTAAATATGGCCTCGTACAGCTATTAAGACGTTAAACGTATGCTTAGAGACGCGCACCCAAAAAAACTATAAAATCCATGCAGTAAGCGTCTGAGCATATGAACGGGAATTAATGTGGCATGTAAATGCCTGTATTTTTGATATTTTTTTTTGTAAATATGTGTTCTTCAATGTCCACAAGTTCATATAAAACAAATTTCATCACAATTCCTTACTGGGTTCTAAAATTATACTGTATAATATCACCATTCAAGGATGTACGTTAGGTAGGTAAAGTCGGAAACGGTACCGAGTGCAAAGGGTTACACAATCCAACATTACAGAATCATCCGAGTAAACTCATACTTTGATATAGTTCAACATAAAAAGTGTAACGTCGTCAAAATTTGGAGATCTTGGTGGCCAATTTACGTCGACAAAACGTGGAATTATTCTTTTTAGAAGCTTCTCGTGCAATAAAGCTCAGCCGTGTTTGAACGATGCACTTTCATTAAATTTTATTAAAATTTTACCAATTCTAGGAGCTGACGGAATAGGGAATATCAGCAGGACCTTATCGAACCCATTGAAGTGGCTGCTAGTAGAACCGAACATAACCTGTCTCAATAATTAAATGCACAATGGAAATGAACACATTTAAATCACCGCTTTAGTATGCAGGTTTTTCACATTCTTCGGTTAATAAACGATTCATATACATATGTATGTAGGTAAACGGTAAATTATTCATTAAAGAAATGACGCAAGAAAAATTTAAACTGCTGCCAGTGTTACCAGAATGCTGATTTTAAAACTACTATTTGGAAGAACCAATATGGAGGTCGATATAGAAGTCGCCGTAGTCTAGTAGGTAGTGTGTTGGCTTATTAGACGTAAAGCCAGGGTTCAAACCCTAGGTCAGACATCAAAATGAAATACAAAAAAGCAACTTCCTCTCAGTAGATTTCTGGCAAAAACGCTGAGAGTAAATAACAACTGCCATGAAAAGTTTCTCAAAAATTTGTCGTTCGGGGTTGACTTTAAACTGTAGGTCCCGCTACTCATGCATAAAATTAACACACAGAACATGAATGGTGTGAGAAGCTAGGCCGTAATCCTGACTGAAGGGTTGTAATGGCCAATTATGTATGTATGTATGTTATGTAATATAGAGGTTTCTCCATTTATTGTCTTCCACATTTTAAAGCCCAATTAGGGATATTGTGTTTTAAGTTATATCGTCATTTAATTAAAAACAAGTTGCGCCTAAATACACGACATAATCTTCTTTAATAATTTGGTTTTTTGATTACAGTCTCAATGAAATGCCATTTTCATTACAAATGAAAAGAAGATTCTGACTGAGAGATCCTGTTCATCAATACACATGAACACATACAAAATACTTAAATTTACGCACTAATAGGCATGAAGCCTTAAAGTCTACTTTATTTAATTGAAATTAATTGTAATTAAAGCAAAAATTTTTCGAAGAATGAAATATTTCTGTTTTCTTTTTTATTATTTTTTTTCATTCATTTCATTGCTTCAAATTAACAACAAACAATTCGAACAATGAAAATGAATTGAAAACAAAATGAAATGTTTAAAATTCTTTAAAAAAAAAAAATACTAAAATTAAACGAAACTAAAGTAAATTAACGAAATGAATATTAAGTATTCGATTTTAATTAACATAGTTTTTGAATAATTTCAATAATTTTTGAATTAAATGAAAATGATTCTTTTATGTACGAACAACACTTGGGCAATAGCCTCTGCCGATGCAGTAAATAGTAACGAAACTGAAAATAGAGATTGTTAGGGAGCGTAAATTATTTATGAATATGAGATTTGAATCTGTTTACTTGACTTGCCAATGATGATTGTTATCATCATTATGATCACTAGGGATAATAGGGAGTAGGGAGCATATATCAGGTCCGCCATCTAACGTTTTTTTTTCAACTAGTGCTTATTTCGTGAATGGTAACACTTAGCTCATGTCTGATTTGACAGATAATTAGTTTTATCCTTCCGCTGAACGAATATGGACCATCCAATGCGTTTTCGCTTCGCTAAGTGGGCCTGCGATCGACTTGGAGAAGATGCCGATTTTGGCAAAAAAAAAATCATCTTTTCAAATGAAGCTCATTTTGATCTTGGCGGATATGTAAACAAGCAAAAATGTCGCATTTGGGGCACAGAAAACCCGCACGCATACATGGAAAAGCCGACGCACCCAAAACGAGTCACTGTTTGGTGCGGATTTTGGTCCAGAGGCATAATTGGGCCATTTTTCTTCGAAAATGAGCAAGAAGTGGTCGTTACAGTCAACGGCGATCGTTATCGGGCCATGTTGAACGAATTTTTGTTCACAAAAATTGAAGAGGAGGATATTGGCAACATTTGGTTTCAACAGGACGGCGCTACGTGTCACACAGCCGAAGCTACAATCGATGTTTTGCGCCCTGTTTTTGAAGATCGCATTATCAGCCGCAGAGCTGATGCCGTTTGGCCACCTCGAAGCTGCGATTTGACACCGTTGGACTATTATTTGTAGGGTGCCGTCAAACATAAGTGTTACGCCGACAAGCCAGAGACAATTGACGCTTTAAAGGACAATATTCGTGAAGCCATTTCTGAAATACAGCTGCACACAATCGATAATGTGCTTAAAAATTAGACCCATCGTGTAGGCTACTGCATGGCCAGCCGAGGCAGCCATTTGAATGAAATTATTTTCCATTATTAACCGGAAGGATTGTACTTTCAAATAAAAAAAGAAATTTGAGAAAATATTCAGTAGTTTTTTTTTAAAAAGCATTTTCAAAAAAAAAAGAAGTTATTTGGCGGACCCCTTATAATTCAAAAAACAAAAAAAAAAAAAAATTTCGTCCTATCCAGGACATTAGCTTAATTAATTGGAAATTTTCATTCTAGAAGATGATGATCTATACTCTATATTACTAATGTTCCTTCGAATATCGTCAATACTCTTCTTATTTCTATTTCAATGTCTTCGTTTAAATATGGTATGTCCTCTGTCTGTGGGCCTAAATACGAATCCATAACAGCAGTTGACTTAGCTGTTTTCCAATGAATGCTTCTTCATTGAGATCTTCTGTGCCCACAAAGTTTAAATTTACCCCCTGTTCGTCGCTTATATGACTTTTAATGACATTCCGTTGAGGTTGTGGAACAAGTTTTTTCTAAAATGTCTTTTTTCTTCATGTATTCATGATAATGTTGTGGGTATTATTTTAACTGAACACCAAAAACAATTTTAGTTATTAGTTCAGCCGCTCCTGACTGTTATGCTTGGCTTTTCCTGTGGGTCCCGAGATTGGTATTTGATTTTCTTTCTAACAGCTACGCCTGAGCAGCATTCCCATTTATGACATCCGGCGACGCTCTCTGTTGGGGTAAAAAGTTCCCCGAGTGATTGTTATTGTTATCTTTGTTTCAATAAGATCCTGTAAAATGCGTACCATTGAAATCTATCCATTACTTATGGTTTGAGTTGATTTCAGCTTTTGTTGTGTATTACAGAGCGCCCTGCTATCTCTGATGTCTTTAAGTGTAGGTCGACAATTGTCATGTTTTTCCCTGTAGGTTCTATGCCATAATACCAGCAGTTATATTATCAAACATTCTTCATTTCTTGCTGAGCATTTCAGTTATTTTTTGAAGTTAGGTTTACTCTTTCTAAGAGGCTTTGGTTGCACATCTTGGCCTGTGAATATATTTTGAAGATCTGTCGCCATCATCAACTTGTTAGTATCTGTGTTGGCCGAGATACGCGAAGTTGAAAAGACCAAATTAAACAAGATTTACTTTGTTTTTCATGTATGTATGCAATCGAACCACCAGATAATGCTAAAAATCTTCCATTCGCTTAACGTTGGTTTGCATTTCAGTGACAAAGTGTATTCGTGTCAGTAGTTATAAAAATATTTCTTCGGCCACTTCCTCTCAGCAGATTTCTCGCAAAAACTCTATGAAGAAATAAAATTGCCATGAAATGTTTCTCAGAAATCTGTCGTTCGGAGTCGACTTTAAACAGTAGGCCCCCCACTCATGTGTAAAATTAACACACGCAACATAAGTGGTGTGAGAAACTAGATCGTTATCCTAACTGAAGGGTTGTAATAGTTATCTTGTGTTTTCAACATTTATTCCAATAATATTGTTCAAAAAGCTTTCAGTGAGATCTGTCTTTAACATTCTTCTTCTATTTTTATTGCTTTAAACTATTGCACCCCAGCAATTAACAGAGGAAACAAGAAAAATAACCAAAAAAATTTATTTGGAGTGTTAAATTGATTGTAATTTCTCTCTCTATTGTTGTTATAAGGGTTGAGAGTATTTCAGTATTTCTAATAACAGGGTATTACTCAACAGCAACAACAACCACAACATGAAGAGCAGCAGCAGCTTTAAGAGAATTCTTTACGAAATTAAATTTTATTTGCTCCAATTATTTCATTGCATTGCAGAAAGAAAAAAAATAAATAAAAAAGCATTGTTTGGTTGATGGACAGCTTAAGAACATGAAAAAAAACAAAGAAATGAGAAGAGAACACAAATCTAAAACTGACAAGAACATGTCCAACAAAATCCAAGAAAAATAAAAACTAATAAGCAATACTGCAATACACACACATACACACTCAGAGAAACCTTCAAACGAACAGATATGCATAGAGACATGTAGCAGCAAACAAACAACATTTTAATGTACATTTTATTTGCTTATGCATACGTATTTCTATTTGTATTTGTATGTGTAAGCGAATGTATTTCTGTGTGTTTGTTTAAATAAACATGATAACAGTGATGAGAGGTATTCCACTCACATATAAAGTGGTTTTATTCTTGTCAATATTTGTTTGTGTAGTACAATCACCCACCAGCAATTTATGCAAATATTTCCATTTCATTTAATAATATTTGGAATATTTAAAAAAAAAATAATAATAACAACAATAACAATAATGCTATACTTATTGATTTTATTAAATCGTTTTTAAATGAAAAATTGACCACGATTTTTTTGCCGTGATTCGTTTAGGTTTGTTCTAATTTTTCTAGTTGAGTATATATATGGGGCGTATGATTGATATTTTTCTTTGAATTAATTATTAATCATACGCAGTGGGGAAGGGGTGTACTTTTATTATATTTCTTAATTCAAATTGCTTTAATCAAGGTCTTATTAAGTGATAATATTTTCTTTTGGTAACAATTTCGCAACTGTTTAAGTCACTATCTCTAGAACATATTTTGTAGTTTCTCAGGCGTTGGAAATTGTTATCAATTTTAACTTCTGAACCTAATATAATACAAACTCCATATTGTTCACTTGAAAAACCTGTCGGGTATTTATTACATCTTAAAAAACTGTTGACTATGCGGGAGTATGTACATAATTAGTCATTACAACCATTAACACCATTAACATTACTTATGTTGTGTATGTAGTTTTTACATGAATGGCTGGACCTACAGTTTAAAGTGGACGCCGAACGACAGATTATTTTGAGAATATATTCATGGAAATTTTTTATTTACTCTCCGAGTTTTTGTCAGAAATCTGTCAAGAAGAAGTCACAACCGAAATATTTCCTCATATTTCATTTTGTTGGGCATGTCTGACCTGGGGTTTAAACTGTGGCCTCAAGTCTAATAAGCCAACACACTATCTACTAGACTATGTCCACTTCAAACGAGGCGGAAGTATGATTGAAACACATTAAAAAAATGGGGATATACAGTTCTAAAAGAATATTCTTAAACGTATGAAAGAGCGGCTTATGAGAAAACTTCGTCTCAAGTTGTGTTGGAAGATTGCTTAAAGGATTTACCAAGCTTGAAGTGACTTGGAGGTTTATATAATTACCAGCAGCATCAAATAGTATCCGTAGTCGACTAAGTAGTGTGTTGGCTTATTAGACGTGAAGCCACGATTCAAACCCCAACAAAATGAAATACGAAAAAACAGATTTCTGACAAAAACTCTGAGAGTAATTGAAATTACCATGAAAAGTTCCTTAAAAATCTGTTGTTCGGCGTCGACTTTAAACTCACGTACAAAATTAATACAAACAACACGAATTGGTGTGAAGGTCGTAATCCTGATTGAAGGATTGTAATGACCAGTTATGATATGCATGTGTATCAAATAGTATCCAGAGACACAGAAGTCGCCGTAGTCTAGTAGGTAGTGTGTTGGCTTATGAGACTTAAAGCCAGGGTTCAAGCCCCAACACGAATTGGTGTGAAGGTCGTAATCCTGATTGAAGGATTGTAATGACCAGTTATGATATGCATGTGTATCAAATAGTATCCAGAGACACAGAAGTCGCCGTAGTCTAGTAGGTAGTGTGTTGGCTTATGAGACTTAAAGGCAGGGTTCAAGCCCCAGGCCAGACATCAAAACAAAATACAAAAAGTATTTCTTCGGCGACTTCCTCTCAGCAGATTTCTGGCAAAAACTCTGAGAGTATATAAAAATTTCCATGAAAAATTTTCTCGAAGTTCTATCGTTCGGAATCGACTAAAATTAACACAAACAACATGAGTGGTGTGAGAAGCTAGGTCGTAATCCTGACTGAAGGGTTTTAATGACCAATTATGTATGTGGACACAGTTTTGAGCGTATAC
Organism: Sarcophaga variegata; assembly: GCA_932273835.1. Lineage (NCBI taxonomy): Eukaryota > Metazoa > Arthropoda > Insecta > Diptera > Sarcophagidae > Sarcophaga > Sarcophaga variegata. The sequence goes on from OW026362.1 coordinate 64,814,472, forward strand.
TACATCACAAGGTTCAATACCTTATACTCGAGAAATGTTGTGTAAAAACTGCCAATGTTTGGGGGTTTATATGGGGTGAACAGCGTCAAAGGAAGTGACTAGGTGTCTTCTCCTCCTCCATTGATTAATTGGTTATTATTTTCCACCAGTGCTTGGTTAGTTTCCCACCCAGTCGGCCCACATGCCATCTTATATCACATGCATTTCAGATAAGTCTCAAAATTCTATGGGTTTCAATAGCCCTCCACCTGAAATTTGTTATTTCTAAGTTGAAGTCAAAATATTACTCTTAATCGATCGAAAAGGATTATTCTCGGGATTCTGCAACACCCTATCATCTGCCCGTTAGTTTCTATAGACACACTGGTGCCCTGGGATTTATATAAGCATCATCCGAGACAACAGGCTAAGGGTATGAACTTAATTCGTCCCTGTATACTCTTTCTAATTGATAGGCCAATGATAGGGCGACTAGCTTTTATTGTCAGTGCAATTACTAAGACAGTATCTCAGTATTTGGAACTCAAATCTGATCCTGCAGATACGCCTATGTGCTCCGCTCTAAGATGGTATCCACCAGACTTTTTAATGGCCAAGATATGCACTTAAAAATGCCTGAGCAATATTACTCAGTTTAGCTTCAATGGAAAAAATACTTCGGCCATCTGTATAGATTTTGTAATATTTTGTCTCCTAATTTCCGTTTTTTTTTAAATCCACTTCAAGAAATCTTTCTAAACCTTGATTTTCTTTATTTTACAAATTGTCCCACAATTTTTCAATTTCCTTGCAAGAATTTTTCATATTGCGGTTTTAAAACTGGGCTTATTAAAGCCTTTTTAGTTTAATAAATAAGAAGACAGACAACCAGAACATTTAATTTTTCAATCTTCGCGGCACATACTAATATTGCAACTACTGATGTTACACCTGTAATATTTAATTTTCAAATTTCATGATGATGGCAGCATGTCACGTATGTACGTCAAAACAAAATACTCACACAGTCACTCACACAGTCACTCAGTCAGTCAGTGCAGTGCTTGCCTGCATGTAAACACAGTGGCACGGTTTTCTTTTGTGTACATATAGTGCGGTTTTGCGGAGAAGATTGTTCGTGTTGGTGGCCTCATTGTTTGAACGTGTGACTTAAAGTTACCAAATCATTCCGCAACAAAATTTTGCGGGTTTTCGGTTGAAATTTCTTTTAACAAAATTTTGTATATTTTTTACAATCGCTTTCCTTTCTCGTGCATCGTGATGTCTTTTGTGCCGCTAAAGACATGCAAGACAAAAGTAAAAATGATGGGGTGTTTGGCAAGTGTTGTAACATTAGCACTCAGCAGTCATTGTTTGTAGATTATTTAAACATTTTCAGAGGAATATAAACCCGCATATATGCACTGAAATAAATACAGGACGTTTCTAGATTGAGTTTCTTTTGCGACTTAATTTTTCTTCTTTTGGCGAGTATGTTTCTGACAAAAACTTATCGTGTATAGTTTCTGAATAATCTGTTGTTCGTAGCCCAAATTTAACAGTTGCTCCCGCCACTCATGGACTAAATAACACACACAATATGGATGCTGTGAGCGACTAGGTTGTAATCCTGACTAAATGGTTGCATGATTAACTACGTTGTTAGATTACATATTCTGTGTCTTTGTATAATGAAACACAACTTATTGGACAGCTTGAGAGCGCTTCTATTCTCAACTGAACTGATGTGGATAATGTAGAGAAACCGAATTGCTTCTTTATTCCCTTGAATCGCTTTTCCATACATCCCCATAATGTCACTGTCAGACAATTATCACTGCAATTGTTATCTGCAGTGGTTTGAATCTAAGGAGGAAAAAGGAAGTGTGGCGCTCCTCATGCTTCAATACAGCTTTTGACCTCTTATTTCTTGTGCTCTTTGACTGGACTCTTGACTTAAATGTTACTTTTAATTTGAAGAAGAGTACGCCACCTTATCTAATCTATTAGCCGTCGTTATCTAGAACCATTTCCAGACTTCTGTACTAATAGAAGGGCTTAGGCTAAGATCGAAGCAAGTGGTAATCTGACGGCGCAACAGTGAGATTTTAAGTCGGAGAGCAAACTACAAATGTGGTCAAGGACTGCTCTCTTTTCGAGGTTATGCCCGATTCAATCCAATTGTTGTTATTCTACTCTAAAGTGAAGTGTATTCTAATGGGAGAATGGACGAGGCAAAACCAAGGGACTGCAAAATTTTCTTGACTTTTTCAATGATGTTGCAACATGTGATCCAACGTTGTCATGATAAAATATTTGGGGGTTTATTGTATCATATTGTTACGTCTTTATGTTTTAAAAACGTTTAAAATATCAGCTCGTAGATTGCAAATAAAATAAAAATAAATTTGTGTTTAGTTTTAATTCGAATTCTTTATTATTCGCACAATTCTGAGTGCCACTGTTCACAACTTGATGTAAACAACAATAATTGCTTTGTTTGTTATTCCTCTGTTTACACTCTTTGTATACACAATAACAATTACTAGATGGTTGTTCGACAGATCTTTGCAACGAAGATCTTCAAACCACGATTATTCTCCAGTCAGTCTTCACACAAGACTGACTGAACTTCACTAACTCAGTCCCCCGCTTTGCCTTACCTTTTATATGGCAACGTAAACAGTCTGATGAATGTTCTTGAAGGCAAACGTTCATGACTTCGCCTTCTCGAAATCTTTATAAATGTAAATATCGTTGTTTACATTTGTTATTGTAGTGCTGTTTATATATTTTTGTTTACTTGTTTACAATTTTTTTATGCTGGTGTTTGTTGTTGTATTAATCAATACGATAATTTGTAAACAGATTTGTTTATTGAATTGGTTTTTTTGTAGTTTTTGTTATTAATTTTAATGTTAAGCGATGTAAAAGCAAAACACCAGTATCTAGATTTTTTCACTTTCGTAACAGTATCATATTTACCCACGAATATCATATGAATGAGCATCTAGGCGAGCAATCGACTTCAAGTGGATTTTTCTTTAAACTGAAAATGTCTAGCAAAACTTAGGTTAGGTTATGTTAGAGGACGTGTACTTGTCAATTAAGACAAGTACAGTACCCGTTTCCTAGTTTCTCACACCACTTATGTTGTCTGTGTTAATTTTAAACATGAGTGGTGGGACCTACAGTTTAAAGTCGACTCCAAACGACAGATTTTTGAGAAACTTTTCATGGCAATTTTATTTACTCTCAGAGTTTTTGCCAGAAATCTGCTGAGAGGAAGTCGCCGAAGAAATACTTTTTGTATTTTGTTTTGATGTCTGGCCTGGAGCTTGAACCCTAGCTTTACGTCTAATAAGCCAATGCACTACCTACTAGACTACGGCGACTTCTCTGTTTATGCCCTTTGCATAAACAGTAACAATTACTAGACAATTATTTGAAAGATTTTTGCAACGGAGAACTTCGAACCACGATTACTCTCTTCAAACGTACCGCGTCTTCACACAAGACTGACTGAACTTCACTTAATCAGTCGCCTGCTTTGTCTTGCCTTTTATAAGGCAAAGTAAACATTCTGATGAATGTTCTTGAAGGCGAATGTTCATGACTTTGCCTTCTCGAAATCTCTATAAATATAAATATCGTTGTTTACATTTATTTTTGTAGTGTTGTTTGTGTATTTTTGTTTACTTGTTTACCATTTTTTTATGCTGACGTTTGTTGTTATATTAAGCAGTACGATAATTAGTAAACTGGTTTGTTTATGGCGTTGTTTTGTTTTGTAGGTTTTGTTTATAATTTTAATGTTAAGCGATGAAAAACCAAAACACCAGTATCTAGATTTTTCATTTTCGTATATACAATATCATATTATGGGTGGTTACTAGTGAACCCACGAGTATGATATGAATGAGCATCTTGGCGAGCAATCAACCTCAAGTGGATTCTTCTTTAAACTGAAAATGCCTAGCAAAACTTAACTAAAATGATCATTTGCTGAGCCAAAGTGAAAATATATGTCTCGTTATTAAAGATCTGCTCTGGGAAGAATAATATTAAGAAAGATCTCGTGATTAAACCAGGTCAGACTATTTTTTTTAGTGTGGCTATGCTAGAACTCGATTTCATTTTCAAAAAATCTGACTTAATTTTATAGAATTTTATGACAAAATCTGTATTTAATTTGAGCTTAGAAAATTAAACTTCAACTTGAAAGACCCTATACTTGTCTCATTTGTAAAATGTAAATGTGTAACGCTATGCATTGTTGCAAGTAAGTTACATGCATTGATACTGTATGCAGCAGTTTACACTTTGTAAATAGAAAATGTTTTGTTGTCGGTATTAGTATTTACTATACCCATATGTGTGTGTGTATATTTTATAGTATCAAAAGGTTCTTTCATGACACCTCCCAGTCAGCCTCCTTTGGCGATGAGTGATTTCAAAATAGTTTTCTTTTTTTTTCGTTTTGTTTTTACTTTGTTTTCTCGCACTCTTGCTTTCTTGGTCGTTTTAGTTTATCATCACACTCTTCGCTCTCTTTGTTTCGTTCTCTCTGTGTGTTCAGTACGGTGGCATATTCACACTTTTTGCATAAAATAAGAATTAGCAGGACTTGTTGCATGCCCTAGCATGCTTAAAGACTATGCAGTAAGTGTGTGTGTGTGTGAATCTGTTTTCATTAGAATGGGCGTTTGCTCGTTATTTCTATAGAATGGCACATAGAAGTGGGTGTTGGGCAAAGAAAACAAAAAAAAAAGAAATTCTTTTTAAATGGTTTTTGAATTATTACAACAATTACTCTACAGAGACCCCTCAAACACACACACACAAAAGCAAAACCCATACAATAACATTTATTTATAATGTCACTGTAATTGAATTGAATTGAATTGCCTTGTATTATATGCTGAAGCAGAAAAGGTTGAACTTTTTACAAGTAAAACTGTTTTCGCAGCGTTGAGCAACAATATTGCTGAGTAACTAAGGGGTTTTCATTTGTAAAATAATAAAATATTTAAATACATACATACACACATATTGTTGCAATTATTTGTTCTTTGCAAAGGCTCAGCTCAGTATTCTGTAATTGCAAAATTATATTCTATGTCCACATGTGCATTTTGCTAGTTTGGCGAAATTACGCAACTGGGCCTTACTGGGCCATTAAGCAACATTTCAAATATTGACCATTATTTACGCATTAGAAATACATATTGTGGAATGGAAAGTGAATAATTGCCAGAGTCCCAATGGTGTATTTATTTTATTTCACTTGTTTCTTAAATCAACACAAAAATGTAATTACAATGGGCAGGCTAGGCAAAAAGGGTTCGAAAATTTAAATTAAAATTTTCGAGGGGTATTGTATGTGCAAGATTTATTTTATTATACGTACCGTTGTTCGTTTTATTTTAAGTATTAGAAAGGAGGTGGTGTAATATTAATTTCTAAAATGATTGGAAATAACCGCCCAAAAGCATAAAGCTATTTGAAGGTTACGGAAGCGATTAGAATTATTTACAGTCATAGGGCATGTTCTGCTGATATAAAGGGTGATACTTAATTATTTAATTCCCCAGTTATAAACACAGGGTCGCCGTAGTCTAGCAGGTAGTGTGTTGGCTTATTAGACGCAAGGCCACTGTTCAAACCCCAGGTCAGACATCAAAACGAAAATATGAAAAAATAATGGGTGACTTTTAAAGAGCTATAGGAACATTTTTCAAAAAAAAAACACATAAAATTCACAAAAATGCATGAAATCTTTATTTGAATCGATAGTACGGTCTATATAATTTAATGTTTGAAGATTATTTCATGCAAATGTTGACCGCGACTGCACCTCAAATGGTCCATCCGCTTAGTCCAATTTAGGCATACTCTTTCCAACATTTCGGCCGGTATCTCACGAATAAATGCTTCAATGTTGTCTTCCAATGCGTCAATTGAAGCGGACTTGTCTGTATAGACATGAGCTTTAACATAGCCCCACAAAAAATAGTCTAATGGCGTTAAATCGCACGATCTAGGCGGCCAATTGACCGGTCCCGAACGTGAAATAAAATGTTCACCGAACTCGCCTCTCAATAAGTCCATTGTTACGCGTGCTGTGTGGCATATGGCACCGTCTTGTTGAAACCACATATCATGCAAGTCAAGCTCTTGCATTTTGGGCAAAAAAAGTTGGATATCATCTCACGGTAGCGCTCACCATTCACGGTTACGTTACGATTCGCAGCATCTTCGGAGGAGTACGGTCCAATGATGCCACCAGCCTATAAACCGCACCAAACTGTAACTTTTTCTGGATGTATTGGTAGCTTTTGCGATGCTTCCGGCTGATCTTCACTCCAAAATCGACAATTCTGCTTATTTACGTATCCATTGAGCCAAAAATGAGCTTCGTCCCTGAACACAATTTTTCGATAAAGAAGTGGATCTTCGGCCAGCTTTCCAAGAGCCCATTCACCAAAAATTTTGCATTGCGGTAGGTCGTTCGGCTTCAATTCTTGCACAAGCTGTATTTTGAAAGGCTTCACATCTAAATCCTTCCGCAAAATTTACCACGTTGTTGAGTAACAGAGGCCCAATTGCTGCGAACGGCGACGAATCGATAACTGATGGTCATCATTAACACTGGCCGATACAGCTGCGATATTTTCTTCAGTTCGCACTCTACATATGCGTATTGGTGGTTTAATGCCCAACAATAGCTTAATGCCCGAATAGCCTCTTCAGTGGGTCGATTAAATTGACCATAAAATGGAAGAAGCGCGCGATGAACTTTCTTAACAGAGCACGCATTTTGATAATAAAATTCAATAATTTGGGAGCGTTGTTAGTTTGTAAGATGTTTTATGGTTAAATTATAGACCAAACTGAAGATGTTTGACGGTGAAACAAAACACGAAACGTGCGTGAGCTGTTTAAACCAGTGTTGCCAAAAAGATAATACCTAAAAAATCACCCGTTATACCTTCGGTGACTTCCTCTCAGCAGATTTCTGGCAAAAACTCTGAAGAGTAAATAAAATTCCCATGAAAAGTTTCTTAAAAATCTGTCGTTCGGAATCGACTTTAAACTTTAGCTCCCGCCATTCATGTATAAAATTAACACACACAACATGAGTGGTGTGAGAAGCTAGGCCGTAATCCTGGCTGCAGGGTTGTAATGGCCAATTATGTATGTATGTATGTATAAACACAGACGACCAACGACAGAATACTGCCAAGTCTAGAATACATGCGCTTATATGAGGACGATTATATATTCGGCAGAACAGAAAAACCAAGACAACAACCTAAGCTGTTTCTGTCCAACTTAAGGTATAAACGTATAGACGACAGACGACCGACCATAGAAAGCCATCAAATTTAGAACAGATGCGCTTATATGAGGATAAAGTTATATTGACTTCAGAACGGAGACAGCCAAGACTACAACCTAAGCAGAAAAAGCACTTGGCAGTATTTTCTGTCAAACTGCCGAGCCGCTGTCTGTCCTCTATATGTTTATACCTCCAATGGGTCCTTGTGCTTCAACCAATATATTCCACTAAAATTTACCAATAAACATCAAGTACATCACACTCCAAAATGGTTCATATACATTCAACTTGTCCTCATTGTATTTTCTTCATTGTATTTTTTTATTTATTTTTATTTTCATTTTAAGACCTTTCATCAAACCAAATAAAATGTTTGTAAATTATTATTCAAATACAGTGAAACTTGGTAAGTTCAAGTCTATAAATCTTTATTTGATATTGTGGCGCACCGGTATATTCGAGGTATACGTTGTCAAGACGTACCTTAGAACTGCGTCCATACGTTTATTGTACTCGTACTTGTACAATGGGTCAATTCGACCTCCGGGTACTGTACTTGTCTTAATTGACAAGTACACGTCCTCTAACTTTTATTGTACTCTCCTCAATCTTTATAGGGTATCTAAAGAATGTCTCCTCCAAGCATATTACATTAATACATAGTTTGGTCATTACAGCCCTTCAGTCAGGACTTAGCTTCGACGTTCTAGCTTCTCACACCACTTTTGTTGTGTGTGTTCATTTTTATACATGAGAGGAGGGACCTACAGTTTGAAGTGTATTCCAAACGACAGATTTTTGAGAAACTTTTTCATGGCAATCTTATTTGGTCTCAGAGTTTTTGCCAGATATCTACTGAAAGGAAGTCGCCGAAGAAATATTTCTTCACATTTCGTTTTGTTGGATATGTCTGACCTGGGGTTTGAACCGTGGCCACACGTCTAATAATACAACACGCAACCTACTAGACTACGACGACTGAATATTCTCCAAGCATATTTCTCTGACTAATTTCTGGATGCTGGAGCAGCTAATGTACACCCGGGTGTTTCTTTTAAGATGCATTAATGCCCCACACGTTCCAAATATGTGTTCCGATGAACACACAGAATCTACATGTAGAGTCTGAGACAACCCCTATTCTGAACTAAGTATACTCTGAGCCTACAGTGCCCTGTCAAAGACGGCTTATTAAACTCATGTCATTCCTGGATAGTCTGACGTGATGTCACAAATCCCCTCTCCTTGTAATTTCCCAACAAAACTTTCTTTGAGAAGAGCCTTTGCCTCTTTTTATCTTTCCTGCCGTTGAGCATACCATAGATTCGCTACCAATCCAAGTACTGTATTAGAACATAGTGAGTATTGTGAACATAGCTTTGATGAACTCCTATAAACATTTCAACGAGTTTAATGCGCTTGTGTCTGAAAAAGAGTTTCTTTATGAGATTTTTTATTTACCAGAATGCCAAGGAAAATTATATTAAAGCGTAACAGTCGCCGTTGTCTTATTAGACGTGAGGGGCTACGGTTGAAATACCAAGTCAGACAACTCCAGCGAAGTGTGAAAAAATATTTCTTCGGAGACTTCTTCTCAGCAGATTTTCGGATTGCCATGAAAAGCTGCTTACAAATTTGTTGTTCGGAGTTGACTTTAAACTGTAGGTACCTCGAACACAACATAATTGGAATCCTCAATGAAGGGTTGTAATAAGCAATTAAGTAAACTAAGTAAGTAAAAGGACACAATTTAGAAGTCTAGAATATATTTCTCACATCATATGGGCTTTTGAGTGTCCGGCGCAGAATATCACTTGTTTTGATATTTGATATTTACTTGTGAACAAGAAGATCTCCGTTTTATCCCCGTCTCTTGGACGTGTACAGCAGTGTGTTGGCTTATTAGATGAGAGCCCGTGGTTCAACTCTTGGCTCAGGCATCTTGACGACTATCGGCGGCAATCTCTCACCAGTCTTCTGGAAAAAAACTGAGAGTAAATAAAATTTGCCATGAAAAGTTTCTCAAAAATCTGTCGCCGATTTTACAAAACGAAATCGTACAAACTAATCCTGGGTTCAATGTTTACTTATAGCATTTATTTTACAGATTTTTACGAAGGTTTTTACAAATTATTTTATATTAAAAAAGAACATCATGTAAGTAATGCTGCTTTCCGATCTTCAAGAATATTTTTAACATGAACATCGAACCCTTCAAGCTCCTCTTCATTTAAGGCAATCGAATTAGTCCTCCCTAGAATCCCTCAAATATTTCATATGAATAAATCAATATTCCCAATTTAATATTTGAAAACTTTTAGAAAACGTATTCCTAATTCCATTAAGTACGAGAGTATTACATAAGTATTGTATGGTGTTTGAAATAGTTTTTCCACCATTCATTTGCATTTACTCATGACCTATTGAAAATCGTATCCTAAAGTTTTACAAAATCATGTTCCTCTTACAAAAGTTCGCTGCTGCATTCAAAATCACTGTAAAAATATTCGCTTAAAATGAAAATTTTATTTTGTTTTCGCTGAACTGTCACGACCATATGCTGTGTGGCAGGAAAGGATTTCATGTTGTTTTTCTCATTTTTGTTCAACAAAAATTTTTATCCTTTTTTTGTAGTTTTTGTTTTTGCTTTTTGTATTTTGTAAAAAGGATAACAGTTGGTATGACAGTCATTTCAAAGCATGTTATTATTGGATTGTATTGTGTTGTATTGTGCTGGTTGACAATAAACTTCATTAATATTGAAGAAAAATAAAACAACATTTTGTTTTGAAAGACAAGGTTTTTAACTTATTTAACAACAAAAAAAAAACAATAATTTTGAATGACAAATATCATCCACAAAACATTTGTAAAATGCCACTGCCACTGCCACTGCCACTGTGCCACTGTCATATAATTTATCAAAATCTATTGGCATTATACCTACACACACACCTACACAATGTAAATTTAAATGCTTGCAATTATTTTTTTTTATAAAAAATCAAATAAGAATCTTGATAATCTTTGCATTTCTATGTAAGAAAATTAATTTAATTTCTTTATTATCTTCTCTCTTCCTTTCTATTCCCCGTGTAGTCAATGAAGACATGAACAACAAGGCTTCAACTTGTGGCAAACTCCTCATATGCCTGTCCGTGGTGCTGGTCATATTGACGTTGCCCTTCAGTTTGTTTGTGTGCTTTAAGGTAAATTGAAATTATATTTCTCTTTTGGTTTTTATTTCCTATTTTGGTTTTAATTTTATTATACCCTCTGGTTAACAGAGAAAACAGCTTTTAATATAATTATTTTCCTTTTTCATTCTTCTGTATTCTTTATTTCCTTTTGATATGCTTTGTTTTGTTCGCGGCTTTTCATATGTTTGCTACAGGTGGTACAGGAGTATGAACGTGCTGTTATATTTCGTCTGGGACGTTTAATGCAAGGTGGTGCCAAAGGACCAGGTATATACATTAAAAAAACAAATATTTATATTGTTTTATTAATATTAACAGACTGAATAGTTTTTTTATACATTGCTTTATACCTATGTAAGGATGATATTGGCAACAGAGATCAGCAATGAGTATTCAAAAAGATGAGTAGAATCGTATCATACTCTTAATTTCTGATACTTATAAGCACCATTGAACCTCTACGCATATTCAAAATTTGAAAAACTCATTATATTCATACTTAACAACACGTATGATGTTCTTGATTTCGATTCTCCATAACTCAACATATACAAGAATCACAAAATGAGTATTAAAATACTCACTAAATGTGTTTTATTAATAATAACAGACCGAATAATTTTCTTATAAACTCCATTATAGCTATGTAGGGATGATATTGGCAACAGAGATCAGCAATGAATATTCAAAAAGATGAGTAGAATCGAAGCATACTCATAATTTCTGAGACTTATACGCATTCATACTTATTTAAATATCATGGAATCTCTACTCATATTCAAAGTTTCAAGTACTCATCATATTCATACTTAACAACGCGTATAATGTTGTTGATTACGACTCTCCATAACTCAACATATACACGAAACACAAAATAAGTATGAATCGCGTACGAACACTAAAATACTCACTAAAAGGTTGTGTGTTTGCTCTGCTTGTTGATCTGTCTTTTTTGCTTATGTGTCTTTTTTCTTTTTCTTGTAAATACAACAACAACAACTAGGACTGTAAATTTTAACGAATGATTCGAATCACTCGAATCATTTATAAGTATTATAAGAGTATTTTTCTAAAGTTATGAATCTAAATGAGTAGGCTGGCTTATGAATCAAACATATTTCGAATGGTATGAGTTTGATGTCAACGTTGTACGCATACTCATTGCAAACTGTACTTATAAATCAACATTGTAGTGAGTACAAATGGATCAGAGTCCATAGTTAAATTGCAAAATTGTTGACTCACTTATATTCAAAATTTCATGGGTGTTTATGAGTAGAGAAAAAACGATTCATTACTGATCCATGCTTTCAATGTACGAGGCGTATGATTAATATTTTTCTTCGAATTGATTATTAATCATACGTAGCGGAGGATTTTTTTATTATATTTCTTAATTCAAATTAATTAAGGGCCTATTAAGTGGCAGTATTTTCTCTTGGCAACAATTTCGCAATTGTTTGATTCACTATATCAAGAGCATATTTTGTGGTTGTTTTTTTTCAATCAGGTTTTTGAAATTCCTATCAATTTTCAGTTCTGAATCTAACATAACCAAATTGTTTACTCGAAAAATGTATCCGGTGTTTATTACATCTTAAAGTACTGTGTTGGCTATGCGAGAATGTATACATAATAGCTCAATGCAATCCTTTTTGTCAGCATTATGACATGTTTAGGGCAGTTGAGTACATTGGAAGAAAGATACCTTCATTCCATATGTTTGCCTAATGCCCTGTTGGCATACAAGTAATCCTAACTTAATCTATCAACCACACAAATTTATATGAAATCCGTAACATGTATGTACGTCTCAATTTGTTTCAAACTCCTTCTCTTAGACGACTAATGTCTGGTAAAATATCATTCGTAAATATTTATATTTTATGTTCAGGAGAGTCATGCCAGGTCATGCCATAGAGAGTGTTCAAACGTTTCAATGTTTTCTCTATTTGCACTGCACTAGCTCTTACTCGCTGCATTTAATTCATTTTTATACATTTGTAAAGCTAAGGCTTTTGTCTCTTTTATAATATGATATACAACTGGATTTATTCCACGATTCTCAGATTTTCATGTTAATGAAATGACTAGAGTTGCAAGTAGCGTGTTAGTAGGTACCGTGTTAGCTTACTAAACCAGAACTCGAGGTACAAACCATAGCTCAGACATTTCGAACAAAACGAAATATGAAAAACAATGTTTTTCCTTCGGCAACTATCTCTCAGCAGTCTTCCAGCAAAAACACATACATACATATATACATACATAATTGGTCATTACAACCGTTCAGTCAGGATTACGACCTAGTTTCTCACACCACTTATGTTGTGTGTGTGTTAATTTTATACATGAGTGGCGGAACCTACAGTTAAAAAGCCGACTCCGAACGACAGATTTTTGTGAAACTTTTTTTATTTTACTACCAGAGTTTTTGCCAGAAATCTGCTGAGAGAAAGTCACCGAAGAAATACACAACACACTACCTACTATACTAAGGCGGCTAAATATTGTTCTGACTGTTCTCTTTCAAAATGTTGGTCGGTGTCAACAATGACAATTCCATGCCTAGCAATTGGTGTTTCTTCCAAAGCTGCTTTAAAGCCCAATACGTTCCAAGAAGAATCTGCATGTTAAGCCCCAGACAACCCCCATTCTGAACTAAGTATACTCTGAGTTTACAGTGCCCAGTCAAAAACCGCTTATTAAACTCATGTTATTCCTGGATAGTCTGACGTGATATCACAAATCCCCTTATATAGTAATTTCCCAACAGAAACTTTATTTGCTTTAAACCAACTTTGTTTGAGAAGATCCTTTGCCTCTCTTTATTTTCTCTCTCGTTGAGGAAAGATCCGCTACCAATCCAAGTAATGTGTTAAAAATTAGTGAGGGTTGTGAGCATGGCAGTGATGAACTCCAGAAATCACTTTTAATGAGTTTAATGCGCTTGTCTGAAAAAGAGTATCTTGACGAGATTTATTCACCAGAATGCCAAGGAAAATATATTAAAGCGTAACAGTCGCCGTTGTCTTATTAGACGTGAGGCTACGATTCAAACATCAGGTCAGACAACTCTAGCGAAACAGCAGCAGCAGATTTGCAGATTGCCATGAAAAGTTTCTTACAAATCTGTCGTTCGGGGTTGACTTTAAACTGTAGGTCCCTCAACACTCATGTATAAAATTAGAACACAACATAATTGGAATCCTGACTAAAGGGGTGTAATGTAAAGTAAGTAAGTAAGGAGGCTAAATTTAGAAATCTAGAATATATTGCTCACATCATATGGGCTTTTTCTCTAGATGTTGTTTCCATTTGAGTGTCCGGTCCAAGGTAGCATTTGTTTTGATATACTTTTACTTGTGAACAACGAGATCTCCGTTTTATCCGTGTCTCTCGGACGTGTACAGTATAGAAAAGAATTAAGTCGCGTTAGTCTAGCAGTGTGTTGCTGTATTAGATGAGAGTGCGTGGTTCAACAATTGGCTCAGGCATCTCGATGACTTTCGGTGTCTCGGTCTCTCACCAGTCTTCTGGCAAATACTCTGAGAGTAAATAAAATTGCCATGAAAAGTTTCTTAAAAATATATCGTTCAGGATATTTACACTTCTTTTGTGTAGATTGCAGAAATTACAATATCCGGGACCAAAACCATCCAGTTAAGCTCTTTATCTTTGTAACAAACCTTAAAGAAATCCAGTTAATAATTGCTTCGGAATGTATTGCAAATTTCTACCCAGGATTCGTTAAAAATCAATCGGTATTTGCTTTATTTGGATGCGTTAATATTTTTTTTTTCTTTCCAATTTCAGGTATATTTTTTATACTGCCTTGTATAGACTCATATGCCAGAGTGGATTTACGTACGAGAACCTATGATGTGCCGCCACAAGAAGTAAGTAAAAAACATTTTTCATTTCTTTCTTTCAAATTCTTTTTCTTTTAAGTCAAATATAGCTACGGGAACAATATTTGCAATTTTTTGTTGTTTTCTTTTTAACCATAAATAAACTAAGTTAAGGGCTCTCTCTACTTTTTTTTTGTAATTCCAATTTCATTTGGTCACTATGTGACGCAAAACGAAATGATGAAAAACCGAATACAAATACGAATACACACACCGATGCACAAACCCAGAGAGAAGGCATGTTTAACAAGAAATGGCCATAAAACATAGATACTCTTAGCTCAATAATAATATCAATATGGCCATGTAAAATTCATTTTGCCTTTCCCGTTCCCTTCCACATGGCAAATATTTACACAACGAATGTCCATTTTTGGTAACTGTTTGCCTAAATATTTGGCCAAAACGTAACAAAAAAGAGAAAGGAAAAGAACAAATTAATGGTTCCCCAGCCATACTCATCATCAATGGCTTACACATCTAGCATCAGTTAATTGGTTTTGCGAAAAGATTTGAAACAGCCGTAGTAACGGAAATAGCTAGAAGCGATTAACTCTGCTTAAAATTAATACCACCAAATGGGGGAGCTGAAGAAAAAACATTCATAATTAGGCAGTCGTACTTAAGAGGAATTTTGGTATTCTTTCAGATTACTTTTGTAATTCAAAAACAATGCTCCTGTATGAGTAGGGCTCTTGACTGCGAGTTCAAACTAAAACACAAAGTAACTTCTGTTTCTATCTTTATTACAGAGTCTTTAAAGTACAAGTCTTTCTACATTCTGAAACTAAAATCGAAAAAGAATAAACATGTGTACCGAAGTACTCGTCGTCAAAGATAAAAAGTAAATGGGTAGGTTGAAAAGGAGGAGGCCAAAAATAGGGTTGAAGGTTTCATAACCGGCGGCCTAAAACTAAGTCATTAAGACGGTTTGAAAAGCGCTAAGATAACGATTCCCTAGTTCCTTCTGAGATGAATTACGCCCGATATAGCGTGTTTCCTAAACTATTTCCACAGCTAGGCAATAGTATTGTGAAGTTTTTACTTTTTAAAAACGTTTAACTAACTCACTTGCCTGCTTTGCCTTGTCTTTTATATGACAGCGTAAACAGTCTGATGAATGTTCTTGAAGGCGAATGTTCGTGTTAAGTCGCCGTAGTCTAGTAAGGAGTGTCTTGCCTTATTAAACGTGAGGCTACAGTTCAAATCCCAGGTCAAACATTTCCAACAAAACGAAATGTGAAAAAAAATATTTTTTCGGCGACTTCCTCTCAACAATCTTTTGACATAATTTCTGAGAGTAAATAAAATTGCCATGAATAGCTTCAAAGAAAATCTGTCACTCATGGATAAAATTAACACACACAATGTAAGTGTTGTGAGAAGCTAGGTCGTAATCCTGACTAAAGTATTGTAATGACCAATGTATGTATGGTCCATCGCTTCGATGTCCTAACATAAGCTCCGTATTCATTATCATCTACAGATTAGGTATACGATTTAGGTGTACATGTAAGGCGCCGTGTGTCTTCATTTAGTATCAATAAACTCTCGGTTTTCCTACCATCAGAATCACTTCTGAGTACATTCGCAACTTTTCCTACTGCGTCACTCTTCTTCCCGCACCATTTGGGGTTCAACTGGTAGCAGACGGACTGCGAGGCCTGACCGGAAGCTTAATTCTGCTACCACGGGTGTCGGGAGCCCTAGCGGCTTGTCTCTGCCCGACAATGCTGAAGCCCCCTTGTGTGAACACCGTGGTGGCTGTGGTTTATACCCAAATCGCCGGTTGTGGTTTATACCAAATCCAAAGAGTGCGGTCTCGGTGTGGCGTTACACTCTTAACCATTTTTACAAAGGAGTTTAGACAGCCTCCCTTAACAAATTGTCATGGAAGTCCAAATGCATGGGTTCGAATTGGTAGTCACGTATGGTGGTCGCACGATTGTGCGTTGGTAGACGCATTGTGCTTTGAGCACCAGGGGTATCCCTCCATGTAGAAATTCACGTTAAGTCCTGAACTAATGCGTCACTATTCCACAATAGTCGCAATGACGTCTCCACCCACTTTTTCAGCCTGATTTTTACTGCGGTCTAAGCCATATTAGACATATTCCCCGTTTCCTCATTTCCAATCTCTCCTTGATTAGGAGGTACGCTTATAATGTATATCGTGCCTTGCATGGAATAATTGTTAATCGCGTTCATATATTCCTGGATAGTCCTTGATCCCGTATTCGCGTATAGTTTTGTCCTAATAATCACTGGACTATGACTTAAGATATTTGAATCCGTATTCGCCAAGTTTACCAAATTATCGCTTGCCCAGCTCTTAGATAACTTTCTGTAGTAGTAGGCATAGTTTAGCTTCTGGATTTTTTATAAGGGCTCAATCGTGTGCTAACCAAGAGTAGCAATAAATCCTTACGAACATCTGTAGCTGAATCCGTTTGACCAATATAGACGATCTAATATCAGTTTGATGCGGAGTTCTCTCGTCTTCATCTATATTTGAATGTTAGGGTTCTGCTATGCCATCGCTGTTCTCCTATGCCTAATTAAATCTGTGGTTTATTAATAAAAGATTTTTTAATGGATGTTTAGTCTGGGCAACTATTTTTGCAATCCAAACACAATGAAGAATAGGAGTATGTTTCACCAGTGTGAGTTAGAGGCCGTTGAATAAAGTAACTTAGTTTCTGTCTCATTGTTCTACCTTTAAGGGTTTTACTACAGAATCTCTGAAGCTAAAATCCATAAATTTTGACTCACTTACCCGTTATTGAGAATAGTAAAGTATTTTCCATTGAATACAAACCAATGCCTCATTAAAGAACCTGTAAAAATGCTAAATCAGTGCACTTGAAAGTGAATATAGTGTGGTTATGTTAGGAAATATTCGTTTTCTTTGTGGAACACATGCGATTATGGTAGATTGGTTAGTAAATCATTTGTTTAATCCATTATAGGGAAAATTTGTTCTTCATTTGTACTGCTTGTATTCACAGCAAACATGTTGCATTGGGAAACTGAAGTTAAATATATTCTCTGCCACATTGTGTATGCTTGCATAGATGAATAGTAAAAGAAGAAAAGGAATTACCGGCAGATGGTAGTTGTAGAGCTTTGTTTCCCTATCTATTCTTTATAACCTGTGGTTTCAGTTCATCCATTTCATTGCTCATTTGTACTGCTTGTATGTGAATTACATTCAAGACATTTGAACATGTATTTGCAAACTGAAATTAAATATTTCACTGACAAACAAATAAAGGAAAGGAATTAATGACAGATGGTATTCTATTCTTTACATTCTGCAGTTTCAGTAACACGCATTGTGTAGGGTACTTTTGCATTTTGCATTCCTTACGACTTCAGGGTATTTTTATTGAAACCATCACTAGCATTAAGTGTTGCGAGTTAATGAAATTAACAAAAAAAAAAAAAAATAAGAAAAGAGAATACAGACCTAAAAAGTGAATGAAATAAACTGGTATGGCATTCAGAATGTGTGAATGATTTATTAGAAGAAAAACAAAATTAAACACGTACTAGTAACATTTGTACAAAACACAACTGCAGCCTCAAACTGCAATTTAGGAAAACAATTACCAAGAATTTTGTATTTCGACTTTTTTAAACGTAATTTCTATTGTGTTGACAATTTTTTTTACCAGAAAAATAAAAAACGAATAATGGGTGATGTTTTAAAGAGCTATAGGAAAATTTTTCAAAAAAAAAAACACATAAAATTCAGAAAAATTCATGAAATCTTTATTTGAATCGATAGTACGGTTCATATAATTTAATGTTTGAAGATTATTTCATGCAAATGTTGACCGCGACTGCGCCTCAAATGGTCCATCCGTTCATGGTCCAATTTTGGCATACTCTTTCCAACATGTCGGCCGGTATCTCACGAATAAATGCTTCAATGTTGTCTTCCAATGCGTCAATTGAAGCGGGCTTGTCTGTATAGATAATACATAGAAAAAAAAGTTATTTTTATTAAATCTTTATTTTTGTTGTTGTTTCTTTTTCAGGTGTTAACAAAAGACAGCGTTACTGTGTCAGTGGACGCTGTTGTCTATTATCGTGTTTCAAATGCAACAGTCTCCATAGCGAATGTAGAGAATGCTCATCATTCTACACGTCTATTGGCACAAACAACACTTCGCAATACAATGGGAACACAGCATTTACACGAGATTCTAAGTGAACGTATGACAATTTCCGACACTATGCAGGTATAAAGTATATGCATAAGCAGCGATGCCAACCATAATAATTATCACTCACCAGTTCTAGTAGTCATCACTTTTCAAAAATAATACAATACAAATACATACATATGTATATATGTATGTATGCTGGTATATGTATATCATATATAGAGTAGAATAAGATGTGGAGAAAGAGGAAGAGAACGATTGTTAGAGTGTGAATAACTATTTGTGTTCAGTGAGGTGAACAAAAGCATGAAATATATGCCAGCCAAGCTTATTTCTTGGGTGCTCATGTGCCAGGTGCCAGTTGCCAGTTGCTGATTTGTTGTAGTTGTCGACTTCATCATTGCTTTTCGAAAGAAAAGATAACACTACAACAACAGCAATAACAACAATGGCAATAACAAAATCAACATCAACCAGCATCATCATCAGCCAAACAGCCAACAAAAATATGAAATTTTTCCTGTGAATTTGAATTGTTGCAGGCAAAAGTAAAAGAAGAAAAAAAAAAAACAAAATCATGTCATAAATATGACAATATTTTGTAAGTTTTTTTGCCTCTCCAACTACTGTACTATTCCCTACTGGCCTCCTCTATGCCTATGGCTTACATATGTACTTACAGAGTTGTATAGAGGCAATCACAATACCTGGCATATGAGACAGACAGACAGACTTCCCTTTACTGCTCTTATTCTCACTCTCGCTCTTGTTCTTGTTCTCCATTAAATTGTGTAATTTTTCAATTCAATTTTTTTTATTTGTTTGTTGTTGTATTCCTTTAAATATTCTGTGTTTTCTTTCTCTCTTGTTTTTTTCTACTTCAAAAATTGCTGAATACAGGTACAATTGGATGAAGCTACTGATGCTTGGGGCATTAAAGTGGAACGTGTTGAAATGTAAGTTTATAGCTATGCTAACATTGTAGACGCTGTTTATACATACATATGTACATACAAAATTCATTTTTTAAATACTAACCTACATAACATAGATACACACATACATAGGTACATACGTCAGAGTAGTAAATATTTTGTAAAGAAACATCTTTAAATCACTTGATAGAACGTTTTTCTCATTCCTTTTGTGTATGCCGTTACGTTTCTTTTTATTAGAATTTTAAAACTTTCCATGGATTATTCATGTAATGAAATTGCATTTTAATGGAAATGATTTTTACAAAGCTTAGGTTGTTAGTAACTGTTTAATAACTCTCTAACTGGATGGCTCCCCAGCCATTAGTTATCAGCAAAGTTAGTCTCTCAGTCACAAACCTCCAATTTGAGTAATTCTCTAGAGAAGTGTTATTTGGCGTCTGTTAACTCCAGACTTCCAAGAGAAAACTACTCGGGGTATGTAGCAGATATCGAAATGTAAAGGGTCCGCCAAATAACTTTCTTTTTTTGAAAATGCTTTAAAAAAAACTACTGAATGTTTTCTCAAATTTCTTTTTTTTATTTGAAAGTACAATCCTTCCGGTTAATAATGGAAAATAATTTCATTCAAATGGCTGACTCGGCTGGCCATGCAGTAGCCTACACCAGAAGATGCCGATTTTGGCAAAAAAACTCATCTTTTCAGATGAAGCTTATTTTGATCTGGGCGGGTATGTAAACAAGCAAAATTGTCGCATTCGACACACCCAAAACGAGTCACTGTTTGGTGCGGATTTTGGTCCTTATAATTAGAAACGACTTAGCAACATGTATGTTTGTTAATTTGTTTTACAGTTTTCACTGTGTACCTGGGATCAAAGGCTGTGTTTGAAGGACGTCTTACATACGTTTTTCCATCAGATTGGGACAAATTAAACTTAGATTCGTCACTCAAGAGAACTCTGTTCCAGAAACATCGTTTCTAATTATAAGGCCACCACTGTAAGTGGTGTGAGAAGCTAGGTAACTAAAAACGTAACCCAGTTCTTGAACCTTTGTCAGGATAACAATCTAACTTCTCATGTGTCTGTTAGTTTTATACATGAGTGGAGGGACCAACAGTTTGAAGTCGACTCCGAACGACAAATTCTTCTTTTTGTATTTTCGTCATATTTTGGTTTTAAATCACGGCCTCACGTCTAGCAATCCAACACATTAACTACTCGACTATGTCGACTTCACACATCTTCAAGGCCTTTAAATCAAAATGTTCCAAACAAAAGTCCATGACATCAGCTTCGTTATTAGGCACATAATTGCCGCAAACTCTTGGGTTGTTAGACCACAGGTCAGACATCTTCAACAAAACAAAATCTGAAAAAATATTTCTTCGGCAACTTCCTCTCAGCAGAAATAAAGTAAATAAAAAAATTGCTATGAAAAGTTACTTAAAAATCTATCGTTCGGAGTCGACTTTAAACTGTAGGTCCCGCCACTCATGTATAAAATTAACACACACAACATAAGTGGTGTGAGAAGCTAGTGGTCCCGAAACCGTGTGTAAAATTAACTTACACAACATTAATGGTGTGAGAAGCTAGGTTGTAATCATGACTGAAGGGTATAGCTGTCAGATAAATGAAGCATCATATCGTCAAAGATTTGAGAAAAAATCGTCAAAGGCGTTCATTGCAATCGTAAAAAATCGTCAGAAAAATAAATAAATAAATTAAAAGTTTTTAAAAACAAAAACATATAAAGTCAATGTAAAGCAGCAATAATATTGCACCTTGACGTTATGGGCATGGAATTTGAGTGTGATGGTCGCTAGAACTGACAAATTTTTCAGTGCCTTGGTTTCTTAAGACGGTGCAATAAATACTTCACTTCGTTCTGATCGTCTGACTATTTACACCATTTATAACTGACTGAGAATGGAATACAAGCCTCATGTATGGGTCGGTGACTCAATGTCTATTTTGAGGCTTCTCGACCGTGTACAGGAGAGGCCGTAGTAGCACGTTTATGACTCCATTGATTCATTGGAGCATCGTTGCAATGTGGCTTGTGTTTCACTGTTCTATCGCTACTACAACGGATTTTGCTCGAGCGAAATAAGGGGACTTGTTTATGAAAATCATGTATTCCTACATAGCACTCGTCTTTCTCGGTCAGCACATCCGTATATGGTCGATTGGCTAGTGGATCGCACACTGTATTACAGACAAAATTCGTTTTTTAGTCGTGCTATTCCTATGTAAAACTCCCTTCCTGCAGAGGCCTTTCCTGTTACTTATGGTATAAAAGATTTCAAACCTAGTATCCAAAAACACTGCTCCCTCTTTCCTCCTTCCCATAACATATTTTCCTAGTTCTGACACGATGCACTGCACGATTAGAGGTCATCACCTTAATGTTGCTCGTACGAAAAAAAATAATGACTCTTGCCTTTGCTACAATCGAATTTTTAAAATTGTCTGCAACGGCAATTGATAAATAATGCTCAACTACGAGTATAGTCAGATATGTAATTTTTTGGCTTTTAAGGGATTAAAAAGGCATAAAATACAGAAAAATCATCGTAGGTGTTCGTAAATAATTTGAAAATATAATACTTTACTCCTTGTTGTTACTAACACAAATTTTCAATAGAAACAATTGCAAAATAAATATAAATCTGAAAGTGGCTTTTAATGTACCAAAGTAAAGAATATGATGTAAATTTTAAATTTCCGAAAATCGTCAAAATAAGGGCATAAATCGTCATATCGTCATTGTGATATTTTTGGAGCACAAAATCGTCAAAATGACGATAAATCGTCAAATCTGGCAGCTACGCTGAAGGGTTGTAATGACCAGTTATGTATGCATGTAAGGCCGTAGACTGCAACTGTCTATGAATATTGTTCATCACCGAAACGAAACTTGTAAGCTGTCCACATGAAAACGAGATTGCCAATGCTAGGATGTAGAAAAACTTATGTTATATATGTACGTATGTATGTATGAAGATATGCCTTTCACTTATTAGTTTGTTATTTCTTCAGAAACTTATTGTTTACGTTATTTCATCAGGACAACAATAAATACAAGCTAACGTATAAAAAATGTTAGTGTCGCAAGTAGTAACGTTTAGCAGGTGTTGATGAATACTTTAGGAAAAAATGTTTATGTCTGCATTTGTCAAAAACTGCTGTATTATGAACAGCAAGCTGAACCTGCATAATTTATCAAAATCCTGAAAAAAACTTTATTTTCCATGAACCTTAACCATTTTGACAAACAAATGTTAATAAATTTACTTTGACCGCCTTAACCTAATGACTCGAAAGCACTTAAACTCTAAACCTACACAAAATATTCACATATGAAAAGGCTTTGTTAGCCTGATGATTTAATTAAAGCAACATTGGGGTTTAGTTCTTAGCGGCCGGATGGTTTATTTATTTGCCGTTAAGTGAAAACCTTTAATACAAAACCCTGTGTTAAATAAATGATTATCACTTGTAATATTACGGGGGTATTAAGTACAATGAATATTTACATGGTTTTACTTCAATAATAAAGGATTACAATACATTTAACTAACTGTCTGTAATACATACATACGGGTGCAATTAATTAGCGGTTATAAAAGCAGTTGGTGGTTTTGTAACTCTTTGCTAGATTACGAGACAATGGAAATGGAATATACGAAATGCTGTAAAACTAACCCCGAACTACTTCCTCACTGTGTTACTAATTGCTGTACAACTTGCCTTGTATTTATTAAAAAAACTGTGCTAATTTTATTCGCAACACTGTTAAGCGGTTAGGCAAATATTTTATTAAGTATTGTCTGTGTGTATATAATTCATGTAACAACAATGGCGATAACGACAATAATGATGTTGTTGTCGTTGTTTGGCGACCCTTTTTGAAACTCAAGTAACCACTTCAGCCAATCTGTGCCAAGTGCGAAAGAAAAAAAAAAGAAACGAAAAAATATTCACTTTCTCTTCCATTTCCATTTGCTTTAAGTCAACATAAAATGTGGACCATTAAGTCGTTGTCATAAACATGTTTCAAGGCGCCCATTGTATGCGTACTGACGACCAACTGATAAAAAGCGTTTCATTATGACGTGGTTTATTACGTTCAAACTGAAAATCTCAACATGATTAAGCCAAGTCACAGGAGGTCACATTGTTATTGATTTTCACGGTCGCTTTTATATCTTCTTTTGGCGTCTTGATAAAAAAAATAATTTTTTTTGTTATGATTTCGTTTTGCTTTTTATAAGGTTTCAGGGCCCCATTAATTATCATATAAAATTTAATGAGCATTTTTTGTATGTTTTCTGTCTATTTTTTCTTAATATTTCCTTGCCTTTGAATGGCTGTGAAAATCAACAGCAAAGATGTACGTCTACCCGTCCAACTGCAAAGAGCCATGGCCGCCGAGGCTGAAGCGGCCAGAGAAGCTCGTGCTAAGGTTATAGCAGCAGAGGGTGAACAAAAAGCCTCACGCGCCTTAAGAGAAGCATCCGAGGTTATTGGTGATTCGCCAGCGGCTTTGCAATTACGCTACTTACAGGTAAGTTTCCAGAAATTATTTCAAAAATATTTCTTTCTCTATTAGAATACTTAAGAAATCTTTTCCGTTTTCTCTTTCGAACAGACTCTCAGCGCTATTTCGGCTGAAAAGAATTCAACAATTGTTTTCCCTTTGCCCATTGACTTGATAACGTATTTCTTAAAGTCAAATGATGCCGAAACAATAAAAACAGCCGCCAATACAGCAAAAGTTATAGCCAAAAGGGATCGTGATCGTGAGGATGTTGAAACAGCAGCAGCGGCAACAGCTGCTGCTTCGGCTGCTGCATTAGCGGCTGCTACACCAGCACCCAGCTGTCATAATGTGGTGCCATCGGGCAATTCAATAAATATTGCCATGTAAATGTAAATTTTTTCTCTATAAGAACAACAACAACATCAACAATACAAATACAGCAACCAACAACAATAAATATTCAAAAATAAAAACAAAAAAAGGAGGTGATGGCATTTACTTATACAGAGAAAAAATTAAAAAAAAAAATTAAAAATAAACCAAAAAAAATTAAATTATTATTTAAAAATCATTTAAAAAAACAAAAACAATTAAAATATTTATACACTTATACATCCATATATACACACACATACACATTCAATTATCCACTCATACAAAAGCTATTCAAGCATAATACAATAATAACATCAACAACAATAATGATAATGATTAATAAGGATTGTGAAATAACAGCAAAAACAACAACAAAAACCGAAAAAAAAGAAAAATGGATTTCAACAAAATTATGTTTGTATTGATTTAAAGTGAAAAATCATTCAATTATATAAACACAGCTACACACCAGTAACTAATTAGACGGCTTAAATTTTTTTCTTAACAAAATTTTTTATTAAAATTTGCATAAAAATTGATGTTTATTTTCATATTTATTTTGGATTTTTCAGTCTGTTTAACAGTTAAATTTTTTTTGTTAAAATTTTTTAAAATATAAAAAGTTTTTCTTCAAAAATTTACGACTTGAGTTTACAATCTCCGTCCAATTAATTTTCAATTCTAATGAACAATAAGCAGACAAGTTAGTAACGGTCGAATAATAAGTATATTATAGGTACAGTAAGCCTCAAAAGAAACTGTACAATATAAATAAAATTCTAACAATCACCAAACTCAACGTTTAACACTTAAGGAGAGTGCCCGAAAAAATATTTGAATTTTTTTTGTAATTTTTTTTGTTTCAATTTTGAAAACTCGGAAATGAAAAAATTTTAAAATAAAAATAACCGGAATTTATTAATGCATTTTTTTAATGTACATTTCCTTTTGACGCTTACTGTATGTTTACATTCAATAGTTTATTAAACTGTTATTAAGCCAGCAATATAGTTCGGTTTCAATTTGAAGGTACAATACCTTTGGCAAACTAATGTTTAAATTATCATTAAAATCCCATCAGTTTTTAGAAACCAATAATGAAAATTCGCAATGAAACCAATTTTAATGTACAGTTTCTTTTGATGCTCACTGTATATACTGTATGTACAAAGATTCTGGCTTATCCGATGCCAGCCTATACCGTATGTAGTAATAGTTAGGACATTTGCTTTAAGCAGTTGGCCTCAATTAAAATAGTTTGAAGGCGCCTTTTAGAGCATAGGCCATAGTATGTATTGTAAAATGTTACAAATCTGATGCCATAATTTAAAAACATAAGATTTTTCCCATAAACGACAAGTTAAAGTTGCTATCCTTTGATTTGAAGCAAAAGAAATTGTCACTGATGTATCTGATTATTGTACAAGGCCAGGTAGGTTTCTGTCACATCTGTAAATTCCATAAAGTCGTACCAATTAATTTCTATAATTTTAAGTATGCATTAGCTTAGTTTTTATTTTTCATGTCCATCTATTCAGGAATCCATATAAGTGTAGCCGTTCAATGTTTCAGAATTTCCTCCAGGAATACACACTACCTTGGGGTCTATTGATCGCTTTTCTGTTATAGTGAATATTGGAGGAAGTTAAGCACCCATACTCGCTTTTGAATCCAATATCTACAATTGAAGATATAAAATTAAATCATAAATGCTTTCCTTATCTTTAAAAATTTGCATAAAAAAGTGATCAGTTTGTCGCGATATCGATATGTGTTGGTAGTAAGCAGTTATATTTTAAGTTTTTAAAATTTCTGTAATAGTATCACATTACAATACCACAAGACGCATCAGAATTTTTCTCTAAATAAGGAAATCTTATTTGCTTAAGTGGTACTTTGTTTCCAAGGCTTCATCAACTGTGTACTAATAGGCAGCCTCAATAACTCTGATTTTTTTTGCTAAGTTTTCGTTTGTTTTCATCAGGAGAAATACATAGTGACGAGAGCCTAAAGTTAATGATTTTATTGTTCTCCGTTTCTTTAAAGCAAGAAAACAAAATGAGCTCTTGTTAGTTCTTCTTTGACTTCAGTTTCTTTAATTCAATTTGTCCTGTCATGTTGACATGACCGTTGTCTGAAAGATGGTGTGTTGGGTTATTAGACATGAGGCCACGGTTCAAATCCCAGGTTAGACATCTCGAACAAAACAAAGTATAAAAACATATTTCTTCCTCTCAGAAGATTTCTGGCAAAAACTCTGAGAGTTATTAAAATTGCCATGAAAAAGTTTCGACTTAAAACTGTAGGCCCAGCCACTTGTGGATAAAATTAACGCGCACATCATATGTGGTGTGAGAAGCTAGGTGGTAATCCTATTTAAAGGGTTGTAATGACCAATTATGTATGTACGTAATTATGTGCTGTCATGTAGAAGATTATTATGCTTGCATAAGGTTCTAGGATGATAGAGTTGCTGGCTGTCGTTGTCGGAGAAAATGTATGATGTTCTAGAGTGTTAGTGGCCAGCATCTTAATTTTTTTTGAAAAATTGTCTTCTCCGGTTTAGAATATCGATTGTTGAACCATTTTAAAACTATAATACGCCAGTTGGGCGATTATAATCAACAAAATTATTCCAATTTTTTTATAAAATATTCCAATTATTTCAGAACGGTTTAAGCACGGTTCTTATTAAATTGTAATCATCTTATTAAATTGTAATGTAATTCTAAATGAGGGCTGCTAAAGAATCAGGAAAAAAACTTGAACTTTCATCCATTAAATCCAAAAACTTTTCTTCTGGTATCATTTAAAAAAGTATCTCAAAAGTTATAAACCTTGATAGCCTTGAATTAGATTTAAATAAGTACTAGGCATTCGTTGTTAAGCTGATTCCTTATTCTTATAGGATAATATAGGAATAATCCATTTTGTTTAAAGGTTAATCAGAAGAATCTTACATTTTAATGTGAGATTTTATTAAACTGGGAACCTATTTTCAGTTACCGAAAACTTTATGAAAATGAGGTGGAATAGTAAAACGTTTGGTCTGAATTTTTTTTGAAACTGAAAGGAGACAGTCAAGATGCTTCAGCATTTACTTTCATTATACCTCCAGCTCTGTGAGAAACTAGGTCGTAATCCCGACTTATGGGTTGTAATGACCAATTATTTATGTATAACACTACCCAGGAGAGTAGCATAACAATTGCTGTTTTACATGTAAATTTAATTTATTTTTTATAAATTTTTTAATTTTTTTTCATTTCCAAATCCGTCTAACGAGTTTCTGGAGTAAGCCCAAACAAATCATTCATTTGTATTTGTATGTAATCGTATTTCAATTTCATTGAATTGTATGTGATTAAAAAAAAGTAAATAAGCAAATCAGTAAATACATAATAAGTAAATAAGTAAGTAAATACATCATTCATCATTTATTTGCATTTATTATGCATTTTGTCTACTTGTCTTGCATGTCATTGTTTTCATATAATCAACCAGAACAATGCCAACATTGGTATCAATATCATCATCATTATCATGCAACAGCAACAACACTAACAACAATATCATTGTCGTCAACAACAAATAAAGAGTTCCAGCCCCCATCATGGTAATTTCAAATAAGAAATAAAAGAAACAGAATAAGAGAACAAAACTACACAAAAAAGAAACTACATTGCAGTAAATGCAACAAATTCCCATTCTCTCGCACTCACTTTTACGTTAACATTTTTCTTTTCATTCTTTTGTATAATTTCTACACCATTTTTACTCCGCCCTCCCCTTTTCCTTTGTTTATTTGCATTCGACAGGACAATGAAAGGGAAAAGAAAAGAAGTAAATTTCTAGGAATAAAAGTGAAGATAATCTTTGTTGTTGTTGTTGTGATTACAAACCATTAAAGAAAGAATAAATTTTAGTTTAAAGAATTATACGGCTTTTGTTGTACTCTCTGTTTTGTTGTTGTATTCCCTTTTTTCTATACTTAAATACACTCGACATACATACATAAATAAGTACATTTGATACACATAAATTACTTAATTTCGTAGATATTGAAAGAAAATCATGTGAAAATTTCGAAGATTATTGTTAAAACGAATACTTTTATTAGATAAAAATAAAATTAAATTTTTAAATGAAATTATTTAAAATTATAAGAATAATTTATATATGTACACATACATATAACACGGTGATGCAAAGGGCCATTCAATTATACAGCAAATCTACTTTATTAGAGCCGGTAGATTATTTTCCTCATTGACTCATGCATGCTTTAAATAATTGTCTTCAAGTATTTTGTAACGTGGTAGGCTATTTTGGTCAGTCAAAAGTAAAAGCAGTTTTTATTTTCTAAGGTTAATAGGGTCAAGGCGTGATCAGACTTCTCCGAGTAAAGTGACTGAGTAAAAAACCATCCTAAAATTTACCAATGCCTTATCAACAACTCATGGATTTCGGGTCTTTCAATGATAATGGCTTGAAACCATTTAATATTCGAAACAATGCTTGCCTTTTAACACACTATTGTTAAAATATGAGGGGCCAGAGAATGGCTGGAAATCATCTAAACACCCATTGTATACGTTCGAATACACAACATCGAGTAAACCTTTAAAACCTTCTTGGATGAGGCAGTTTCAAAGCCAATGCTCATTATGACTATGATTTTTTTCCAGCAAATTCAGTATAGCTTTTGCGGTGAAAATAAAACAAACAAAAAAACTCTAGGAGCTCTATCTATTGGCTGAAAGAATCTCATGACGTCCTGGGGTAAATTATATTATGGCACGATAGGCAAAGTTTTCTTCACAAGTGATAAAGAAGATAGGAAAGCTCTCTCAATTATTATATAAGAAAGAGAACTGCAATGTTTACTCATTAATGAGTAAAAGAAACTCCTAGCACCGTGGTGCAACGTATCCACTCACACGATAGGCAAAGGCTTCTTCAGAGCTGGCAAAGAAGAAGGAAAAAATTGTTCTTTAATACATCAACAAAAGAATTGTCGCTCTACGTCAATGGGAGTCCAGGGATAATTAATGCATTCAGATTTTCCTTTACCATCTGAACGCATCATCTAAAAAAAATCGCAAAAAAAGTTGAAAAACCCTCATGTGTTAAGAGGATATAGAGAAACGGGTACGAATAAATTATAAAAGCCTGCAGAATCAGTAGATGGGAAAAACACTCGTAAATATTCGTCTGCCTTTTAAATGATTTTGATATTGGTACTTGAAAAACAAAAATAATCGTGGGTTTGTACAAGTCAACTTAATCTCATTCAGTTTCTGATGAGTTTTGTTCTTGACAGCTGAATCCGATTGGCATCCGAAATACCTCAATGAAGACTTAAATGAAAATATTGCGTAGAAATTCCCAGGATTTGATAACTACTGCATAAGGCTGGAATCTGTGAATAGATAAGATTGAAAAAATATTCAAATTGCCGTGCCAGTGATAGTGCTATTGGGGTCGCTGTAGTCTACTAGACGTAAGGCAACTGTTCAAACCCCAAGTCAGACATCAAAACGAAAATATTAAAAAATATTTCTTCGGCGACTTTCTCTCAGCAGTTTTCTGAAAAAAATTCTTAGAATAAAATAAAATCGCCATGAAAAGTTTCTCAAAAATCTGTCTTCGGAGTCAACTTTAAAGTGTAGGTCCCGCCACTCATGCATAAAAAATTAACACACAACGTGAGTGGTGGGAGAGGCTAGGCCGTAATCCTGACTGGAGGGTTTTGTAAAGGCCAATTATGTTATGTGATAGTTCTATGCAAGATATTGTCTTAAAAATTATTTGAATTGATAATAAAGTTATAGTAGGTAGTGTGTAGGCTTATTAGACATAAGGCTACGGTTCAAACCGCCACCCGTGTATAAAATTAACGCACACAACATAAGTGGTGTAGGAAACTAGGTCCATAATCTTGTCTGAAGGGTTGTATATGTGATAATACCACACAACGAACAGTAGAAAATATTAGTCGTGGGAATTGAGAAACGCTAGAAATCTGTAGATGTCTAGTTTGTTCGATGGCAGGACTTTATAAACGACGGTAGGACTACATAAACAGATCGGACTAAATAGTAGCGGAGATAAATAGCAGCGGAGATAAAATTTAGACTATTGCTGTAACTTTTCGTTAAATATTCCATCTACACGGATCCATAATAAACGAAATTTTCATTTATTTCCTTATTTAATCAAATAAAAAATATAACGCCATTGGGTTTGTTTCTGTAACTTTAAATTACGATTTCTGTGCAAAGTACTTAAGAGAAAATTGTTGACTTACTCAACAAATTATTTCATGATTTTGACAAAAATCTTGATCAAATCCAATGATTTTCGCGTAAAGGCATGATTTTCACATCTTTTGGATTCAGTGATTGAACTTATTATTTATTTATTAATTACAATACAATTACAAATTATTTGCTCGGTGTAGTGTCACAGACCAGAGTCTCTGGTGGGAATCGAACCCACGACCCTCACGCTAATAGTCTAGCACATTACCTACTAGACTAACAGGGCACCCTGATTAAATTTAAGTGCTGCTAAATTCATTTTTTTAAATAACAAGGCATGCCAATCAAAACATTTTTTTATGTTTCTAAGCTCTAATGGAATAGATCTGCTATATGAATGCCTCTGACTAGCACCGTGTCATTTTTGATATTTTAAAAACAGTGCCAAATTTTATTCGATTAATCAAAAGTAAGTTTTAATCAAAAACCTAAAATTTTAATAAAGATTTGTTGTTTTTTTTTAAAGTAAGATATTTAAATAAATTTGTAAACGAGATAAGACTTCTATAGGTGGAAAGCTATTTCGACAAATTGACAAAGCTTATATGCCAGATTAATATTGATTTCACTACGATTTTAAAGAAAACCATTATGGCGCTATCATACTGTGTTTACTCCGAAAACAAGGAAAATCGTAAGGCCCATCTTTCAATTGTAAAGACATGTTTCGGAACTCTGTATTGTAAGAGATGTGGATTAATGCTACAACTATATCTGATACCTTGCTTAGTATACCGACTACACTACTCATTGCTTTGTTTATTCGATGGACGGATCCATAAGAATCTATGTCTCAGTTGAGTTGGGTTGGTCGTTTAGTTGAATAAGTGGCTTACAATGTAGGCTGCTAATCTACATTCAGATCATCTCTTAATGCATCTCTTTTGTAATGTAGATTGCCATTCCATTGACTTTTCTATTATGATACGTACACTGCTTGGATTAACAATGCGAGAATAGTGCTATTTGAGGTCAGCTTATTAATTTCGATTACATTTCGCTTTACATACACTATTGTGTGCAAACATTTCTTAGCAATCACTACAGGACAAAGAAACATTTAAAGAATTTAGCTTCAGTTTCCTTAAAGCTATAAAATGCTACTCGCATGAGACATATCCGTCAGGCACATTATAATATGGCCGTTCCTCTCTAGTGT
Source organism: Sarcophaga variegata (assembly GCA_932273835.1). NCBI lineage: Eukaryota > Metazoa > Arthropoda > Insecta > Diptera > Sarcophagidae > Sarcophaga > Sarcophaga variegata. Next base: position 64,846,419 of record OW026362.1, read on the forward strand.
TTTTATATGCTGAACATAAAAAAATTTTCTTTTTTCTAACACTTAAATGGTGTCTGTCTGTTCCAAACAACATTCCACTTTATGAAGTCTTTATTGTTTAAATTTTCTTTACATTTTTTTATACCTTTAAGAGTATTTTATTGTGAAAATATTAAGAAAAGAAAGATTCTTAATAAAATAAAAATAAATCATAAATTAAAATTAGTTTTTAAGTAAAAAAAAACATTCGTTTTTAATTAGTCAAATATTCGCTCATTTTTCATCTCTCATACATACATATATAAAGTAATTAAATGAAAAACAAAAACTAGGAGAAAATTCTAGAAAATCTAGTAAAAAATTATAATGCCAATCAAATTTGCATATATACATACATACATATATATAAATAAATCAATGAATTGATAAATTATTTAATAATTTATACATGGTTTTTAAAAAGAAAAATAAATTATTTAAATATGTAAACATTTTATATTTGAGTTAATTATTTAAAATTCTATTCATAATCGTATATACATATAAATACATACGTACATACATACATAGTACATACATGGTATATGATGATATATTCTAATAATTAAAGCGTTTTCTCCCATTGTTACACGAATTTATTGTTTAACGAATGCCAAACAAACAAATATTATTACATGGAAACGAGATAAAACAATTACAAAAGAAAAAACAAAAACTAAATCATTGTAATGATAAAAATAAAAAATAATATAAAAAATAAACCAAACCATTCCAAATAAATATTGTAAATATTTAAAAATATAAAAACTAAAAAATAAATAAAAAACGATCGATCATATGGAATTTTTTTCTCTTGTAGATTTCAGATTTAACTTCGTAATCAAACTAAATAAGATATTATAAAGAAAAATAATAAAAAAGAAGAAAAAAGTTTTATGTATCTTTTCAAATTTAAATAAAAAGTTCATTCTTAATAAAAACAAAAAATAAATAAAAATAAATAAAAAATAAAATAAACAAATAAAATGTGTTTTTAATTCAACCATCTTCTTTCTCCTCTTAGAAAAGTTCTTGGAAACTGTTACGTTTTTACCTTTTAAATACGTTTAAAATATGAGCTCGTACATTGCACATAAAATAAAAATAAATTTTGCGTTTATTTTTAATTACAATTCCTTATTATTCACACAATTCTGTGTGCCACTGTTCAAAACTTGATGTAAACAACAACAATTGCCCTTTGTTTGTTATTCCTCTGTTTATACGGAGGTATCTAACCCCGATTACCCTCTTCAAACGCAACGTGTCTTTACACATGACTGACTAAACCTGACTAACTCCTTCGCCTACATTGCCTTGCCTTTTATATGGCAAAGTAAACAGTCTGAAGTCGCTGTAGTCTAGTAGGTAGTGTGTTGGCTTATTAGACGTAAAGCCAGTGTTTGAGACCCCGGCCAGACATCAAAATAAAATACAGTAGATTTTTGGCAAAAACTCTGAGAGTAAATAAAAAAAATTGCCATGAAAAGTTTCTCAAAAATCTGTCGTTCGGAGTCGACTTTAAACTGTAGGTGCCGCCACTCATGTGTAAAATTAACACACACAACTTCTCGAAATCTCTATAAATGTAAACATCGTTGTTTTACATTCATTATTGTTGTTTGTGTATTTTGTTTACATTTATTATTGTAGTGTTGCTGGTGTATTTTTGTTTACTTGTTTACCATTTTTTTATGCTAGTGTTTGTTGTTATATTAAGCATTACGATAATTTGTAAACAGGTTTGCTTACTGCATTGTTTTGTTTTTGTAGCTTTTGTTTATAATTTTAATGTTAAGCGATGTAAAAGCAAAACACCAGTGTCTGGATTTTTCGATTTTCGTAACAAGAGTGTTTTTAAGAGCTTGTGAATTAAATATTGTTTCAATATTGTTTTAATATTGTTTTCAAATGCTTCAAGAGTTACTGATTTGTTGCGGCATAGAGTTAAATAATGACTTAACATGGCCCCATAATAAGGTTCCTTACTTAATTGGTCATTCAACTATTTAGTCAGGATTGCGATCTATTTTATCACACCGCCCATGTTGTGTATTAATTTTATCCACAAGTGGCGGGACATACAGACTCCGAACGACAAAGTTTTGAAAAACTTTTCATGACAATTTTATTTATTCTTAGAGGTTTTGCTGTATACATACGAAAAGGATTCATGGTACTGGTACTGTAAAAGAAAATTTTCATTGTAATTAAAAACGAAATCTTAAAGAATAGGTACGTCTTTGATTGTAAGAACTGGAGCAAATACTATAGTTTTCTAGGATCCTATAAGCAATAGTATATTTTTAATAAGATTATTGCAAGCATAATCCATTTAGGAAAATCTATAGAAATGAAATATTATTGTGGAATAATACGTAGTGTGACGATCATTTCAATATTTAGTATTTACAGATTTTCCAAAGAGGGTTTATTATTTGCATCATGATGTAATTTGGAAGGCTCTAATGATGTACCCAAAGATACCACTGACTTAAAAAGACTTTGTATGCAAACTCCACGTGTTGCATATACCATAGACATGAAGACTTAAAATTTCCTACTACATACTTATTTAATTGATCATTTCAACCCTTTTAGTCTGGATTACGATAGAGTATTCCACACTAAGCCGTAAGTCTACCCACTAGACTATGGCGACTGACTTTAATGCATATTAGGCAGAATAATGTTTAAAACTCTACAAAGCGAGAGAAGGTTCTACATGCGGTTTGAAAAGATGCTCTGAAGATCTGTACTATTGTGACGATGTATGTCTTGTGCCCATAGCTGTCAGATAAATGAAACATCAAATCGTCAAATATTTGAAAAAAAAATCGTCAAAATCGTCAAAGACGTTTATTGAAATCGTAAAAAAATGGCCAGAAAAAAATAAATAAATAAATTAAAATTATTTAAAAACCAAAATTATTTCTATTGGAAATTAAAAGCCAGCGTCCCTAATTTTCATTTATTAATTTTTTTTCTAAGAAATGGAGAAATTTTATATCATTTTCAGGAAAAAATTGTTAAAGGATTAAACAATCTATCCCAGTGTTATTTATTTACACATAAGCACAGCAATAATATTCCATCATACATATCTATGGGCGGTGTAGATATTAGGGAGTCAGAAACTTTTGATGTTCTGAGCATGAAAATTCAGTGTAATGTTAGCTGGAACCAATACATTTCTCAGTTCGTTGGATTCTTAAGACGGCGCAAGAAATACTTCACTTTATATATCCGACCGAGAATATAATACATCTCTCATGTGTGGATCGGTTACACAACGTCTATTTTGAAACATTTTAACCACGTACAGAAGAGGGTGTAGTTGCTCATTAATAACGCTAGGGTATCGAACTCTATTGATTCATTGGAGCATCGTTGCAATGTGGCTAATGTTTCACTGTTCTATAGCTACTACAACGGATTTTGCTCGAGCGAAATAAGGGGACTTGTTTCCGAGAATCTTTGACTTTGTTCTTCCGATGGTAATACTAGAAGCTATACTCGAATTTTTAAAATTGTCTGCAACGGCAAATGATAAATTATGAACAACTACGAGGTTACTTAGGAGTTGTAATTTTTTGGCTTTGAAGGGATTAAAAAGTAAAATCATCACAGGTATTCGAAAATAACTTAGAAATATAATATTTTATTCCCAGCAAGTACAAAACTTAAAATGGCTTTTAATGTACTAAAGTAAAGAATATGATGCAAATTTTTAATTTATAAAAATCGTCAAAATAAGGGCAAAAATCGTCAAATTGTCAATATGATATTTTTGGACCTCAAAATCGTCAAAATGACAATAAATCGTCAAATCTGGCAGCTATGCTTGTGCCTCATAATTATAGTGACATGGTTTATAAAAGTGAGTCGACTTTTAGACTTCAAATACTATGTATTTAAAACAAATGTTCGCCATTTAAACATCAATGTCGTGACCGTTTTAGAAGTTAATGATGTGATAAAAGAAAATGTATGATCCTTTTGCTATGTTTGCAGCATTCCATCCTCCACTTGAGGTGTAAGGTCAGCTACTTGTTACTGATTTAAAAAGCAGCAATTTGCTCTGCTTTAGTATAATGCCTTTCAGGTTTAAATATAATTTTCACACGCATTTTAAAAGGAATTTTTAGGAATTTTTTAAATCTTCTAATTATCTTTGTTTAAAGAAGAACACTTTTTTAGTCAAAAAGAAATTCTTTAATTATTCATATGGTTCATAACGCACTTAAAAATTTAATTTAAACATACAAATCAAAAGCGATCTAAACCTGGTGCCTTGATATTTTTAAAAAGCTTTCTTTTCAAAAGCTTTCTTTTGCCTGAAATTTCAAACTGAAAATTAAAAAAAACCAATCCACCACTTTTGAACTGCCAACACCTGCCAACAAACGACTAATTATACACAGCAAACACTTACGCTTCAAATAAACAACAACAAAAACATCGTAAATGTTTCAAGTAGAATAATTAAAATGCATTTAACACAAGAAAACAAACAAAAAAGAAAAACTAAAAAGAAGAAGAATAAAAATGAAAAGAAACGTGATTAACCTTTTGACTTAATGAAAATGCTAAAATTGAAGTCTTTCAACACAACAACTTTTTCTTTTACAGTTAAAAACAAAACAAAACAAAAAAACGCTCTTAAGACTGAATACTCAAATAGAATTTACGGATGTATGCATGTGTACAGAAATGCATATGTATGTAATGTAAGTGTTAAGTTTAAAATTTCTCTTCTCTTTAGAAAACAATGGCATTTAAATGTTATACTCTTCGTATTCGTATCGTATTCGTATTCGTATAAAACACGATATAATTCATACGCATTGGAGTACAAAAAGAGTTTGAAATTTAATAATGGCGCTATGGATGTATGCTGTGAAGCAAAATGATGTCAAGCTTTTCTCTGCTTTTATGTTTTGTGTTTAGAGAAAGAGCAGGATGAGAGTTGAGTGAGAGAAGGAGAAAGAGAAATAAAGAGATTCATAGTGCACAGTGGTAGTTGTAAGTTAATTGAGAAATTCAAACAATTTGCTCTGGAGCTCTTAACAAACTCTTAATTATGTACGTATAAGAGTAGGTTTGAAAGTATTGCTTGGTTTTTCTGGGATTTTTTTTCATCTAGAAAACGAATTGAGCTGCCATTTGATGTTTATATATAAATTAACGTAAGAAAATGTGAAATAGAAGTTTTCTTTATAAAAAAAATGTTAAAAATATATTCAAAATTTATAATCCTACTCAGTAGGACACTTTGATCTTAATGATCTTTTGTGTCCTGCATAATTATCAATGCAAGCCCACAGCATATGATTCAAAATAAACTCCAATTGTTCACCGGCTCCACTGTACGCCCGATAGAAAAGTGGCATGTAGAAAGCGCTTTAAATGAAAGCCAGTAAATTTCCAATAAAAACGATATCAATTTCCTTAGTGTGTAACTTACAGCATTTGAAAACCTGCGATCTTATCCTAAACAACGTGAAACACTTGTGAAAAATATGGCCTCATTCTACTACAGGCAAAGTCTACATTCTGTTCAATCCAGAAGACATATCCCTTTGAGACGTTGTCGTATATAGTAGCGTCCCGCTATGAAACTAACGATCTTTTAAATATTTATAATACAAACGACCTATTAAACATTTGACCTGTTGCCTGGAATATGGTGTAGTAATGCGGAAGCCTTATGGATTATATCTTAATTCTCCAGCACGTCGATTCCAAAAAAGTTGCGCCGGCCACATTTTCATTTTCTCCCGAACTATCAGTGAAAATCTAAACAGGGTCGTCAACCATTTTTTCAAATCTCTCTTACCAGAATCATCTTTGAGAAGTCATATTGCGGAATCATGTAGTTTTTACTTCTGGTAGTCCCCAATTCCTTATGGATCTGTGATTGGACAGCCTTTAATTCATGCTCTGTCCAGTCACTTAGAAACGCCTTCTAATTCCAGCCGCTGAGCCCTACAATAAAGCCATACAATTATGTAAAGCACAAATTTAGGAGTAGTCCTCAAGGCACCACTAATAATGGTCCAAGCGGTCCTATGTATCCGACGTATCAGGTTCAAATTAGTTATTGCGCCAAAGGTTACCCTCCACCTAAAGAACATTAGGTTAACACAGGCGTAACCACTAGTTTAGATCCAGTGAGCCATTCTAAGTCCCAGAGTCCAATGACAACTGGATAAAGAAGGCCTTCATTGCCCTCTTCCTGCTATTCTGTTAAGGATATTCGGTTATCAACGTAGTTTAATATCCAAAAGGTTAGCTTTTGCTTCATGCAATCTCAATTGACGAGAAGGAGGTGGCTTGTATTTTCTAGTAAAAAGCGCCACCGTCGTTTTGTAGGATCACACATCGAATTCTCGACTAATATACCCCCTTGCTGACTTTCCTTGGAGCTAGTTGCATCTTATCACTAATAGAGTCAACAAGTCTTCTACACATTATAAAAACAGCGACATCGGTTTAAGCAATAGTCTCACATCCTTAGCAGTTCGTGTATCATCAAATTCCATAGGAGAGGTAACGGTGTAGAGTCTATTCCTATCCCTCCTTGAAATTCCAAGAAACTAGTGAGGATATCTAATATAACTACTATCTGAAGGTTAGATAAGCGAGGAGAGTGTTTTAAATTAAATCGTTTCGTTTCCATCTCGAAATTGCTACAGTTTTATCACCAGCATCACCAATTTGGATTACAGATTAAACAGAGGAAAGAAATTTGAATTTGTAGCCTTCGAAACAGCATTTCTTCTTTGCTTTGCTGAGTAACTTTAGAGAAACTTATGAATTTTCTTTTGTTGTGATAACAATTTCTTATACATTTCGGTTTCAAGCTTTTAAAAACTTTTTTCCAATAATTAAAAATAACGATTTCAACCTGTAAGAATATAATAATTATTATAATTTTTAATATTGGCAACACTCTCTCTATAACGAAGTATACTACATGTACTTCATTTAAACTACATAAAAACACATACACAAACAACTCAATGAGTAGTACACCACCATATAGAAACAAAGAGTATGGAAAATGTAACAAGGCAATGAATGAATGAATGTGTACTACAACTCATTGGTTTATTATAATAAAGTGCTCAATTTTAGTATAACACATTTACATTTACACGCATTCATACCCCATACACACACATACACCCATGCAGACGATTGCTATTTTATTAAGAGCAGAAATTCTCAACAACTCTTGATTCTCTTTATTTGTAACACAGCCAGCCATCCATGGCTCTTTTTTACTTTTCCCTCCGATTTGTTTTTTTTTTGTTGTATGTGGCTGTTATTGTGAGAGTACAGGCGAGCGTTTGTAGTAGTTTGTGTATTGTAAGTCCTGTATTATCCTGAGAGCATTAATAACAGCAAATGTAGGCTGCCTGGCTACCCGGCTGTTATGGCTGCTACTGCTGTTGTTTTTCTTTTTTTTTTTTTGATATTCCTCTATAAGTTGCTTTTGTTGTTGTTGTTGTTTTTAGCATTTCTATACTGGTTTCATGTTGTGTGCTGTATACTCTGTGCCTGCTCTGTTCATTGCTTCTTTTGGCATATTTGTGAGTGTGGAATTTTCTGAATTTTCTCTTGTTTCTTCATTTTTATGGTTTAGCTAAGTGTGATTGGTATGTATGAGAAAAAAGTAAATGTGTGTGTGTATGTAAGTGTATGCAAGTGTGGGGGTTATTTCAAGCTTAACACATACCTCTACATATACATATACATTCAATTTGTGTGTTTATTCTTGTTCTTGTTTCTGGTATTTCTTCGGCTGTTTCTGGTTTCATTTCATATCCAAAATATAAATATCAAGTTTTAAAAGGTTTTTGTTAGTGCTGTGCATTGACTTGAAGCTGTGATGACGTAGTCCTGTTGCGGCTCTTTCAAAGCATTTTAAACAAATACACACATACACATTTCTTAGCAAAGAAAAAAATAAACAAAAATATTTTGAAAAAATATAAAAAAAAATAAAAAAATATTTTATAAATAAATTAAAAGCAAAAAAATATTTTTTCATTTTACGGAAAATAAAATAGGAAGAGAGAGGAAAAAAGTGAAAAAATTTTTTTTAAAGATGTGAAAAAAAAATTTGAAATTAAAAAATAAAGGAAGTGTAAGTGCAGTGAAGTATGAAAAGTTAATCATCATTATCAACAAAGTGTTCCAGTGCTTTAAACATCATCAGCAGCAGCAGCAGCAGCAATAGCAACAGCATCTTCCAGTTGTAGTTTTGTATACACAAAGGTGTTAACCTAAATATTACTTGCAACATTTAATCAACAACATTTCTAGCAGCAGCAGTAGCAACAGCATCAAAAGCATCAGCCTTAGTAGTTTTACTAAAGCAAGAATTCTTTGAAAATCATATTGAAACTGAAAAGAAATTCAGGAATATTCTGATAAAAAAAAAACAAGAAAAACGAATCCTTTCAACAGGTTCTTAGCAGCAACACATACAAAAAAGGATATTTCTTCATATATTTGCACACAAACAACCTAAGCTTACACGTTCTTTGCATCATTTCTAAGTGATTGGACTCGCTCACAACAACGGCTGTCTGCTGTAACTAACTGTATGTCATATTAATGGTTTCATTTCAGCTTTAATTTCTACTTGAGTGAATCTTCTTTTTTCCTTACGCCTAACAGTCTATATTGTACGCTGGCTGCGCTTCCTTTAAAAAAAAAAAGGAATTTCTTCTGGCCTAAATCTTTTGTGTGATTGTTTTCACTACTCAAATAAAGTGAGTGGGTAGACGTCGTTGTGGTTAAACTTAGTTCTTGTTGTTGTTAGTTGTTGCTCGTTATTATTAATATTTTTTATGTTGATTTTATTATTGTTGTTCATCAGCTAGAAAAAGAAACAAAAAAACCAAAAAAGAGAAAAAAATAAAGGAAAACTAGCTACAAAGGATTTTTATTTTCTTTCTTTACTTTCTTACTCTTTTTTAACTTAGTTTGTATGCATATGTATACATATAACTGTAAATATACACCTACAAACATATGTGGGTATGTATTGAGAGTGTTAATGTGAAAGAAAAGTGCAAGTGCGTATATATCTGTGCTACTCATACGCGTATAGGTTTTTAAAAAGACAAAAAAACAAAAGTATTCTTAAGAAAATTTCTTTTTGATGCAACAACCACAATAAACAATTGCATTCTGACAACGGCAATAGCAACAGCAACAGCACCATCATCATAATCAGTTATAACAACAACAACAATAATAATAACTTAATCATCGTCATCGTCATCGTCAACATCGCCATCAACATCAACATCATCTTTGTAATCATTAACATCAACAACATAAAGAACATCAACGTTCTTGCCATCATCATCAAACAACAGAAACGATGGTTGAAGAGTTTTTAGAAAAACTACCGGAAATTGACACACGCTATGAGGTAAATTTTTCTATAATTATACGAGGGTTGTTTTGAGATAAATAATAACTATTGAAATTTAATGTTGAAAAAGAAATTTTTTAAGCATTAACTCATTAGTATTAAATTAACAGCTGTGCTTTGAAAATACACACGATTTCTTTCCAGCTTAGTTTTTTTGAAGATTTTGAAAAACAATTTTTTTTGCTCTCATTAGTACAGGCAAGCAGTGGAATATGTAGTAGATGATCTGAGAATAAAATTTATCATCAGGACAACAGATAGACAATTAATTCTTCCAACAAATCTTGAAAAAGTAGGAACTCTCTTTTGTAATAAACATTTCACAGAGCCCCTTTAGCTATTAGCCTTGATTTCAGGGTATGTAACATACATACAGTGGTGGCCTTATAATTAGAAACGATGTTTCTGGAACAGAGTTCTCTGGAGTGACGAATCTAAGTTTAATTTGTCCCAATCTGATGGAAAAACGTGTGTAAGACGCCCTCCAAACAAAGCATTTGATCCCAGGTACACAGTGAAAACTGTAAAACAAATTAACAAACATACAAACATACATGTTGCTGAGCCGTTTCTAATTATAAGGCCACCACTGTATGTATTTATATACAGGGCTGTATAACAAATAGACTTTGATGATTTAATTCCAAGTGATTATATTTTCCAAAAGCCAGCAATGGAAGGTAGTTACATACTTACTTAATCAGTCATTACAAGCAATTGGCGAGGATTACAAACTAGCTGCTCACTCCATCCATGTTGTGTGGAACTTACAGTTAAAAATCTATTCAGAATGGCCGATTTTTGACAACCGTTTCATGGCAATTTTATTTTACTCTCAGGGTTTTTGCTTGAAGTCGCCGCAGTCTAGTAGGTAGTGTGTTGGCTTATTAGACGTAAGGCCACGGTTTAAAAACGACGTCAAACAGCAGATCCCTGGCAAAAACTCTGAGAGTAATTAACCCGTTGACTGCCGCGGCAATTTTCAGAAAACTGGCCACGCAAGCCAACATTGATTTTTGTTCTTTTCCCAGAAGCCATTTATCGATACTAGCACTGATATAATACGATTTTATTCGTAGCTACACAAAAATGGCACGTTTAGTGAGTACAAGATAACTCGTAGTTGGCTCCCTAGAAGGGAACGTAATCTACGAGTTATCTCGTAGTCGGCAGTCAACGTGTTAAAATTGCCAAGAAAAAGCTTCTCAAAAAATCTGTTGTTCGGAGTTGACGTTAAACTGTAGCTCACGCCACTCATGAATAAAATGAACACCCATAACATTGGTGGTGTGAGAAGCTAGGTTGTAATCCTAATTGAAGGGTTGCAATTTCCAATTATGTACGTATGTATGTTTTTGGCTGCAGACTGTTGAGTTCCTCGCCGAAAAAACAATTTTTTTTTTTTCATATTTCCTTATGTTTGATATGTGGAAACCAGAGGTCTCTCGTCTAATAAGCCAACACACTACCTACTTGACTACATCGATTTTTCCTAGATTCAAACCTTCATTACACAGGTTTGTAGTTAAACACTCTAATCGCCGTATAACTTCCCCTGTAGTTTACAGCAGAGCACTGGACAAACTCGATAATGTTATTGATTAAATACTTTGAAACCTAAAAGTACTACATTACCTATGGAAAGATAAATATGTGCTCACCATCATTTGTATAGTTTGAGTTGTAGTATTGTCAGCTATTCATTTAAGGAAACAAAGCAATCATATAACCACAGGGCAATGGAGACAAAGGAGAAATGTCCAAATTAGGCTCACAGAAGTGGACCTAATGGCGGAATGGAAAAATCGAATTTGGTTTCATGTTAGTCGAAGAGCGATGAGATATAAATTTTCCTAGTGTTTCAGTTTACATTATAAAGGGTCCGCCAAATAACTTTTTTTTAAATGCTTTTAAAAAAACTGCTGAATATTTTCTCAAATTTCTTTTTTTATTTGAAAGTACAATCCTTCCGGTTAATAATGGAAAATAATTTCATTCAAATGGCTGCCTCGGCTGACCATGCAGTAGGATACACGATCGGTCCAATTTTTAAGGACATTATCGATTGTGTGCAGCTGTATTTCACCAATGGCTTCACGAATATTGTCCTGTAAAGCGTCAATTGTCTCGGGCATGTCGACTAAGATAAGTGTTATCTTTGACGGCACCCCACAAATAATAGTCCAACGGTGTCAAATCGCAGCTCCGAGGTGGCCAAACGACATCAGCTCTGCGGCTTATAATGCGATCTTCAAAAACAGGACGCAAAACATCGAGTGTAGCTTCGGCTGTGTGGCACGTAGCGCCGTCCTGTTGAAACCAAATGGTGCCAATATCTTCCCCTTCAATTTTTGTGAACAAAAATTCGTTCAACATGGCCCGATAACGATCGTCATTGACTGTAACGGCCACTCCTTGCTCATTTTCGAAGAAAAATGACCCAATTATGCCTCTGGACCAAAATCCGCACCAAACAGTGACTGGTTTTGGGTGCGTCGGCTTTTCAATGTATGCGTGGGGGTTTCTGTTTTAAACATTTTCAAAAGAAAAAAGTCTAAACAAGACTTCTTGTTTTGATATTTCATTGCGAAAGAATATTTTGTAGCATCCTTAACCAAAATTACCAATAAATCTGCTTTTAGCACTTTACTCTACTAATTGCAATCGATTACTTGACTCCTTTTCGGCGTTATTGCAACCCTCGTATTATATCCATTCCATAAGCAATTGAGTTCATAAACTTGGAACATATTTAAAGAGAAAGTCTATGTTGTACGTTTAAAACTTCTTAATTTACTCGCATTGGCATCTTTTATTTCTTATTGTGTGTCATTGCCTGGATGGATTTATTTTTGCGAATTCAGTTATAAATTTTAGCTGCATAAATAGTGTCTAGTCGTCTTTGTCGGTGTCGTTGTCGTTGTTGTCGTCGTCGCTTTCTTTACTACAATTTTCATGACCATTCGATGCCAACCTTTGGCAGTATGCCGATGTTTTGAATTTTTTTCTATTTTTTCTCTTCTCTTGATAACTTATTTATTTCATTTCATATCTATTTTCCAGTTTTGTTGTTGTTGTTGTTGTTGCTTTTATCATTAACTTTTCAACAAGTTGAAAGAATATGCAACCATTTAAGAAAGGAAAGCAAAAAAATAAAAAGAAAATAGAAATGAGAAGAAAAATATGATAAAAGAATCTGTATTTAAAATTCTATTTGCACATTTTGCATTTTGCAACAGACGTTGTCTATGCAACACAAACAAAAAATGCAGAAACAAAAAAAAAAACAAAGTTCAACGCAGTCATTATTTAGTAGCTAAAACGATAATTACCCTTGGCGTGATACGGCTTTAAAGTTAAAAAATTATTTGCAAAAATGCCATCCATTACTCATCTAAAAACGTTCGCAAGTTTTGATTAGTTTAGATTAACGGGTAGCTTAGCTTAGATGACTTAGGGCCGTTTTTTGAATGCAAGTTTAAACTCGAGATTAAGTTAATCTCCAGTTAAAGTTAATCTCCAGTTAACTCAGTTTTCATTTTTTGAATGGGAATTTAACTGGAGATTAACTTTGTAGAGATGCCGTACTTATAAGCAAAAATGGCAACATTTTCTTCGTTTATATTGTTGTTTTTACTACTTTTTGCAAATTATTTCACAACAATTAGCTTTTGTATATAACAAAAACAAACAAACAAAAGCTGAATACTATTGATCTTTATGTAAAAAAATTATTTTCTTAAAATAATAAATAAATTAAGACTGTCTATTGTCAATTTGTTTTATATAATTCATAGTTACTTAAATATTTGTCTTATTCGGCTTCCCCTCACTTAAAAGCTTTTTTTTTTAAAAAAATTTGTCAACTACTTTTCATAGTTAATCTCGAGTTTAAACCACCAACGTTGCTGGTTTAAACTCCAGATTAACTACTTAACCGTAAGGTTAAACTCAAGATTAAGTGAATTCAAAAACTGAAAATGGCGTTTAACTGGAGATTAACTTAATCTCGAGTTTAAACTTGCATTCAAAAAACGGCCCTTAGTAGTTAAAATTAGTGTTCAAAAGCCAAGGCAAATCTAAACCACAATGTGTTGAAATAAAAAATTTATTTTAATTTAGCTCTACCACAGCACTTCCTTTAAAATTATGAGTTTTAAAGTCTACAGTCTTTACTTGAGCCAGCTCAAACGTCCTTGACCTCAATAAATTTTATTTTCGGTTTTGCCTATCCATAACTGTTGACCTCCATGATAGTGAACAGCTTACCGCAGTCATAAAAGATGATGAGCTTCCGACGCAACTTGGAATGACCTCTTCTTCCGAACCCTTTGGATAACTTGTGAAGATACTTTTGCAGATTTTGATGTCATTCATGTGATCTTGCAGATGTCATTATAATTCGTCATATGAATTTTCATTGTCCTTCTTTACAAATTGGAGATACCCTAATTGAGAAACTAAAGACCTATACGATGAATTCCATTGATACCATATCGACAAAAGTTGCGCTTGGTTATGATAGTCGTACTGAACATCGAGGCACATATCAAGAACAACGGGGATGTACGATTATATATTTAATGAGAGCGTTAAATCAGTGAAAGAGTGAAGTCGTCGTAGTCTAGTAAGTAGTGTGTTCGCTTATTAGACGTAAGGCCACGGTTTAAACCCCAGGTCAGGCATCAAAACGAAAATATGAAATTTTTTTCATTGGCGACTCCCTGCAGATTTCTGCAAAAACTCTGAGAGCAAATAAAATTGCTTTGAAAAGTTTCTCAAAAATCTGTCGGAGTTGACTTTATACTATAGGTCCCGCCACTCCTGGGTAAAATTAACACACATAACAAGGATGCTGCAAGAAGCTATACTGTAATCATGACTGATGGGTTGCATTGACCAATTATGTACGTATGCATGTATGCATGTATTTATTAGCCAACACAAATCCAAACCCCAATAAATAGAAACATCAATACACTGCACTGCCTTATAAATGATGAGTTTTATAGTCAGCAGAACTTACTTAACATTAACTAGCGCTGCAGGCTGTTATAGAGCCTGATCTTAGGAAAAACATTCCCATACATAGCCGCTATATACATACATACGTACATAATTGATCATTACAACCCTTCAGTCAGGTTTACGACCTAGTTTCACACAATACTTATGTTACGTGTGTTCATTTTATACATTAGTGACAGGACCTACAGTTTAAAGTCGACCCTGAACAATAGATTTTTGAGAAACTTTTCATGGCAATTTTATTTTACTCTCAGGGTTTTTGCCAAAAATCTGCTGAGTGGCAATCGCCAAAGAAATATTTTTCATATTTTCGTTTAGTTGGAGATGTCAGAACTGGGGTTTGAACCGAGGCCTCACGTCTAATAAACCAACTATATGCTACACTCATTCCATACTTAGTATAGTCATTTGAGACGTCATTCTCCTAAAGCAACTTGGAGTGAATTCTTCTTCAGAGACCCTCCAGTTTACTTTCCAATGTACTCTTGCAGATAACGCTATCACCGATACGGGTGACGTTTCTTAGACACTGAAATTTTTGGACTTCTAATCTTCTAATGACTGGTTTCTAGGCTTCTGGCTTCTACGTTGATGTTACATCAACATATATCATCGATAGAGCAAAAGTCATGTAGTAGTTGGTTTAAATACCACTGCACGCCGACTGGAGTGCTTGAGGTTCTTTGGTATAAAACAATATCAAATACGATTATAAATAGTACCTGGGAGAGTACACATTCCTTTCGTTTGAAGAGTGCTTTACATGTGCAACAAAGGAAGTGATTGGGGCCAATATACGATAATCTACAGTGATCACCACAATGAATATGTGTATGGTATGGTATGAAATTAATTTCCTGTAACTAAAAGTACTCGCTAGAGAAGGAGAAATCTCTAGAGGACGAGAATAGTACTGTGAATTCGAAGGCTGTAGAGAAGGATAAGACTTTAGATTGCATAACTCAAGGCATATGTAAACGAAATGGAGTTTGTTTTAAAGAGTTTAGCAAATCAACTAGCCTCTCATCCAGGCTTTTGTATATTTTATTTTAAAGTTCATCAAGAGACTGAAATATTTTTTCTATTTAGGTGGTGATAACCACGTATATAGTTCATTTATCTAATCATTTAAATAAACCTTGACTTTTTCTACAAAAGATTAGTATTTCTCATTTGGGTTTTAAAAGAAGAAACGTAATGAAGTATAGTTAATATTTTTACGTTTTTACCTTTTAAAAACCTTTAAAAAATGAGCTCGTAGATTGCAAAATAAAATAAAAATTAATTTGTGTTGAGTTTCAATTAATCTTTATTATTCGCACAATTCTGTGTGCCACTATTCACAGCTTTATGTAAACATCAACAATTGCTTTTCTTTCTTATTCCTCTGTTTACACCGTTTGCATAAACAATAACAATTACTAGGCAATTATTCGACAGATCTTTGTAACGGAGATCTTCAAACCACGATTACTCTCTTCAAACGCACTACGTCTTCACACAAGACTGACTGAACTTTTACTGACTCACTCGTCTGCTTTGTCTTGCCTTTTATATGGCAGAGTAAACAGTCTGATGAATGCTCTTGAAGGCGAATGTTCATGACTTCGCCTTCTCGAAATCCCTATAAATGTAAACATCGTGTTAAAAGCAAATCACCAGTATCTAGATTTTTCATTTTCGTAACAATATGAATAACTCAATTACTCCTTCTTTAATACCTTATAAATTGACCCACCTTAAATTGAAAATAGTTGTTCAAGAAAAGTTTTACATTTTCATGATAATGTTGCTGTCCTGTATACTATTGCCGATGTTGGGGTGTCAGACAATAAGTTTGTTTGTAAAATTTCAGATAAAAAAATCTGAAACATGAACAAAATGCCTACACACTCTTATATAAAATTCATAAGAAAGTTCAACTAAAAATTTATAATTTAAAGCACATGAATGTAATGGAAACTAAATGCTGAAAATTACTCTCAGATTTTGGGGAAAAAAAAGAAACTGATACATAGGATACATGACAATCCGGTTAAAGTTAGTCATGCAAAGAGCTAGACGCCTATTATTCGGTACCGAATGAGTATATGCTCACCTATAACAATCTGAACGAATGCTTAGACACAAGCATGTCAAATAGAAAATAACATGTCTCCAAATTTTCCTCTAAATTCTCTGAAAACATACAGCCGGGCTCGAATTTGAATAAGAAGACGGGGCGTGATGTATATTGTATATCGTTGATATGGCTTTCAGGATCTTTTACAGATTCACGGATTTCTGTAGTGTATTTTAGGTAGAAGTCATGGCTATTCAAATCGCTGCTTAGTAGAATATACCCTGAGAATATACTGATATATTCGAACAACCAGAATAGTCCTTGAATATAATCTATTTCTATAGAAAATCGTTGAATTCGCCGTAGTCTACTAGGTAGTGTGTTGGCTTATTAGACGTAAAGCCAGGGTTCGAGCCCCTAGCCAGACATCAGAAGAAAATACAAAAAAATATTTCTTCGGCGACTTTCTCTCTGCAGATTTCTGGCAAAAACTCTAAGAATAAATAAATTTGCTATGAAAAGTTTCTCAAAAATCTGTTGTTCAGAGTCGACTTTAGAACTGTATGTCCCACCACTCAATTATAAAATTAACACACACGACATAAGTGGTGTGAGAAACTAAGTCGTAATCCTGACTGAAGAGTTGTAATGACCAATTATGTATGTATGAGTATAGGAAATCGTGTATTGTCCTAAGGTTTTCATTATTTGGGCCAATGATCTTAAGGACATAAGGAAATTGTGTGATATAAGTACGTGTCAGCGTAGCTACCACATAGGAGTCCCTATTGGGCACGATCACAATGTTATTATTTTTATTTGCGGTTCTGGCAAGAAAAGTATAGAACCCTCCGACAACCTCTAGTTGTAGTTAATAACGTCCACACGCTGTTCCAACCACTTATAATACTGTGCGGTTAAATCTAACAATGTTCAACGCCTGTTACCAATGTCATTAGTGCTTCTGATACATACAGACATAATTGGCCATTACAACCCTTCAGTCAGGATTACGACCTAGCTTCTCATAACACTTATTTATTATTTTTTTTTTTTGGGAAAACCAGCACTCAGGGATGGCCCCTACTCACGCAGTGCATTGTGCAGGTTTAGGAAAATAGGTTATAGGAAGGTGGAAAGAGGGAGTAGTGCTTGTGGACATTTGATTTAAACTTACCAATATCGTAACTGACGGGAAAAACTTCCGCAGGAAGATCATTCCACAAGCGAGCAGTGCGGGCAAAAAATGAATTTTCCCTGTAATGCATTGTGCAGTTCACTGGAAAATTAACCACAAAAGGATGTGCTCTGCGAGAAGTACGAGTAGCACGTAAAAATATGTGATTATCGGGAACCAAGCCCCCTATCTCTCGAGAACACCTCCCATTATAGTACCGATAGAACAATGAAACACACGCCACATTGCGACGATGCTCCAACGAATCAATAGAGTTGGATACCCTACTGTCATTAATAAGCACCTTCGCCCTCTCCTGTACGTGGTCGCCCATACATGAGAGTTGTACTCCATCCGAGGTCGGATAAAGGTCCTGTAAATAGTAAGAAGGTCGGATGGAGTGAAGTATTTTCTGCACCGTTTTGAAAAACCAAGGCACTTGAATGCCTCCTTCGACACTCGAAAAATGTGATCGTTCCAACGAGCATCACAACTAATCCTCATGCCCAGAACATCAAGTGCATCCGCCTCCCCAATATTTACATTACCCATAGATACAGATGACAGAACACCAGCACCAGCAGAACGGTGGTGTGTCAAAAAACAACATTTGGTCTTGCGCGCATTAAAATCGACCCTGTTCGCGCGGCCCTACTCAGAGATTGTTATCAGGTCACTCGTGAGTGCGTCATTCATGTTGTTGTATGTTGTGTGCTAATTTTATGCATGAATGGCGTGACTTACAGTTTAATGTCGACTCTGAACGGAAGGTTCTTGAGAAACTTTTCATGGCAATTTTATATTTATTCATCGAGTTTTTTCCAGAAATCTACTGCGAGGCAGTCGGCGAAGAAATATTTTTTCATATTTCGTTTTGTTGGAGATGTCTGACATGGGGTTAGAACTGTGGCTTCACTTGAAATGGGCCAGTATACACCCTACTAGACTATGAAGACTTTTTGATTGTGTTCATTAAATTGCTTAAAAGCAATGGCAGTTAATGAACCCAAAGTTCATAATTAACTTAAAGTTTCCTTTGCCACAATTAGTTGTCTCATACGTATTTATTTAATAAAGTTGGATTTTATAACCGACTTATTAAAATTAAAAAATATTAAAATGCCAGGTCATGTCATTTTTTCTTAACGAAATAATCAAAAAAATATGTATTTTGTCTTAGGTTTTCTGTTTTGTGCTTTAAATTAAATTGTCAGCCTTTAGATGTAAATATTTATTTGGAATACAGTTAAAGGTCTAATAACAATAATAAAAAAATAAAATGTTATGAAATCAGGAATTATTCACCGTAGTCCAATATGTAGTGTGTTGGCTTATTACATGTGAGGCCACGATTCAAACCCCTGGTCAGACATATCGAACGAACAGATTTCTGGCAAAAACTCTGAGAGTAAATAAAATTGCCATGAAAAGCATCTCAAAAATCTGTCGTTCAGTGTTGACTTTAAACTGTAGATGCCGCCACTCATGTATGAAATTAACACACAAAAAGTGGTGTGAGAAACTAAGTTGTAATCCTGTCTAAGGAGTTGCAATGACCAATTATGTATGTTTGTAAATAAGTATTTAAATAATTCTATGAGAGCTTAAAATCTGTATAAAATAGTGCGTAGATTCCTAAACATGTTCCAGCGAAATCGTTTTTTTTTTTTGTCGAAACCATGTTAAAGGAGGTTTATCTGTACAAATACCAAAACAGTTGGTTGCTTTTGTGTAAATTTTTCTTCTTTAAGAGGAGTTTTAAAACAATGACCTTAATAGATCTTGATAATCTTTTGAATAGAGTCTTTAGTGGATGAATGTTCTTAAAACAATTATCTCTCCCTTGTGTTCAAAATCATGTCCCTCTTATCTGTGGTTTGCAGTTAGTTAGGGAACGAAATAGTTCCAGTAAACATATTAAATTAGCTGACTTAAAGGCAGATAAGATTTGCTATAGTCACCTTGTCTCTTTAGGTCAAAAAGTATCATAATTTTAGTCATTCACATACTTCCAAATTCTTAGTATGCAAACTAAAATTTGTATCATAACTTTCGTTCTTGGTCTGAGAACTTCTGATACTAATCCTTCAACTGTGTAATCAAGCTTTTAGGCAAGATTACAACACAGTCCTTCCCACCACCCATGTTGTATATTAAAATTTTGATCCATTAGTGGTGGTACCTACAGTTTAAAGTCGATTGCGAAAGATAGTCTCAGAGTTTTTTGCCAGAAGACAGCTGAGAGAAAGTCGCCGAAGAGATACGTCTTCATACTTCGTTTTGTTCGATTTGTCTGGCTATGTCCTACCACTACCTACCAGATTACGGTGAAGTCAAATTTCTTACGTACTTATGCATTGGTTGTTAGAACCCTGCAAACAGCATTACGACGAAGCTTCTCACACCAATTATGTTGCATGTGTTAATCTTATACATAAGTGGCGGGACCTACAGTTTAAAATCTACTCCAAATGACAGATTCTTGAGAAACTCTTCACGACAATTTTATTTAATCTCAGAGTCTTTGCCAGAAATCTGCTGAGAGGAAGTCACCGAAGAAATTTTATATTCTTTGTTTTGTTGGAGATGATCTGGCCTGGGGTTTGAACAGAGGCCTCATGTCTAATAAGCGAACATACTACCTACTACTACCTAGGGCGACTTCTTGTAACAATTACGCCATAAAAATTCTACTCAGTGCTAGCAAGACACATGTTGAATTTATAAAAAAATAAAAAAATTAAAAATAAAAATAAAAATAAAAAATACACAGAAAGGGAATGAATATGAATGTTTTGGTGGATTACAAAGTTATGAGTTTTTATGAGCACCCATTTTTATTATCCTGTTACACAAAAAACAAAATGCTATTTTTGCCTTCATTTAAACAAACGTGGAAAAGAAAAGAAAAAAAAAGCGAACAACTTGGTCGATAAAAATTATTTATTCAACAGCAATTTAGCTGTTCATTTCTCTTACAGATGTCTATCTATGTATGTATATATGTATACACCGTGTCTATGTATATAGTTATGTATATACACCGTGGTTTTTATATTTACATAGAAAATTGACATACATCGGAAGTAAAATGTAAAGAATTGTAAAAAAATTTAAAAAAATACTTTTTATACGAAATAATCAAGATGCCTACTACATTTCGTTCTTAGAAATACTGTCATAATACTAAAGGGTCCGCCAAATAACTTTTTTCTTTTAAAAATGCTTTAAAAAAAAAAACTACTGAATATTTTCTCAAATTTCTTTTTTTTATTTGAAAGTACAATCCTTCCGGTTAATAATGGAAAATAATTTCATTCAAATGGCTGCCTCGGCTGGCCTACACGATCGGTCCAATTTTTAAGCACATTATCGATTATGTGCAGCTGTATTCAATGGCTTCACGAACACTTATCTTTGACGGCACCCCACAAATAATAGTCCAACGGTGTCAAATCGCAGCTCCGAGGTGGCCAAACGATATCAGCTCTGTGGCTGATAATGCGATCTTCAAAAACAGGGCGCAAAACATCGAGTGTAGCTTCGGCTGTGTTGCACGTAGAGCCGTCCTGTTGAAACCAAATGTTGCCAATATCCTCCTCTTAAATTTTTGTGAACAAAAATTCCTTCAACATGGCCCGATAACGATCGCCATTGACTGTAACGGCCGCTACTTGCTCATTTTCGAAGAAAAATGACCCAATTATGGCTCTTTACCAAAATCCGCACCAAACAGTGACTCGTTTTGGGTGCGTCGGCTTTTCAATGTATGCAAACGGGTTTTCTGTGCCCCAAATGCGACAATTTTGCTTGTTTACATGCCCGCCAAGATCGAAATGAGCTTCATTTGAAAAGATGATTTTTTTTTTTGCAAAATCGGTATCTTTTGGTGTAGGCTACTGCATAGCCAGTCGAGGCAGCCATTTGAATGAAATTATATTCCATTATTAACCGGAAGGATTGTAATTTGAGAAAATATTCAGTAGTTTTTTTTTAAAGCATTTTCAAAAGAAAAAAGGTATTTGGCGGACCCTTTAGAGTGTATGTGGAGGGGGCCTGAAGAAGCGTATGATTTATTATTTTTTTTTTTCATATTTTCATTTAATATAGCATGCAAGATACTTATCAGAGATCAGCAATGAATCGTTTTTTCGCTACTCATAAGCATTCATTAAATTTTGAATATAAGTGAGTTAACAATATAGAAATTTAACTATGTACTCTGTTTCATTCATACTCACTGCAATGAGGTTGCAATGAGTATGCGTACAACGTTGACATCAAACTCATACCATTCGAAATGTGTTTGATTCATAAGCCTACCTATATTTAGATTCAAAACTTTAGAAAAATACTTATAATACTTATAAATCATTCGAGTGACTCGAATCATTCATCAAAATTTACAGTCTTGGTTGACCGCACATAAGCAAAAAAGACACTGGCAGCAAGCAGAGCAAGCACACAACCTTCTAGCTTGTTCGTAAGCGATTCATACTTTTTTTGTGCTTCGTGTATATGTTGAGTTATGGAGAGTCGAAATCAACAACATCATACATGTTGTTAAGTATGAATATAATGAGTACTTTTAACTTTGAATATGAGTTCCATGATATTTAAATAAGTATCAGAAATTATGAGTATGATTCGATTGTACTCTTCTTTTTGAATACTCATTGCTTATCTCTGATACGTATTGCTACAAGTTCCTATCAGTGGTTGAGAATCAGTGAAAGAGAAGTCGCAGTAGTCTTGTCGTTAGTGTGTTAGCTTATTAGACGTGAGGCCGTTTCAAACCCTAGACCAACAATCTCCACAAAACGAAATATAAAACAATATTTCTTCGGTGACTTCCACTCACCACATTTCTGGTAAAAAATGTGAGTACAAAAAAAATTGCCATGAAAAGTTTATCAAAAATATGTCATTCGGAGTCGACTTTAAACTGTAAACTTTTGCCAATCACGCATAAAATTAATACACAAAATTTGTGAAGCTAGGTCCTAACCCTGTCTAAAGGGTTGTAATTACAAATTATGTTTAGTGAACGTCAAAAGAAACTGTACACTAGGAATAAAATTTTAACAATCATCAAACTCAACTTTTAACACTTAAGGAGAGTGCCTGAAAAAAATTTGACAATATTTCGAATTTTTTTGTATTTTTTTTTTGTTTCAAATTTAACTTGGCAATGAAACAATTTTAAAATAAAAATAACCGGAATTTATTAATGTATTATTTTTTTTAATGTACATTTCCTTTTGACGCTCACTGTATGTAAGTATGTATGTATGTGTGGGAATACCTACACTAAATATGGTTGATAATTTCCATTCATTCAAAATTCATTAATTATTCATTGCCTTGGGTTTTGTCATAAATTTTAAAAGTAAAGAAAAATTTTAAAATTTCTTTACTTAAACATTCCTTTGCTTACACAAAAGTCGTCTGTCATTTTTCTTCTCTCCTTTCATTTTGTGCGATTATTGCTCTATTTTTCTTCTCTTTTTTTATCGCATTATTTAAAGGACTTGTGTTTGTTTTTTTTATAAAAGAAATCTTTGTACAAAACCATTGTCTTTTCAGATTACATTTGTAATGAGAATCAACGAGTTGTTGAGCACAGTAAATGCTTGTGAAGATAACAATGAACTCGAATAATCGTTAACCTATAGTCATCGTTTAATAATTCAAAGACTCTCTTGTCTTAATCCCAGCACAACATTTATGCACATTTTATTTCGCATTTAATATTCATTCTTATTACAATCATTTGAATAAAGAATTCCAATTTCTTACTCTACTCTGCTATTGTGAAATGACTTGACATGCTTGTCAAAATACTATGTTCACAAACGTAAAGGCAAAGGCACAGGGTATGGGAAATACAGTTTGTAAGTGACATTTGTTGAATGTGATGGAAATGTATTGAAGAGCCAACAATAACTTTAAATGGTAGGACAAGAAATTCTTATCAATAAAACAATAAAATTAAAGGCAATACGTAGGGGGGACTTTTATGTTTCCCAAATTAAGAACCAGAATTCTTGGTGAGCTAATGAGTACACGTTACTCTACACGATGTGGTAAACTGATGCCAGTAAATTCCTTTTCCTCACGCCTGCAGGACTTACTGTTACATCTTTACTTAGCGACAATAGAACCAAAAGTCAGTTTGATTATTTCCAGTCTTCTATTGATTAAAATTCGGTAAAACGATACAACAATAATTTGCTTTTACACTATTCTATTTCACACTTCTGTCCGCGATAACATTAACAACTACTCGTTAAATCTTCTCTGCTTACAACCTTTTTGCAAGCAATGCCGCTTGTACTTTCGAACCGCAACACGTCTTCACACAAGACTGACTGAATTAACACTGACTGCTGCCTGCTTTGTCCAGCCCTTTTATAGTCCGACACAACCAGTCTAACGAACATTGTTGAAGTGGAAGGTTCGTGATCTCGTCTTCTCGAGAGCTCTATTGCTAATATATTATTGTTTGTGTACTTTGCTTATGTTGTCTATCCCTTTTTGTCACATACATGTTATTGTTCGTACAAGCGCAACCAGGTTCGTCGTACATATGTGTGTGTGCAGCTTTAGATAATCAACACATTCATTGCGTTCTTAGTGTTAGTGTGTATTTGTATCGTGTGGCTTTTGTTTATCGTTTTTATTGTTAAACGATATTACGTCGTTTCGATTTGCTTAACAATATTATTCGACTTAACATTCTATGAGGTTTGATGAGGTAAACTTGACAATTTGCGAATTTTTTTCATATTTTTTCAAGTTTGGCCATTCATAGTAGCAAACTTCAATTAAAAAATATAAAATAAATGAGAAATTTCTTAAAGTGTATTCTGTTGTGAAGAAATTGACACTTCGTTTGAAAAAATCGAACAAAAATTACCGTAGTTATTATTTAAGGAGTAGAACAGTAGTGTTAAATTTTTTATATATGTCACCTTATCAACATAATGCATTTTCATAACGTCACCACTTATTTCATATTTTTTAATTAAATTTTGCTATTAAGAATGGCTAAACTATAAAAAACACGAAAACAATTATTTTTTCTAGTTTACCCGATCAAAACTCATATAATGTAAGTTTGAACCATATGTTAATGTATATCATTTTAAAGGCTCATCTCTCCCGTTTTCAAAAAACTTTAAATTTTGAAAATAGGTTAAAAAATATTTGGGTAAACAATAATTTTGCGCGAGAAGACTAAAAATACCGCTTATGTCAAATAAAAGAAGTTTGGAGGGTTCGGAAAACATAGGTTCGGAAACATAAAAAAAATATTTTTGAGTTCTACTCTACAAAACTCACAACCTACACTATGTGATTAGCTGGGTGTATTTTAACTCTCGTACCGTGTAATCAACAGTTTAAGAATTCTGATTTTGATGCAAGAATGTGGTTCTAGACTCTTTTAAGATAATTGACAGGGCGCTTGACGGTGCACTTTTATCGAAACATTGCATTTTGGGCCGATACAGCAACGGAATGATCTAGTGAAATAGAAAGGGTTTGCTTCCAAAACTTCAATAATTTTCTGTCTGTTATTGTCTTCTTTATTCATTCTTCCACAACCTATTTTCCTCGCACCAATACAATGCCTTTCATTCGTTAGTGATCTGGGTCTGTAAATTATAATTAAAAAAAGATGTGTATCGTATTCATGTATAGTGAGCATCAAAAGGAACCGTACACTTCTAACAATCACCCAACTCAACTTTAACCACTTAAGGAGAGTGCCCTAAAAAATTTGTGTATATTTCGAAATCTTTTGTAATTTTTTTATTTCAAATTTAAAAACTTGGTAATGAAACAATTTTCAAATAAAAATAACCGGAATTTATTAATGTATATTTTTTTTAACATACATTTCCTTTTGACGCTCCCTGTATGTTTATATGCAATAGTTTATTAAACTGTTATTAAGCCAGCAATATAGTTCGTTTTCAATTTGAAGATACAATACGTTTGGCAAACTAATGCTTAAATTACCAATAAAATCCCTTCGGTTTATAGAAACCAATAATGAAGAATCGCATGAAACCAATTGAGAAATATTTCCTTGCAATTTTAATAATTAAAGGATAATCGTATCCTTTACAATTCATACATTTCATGAATTTAGCACAACAACTTTATTAAACATCGTTTCTTACATACAATGATTATGTATTTCTACACCTATGTGTGGAATGAAGGAGGAAATTATTGTAGGAGTATTTGTTGTAATAAATTGAAAAAAATTGATTAAATTCCTAAGGCAGCAGTTGTTTTGGTTTATTTACACATGAATATGTTGAATGGTGTAAATAATCAAAAAATATGTGAGAATATGTTGAGGGTTTTACCACACATCCCTGTAATAATGCTTAAAGAATTGGATCAATTGTTTGGTGTTCATATTAAACATGAAGAATAAATGAAAATAAACGAACATTAATAAATATTTATTTCAAATTATTATTAAAAACAAGAGAGAGAAAGAAACAAAAAAATTTTGTTTATTTCCTTCGAATTAATAATCACACGTTTCATGAAAATATAAATGATTTTGGCAGCTTTTTAACAAGCACACATCAATCAATCAATCAAAATATTTTTAATAATTAATGTGGCCTACAGAAGAATTCTGCATAGGATGGTATATGAGTATATTCTGCTAGAAAATCCACTTATTCGTCGACTGATAACTACTTGAGAAGCCTGTAGTTTTTTGCTGGAAACGTTCCAGGTATCGTATACGTACCATGTTTCGGCTTATCTTCTCAAGGCATTTAATGCCGTCAGCAGTTTCACCTTCGGTTGTAATTATGCTATCAAGATAACAAATACTCTCGATTGAACTGGTATCACTTTTAATATAAAAGCTTAGGTGTTGTATTAGCTTAGTTTATCGAATATTTATTGCTAAGCCCGCTAAAGCAGAACAAATATTTGACATCACTAAGCATGCACCATTCATGTCCGTGTGCTTATAGGCGAAAAGACAGATATCATGGGAATACATACATACATACATATATAATTGGTCATAATTGATTAGGATTACGACCTAGCTTCTCATTTTTTGTGCGTTAATTTTATACACGAGTGGCGGGACCTACAGTTTAATGTCGACTCCGTACGACAAATTCTTGAGAAACTTTTCATGGCAATTTTATTTTACTCTCAGAGTTTTTGTCAGAAATCTGCTGAGAGGAAGTCACCGAAGAAATATTCTTTTATTTCGTTTTGATGTCTGACCTGGGGTTTGAACCGGCATATCATGGACATAGTCTAGTTTAACGTGAGCATGCCGAGATTGCTGTTGGTTTATTACCTAAAGAAACACGGTTCATCATGGTGACTTACTTAATTGGCCATTACAACCCTTTAGTCAAAACTAAAACCTATGCTTTCACATTACCCATATTGTGTGTGTTAATATTATCCATAAGTGGTTGAACCTGCAGTTTAACGCCCGACTCCAGGGAATAGATTTGAGAAGCTTTTCATGGATATTTTATTTTATTGCCAGAGTTCTTGTCAGAAGACTGTTGACTGAGAGGAAGTCGCCGGAGAAATGTTTTTTTTCCTACACATACATAATTGGCCATTACAACCCTTTAGTCAGGATTACGGCCTAGCTTCTCACACCACTCATGTTGTGTGTATTAATTTTATAAATGAGTGGCGGGACCTTCATTTTAAATTCGACTCCGAACGACAGATTTTTGTGAAACTTTTCATGGCAATTTTATTTCACTCTCAGAGTTTTTGCCAGAAATCTGCTGAGAGAAAGTCGCCGAAGAAATATTTTTTCATATTTTTTCATATTCATATTAGTTGGAGATGTCTGACCTGGAGTTTGAACCGTGGCCTCACGTCTAATAAGTCAACACACTGCCTACTAGACTGCGGCGAGCTTCCTACATCGTTTTATTCGAGATATATGAGCTGGATTTTGAACTCACGAGCTCTCGTCTAGTAATACCTACTAGACTATGGAGACATCGTGCTGTCTACAGCAATGTTAAACTCACGAGCTCTTGTCTAGTTAGCCAACACAATACCTACTAGCCTATGGAGACTACGTGCTGTCTACAGCGATGTTAAAAAGCAGAGGTGCGAGGCCATATCCCTGGTGTACAGATTTTTCTATTTGTATTTGACCACTAAATTGATGATCGTACGGAGTTCAGCAGCTTGCTCCCTAATGATAAGGCTTGGGATTTACGTAAAACACCCTGTTATTCAATTAATATTAAGATTATGTAGTGATGAAGTCTTTCTGAAAGTCTAGATAGTATAAGTACAGAGGGTTGCGTGTTACCATGTTTAAGACATTATCGTGGCATTCTATAGTCGACCTGTTCTTTCACATTTGATGTCTGCCAAGCTTTTATCGAATGTCAAATTTTCTTTCTTTGCAAATAGAATTATAGAAGTCGCCGTAGTCTAGTAAGTAGTGTGTTGGCTTATTAGACGCAAAGCCAGGGTTCGAGCCCTAGGCCAGATATCAAAGACAAAATACAAAAAGTATTTCTTCGGCGACTTCTTCTCTGCAGATTTCTGGCAAAAACCCGGAGAGTAAATAAAATTGCCATGAAAAGTTTCTCAAAAATCTGTCGTTCGGAGTCGACTTTAAACTGTAGGTCCCACCACTCATGTATAAAATTAACGCACACAACATAAGTGGTGTGAGAAACTAGGTCTTAATCCTGACTGAAGGGTTGTAATAACCAATTGCGTACGTACTAGAGGAAGTGTTTTAATTGTATAAAGGGACTTGTCGTCAATAACTGCATATTTCTACGCATTTTTCTCGTCCAGCACATCAGTTTTATTTGCTTTTTAAAGCCTTAATTTAAAAATAAAAACTTAGTTTGGTTTTCGCTTTTAAATGTCCTCTTAATTACGAGGGAAATAAAGTAACAATGTGTCCCTTATATACATATTCTCTTCCACATAGAAATTCTAGTTTCCAATACATGTATAGAAAAAGTTTATAAATTTTCATTTTCAACATTTTCATTCATTCTTTCTGTTCTGTTCTGTTCTTTTTTCCAATTCTATTACAGGATATTGTACCGATGGAACAAATAAGTTCAATGGTTTCTAATGGCGGTGGCAGCGTAACAATGCAACGTGATGATGACTACAGAAAACGCATTATGCACAGTGAGTATGAAATTTACATAAAAACGAAGAAGCACACACACACACGAACATGAAGAAATCAACACAAACACAATCTGGTAAATAGGAACGAGAAAAAAATGAAAAAATGTTAAAAAAATGAAAAACTAAATCAAACTGTAACGGAAATTGAAAGAAGTACTAGAAAGTAAAAAAGAAAAAAAAGAAATCGAATAAAATTAATAAATGAAAATAATGAAATGAAGAACAAAAACAAAAAACAAAAAGAAGAAAAAAGGAAAAAAAGAATCGAAAATCAACTCAAATAAGAGAATGCTGCTGATTGCACTAAAAGTAGAAAGAAATGGGTCAGAGTTTAATAACAACTCGTTTAACTTTTGCATTCTCATTCTGCAATATGGCGGTTTCAAATGCATTCAACGCTAAGAATAAAAAAAATTCTTCTTTGAATCTCTTGAATATCATGAATATTTACAATGACGATAGAAAGTTATCGAAATGCTAACGAATTAATTTAAAGTTTTCATTATGAAATGCAATCGAACGAAAGGAGATCGAATAAGTTGAGGGAAAGAAAGTTTGAGAATCTATTTGAAGCACTATAATATTGTCAGTAGTGAAGGCAAATAAACAGGAAACCTGTTAAATTTTGGAAGCTATCGAAATTTAATATAATAATA
The DNA here is from genome assembly GCA_932273835.1 of Sarcophaga variegata. Classification (NCBI taxonomy): domain Eukaryota; kingdom Metazoa; phylum Arthropoda; class Insecta; order Diptera; family Sarcophagidae; genus Sarcophaga; species Sarcophaga variegata. Next base: position 64,876,013 of record OW026362.1, read on the forward strand.
TTCACTAAGTGTTCAACAGATTAACGTTTTATAAAGACCTGTCCACTCTTTTATCTTCCGTAAGAGATATTTAGAAGATCGGGACCTAAATTATTGGGATGTGGAAATGGTACTCCCTAATACTGTATCCTTTCGTAATTGAATCTGTATTTGCATCAATTGGTAGTCAAGCAGATTAACCACTATACTTTTTGGTATAAAACAAGGCACGTTAGTTTATTAAATCTTACAGGCTGGTGGTCTATTTGCATTTGACATAATTTTGAACAAAAGATTTTCATCTGCCCTTGTAAGCATGCACCGAGCAACTTCTGAAGTTACAGTAATAGCCAACCAAATATTTGATGATTTCCGAAAAGTTTATATCGCTTCTACCAAAACGACTCCCAACGTTAGATAGGTAAGTTTAAGGTGAGGTCTCATGCCTCCACCTAAGCAATCATGTGGGATTATTGTGCATAAGTAATACCATCTTACTTTCCTTAAGAGAGTGTGTCCTACACAAACCTGCTTAACTTCTTCCATCCCACTACTCCGGGACAAGTTACTATGTCTGGCACAGTATCATTCCCAAGATATTGATATCTCGAGCTTACAAGATCATTGCTAGGCAATGTCTCAAAAAGTGCTCTATCGTTTTAATGTCTTCACTGCATGGTTCATCGTTTTCCACCACACCAATACGCTGCACGTGTATGTGTAAGGCGAAGTGCTCCGTAAGTACTCTCATTAGTGTGGCCAGGTCACCCTTATTTAGTTTTAAAACACTCACAATTCTCTGCTCGTTAGGATCATTACAAAGTATTTTTGTAATTCTTACTGCTGTGTCGTTATATGCTCAACGTTTTTCTCTTCTGTTTTCGATTTATGAAAAAGGCCTCTTTTTTACGCACTCAATTCTATCTTCAGAAATTTAAGCTACAGTTTAATACAACGCTTCAGTCAGAATTACGACCTAACTTCTTACACCACTTATGATGTGTAAGTTAATTTTATGCATAAACGGCGGGATCTACAGTATAAAGTCGACTCCGAACGATAGATTTTTGAGAAATTTTTCATGGCAATTTCATTTTATTCTCAGAGTTTTTGCCAGAAATCTGCTGAGGGGAAGTATCCGAAGAAACAAATTTTCATATTTCGTTTTGCTGGAGATGTCTGCCTTGGATTTCGAATAGTGGCCTCACGTCTAATAAGGCATCACCCTACATACTGCAATATTATTATTAACTTTCTCTTCCGGTACTCTCATGACACAAACGACATCAATAATTGGGTGAGAATTAGTCTGTTATATCGCCAAATAAAAGATCAGAAACAGAAAATCTAGGTTGGCAAGTTATTGAATAAGCTCTGAGTCTAAATGTTTTTATGTATTTCTAAAAACAATCAGGAGTTCTTCGCAGTACTAGGACCATTTAGTCTATAATACTGTCCTGAATATCCATATTCCTATCCCTATCATGTTTCCGTACAATTTACAAGACCTTGTTCGGTATTAGTGAAGATAGGATCTTCATGAAATGTATGATTTGATAATTCATTCGTCTGATTACTGAATTGGGATGCTAGTAAGCCATACGTATTCTGAACTATATTCATTGAGTCTATAGTATCCTGTGAAAATATTGGATAATAGTAATACAGGAAAATGCAAGCCAATAAAGGCAATCAAGCAGCTTTGAAGACCTTGGGGGATCAGCAAGTAGCGCACGTTTGTATATGAAATAATTTTAACTCTAATGCTATAAATACTATTGCAGCAAACACAGCAAACACAGCAAACTTGCATTAACAATTTGCTTGTTGTCGCGTTGCCTTTAAAATAATCATTTCCATATACATGTATACACACATAATTGGTCATTGCAACCCTTTAGTTTGGAATACGACCTAGTTTCTCATACCACTTATGTTGTGTGTGTTAATTTTATAAATGAGTGGCGGGGCCTCCATTTTAAAGTCGACTTCGAGCGACAGATTTTTGAAAAACTTTTCATGGCAAGTTCAGTTTACTCTCAGGGTTTTTGCCAGAAATCTGCTGAGAGGAAGTTGCCGAAGAAATATTTTTTTTTCATAGTTCGTTTTGATCGTTTGGTCTAGGTTTTGAATCGTGGCCTTACGTGTAATAGGCCAACACACTACTTACGAAAGTACGGAGACTTCCGTATACACCCATGTATTTTATTTTTGAGGGATTGCTGTATTTGCTGCGTTGCATTTATTGTCTTTTTAGCATGATCTTGATTCGTATATAGAAAAGGGTCCGCCAAATAACTTTTTTATGAAAACACTTTAAAATAAAACTACTGAATATTTTCTCAAATTTCTTTTTTATTTGAAAGTACAATCTTTCCGGTTAATAATGGAAACTAATTTCATTCAAAAGGCTGCCTCGGCTGGCAATGCAGTAGCCTACACGATCGGTCCAATTTTCAAGCACATTATCGATTGTGTGCAGCTGTATTTTACCAATGGCTTAACGAATATTGTCCTTTAAAGCGTCAATTGTTTCTGGCCTGTCGGCGTAACACTTATCTTTGACAGCACCCCACAAATAATAGTCCAACGATGTCAAATCGCAGCTCCGAGGTGGCCAAACGACATCAGCTCTGCGGCTGATAATGCGATCTTCAAATACAGGGCGCAAAACATCGAGTGTAGCTTCGGTTGTGTGGCACGTAGCGCCGTCCTGTTGAAACCAAGTGTTGCCAATATCCTCCTCTTCAATTTTTGTGAACAAAAATTCGTTCAACATGGCCCGATAACGATCGCCATTGACTGTAACGGCCACTATTTGCTCATTTTCGAAGAAAAATGGCCCAATTATGCCTGCGGAATAAATCCGCACCAAACAGTGACTCGTTTTGGGTGCGTCGGCTTTTCAATGTATGCGTGCGGGTTTTTTGTGCCCCAAATGCGACAATATTGCTTGTTTACATACCCGTCAAGATCAAAATGAGCTTCATCTGAAAAGATGAATTTTTTTTTGCCAAAATCGCCATCTTCTGGTGTAGGCTACTGCATAGCCAGCCGAGGCAGCCATTTGAATGAAATTATTTTCCATTATTAACCGGAAGGATTGTACTTTCAAATAAAAAAAGAAATTTGAGAAAATATTCAGTAGTTTTCTTTTTAAAGCATTTTCAAAAAAAAAAGTTATTTGGCGGACCCTTTATATCGTATTTTTATTCAAGAGGATTTAGACCTTCGAAGGCTATTAAATTGAATTGCGTGGTTCCTGTTTAGATATTAAAGTTACATTAACGTTGTATGATCGTGAAAGTGAAAGTTGTTGTATAATGGGTATAAACAGTCATATAAATTTGATGTTAGAAATCGTAAAACAATAAACTCTTGATATAAACAGTCAGTTTATGATAAAAACTGTAACACTTGCTGTTATGGTCGTTAGACTCCATGTAAAAAAAAATTAAAGGCAAAAAATTTTCTTCACAGAAGAGCTCAAAAGGAAGTCATAATAAAAATCTTAACACTCAAGATTTTATCGCCTGTAAAAATGCTGATTTAAAAATCAATAAAAAAAACGATTCCATCTGTACAATTCAGTGCAAGTGCTTTATGGGTCTTGCTTTCTGAGAGCATTATCAAATGTCAAAAGCTGATGTTGGCATTTGATGGATAATCATCATTTTGAATGCCAAATAATAACACACACACACTTACACACATTTATTTTATTGAGAAACATGCAAACAAACACACATGCCCATATGTGATATACGCACTTTATATCAAAAACACTCAAATACTGTAAAACACATTCTAATTTATCTTTTTTTCTTCCTCTCTCCGTCTCTCGTTCTCTCTCTATACTCTTCGCCTTCTATTTGCGGTATGTTTTCAATTTTACTACCCAAATGTTTTCAAATAAAATGCTGCACATGAAAATTGGATTCGTTTTTGTTTGGGTACTGATACTGGCTCTACCACTACTTGGAATGTAAATTAAAATGAATGGAAAAAAACAACGACAACAACAATAATTTATGAAACAACATTACCATCATCCATTCGTCCATCCATCCATACATAACATCATCATGCTTTGACGATATGGATCTGGATCTGTGTGATTGAAATGAAATGAAATGTTAAATGTTAACTCATCGCACATCTCCTCCTCCTTGTGCATCGTTCTGTGTGTGCAACACTATTTTCTCCAACAACAATATTTGATTATGATGACACCATCTGGTTACTGTGCCCACACACATGTCCACTAACACACTTACAGTGCGTTCAATGGGTAAGTAATTTTAGTTTTAATTTCAACATATTTTTCTCGTGTATATTTTTGTAAGTGAATATTGGTTAAGGACTCTACTTGTCATAAGGGATGTATGTTTGTTTATTTGTTTGCTTATCTATCTTCTGGTTTAATGGGTTTTGTCTTCCTAATAACATCACAGATAATAAATTTTCAGCAGAGAAAATTTAATTTAATTTGGAAATTAAAAAAAATTCTCTACTTTTTGTTTTTATTTTTCATTTTTAATTTGTTTTTTTAAAACCACAACAATATTAAATGGATACGCATTTAAATTTAATTGTGTTGGATTTATTTTAATTTACTGAAGGCTTTAAGTGAAGTCTAGTGATGTAAATATTGTATACAAAGCAGAGATGAGTACTTAAAAAGATGAGTAGAATCGAATCATACTCATAATTTCTGATACTTATATTTTGAAGGGATTTGTTAAAAATTATACTGAGGTTCTTCGCTGAATCTACTATTGAAATGTTCCGAGTTCCCAATGTGATCGGAATATCAACGACAATATCCTGATTTCGCTGTGCTATGATCAGGCCTTTTGACTTCGTAGGGTTCAGGTATAAGCACTCGAAGAAAAATAAAAATTGTTGTACATCTTCCTACACTTACATCTTACACATCTTATATATATACAGATGTATAGTTGGCACCGAAGATCAGCAATACGTATTCAAAATGATGAGTAGATTCGAAGCATACTCATAATTTCTGATACTTTCATACTTATTTAAATATCATGGAGCCTCTACTCATATTTAAAGTTTGAAGTACTCATCGTATTCATATTTAACAAAACGTATAATGTTATTGATTTCGACTCTCCATTAGAGTTGGGTTCGTTAGCTCTTTTCAGTGTTCGCTCTTTCTAGTTCAGCTCTCTGTAATGGACTAGTTCGTTCTTTTAGTTCAATAGTTCAGTTCTCTTAAACAACGCCGCTCTCTTCCTCAATTTGTGTAACTTCTTTATGGCAACGTTTGCTCATTTATATTTTAACTGATGTAAACAATACCAATAAAGGAATGAATGTATTCCGTGTAAATTTATTATATTTGTAATATGATTTTTTACTTTAAATAAATTGTGGTATTTAACATTTTTTCATTTTTATTAATTAATTTATGTATGTACTTGAAGCACTTGAAAAGCATGTGATTTATTTTTAAATATTTAATGAGAATTTCTGTTCGTATTTCTATTCTAAAACATTCTTTTAGTTAAATAGAAAAAATATTTTATATTTATTTGCTTATTTTTGTAAAAATGTTTCCATATGTTCTTTTTTTAATATGTGGTAACACCGATACCAGTCCAATAGGAATGTCGCACACAAGAACGATAAACAAAATAATAGAACGAATAAGAATGAAATGAGCGAATAAGAAAGAAATGAACGAATAAGAAACGAGAACTATACGAACTACTGAGCTAAAAGAACTACTGAGCTAAACGAACTGCTGAGCTGAAAGAACTACTGAGCTAAACGAACTACTGAACTAAACGAACTACAGAGCTAAACGAACTACTGAGCTAAACGAACTACTGAGCTAAAAGAACTACTGAACTAAACGAACTACTGAGCTAAACGAACTACTGAGCTAAAAGAACTACTGAACTAAACGAACTACTGAACTAAACGAACTACTGAGCTAAACGAACTACTGAGCTAAAAGAACTACTGAACTAAATGAACTACGGAGCTAAAGTAACTCATTATTATGAGCGGCTCTCTTAGTTCAATTGTGTGAATAGTTCAATTGAACTAGTTCGTTCGTGAACTACACAACTCTACTCTCCATAACTCAACATATACACGAATCACAAAATAAATATGATTCGCGTACGAGCACTAAAATACACACTAAAAGGTTGTGTATTTGCTTTGCTTTCTTCTCTGTCTTTTTTCTTTTTTTGTAAATGTTACAACAACTAAGACTGTAAATTTTTATGGATCGAGTCTCTCGAATCATTTATAAGTATTTTTCTAAAGTTATGAATCTAAATGGGTAGCCTGGCTTATGAATCAAACATATTTCGAATGGTATGAGTTCGATGTCAACTTTGTACTCATACTCATTGCAACCTGTATTTGTAAATCAACGTTGTAGTGAGTATGAATGAATCAGAGTACATAGTTAAACTTCAACATTGTTGACTCACTTATATTCAAAATTTCATGAGTGCTTATGAGTAGCGAAAAAACAATTCATTGCTGTTTTCTGATATAAACACATGCATAAGTAGACCCTAAAACACTTTAGTCAGGACTACAACCTAGATTCTAACAGCACTCAAGATAAGTGCCTTAATTTAAATCCATAAGTGGTAGGATCTTAAGTTTAAAGCCGATTCAGAAGGATAAATTTTTCAAGTCCTTTACTTACTCGCAGAACTTTTGCCAGATGATCACTGACAGGAACTCTTTAGCCACACAATGCAACAAATTAAGGACAAAAATACCTTTTCGTGTGTTTTATTTAAATTTACTTTTGAATTCGAAAAATAGATATCAATTTGTTATACAAGCATCGGTCAACAAATCATTGAAGCTGAAAGGGAAAGGTTTTCTTATCTAACTATTCGTCAGATTTACGACTACGAATTCATCCCAGATAAATACATTGTATTTTTTTTGAAGAGATACAAAGTTGGAGGAACATTCGATAAAGAGTTTACACTTTAACTTAATTGGTCATTACAACCCTTTAGTCAAGATTACAACCCAGCTTCTCATACCACTCATGTTGCATGTGCTACTTCTACGCATGTGTGGCAGGATCTGCTGTATAATATCGACTCCCAACGACAGATTTGAGAAACTTTTCTTGGCAATTTTATTTTAATACCAAAGTTTTTGTTAGAAAACTGCTTAAAGAAAGTTGCCGAAGAAATATTTTTCTATATTTCGCATCGCTCAAGATGTCTGAGCCTGGTTTTGAACCACGGAGTCTCACCTAATAAGACAACACACCACCTACTAGACTACAGCGACTTTTTAAGAGAGATTATGTTGAAAAATAAAACGATTTTTCATTTAAAAATCCACACACTGGACAAAGTTACTGGGAAACTGTAACGACCTTATATGAGAAACACCATAAGTATGGATAAGACTATAGGGAGGATAACCGATTTATAACAGCGAAAGCCGTGCATGTGAATTATAATGGTTGCAATGGTGCATTTTCTATTTCATTGTTTAGCTTTTAGGGCCATGTTGAGATCTAAATTTTATGTACAACAACTTACCGAAACTTTGACATTTGGTAACAGCCATCCTGCTGAAGCTACAGCAAATTGACTGCCAGTATCATGACAGATGACTGTAGCCTGCAGTTGTCTTAATGGAGAACTATTTGTCATTCCAACAGAATCTTCCGAGCTTTGAAAGTTGATAATGGTCATCTTGTTGAAGCTACTTCAATCAAATTATTTGTCATTTATTCAGTTTGTTTTGTCAAGCCACCATGTATGGATAGACATGGACTATAGCCAGCGAGCTGTGTTCGTTAAATGAGTTCCGCTAGTTGCAACTAATTTCCATCAAAGAAACATTCTCAGCGATGAAGGCCTTTTCTGGATGAGTGGATACGTAAACAAACAAAATTGTTGAATTTGTCACGAAACCAATCCACATGAGATCCACAAGTGTTCAATGCCTTTCGAAAAAGTTACTGTTTGATGTGGATTTTGGATTGGCGGCGTTATCTGTTCGTATTTCTTGGAGAACGATGTTGGCCAGTCCATCACTAGACACCTCCAGTCAGGATTACAGCCTAGTTTCTCACACCACTTATGTTGTGTGTGTTAATTTTTTACATGAATGGCGGGATCTACAGTTTAAAGTCGACCCCGAACGATAGATTTTTGAGTAACTTTTCATGGCAATTTTATTTTACTCTCAGAGTTTTTGCCAGTAATCTGCTGAGAGGACGTCGTCAAAGAAATATTTTTTCATATTTTGTATGATGTCTGACCTGGGGTTTGAACCGTAGCCTTGCGTCTAATAAGCCAACATACTACCATACTCGACATATTTTATTTATTCTTAGAGTTTTTGCCAGAAATCTGCTGCTAGGAAGTCGCCGAAGAAATACTTTGTCTAATAAGCCAACACACTACCATACTCGACATAGTCTAGTATGTATATGTATTTCTTCGGCGACTTCCTCTCAGCAGATTTCTGGCAAAAACTCTAAGAATAAATAAAATTTCCATGAAAAGATTTTCAAAAATCTGTAGTTTGGAGCCGCCTTTAAACTCTCACTCATGTATAAAAAACACATGAGTGGTGTGAGAAACTAGGTCGTAATCCTGAACGAAGGGCTGTAATGATCAATTATGTATGTATGTACGTATGATTAGAAGGCATGGTTATCTTACGTGGCGGTAATGTGAACTGGCCATCGATATCGTGCGGTTTGGTCTCGTTACACTTCTTCTTGTAGAGTCTTCTAATATCCCAAGTGTATATAAATCTCATCTAATACATTGGATGCCACAAGACATTCAAGAAATTTTGTTTTTGAATTATCTTTTCCTTCATTAAATACATTGACTATCTTCCTTAATGTTCAATGAAATTATCATCACTTTCTTTGCCATAAACAAACTGTTTTTCCGGGGGCCATCTTCTCATTGTAAAGCGAAAGGATCTATCGGATCTTTTATCGTGAATGTGCGTGTATTAAAGCCGTTTATTAGAAAGACCTGTTTTCCATGTATGATACATATTATTTTAAATTTTAATTATTTTTACTTGTTAAAGTCAAACATACGTACGTAATTTTACCACATTTTTCTTTTAACAAAGAGTAAAGGTTAGACATTCCATTAGAATAAGAAAAAAAAAAGATTGTAAATTATGTTTTAATACAAAAACATTTGTTCATGATTTCTTTATCAAAAGAATACCACCACAGTGCATATCACATTTCCCAATAGCAGTTCTTTCATTTAAACAGTAGAAGAAGAAGATAAAAAAATTTGTTTTTTTTTTGCCCACATCCTTGAACAATAATGAGATGCATCTTCTCTATTTATTTCAGTCAGTCATTCAGTCAGTCAGTCATTCATTCATTCTTTGCCACATTTCATTCATTCATTCATTCATTCATTCATTCATTCATTTCCTTTTACTGTTAGTCTTAAAGCCCGACTGAGCCCCAAACATTCAGTGTGGGGATGAGTGAGTTATTCAGTCTTTTGTTTGACTTTCTCAATAAGTGTGTCAAAAACATACAGGAAAACTGCATAACTCGCCTCGACTTGACTCAATTCAATTTGAATTCGAAAAAAAAAAGAAAACGAAGAAAATCACAGAATCACAATGAATATTTTACCATCATAATGGCATTGGCAATAAACATTTGCTGTTTGGAATTTTTTTTAGACAAATAGAAGGTGGAGTAAAAAGAAAATCATTGATATTCGAATGAATTATTTCGGGATTATTTAAGTGCAAGAGGGGAGGTAATGAATAAGTTGTTTTAATGCAATTAAGACACTACCAGCAACGAGAGAATTTCTATGAGTATATGGTTCGGAAACTGTGACAATCCAACACATGCAATTCCACTTTTGTTCTCAAAAATCGTGGACTACTGATGTTATGTACAAAAAAATTATTTGGGGCCTCTTCAACAATACCGAATGCAAAAAACGCATGATATTGATCTCATAGGAATTAATAAAGAAAAAAATAAAAACGTCCTGCACCGCATTTTAATCTATAAATAGACTTGAGTCCACGGTTCAAATCCCAGGCCAGATATCTCGAACATAACGAAATATGGAAAAATACTTCTTCGGCTACTTCCTCTCAGCAGTTTTCTGACAAAAATTCTGAGAGTAAATAAAACTGCCATGAAATAGTTTCCCAAAAAATCTGTCATTTGGAGTCGACTTTAAACTGTAGGCTGCGCCACTCATGCATAAAATTAACACACTCAACATAAGTGGTGTGAGAAGCTAGGCTAGCTAGAAGGATTGTAATAACTAACTTTGTGCGTTTGTATGTGAATTGCTGTTGAATAGCGAAAAACATTTCATATCTAGAGGACCACTTCGAATAAAAATGTGTAAGTTTACTTCACACTGGGAAACACTATGGGCCACATGGCCCACTGAGTGAACTTGCAGCTGAATGGCAAGCTACCCGCTAACCTTGGGTCAACACGAAATGTCAACCAAACCGTTGTTGTTAAATAAGCTTGTGGTTAAATAAGCAAACAGTCAAAGGCGATCAAATTTCACGATATCCGTGGCCAGTTCACATTACCTGCACGTGAGATGACCATGCCTTCGAATCATACATACGTACATATGTAATTGGCCATTACAATCCTTCAGTCATGATTACGACCTAGTTTCGCACACCACTTATGTTGAGTGTGTTAATTTTATACATGAGTGGCGGGATCTACAGTTTAAAGTCGACTCCAAACGACAGATTTTTGAGAAACTTTTCATGGCAATTTTTATTTACTCTCAGAGTTTTTATCAGAAATCTACTGAGATGAAGTCGCCGAGAAATACTTTTTGTATTTTATTTTGATGTCTGGCCTGGGGCCCGCACCCTGGCTTCACGTTTAATAAGCCAACACACTACCTATTGGACTACGGCGACTTTTACCGAATCCCTTGTGCAAAATAATATCAAATGTGGAACGTAGCGCGGTTCTGTTGAAACTACATGTCCTGATCATCTAATTCAAACCAAAAGAAGTTAATTTACAGTGCTTGGTGTTGTTGTAATGGCCTGGTCAACGACATTAGAAAAGCCTACAAAAAATATGTAACGGGGTCAAATAGCACGATATCGGTAACCTGTTTACATCACCTCTACATGAGATGGCACGGTCATCAAATTGCTTGTGCAGATTAACCAATGTGGCATGAACTGCATTAAACGTAGAATGTTTCTTTTGGAACCACATGTCATAGGTGTCCAGATGATCCAAAAGAAGTCAGCCTAGAGTGCTTGCCGTTGTAGTGATGGTCTGGCCAACATCATTATTAAAGGAATATGAACAGATTATGCCGCCAGTCCAACATCAACACCAAACATTGGCTCTTTAAAAATGCATGGGACACTCATGGATCTCTTGTAGATTGGTTTCGTCTCAAAGTCGAAAATTTTGCTTCTTCACGTACCCTTTCAACCAGAAATAGGCCTCATCGTTGAGTATATTCCTTTCGGTGGAAATTAGGGGCAATTTCCAGAACCCACTTAGCGAATACACATCACTGCCAATAGCCCATGTCTACTCATCCAAGGCACTTTGGCAAATCAAACTCAATAAATGACAAATAATTTGATTGAAGTAGCTTCAACAAGAAGGCCATTATTATCTTTCAAAGCTCGATAGACTCTGTTGTAAATCCAAATAGTTGTCCATTAGCACAACAGTAGGCTACAGTTATATGTCATGATACTTGCTGTCATTTTGCTCATGTAATACAGAAGATTTGATTTAAATTTTTGGCAATAGGAATGACGTTCTTTATAAGAGACATACACATACAAACATAATTGATCATTACAACCCTTCAGGCTTACGTAACTTCTCTTCTTTCAATCTCACTGATACAGACCTATTATCTTCGGGATCCGTCTTAACGAATTTTTGTCGAGAGAATTATGTCCAGAATTGACTCAAATTGTGATATAAATTCACCTACTTTTTTTTTACTTTACTTTAAAATTAACATGATTTCCAGCTCTCTGTGTTCTTTCTGACATGGCATTAAACGTAATACATTATCATACCGCATTGTTAGTGGCACTTAGTGGAAAAATATATATTTTTAGGTAATTAAAACAGATCTTTAGCCTTGCGATTGGGAGGAAAATGTGTTCTGTAAATAATGTTCGAATAAATACTCATGAAATCTACGTAAACTAATATAAAAGCAGTGCCAGAATCTATTTACTAGTAATTTTAAAAATAACAATATTCATGAATTATTTCTGACGACATTACAAAAAAATTCTATGATTTCCTTGTGCAAGCAAAGCATGTGGTCTAAGCTATGTGGGCAAAGACAAAAATTTATCACCATACACTTTATTAACTTTGATTTTACTTGATTTACCATTTTATATACGTCTCATGCACTCATTCCATATACAAAAGTTGAAACGATTATTTGTTTAATTTTTTATACTTCTTTTACTTTAAATTGATTTTTAATTTATAAAAAAAATTAAATTATCATAAACAAATAATTATGATTATGAAAAAACAATTATGAATTGTATTTACTGTGCGGCAAGCATAAAAATTTTAATTTGTAGTTAATTCAAGTACAACACGACGTATACGCGATATTATTTGCAAACAAACAACACTCATACGCCGCACAGAGGGGCATTTTGCCTGAAAACGTGGCCAAAATTAATAGAAGTGTTTTATGAGTTAATGGCTGCAATTATTTGATAGTGTTACTGATAATTAGGCCCAAGGATGAACCAAACTGATTTTGGTTCAAATCAGTCCGTGATTTCGCCTAGCCCCCATACAAATACCCTCGAAATTGCACTTATTTACACATAATTATGGTAATTATCCAACAATCATGATTAAAATTAGCATGGATCAGTTCTGTGTCCTAAGAAATCATGGTGTAAAGTTGGGTGAAAATCGGATCACATTTGACCCTAGTACCCATATAAAGTCCCCTTTAGAAATTCAGGGAAAAAACATGTGAAATTTCTATTATTTTAAAATTTTGAACGAATAATTTTAACATTAACACGTTCATCGCCGTGTCAGTCATATGTGTCTGACGCTAACTAGTTCTACATGAGCTATGTCAGTCATATGTGTCTGACGTACGCGATTTGGTAAATCACAGATGTCCGACGCAAACGACGCTGTGTTGAAAACAATAGGTTAATACTTGTTGTATCTTTTTGTATCTTGTTTGGATGCGTCAGACATATAGGACTGACAAGGCTTGTCGAGAAAAAAAGCTTTAATACGGGGCCATGTCAGTCATATATATGTGTGACATAAAAAATAGTGTTTTTCCGGGAATTTTGGCAAAAAAAAATTTTTGTGATACATTAAGTTTCCTTGATGCATTTTTAACTAGATTATCTAATAAAGTTACCATGGCCCACGTGAAAATTTTTCTGATATTATCGTGGCGATGAACGTGTTAATATATGAGATATATATATAAAAAAAAAACTGAAAGTAGCAGTTGCTCATACCTTTCAAATAAAAAAAATCAATATAAAACCTCTATTCGCTTAGCCACAAAAAAATATCATAGAAACCTACTAAAATTTCAAAAAAACACCAAAAACGCGTTTAATTTTCTTCTCTTTTCTGGCTTTGACATCGTCTCAAATCTATAAATCTCAACTTAAAGTCGTGAAAATTCACTATATAACGCAGAAATTTGTTGTCTATCGAACTGCATACTCAGTTTCTTAAATTTCTTTAAATTCATTTTGCCAGCTTTTCAGGGTAAATACCACTTCGTGCACCGTAGAGTTCAAATGACTACAAGCATGACTACATGTCCATAGTTTGGCACCAAAGATCAGCAATGAGTATTCAAAAAGATGAGTAGAATCGTATCACACTCATAATTTTTGATACTTATACGCATTTATACTTATTTTAATATCATGGAACCTCTACTCAAATACAAAGTTTGAAGTACTTAACAAGTCGCCGTAGTCTAGTAGGCAGTGTGTTGGCTTATTAGACGTAACGCCAGGGTTCGAGCCCCAGGCCAGACATCGTGACAAAATACAAAAAATATTTCTTCGACGACTTCCTCTCAGCAGATTTCTGGCAAAAACTCTGAGAGTAAATAAAATTGCCATGAAAAAGTTTCTCAAAAGTGCGTCGTTCGGATTAAAAACTGTAGGTCACATCACTCATGTATAAAATTAACACACACAACATAAGTGGTGTCAGAAACTAGGACGTTGTACAATGGGTCAATTCGACCTCCGGGTACTGTACTTGTCTTAATTGACAAGTACACGCCCTCTAACCTAACCTAACCTAACATATACACGAATCACAAAATAAGTATGAAACACGTACGAACACTAAAATATTTACTATAAGGTTGTGTGTTTGCTCTGCTTGCTGCTCTGTCCTTTTTGCTTATGTGTCTGTTTTCCTTTTTTTTTTTTTTTTTGTAAATGCCTAACAACAACAACTACTTCTATAAGAGAAGTATGATGATATTCCTTTAAAAATGTTTAAGAAATAATTCAACAAAATTGTCTACATTTCATGAAAATTTCATTAAAATTCTTTTTATTACACCTGAGAGGCGGGCATAAAAAGCAAAACGGAATAGAAAAATTTTAATTTCAAACATTATAATAATAATGACCATCATTTGTACTTTCTGTCATTCTTTATGATTCTTTTTCATTGTTGTTTATGGCCTTTGAGTAGAGGATGTTGGATTTACGATAACTTTTGTTTGAAATTCGTTTTTTTTTTGTTTTTTTTTTTTTGTTTGTTTTTTTGTTCATTTACTTTTTGTTTTAATGAAATATTAAAAGAAGGCAACAGAAAAAATAATAAAATATTGCCCTAAAACAGACGTTGATTTTGCAGTAAACGACAGTTGTCATATCAAGTATGATACACACGGACCTAGTTACAGTTACGGATATGCTTATAAATACAGATAAAGATTGTTGTTGTTGCAAACAAACAAAATTTATGTTTTTTTCTTTTGTTTTTTGTTTTCAATTTCATTTTGTTTTCGTTGAACATTTTTTTTCAAATTGTTTTCCTTCAGTTCAGAACTCTCACTCGCCCACTCTTTCACTCACACACTCACTCACTGTTTCACTACTTTCGACCGACCTTAAGGGCAATATTTTATTTTTATTGTATTTTTTCTTTCTATTTTAACTTTTTGTTACCAAAAACAACTCTCAGATCCATAAAAACAGTAGCAGGAAAACAGTACAATGAACTCAATCTTCTTGCTCTTGGCCAATTTCGAGGTTTTTGTTTGTCACTGTATTTGCCTCTCGATTTTTCTCCTCCATTCTTTTCTATGATTGTTTTCAATTTCATTGTTGTTGTTATTTTTGTTTTGTTCGCTTATGGATTTATAATTTTACAGCAAAAAGGTAACACAGTTTTTTCTCGGTTGTGTTGATAAATTTGTGCTAAATTTTGTCAGAGTATTTTTCCTTGAAAAACAATGAATGAATGAATGAAACAGACAAAAAAATATGTACGTCGTATCAAATTGTGCCGACATTGCAATTGTTCGACTTACAAAGAATTAAAGCGAGAAAAAGGAAAGGAAACGGGTAATACATAAACTAATACCATCAAATAGTTTCCTGTTGATGTCACATGGGGAAAATATTATTAAAATTTCATTTTAAACGAGGGTGGATAGAAAAATCGGAAAGCAAGTTTATGCAATAAAAAAGAGATATTTTTTACTACAAAACTAAACTATAACTCCTTAGGGAAACGTAAAGTCAGCTTTTTTTGGACCCTGGAACTCATGCACTTGGTTCTGACTGAAGGGTTGTAATGACCAATTATGCATGTGTATGTCTCTTATAGAAACTACGTTCCTATTGCCAAAAATCTGCATCAAATCTCCTGTATTACATGAGAAAAATGACTGCCAGTATTATGACCGATAACTGTAGTCTACTGTTGTCCTAATGGACAATTATTTGGCCTTACGACACAGTCTTCCAAGGTTTGGAAGTTGATAATGGCCTTCTTGTTGAAGCTACTTCAATCAAATTATTTGTCATTTATTAAATTTGATTTGCCAAAGTACCGTGGATGAATAGACATGGGCTATAGGCAGCGATGTGTGTTCGCTGAATGGGCTCTGTTAGTTGCCTTTAATTTCCATCGAAAAAAACATACTCAACAAGGAGGCATTTTTCTACATGTGTGGGTACGTAAACAAGCAAAATTGTCCAATTTGAGACGAAACCAATCTACATGAGATCCACTAGTGTGCAATGTTTTTCGAAAAAGTCACTGTTTGAAAACGACGTTATCAAGGCCATATTTATCAACGGCGAGCACTATAGGAGCACTATTGGAGACGTGGTAGTGTCGCCTTGTCTCCTCACCGGGGAATCATTCCACCTCGGAACCACGGTTGTATTCTTTCGATGTGGACCCTCTGGCATATGTTCCAGTTCCATCATCGTCAGCCTGCGTCCAGGCTCTGCTGCGTCTAGGTCTAATTTCTTCCTTCGCAGGACGTGCTCTACAAAGGGTTTTACTGCATTCCAGCTCTCTCTACTGTTTATCATTTTCAGCACGACGTTTGTAGGGCTAATGATGCCGATTTCAGCTTCGAGTCGCTGACGGCTTTCGGCCCATCGACGACAGCTGAAGAAAGTGTGTTCGGAACCATCTAACGCTTCTTTCTCTTCATAGATACAGAATGGCGAGCGGCATTTCCCCATGTGATGCAAGTACTTTCTGAAATATCCATGAGCGGTCAGCATCTGGGTTATGTAGTAGTCTACTTCGCCGTTTTTTCTGTTTTTCCACACTTGCAACTCGGGAATCAGTTATATGTCCACCTTCCATGCTGTTCATTTTCCCAGCGAAATTGCCATTTTAAGAAGACTTCGTGCTTTATCGCTTCTATGCTCTGTGGTTGAGTCGTACTTTGCCTGGCGTTGAAGATCATCCGGCGCTCATATGCTTGTAGGTCTATGGGAACCATTCCTGCTATAACTAGGACAGCTTGTGTCTATACCGTGCGATACGAGAATGTCACTCGTAGAGCAGCTATTCTCTGCGCAGACAGTAGTTTTCTAGCCCTGATCCGGGTTTCCAAAGTAGAAGCCCAGATGTCAGGCCCATGGAGAAGTATGCTATTTCCAGCCTCCATGAGTAGCTTCCTCTTACTCTTGCTGTGTTATCTTATTAGACATGAGTTCACGGATCAAAACCCAGTTCAGACATATTGAAGAATACAAAATATGAAAAATATTTCTTCTGACAGTAAATAAAATTGCCATGAACGGTTTCTCAAAACTAAGCCACTCATGTATTTATTTACCACACATAACATAAGTGATGTGAGAAGCTAGATCGTAATCCTGTTTGTAATGAGCAATTATATTTGTAATAGGTAGATGAATATCAGCTTAATTTGCCCTGAGTTAGATGATCTGGACAACAATGGCATGTGATTTCAATAGAAATGTGCTACGTTTCATGTCACATTGGATATTCTGCACGAGGAATTCAAAAGCGTAGTCATCTCACGTACAGGTAATGTAAACTGGCCACGGATATCATGCGTCATTGTACTCGTTAGACTTTTTCTTGTGTTGTTTTCAAGTTTGGTCACAAGGTTATTTGACTGCGACGATTTGGTTGATGTTTGGTAAGGTTAGCGGATAGCTTGCTGTTCACAGGCAAGTTCACTCGTTGGTTCATATGACCAAGTGCGAGATTAGTCCCCTTGAGATGGGTTTGAACTCCAGATGAAACTGGACAGTTCCCTTAGTAGCACGTTTGCTATCGTGCCTAGATCTTCAAACGTTTATACATACATAATTGGTCATTACAACCCTTCAGTTTCTCACACCACTTATGTTGTGTGGGTTAATTTTATACATTAGTGGCGGGCCCTAAAGTTTAAAGTCGACTCCGAAAGACAGATTTTTGAGAAACTTTTTCATGGCAATTTGATTTACTCTCCGAGTTTTTGAGAGGAAGTCGCCGAAGAAATACTATTTGTATTTTGTCTTGATGTCTGGCCTGGGGCTCGAACCCTGGCTTTACGTCTAATAAGCCCACACACTACCTACTAGACTAACGCGACTTCAGCCAGTTCCCTTAGCAGCACGCATGCCATCGTGCCTAGATCTTCAAACGTTCTGTTACCCAAGAACCGTTGACGTCTGTTCCGAAGTACAGGACAAATAAAAGGTTCAGTTCGAAGACTAATTAGTCTGTGTGCATGTAATATTAATATTACCGATAAGAAAGTAACTTTTATACTCATATTACTTTTGATATGATGATTGCAATATAATTTGAGTTCGCTCTACTTTTCAATTTAAGTCCATATTCACATTCATACATATAAGCCAGAATAATCAGAGGGTGGGCTTATTCTTCATTAAACATATTGAATTCGATCCCATGTTGCAAACATTATTGGTTGAAAATGATGAATTTTTATGGTAAAAATGATGATGATTATTAGGAAAACAACTACCACCCCCTACACCCACTAACAATATTGCCATGGCAGGATGGTACGGTGTAACGTTAAGTACAATTACAACAACTTTTTCAATTATTAGAGCATAAATATTGCTTCGAATGTGTGTGTGTGTGTTAGTTAATGCATTTCATTTCTATTTATTTCCTTTCCTTTTTAGTTTTGTTGTTGTTCTTGTTTTTTTTGCATTTTAATTGCTTTTACTTTGTATTACTGAATGAATGAGATCGAAACAAAAACAGCCACGAAACCCCCTTGTTTTAATATGGCCCTCAAGTATAGTGCGACGTTTGGCAAATGTTTGTACACACACACATACACATACAAATAAAAATGAAGAGAGAAAAACGAAAAATACATAAAACTGAGCGATAATTCACCTGTTCTATGTGTGTGTGTGCACAAATTAATTTCCATGTAATTTTCCACCAAACAGCATAGCATGTCTGGTCATATTTTCTTGTTTTTAATTTTTCCTGTTTTTTTTCGTTTCGTTTTGTTTTCTGTTTCATGAATTTTTGATTTGAAATTTCAATAAATGGTCGTGCCGTAATTCTCTCTATATTTTCAATTCCAATTTTTGTTGTTTTTGGATGAAATCGACGATGTGTAAAATTGAAAAGGACACTTTTAATTTGTGGCATGAAAAATATATATATGTATGCATTCATGTTGCTGTTGGTTGGTAAACGTTTTTTTTCCTCTGTTTCGCTGAATATTTTGAATTGCCATTTGACTTTTCGCTAAAGGCTTGGCTTAAAAAAAGGATTTTTTAATAGGAATTATGAATTTTACTTGTTTTTTCTTTCAATTGAACAAATCGTTGACAGAATAATTGAGAGCGAAATGCTAAATTGAAGTTTTCTTCTTAATTTTATTAAAACCTTTAATAATAGACTTTAAGGAAGTATCAGAAGTAAATTTCTGTAAATTTTTTACGTTGATTTTTGACAAATCTTCTAAAAGTGGACATCAAAACGACTGTATTTATACTGTTTGATGAATAAATTTGAGATATCTAAGAACAATGTTTTCATTCCTGATTACTAAGACCGTGATCTTCTTGTAAACTGCGAATCTATATATGGAGTTCACATCCTTTTTTTGCGGGATCATTAAAGATCTGGCGTAGTTGTAATGGAAAACTACACCTGACCTATCAATCAACTCTGATCGTTTTAATTAAGTTTCTTGCTTCAATTTCGATAAACGTTGGGAGTAGATATAATCGTTCGACTAGGTTGCACAAGCTCATAATGAACATTTTACTTTCAATCCACCGAGCTATATGGCATTTCTATTCCTGGAGTTAATACGAAAATGAAAAATCTAGATGTTTTGCTTTTACATCGCTTAACATTGAAATTATAAACAAAAGCTACAAAAACAAAACAATGCAGTAAACAAACTTGTTTACAAATTATCGTGCTGCTTAATATAACAACAAATATCAGCAAAAAAATTGTAAACAAGTAAACAAAAATACACAAACAACACTACAATAATACAATGTTTACATATATCGACGCCTCCATTCTATTATATAGTGTATATAAGCACACTTAGAACGTTTTTAATATTCTTGCATTTTTAAATTCTAATTCTAATTAATTAATAAATTCTAATTAACTCTAACTTAAATACTGTCAAAATTTGGTTAAGATGCGCCGATCCGTTCCGAAGTTATAGGGAAAAATCTAGTTAGAATACACATATGGTCGTATATCGCGTGAAAACTTTGAGAGCTCATAACTCAAAACGCCTTCAAGAACATTCATCAGACTATTTACTCTGCCATATAAAAGGGAAGGCAAAGCAAGCAAGTAAGTTAGCGAAGTTCAGTAAATCTTGCGTGAAAACGCGTTGCGTTTGAAGAGAGTAGTCGTGGTTTGAAGATCTCCGTTACATAGATCTGTCGAACAATTGTTTAGTGTTTGGGTATTGTTTATGCAAAGGGTATAAACAGAGGAATAACAAACAAAACAATTGTTGTTGTTTACATAAAGCTGTGAACAGTGGCATACAGAATTGTGCAAATAATAAAGAATTTTATTTCAAACTAAACACAAATTTATTTTTATTTTATTTGCAATCTTCGTGCTTATATTTTAAAGGTTTTTAAACGGTAAAAACGTAACAATATTTAGGTTATTAGAACAGATCTTTAGCCTTGCGATTGGGAGGAAAATGTGTTCTGTAAATAAAATTCAAATAGATACTCATGAAATCTATGTAAAGAATTACAAAAGCTATGCCAGAATCTATTCATTAGTAATTTTAAAAATAACAATATTCATGAATTATTTTTGACGACATAACAAAAAACATTCGGGGATTTCCTTATGCAAGCAAAGCTGGTGGTCTAATCTATGTAAGCAAAGACAAAAATTTATCACCATACACTATTAGCTTCGATTTTAGGTGATTAACTATTTTATTTACATCTCTTGCACTCATTCCATATACAAAAGTTGAACCGATTATTTGTATAATTTTTTTATATATTTTATTTTTACTTTAAATTGGTTTTTAATTTATCAAAAAAAAATATATAAATTATTATAAACAAATAATTATGATTATGAAAAAAAAAACAATTATGAATTGTATTTACTGTGTGGCAAATATAAAACATTTTAATTTGTAGTTAATTCAAGTACAACACGATGTATACGCTATATTATTTGCAAACAAACAACACTCATACGCCGTAGAGTTCAAATGACTACAAGCAGTGTGTTCATAGTTGGCACACAACAAATACTTGAAAAAAAAATAAAAAATAAAAAAATAAAAAAACTTAAATTAATTAAATTTAATAATTTAAAATACAATATATTATATGGTATTGCATAAAATTGCATAATAATATAAATATAATAATGAATATGTATGTATAAACAAATGAAATTTAAATAACTTGTAAACATTATTATTTTTTTCCTTTTTTGTAGAACTTTTATTTATTATTATATGAACTTTAAAAACACATAAAAAGCAAAAAAAAAGAAAAAACTTAACAATTTTATTTAATATTTATATGTATTATATGTGTGAGTGTGTATATACATACATAAGTATTGTTTATACATTGCTTGTAAAATAAAATTTATATCATCATGTAGAATATTTACACGTCAGTGTAGTGTACTTTACAGCAATGTTTTGTTTTTGAAAATTTTATGGAAGTTTATTATTTTTTTTGTTTGTTTGGTTTTTTTTTAATTGGAAATTCATTGAAGTGTAATTGATAACAAAATTAAATAGACTTTTTTTAAATATTTTTCTCTAGTAATTTTCCAAGGATTTCATATACAATGTAGCATGACATTCTATTCATTATTTAAAATCATTAAGAAATTTTAAAATGTAACATAGAAGCTGAGCTTTCTTGGTTTATTGTATATGACCAATACAGAGACAGTTGTCTCTAGTTCAATACAGCATTAAGCAAAATTTATGGACAATGAATTTTGAATCAAATCATGTAATTAGACAAAGGAAATATATGTGCTGGGTAAAGTAAGTGCAGAAAGTAAGGAAATAAAGTTGTAGATATTAGAATGGCAGCTTGTGGTACAGCTGAATACTTTATGACATGTTTACAGTTACTAAAATACTATCTTCCAGTTGTTGGATAAACTGAGTTTTAAGGTAATAACAGAAGTTTACCAGTAGAACGAATCTTATGGAGACTGCACTTCCATTTGCTCATTAAATTGTTAGATTCTAAGAATTTTACGAACGCTTATATACAAAACTTTCCATAATATAGTAAATGCTACTAGGAGTCGTAGTCTAGTAGGTAGTGTTTCAAAACCTAGCTCAGAATGAAAAAATTCTTCAAACCTGTCGCTCATAGTCGATTTTAAGCTGTAGGTCCAGCCTCTCATGGATAAAATTAGCACAAGCAACATGGTTGGTGTGTGGAGCTAAGTTATAAACCTGACTTAAGGATTCTAAGAACCAATAAAGTAAGCACTAGGCGTTTAACTTTGTTATTTGCTGCCTAAACACTACTGCGTTTTCCAATCAGGAGTCATAGCAATTTTGAAAGCGGCGCAATGCTTGTTTTCCAGAAAATTTCATGCGATTAAGTGCCTAATGAATGTACTTTCTAAGTCTGTCCATTAATGCAGAGGATTTCTCAGAGAAATTTCGGATCATTGCATTACTGATGAGCTTGTAATTTTCGACATGTATAGTATATAGGTATTCTGATTGCCTGAGTTAATTTGAATTGATATTCACTCGTTTTATGAGGAGGTTCAATCTAGTTGGCGTCTGGAGGGTACACATAATAGACTCTGCTGAACACATATGAACAGGAAGACGGCCGAATCGCTTCTCTCCTTCAGTCCCATGGCCATCTATCGCATAATGGCGATCCTTACGGGCCACTGTCGTGTTGGTATGATAAATGATTTCTGGTGGAGCTGTGGGTCTGAGAAAAAGGAAGAGACTGTTCTTCACCATGACATGTGTCAGTGCCCTGCTCTTGTTATAAAAATACGGGTGCTTCTGACCTCTCACTTTATAAAGTCTTCTTTAACGGAGTTCTCCAATATAACGATTACTGCAATAGCAGGATTTGTTTTGAACTCAGGACAGTTTCCTTTAGGGAATATTTGATTCCCGAATAGAATTGATTGTGGCATGACAATGAACCTAAATTCTGGCCTAAGTGAGACCACTTCCTTAAAGTGAGGCTCACCACCTAACCCTAGCAAGAGGGGACTAACAAAAATCAAGCCGGTATAAGACACAAAAAAAGATAGATAATGCAGAAGCAAATGTTAATGAGCAGTGTTTTAAGACTAGTACTGGTATACTACATACATAATTCATAATTGGTCATTAGAACCCATCAGTCAGGATTACGACCTAGTTTCTCACACCACTTATGTTGTGTGTGTTAATTTTATACATGAGTGGCGTGACCTACAGTTTAAAGTCGACTCCGAACGACAGAATTTTGAGAAGCTTTTCATAGCAATTTTATTTACTCACAGAGTTTTTGCCAGAAATCTGCTGAGAGGAAGTCGCCGAAGTAATACTTTTTGTATTTTTATTTTGATGTCTGGCCTGTAGCTCGAAACCTGGCTTTTCGTCTAATAAGCAAACACACTACTTACTAGACCACGGCGACTAGTGGTAGTAAGTGGGACCTCTTAATTAAAGAGGGCGTTCGCCACCTTACCTAAACTAACGTAAGAACTAAGCGACTAACAAAGGTCTTATGCCATGATGGTATAAGACACGAAAAAGTGTAGCTAATGGAGAGGCAAATGTCAAAGGCCAATGTGTTAAGACTAGTACTGTTCTGTAGTTCTGTTTTTAGACATCTATGACATACAACAAGTAAAAAAAATATGTCAGTCGTTGTGAATCCCATATAGCTTAAAAATCTATGCACCCAGGGCAAACTAAAAACTACCTCTCTATTCTCGATATAAGACGAAAAGGGAACAATACAATAACAACAAAAAAATCAACAAAAATATGTACTAGAAGTTGCCAACAATAAATGGAGGATAATTAGAGGGAAAGATAACGTTGCTACGTAATGGAAAAATCTAGATACTGGTGTTTTGCTTTTGCATAGTTTAATATTAAAATTATAAACAGAAGCTACAAAAACAAAACAATGAATTTGCTTACAAATTATCGCACTGCGTAATATAACAACAAACACCAGCATAAAAAATGGTAAACAAGTAAACAAAAATATAACAACAAACACTACAAGAATAAATGTAAAAAAATACACAAACATATAATATATATATATATATATAATAATAAAGAATTTAATTAAAGCTACACACAAATTTACTTTTATTTTATTTGCAATCCACGAACTCATATTTTAAAAGTTAAAAACATAACAATAGAAAAACTTTTATAACACATATACACCATAAAGTTTAATATTCCGAACACATAACGCAGTGTTTTCACTTAATGTTGGCTGTTAATTCAAAAAATAAAGGGCAACACATAAAGGTAAACAATCTATATCATAATAAAATGCTATGCAAAGGTATATTGAACTCAGTGGAGAATATTTGTAAACATCAGCATGTTCAATTAGATGTAATGATGAGCCTTTGTTACCACCAAAATTTAATATGAAATTATTAAGAAGCTGACTTAGATAAACATTTTATTTAAATATGACCCGCAGTGAGCCTACGTATACAAAGACAACGTAAATATAATCCCTTAAACGTACGAAAAAGTTAAAGATTTTATTACGTAGAATAAATTCTCTTCAGTGTGTTTCGATGATAGCTGGCTTTAATAAAGGCCATGCCACAAAAGATGAAATGAAAGATGTTTCACGTACTTTTTTTTGATCCAACCCCCATGATTAATGGTCTTAGATATTCAAAGCTGGGCAGGAAAAATACGTTATTAAAGCAGTACTGGGTAGTAACACCGTCGTATACATATATTTTGTTAGGATAACATCAGGAAAAAGAGGCATTTCTTATTAAAGTGTTTGGTATTCATCATTTGAAACATTTTTAATGTGAATTTCTATCTCCAGGGAATTGTTTGCACAACATTTTGGGGTTTTTATTGGCCGTAGCCTGTGTATATGCTTGTATACCATAAGACCTAAAGCATTAGGAGGAACATTAAAATATTTTTCTGTTTTTGGCCACGAAAACACCAGGGATGTGTCAAAACATGAAAAAGATACTGTTTTTATGTTTCGGCTGATTTTGTTTTCAAATTCTGTTTCTCTTTCAGTTTCCTTTTTGTTGTCTTTTTTGATTGCCTTTATTGTGGCATGTTGAGATTTAATATTTGGAAAGATAATCTTCTCTGGCTTAAATAAAAAAATTTAAAGCCTTCAAATATAATGTATTTGTTAAGCTTTGAAAGAAGTATGAAACCTTTAATACTTGCTAGATAGGACAGAATGTAAAGCCAGAGAATAGAAACCTGATTGGCCATAGTTTAGGATTTAGTGTGATGTTAACAATTATACAAAGCCTAACATAACTAAGCACGTCTACTTCATACGTGTTGAGATAAGTTTCTTCAAATTCACAGGTAAGGCACACATGCTAGTATACCATAAAAAGTATAGTATGTACAGTGAGCATCAAAAGAAACTGTACACTAAGGATACATTTTTTTTGTTTATTTTGAAGTCGCCGTAGTCTAGTAGGTAGTGTGTTGGCTTATTAGACGTAAAAGCCAGGGTTCGACCCCAGGCCAGACATCAAGAGAAAATACAAAAAGTATTTCTTCGGCGACTTCCTCTCAGCAGATTTCTGGCAAAAACTCTGAGCGTAAATAAAATTGCCATAGAAAGTTTCTCAAAAATCTGTCGTTTGGAGTCGACTTTAAACTGTAGGTCCCACCACTCATGTATAAAATTAACACACACAACATAACTGGTGTGAGAAACTAGGACGTTGTAAAATGGATCAATTCGACCTCCGGGTACTGTACTTGTCTTACTTGACAAGTACACGTCCACTACCCTAACATAACCTAAGGATAAAATTCTAACAATCAACAAAGACAACTTTTACTTCCTAAGGAGAGTGCCCAAAAAAATTTGAATATATTTCAAAATGTTTTGTAATTTTTTTTCTTTCAATTTTAAAAAATCGGCAATGAAACAAAAATTATATTAAAATAAAAATAACGGCAATTAATTCATGTATATATTTTTTAATGTACAATTTCTTTCGACGCTCACTGTATATGCTTTCTTTTATCATATTAAGTCAAAACGTATGAAAACAAGTATGATAACCCTTAACAACAGGATTCGATTTGGAGTCCTTTGAATCAATTATAGAAAATGAATCTATAATACTGGTATTACATAAGCGACCACATTAAAGCCTTGTACACACTCACTGCTAACAGTTCATGTTCGATTGGAATTCTAATCTGCAATAAAATTTCACAGGAGGAAAAAATTTACATTGGCCAGGTCTTGCGGCTATTTAGAGATTATACACTCCCTACCTACACACTACCTACTGGACTACGCCGACTGAGACTGAGCTCAACCTCATTGGGTTACTTACATAAAAATTTTCTAAAATATCCAAGACACTCTAAAAGCTTAGATTAGATACCGTCGAGAACAAAAAATTGTCTTTAAAAACTAGAAGCATGCCTAGATTTATGCAAAGACATGCCAAACTAGACGCATAGTGAATTTCGTACCGGGAACTATATTTTTTTAAAACATGAACATGAATGGAATAATGTTAAGCAGTTTAAGAAACATCCAGGTTAGAGAGCCATTCGATGTCTTATCGT
This sequence comes from Sarcophaga variegata, assembly GCA_932273835.1. Lineage (NCBI taxonomy): Eukaryota > Metazoa > Arthropoda > Insecta > Diptera > Sarcophagidae > Sarcophaga > Sarcophaga variegata. The sequence continues at coordinate 64,902,835 of OW026362.1, forward strand.
TGTTGATGAATATTTGCTCAGATCTGAATGTATTATTTCAAGACTTATTAGCGAACGTGGAATACCATACATCGGGAGCATATAACATAATATTAAAAGAAGACTCTCTGTTTGCTGCTAAGACTTGTTATAATGGGGCTGATCGAGCACAGTCTTGGTCAAGATAGTCTAAAGAAAAATCCCGTACAAAATTTCAACTTTAAAGTCTGTTTGAAAATAACAAAGAATAGATTTGATGGTGGCAAGAAATTTGATTACTCCAGGTCAGACATCTTGATCAAGTCGAAATATGAAAAACTTTACTTCGGCGACTTGCTTTCAGCAGATTTCTGGCAAAATCTCTGAGAATAAATAAGAATTCCAATAAAAAAGTTACTCAATCAAGAATCTGTAGTTCGAAGTCGACTTTGAACTGTAGGTCCCGCTATTTATGGATAAAATTAACACACACAACATAAGTGGTGTGAGAAGCTAGGTTGTAATTCTAACAGAAGAGTTGTAATGACCAATTACGTATGAATATTACTGATACATTCCTATAAATGAACTTATCTTTTATTTTACATTTGCTTTGAAAACAAATTAAAGTCACCAGAGTCTAGTAGGTAGTGTGTTACACAATTAAATGCGAGCCCGTGATTCAGAACCCAGCTCAAATATTTCATCGGGACATCTCCCTTCTTGCAGATTTCTGGCAAAAACTCTGAGAGTAAATAAAATTGCCATGAAAAGTTTCTCAAAAACCTGTCGTTCGGAGTCGACTTTAAACTGTAGGTCCCGCCACTCATGTAAAAAAATTAACACAGGCACAATGTAAGTGATGTGAAAAGCTTGGTTGTAATCCTAACTAAATGGGTTGTAATCATCAATTAAGCAAGTAAGAAAAATGATTTTCTTGCTGAATGATTAATATTAGAGAGTTCTGAGACCAAAAACGAAAATTATGATACTAATTTTAAGTTGCTAACTAAGAATGTGAAAGCGATAATGACTAAGGTTATGATACTTTTTGATCTAAGGAGTGAAGGATGCAATATCTTCTTATATATAAAAATTAATGTGTGTTTATTTGTTTGTGGGTTTGTTTGTTTGTTTGAAGTCTATAGACGGCTAAACATCTGGGACCGATTTTCTTGAAATTTTAACAGTACCCCCCTGTATGTATGCTACTTTTTATTTTAAAATTTTTATTTTTAAAGTAGGCGAGGTGCCACGCCCACGTACCCCATAAGTATTTAATGTCGCATATCTCATAAACTGCAACAGCTAGACTCCTCAAATTTTGTATGGACGACTTTGACGTATATATGAACAAAATGGGCGGATTGGCTATAGTGAACGTGTCACCTCCAATCCGACAGGTGGCGCCACTAAAAATTACTTAAAATCAATTAAATAGTAAACTGTGCATTTGATCATGTCTTTAGCATCTTTAGCAAAGTTGTTGCGCATGAGCCGACGAAGGTTTCTAAGTTAGTATGACCAATTTCCGACAGGTAGCGCCACTGAAAATTATTCAAAATGAAATAAATCGTAAACTGTGCATTCTTTAACAAAGTTGTTGCGCATGAGTCGACGGAGGTTGGTGCGATTAATTTCCGATGGATGGCATTATTGAAAATTATTCAAAATGAATGACAAGCAATTGGTTGACCTACACCTCAAGCACGGAAGAATAGAGCCTCAGAATCAGACGAGCATTGAGACTGGAAAATCTTGGATATATGCCACTTGAACAACGACAAATGAGATTACAAACTGATCGAATGCGTACTACTCAGGCCCGTTCATCTGAATCATTAGGACAACGGGAAACAAAATCAATAAAATGATTTAAAAGTAATTGAACATTTGTGTAATGTCTTTCCTTCACATTTATTTTAGTTGGTGGCATAGCAACACGCGCAGGGTACAGCTAGTATCATATATATGTACCTTAGATCTAAAACCGAAGTCTTCAACCATTGTGTGCTCTTTTGTATGCAATGTTTAACTTTCTATAAACCTAAAAGCAATCAAACAAAGCCTTCATATTACTAATTGTATTCCTGTAGCCGAAGTTGCTAGTAGTGCTGGCATGTAGGCATAGATTTTATGCTTAGGGTGGTAGGTGTGTCCAAGCAAATTCCACTAGAGTTCAGCATAATTGCTGCTTCTAATTTTTATTCCGCCAGTTTTATTAGCTTAAAAAATTTCCCATTTTTCTTAGCATTTTATAACGAGTTTCCTAAAGATTTTTCACCCTCAGACTGTCAGCGTGGAAAAGTTTTATTATATGGCTAGTCAGCATACTTTACTTTCCTCCTTTTTTGTTGTAAAACTTTTTACACTCTTTTTCAATTAAAAAAAAAAAAACAAGGAAAATAAAAGGAGGAGAAAAGAAAAGCTTTACAAAAATTTTCGCTTGAATACAGGGTGTCTACCATAGTGGCTAGTGTTGGTTTGTTTGTGTTTATTTGTTGTTGTTGTTGGTTGGCATAAGTAGTGGGTAATAATAATGAATTGAAGGCAATTGTGTTGTGTTTAGTACAATAGAGTGAAAAATGTTGTCTTCTTCGTCTTCTTTGGCTATACAATCAACATTTATGCTGCTGATACTGTCACTGTATTGCCATTCTTATTATTACAACACAGGGGAAACTGTAAATATATACGAGGATTTTTTTTCTTTTCTCGTTTTTTTTTTTTTTTTGTTCCATCATCCATAGTAACAATGTGTTGTTTATTGTTTGTTGTTGGATGTGATGTTCGTTTTGTTATGCTTTTATTGCTGCTGATGCTGCTGCTGTTATAGAAATGGATCGTTCAGATACCGACCGATGGATGGATGCATTTACGGCAACATATACATTTGGAATCTGTAAAAAAAAACAGAGGCATTCAATGGCAGACATAAAAAAGCTGATGGCTATTACAGAGATTGTATCTGCTTTTAGTTAGGGTTTGTAGTTATGTTTCATTCACTTGTTTTCCAATTTTTTTTTATTTTCGTGTACATTTCTTAAACATAAACTCGAATTAATAATAAAGGCAAGTTGCATGAAGAAAGAGGACGAAAAACAATCAATGTTAGAAACAATATCCTTTTTGTTATAGAAAATCCTTACAATAACAACAACAATACACAATAGAACCAAACGGAAGGCCAGGAATCGTATACTATACACTCACCATGTTTGGATTACAAGCAAGACCGTATAATATGAACGAAAAAAAATGAAAAAATAAATAAAAAATAGAGAAACACAAATAGTAGGTTGTAACAATTTGCAAATTCCATTCGGTTATTTAAATAATAAAAAATCTACAATAAAATAGGCCCAGGCTAAAAACTAAACAAAACAAATACGAAAGCAAACAAGTCCTAACGCTTAAGCGGCAAAGGGACAAACCTTGAGCTTAAAAAAAGCAAAAAAAAGCGAAGACCGTAGAACAAAGAACAAAGAAATAAAATCAGTAATAATGCCCTGACAATTCTTGCAACGGTTAACTGATTGTTTTGTTTATTAGTAAACGAGCAAAGCAAAAAAATAGCAAAAAAATAGCAAAAAAAAAACGAGAACAAATTACAATAACATCTAAAACAGTTTCTAAAGGCCATATTGCTGGGTGGTAACGGTAATACCACTTGGTAACTTTGCTTTCCAACAGTAGTTGTAGTCACAGTTTATTTGTAAGCAACAGCAGTCAGGCACAGTATGTGTGTATGAGTGGGCTTTGTGAAGGCTTTGATATTCATTCTAAACAGCAAATCTTGTAGATTTCCTATTTAAAGACATAATGGCCAACGTAACCCTAGAAATTAGAAAAGCAAACAGCATAACAAAACGAATGGAATGATTGTCAGAGCCGTAGCCAGATATTTGGAAAAGGGTTAAAGAGTTGGTTTTTATTCACAAGAAATACGGCGACCCCCGGTTAACATAACGAAATATAAAAAAATATTTCCTCGATAACTTGTACACAGCAGATTTCTTGCAAAAAGGCTGTGAGAGTAATTGAAAATTGTCATGAACAAGTTTCTCAAAAATCTGTCCTACGGAGTCGACTTTAAACTGTAGCTCCCGCCATGCATTTATAAAATTAAGAAACTAGGTCGTAATCCTGACTGAAGGGTTGTAATGACCAATTATATACATATCTATGTATGAATTAAGAAATATAATAAAAAAAATCCTCCACTACGTATGATTAATAATTAATTCTAAGAAAAATATTAATCATACGCCCCATACATTGAAAGCATGGATCAGTAATGAATCGTTTTTTCTCTACTCATAAACACCCATGAAATTTTGAATATAAGTGGGTCAACAATATTGAAATGTAACTATGTACTCTGATTCAATCGTACTCACTACAACGTTAATTTATAAGTACAGGTTGCATTGAGTATGCGTACAATGTTGACATCAAACTCATACCATGCCATACGAAATATGTTTGCTTCATAAACCTACTCTTTTAGATTCAAAACTTTAGAAAAATACTCTTATAATACTTTAAAGATTCGAGTGACTCAAATCATTCATCAAAATTTACAGTTATATTTGTTGTTGCATTTACAACAAAAGAAAACAGACACACAAGCAAAAAAGACAGAGCAGCAAGCAGAGCAAACATACAACCTTCTAGTAAGTATTTTAGTGTTCGTATGCGATTCATACTTATTTTGTGCTTCGTGCTTGAGTTATGGAGAGTCGTAATCAACAACATCATACGTGTTGTCAAGTATGAATATAATGAGTACTTCAAACTTTGAATATGAGTAGAGGTTCCATAATATTTAAATAAGTATGAATGCGTATAAGTATCAAAAATTATGAGTATGATTCGATTCTACTTTTCTTTTTGAATACTCATTGCTGATCTCTGTCACACAACATGAGTGTTGTGAGAAGCTAGGTCGTAATCCGCACTGAAGGGTAGTAATGACCAATTATGTACTCGTATGTATGTATGCATGTAAATACGTCGACATCTTAAATGCTCTTAAACACTGGTGTAGCATAAGTCTTCGTAGTCTCGTAGGTAAAGTCTAGGCTTATGAAAAGAGAGTTCGTAAGTTCAAACCTCAGCTCTGACATCTCGAAAAATAAAGTATTAAAGTATTATAGAAGGCGCCGTAGTCTAGTGGGTGGTGTGTTGGCTTATTGGACGTAAAGCCAGGGTTCGAGCCCCAGGCCAGGCATCAAGACAAAATACAAAAAGTATTTCTTCGGCGACTTCCTCTCAGCAGATTTCTGGCAAAAAGGCTCCGAGAGTAAATGAAAATTGATATGAAAACGTTTCTCAAAAATTTGTCATTCGGAGTCGACTTTAAACTGTAGGTCCCGCCACTCATGTATAAAATTAACACACACAATATAAGTGGTGTGAGAAACTAGGTCGTTGTACAATGGGTCAATTCGATCTCCGGGTACTGTACTTGTCTTAATTGACAAGTACACGTCCTCTAACCTAACCTAACCTGAGTATTAAAAGGAAATATATTTCTCTCAGTAACCTCGTGTCAACAGTCTTCTGGCAGAAGCTCTGAAGATAAATAATCTATCGCTTGGAGTCGAAGTTAAATTGTAGGTCCCGCCATTATAAATAAAATTAACACACACGACATGGGTGTTGTGCGATCCTGGCTAAATGGCCAAGTAAGCTCCTTCTCATATGTTATGTGTTTTAATATTACACATGAGAGGCAGGTCCTACCGTTTCGGAAACTTCTCATGGCATTTTTATTTTGCTCTCAGAGTTTTTGCCAGAAAACTTCCTAGAAGAAGTTGTCAAAAGAAACAATTTTTCGTTTTATCCAAAATATCTGAGCCATGGGTTGAACCATGGGCTCTCGTCAACAGATTACATTACCTTCTAGACTACGGCGACATACTATTGTTGTTATTAATTTATTTTCTTTAAGAAGCACAGAGTTGTCACAAATCATTTCTCCAAACTCTTATTAGCATTAGATTTTTTCATTTCCTTTCATTATTTAAGCTCTTCTAGCTAAGTGTAGCTGTCGCATTAAAGTCATAAATGCCTTATGGCCTCTTTAAAACTGTTGACCGTTGAGTTCCTCTATTGGCTGTCAATGCTTTTTGGGAGACTTTAGTGGGTCAATGCTTTTCTGGGTGGATTATTTAGAAGGACGATGAAGTTCTTTTATATTTTTGTTCATTTCGTGCAATGAAATGGCATTTAAAGAGAATACATTTACTCCTGGGAGGTTGAATAATGGGCCAGTTCTTTTGATTAACTCTCAAGAAAAAGGCTCCAGATATTTTTAATAATCACCAACTTATCCATTAAAACTGATGCGGTATAGTCACTACTTAGAGATCCTGTAGCCTAAATTAAAGCAACATAAATGTCATAATTGAAGAATTACTCATGTTTCACTTAAATTCTGTAAGTGCTGCTGTGCATGCATACATACATATATGCGTAGAGCCATTCGCTTGAGACAATCATTCTAATTTAAAGAGAACTCAAAAAGTCATTCTGACTTTTTATATGTACATACATAACATAATTGGTCCTTATAGCCTCTAAGTCAGGATTACGACCTAGCTGCGCACACCACTTATGTTGTGTGTGTTAATTTTTATACATGAATTACAGGATCTACAATTTAAAGTCGACTTTGAACGACAGATTTTTTTTTGGGAAATTTTTCTCGATAATTTTATTTTACCACCAGATTTTTTGCCAGAACACTGCTGAGACGAAGTTGCCGAAGAAATATTTTTTTCATATTTTGTTTTGTTGGTGATGTCTGATCTGGGGTTTGAACCGTGGCCTCACATCTAATAAGCCAACACACAACCTCCTACCAATTGATACAATTACAGTTAAATATTTACCTTTCAATTATAATTTGTATTTATTTCTTCATTCGATTTGTTTTTAATACCGCAGTCCATCTCAATACCCATGCATTTAGAATTAATCCTCAGCAATTGACCCAGTCTTTCTTTCTTTCCTTTTTGTGTGAGTTTTTTCCAATAGTACATGAATGTATATTCTCAACAAAAAAATTATACGAATAATTTGTTTCACAGTTATGTAGTATCTGTAGAATGCATATTTATTTTTGCATATTTAAGATATAATTTCTTATGGAAACATACCCTCTTTGTACATAAAAATTAGCATTTACTCTGTTTTTGTGAATTTTGTACAACAACGTTGCTAACAACGCTTGCATACATACTTTCGTGCATTTGCAAAACATGGAAATTTCAATATGAGAACTGTAAACAACAAACAAACGGACAGACAAACGACTAAAGTGCCAATAACATACACTGGATAACAGCTTAACGGCTGCACGATGAAGAGGTCACTTCAGGCATAAAAGGATTTGCTTTACTGACCGACTGAGTGCTCGATCTATTACGGGAAAACTAGATTTTCAAATTTTAAAAGGAGGTTTAATTCGCCACCATCAAGAGAGCCACTCATCCCTAGAGAATATGACATCAAGCGCGAAATCAGTAAATTATGTTGATAGTGCGTTGCAGGTCCCCATACCACACCAAACAGTAAATCTCTGGTAGAATACATTGTCAGTTATTGAACGGCACAATCACTGCTCAAGATTGGCGGCTCTTGACCTGCACAATCACTGCCTAGGATTGCACAATCAATGGCAAATGAAAAGTAAATGACAGATGCTTTCTCTCTAAAATGCCATATGAATTGTTAAATACGCAAGCAATATGTATGTAATGTTTTATACATCAAAGAATATATATTTTTGCACATCACAAAACAATCTCTTTTCGTTCTACAATTACATTACACTCCTATTAAATAAAATTATATATCAATTATACCTTTTAACCGCACAACAAGGCCTCAATGTTGGTCTTACTTAAACACATCCATGGGCCTGCCTGCCTGCATTGACATGTACGAGTACCAGATGCAATTTATTTGCCTTACGATTGTAAGTGTATGTGTTGAGAATTCTTTTTTAACCATAATTTACTGAGTGCCTACAAAACAACAAATATACACTTACACTGTTACAAATACACATAAACATACATTTACCATATTTGTTGTATTCGTACAGCTATTTATACAATTGTGAGCAGCACAATACCAACACACTCCTACAATAGACAATGGCTGTTGTTGTTGTTGTTATTGTTATTGTTGTTGTTGCTATAATAGTAGATTTTATTCTTCCAATGTTTAGTACAGTGGCCAACATACTTTTCGGTATTCTTCTGCTATTTGCATTTGTATGCTACCCGTGTTATTGTGGGTATTATTGACTGATGGCAGTGTTTGGAAACAAATTTCCAGGAGTTAGTGGACTTGCAGTTTAACATCGACTGAACCATAAACTTGCGAAGCTTTTTATGTGACAGTTAGTTCGCAAAGGGAGTAACCGAAATGTCAGAATTTGAACTCTCGAGCTGTAGTTCAGCAATCCACTGTACTACTCACCATATTACGCCAACCACTGCATTCCCTTTTGCAAATTGCCTGCGTTTTTCTGTAATTTTCAAAATCCAAACGATTAAAGATTCATATTAGATTGCGAGAACAAAAAAGGTAAGAATCTTATGAATCTTATGTAATGGTGCAATACAATGGTGTACTCATGTGAAGTTTTGTTAGATTAAGCTGAAGGCCATATCATTCCTGCTGTAGCGACTATACTACCTATTCCGCCATATAATTATCGGTCCTAGATGGTATCTCTCAACCATGGCTAGAGCCTTATGAAAGTGCGAATTTCTCCCAAATCGTGTTTGGCTAGACATGTTTTATCATCAACTTCTGGGTGTCCAAGAGTTCTACTTCTCAGGTTCCCAGGCGCCGGACAATGACAGAGAAGATGTTCCCCTGTCTGATGTCTCCTTTTCTTATTCGTCGTGACAGCTTTTCTAAAAGTCATTATGTATGTCCATTTCCAGTCTCCTGCCGTGAATACCCAGACGCCAGTGTCCTGATGGAAACTACGAATTGTTTACATAACCTCCGTATTCTCCAGATTTAGTCCCCAAAATGGCTTAACATACTAGAGATTTGACTTCAATGATGGAATCGTCTATTTCGATGACCGTGACGAATTTTATTTTCTAGAAGAGATGTAGTCGCCTTAGTCTAGTAAGTAGTGTGTTGGCTTATTAGATAGGAGACCACGGTTCAAACCCCAGCTCAGGCATCTTCAAGAAAACGAAATATGAAAAAATTTTCTTCGGCGACTGCCATGAAAAATTTTCAGAAAAAATCTGTTGTTCGGAGTCGGCTTTAAACTAGTTTCCCAACACTCATACATATATATAAATTAACACACACAATATAAGTGGCGTGAGAAGCTAGGTGGTAATCCTGACTGAATAGTTGTAATGATCAATTATGTATGTATTCCCAGTCGCCTGACGTAAATATCCAGAGGTCAGCGTCCTGTTATCACTGCATACTTATGTGTACTTTCTTCACCAAAAACACATGAAGTAGGCTACGGATTGTTTACATAACCGTCGTATTCTCTAGACTGAGCCCCCAACCTGAAAAATGGCTTAACACAATAGAGATTTGACTACAACGATGCAATCATCTCACAAACAAATGACCGCGATGAAATTTTTTTTGCAGATGAGATGAGGTCGCTGTAGTACAGTAAGTAGTGTGTTGGTGTAATAGACGTAAGGCCCCGGTCCAAACTCCAGTTCAGACATAAAACGTAATATGAAAAAATATTTCTAAAATTGCCATGAAAAAGTTTCTCAAAAATTTGTCGTTCGGAGTCAATTTTAAACTGTAGTTCCAGCCACTCATGTATAAAATTAACACACATACAACATAAGTAATTTGAGAAGCTAGGTTGTAATCCTGACTGAAGGGTTGTAATGATCAATCATGTACAGTTATGGCCTTATAATTAGAAACGACTTAGCAACATGTATGTTGGTTAATTTGTTTTACAGTTTTCACTGTGTACCTGGGATCAAAGGCTTTGTTTGGAGGACGTCTTACATACGTTTTTCCATCAAATTGGGACAAATTAAACTTAGATTCGTCACTCCAGAGAACTCGTTTCTAATTATAAGGCCACCACTGTATGTATTTAGAAGAGATGAAGTTGCCATAATATAATAGGTAGTGTGTGGGCTTAATAGACGAGAGTCCTTAGTTTAACACCAGATCAACCATATCGAACAAACACAAAAAATATGAAGAAAACATTTCTTTCGGCTGCTTCCTCTCAGCAGATTTCTGGCAAAAACTCTTCAGTATAAATAAAAATAAAATTGCCATGAAAAGTTTCTCACAAAGCTGTCGTTAGGAGTCGACTATAAACTGTAGGTCGCTTTATTCATGGATAAAATTAACACATATAACATGGGTGGTAGAAATCGCCGTGGTCTAGTAGGTAGTGTGTTGGCTTATTAGACGAATAGCCAGGGTTCGAGCCCCAGGCCAGACATCAAAATAAAATACAGAAAAGTATTTCTTCGGCGTCTTCCTCTCAGCAGATTTCTGGCAAAAACTCTGAGAGTAAATAAAATTGCCATGAAGAGTTTCTCAAAAAATCTATCGTTCGGAGTCAAACGATTATTAAAAATTAACACACACAACATAAGTGGTGTGAGAAACTAGGTCGTAATCCTGACTGAAGGGTTGTAATGACCAATTATGTATGTAACATGGGTGGTGGAAGAAGCTGGGTAGGAATCCTGACTAAAGGGTTGTAATAACCAATTAAGTAAGTAAGTAAGAAGAGATTAAAGAAAAAATGAATCCAGAAGGTTGGACAAAGTGTGTCCAACATAAAGACTGCCTTGCAAGAATTAAAATGACTTCTTACACAGAACTCTGTGGGTTCATGTAAAACATCAATGGTTACAGCTTGTATTAAGTCTACTAAGTGGATTAAACTAAAGAAGTTTACACGTGGAATACAATTTTTTTTTTGTCAATAATTATGAATTAACTTTGAGCTCAAGTGTATATCCTTTATCTTATCCTTCAAAACTTATCAACAACTGTCATCACAGGCGACTATAGCCACCTTTGCATATTCAAATATTTTCGTATTGTTTTTTTTTTTTGCATTTTTTTTCTTTTTTACTTTTTCATTCATTGTATTCTTTTTATAGGTTTTTTGTTACATCTGTGGCTTAAATGGTTACAGACTCATTTCTAAACATAATTTTTGCTTGCATCTCATGCATAACTTTAGTTGAAATTTTGATCTGAAGTCAGTTAGTAAAAAAAATCTGGCTGGCTGTGTTAGATTTGTGAGTGGGAAAAAATTTAAAAAAAAACGAAAAACCAGAAAAATCTGAAGAAGATAATAAAAATTTTGAAAAAAAACCAACTGCCGTACATCAGTCTTCATTTTATTGACATTTACGGTGCCAGAACATGTGTGAGTCTTTAAACTCTATGTTCCAGAGTGTATTTATATAAGTATGTATATATATGTGTGTGTGCATGTCTGTGTATGTGTATGTGTATAGTGTACATACGCAAATATGAATATGGGTTTGTATGTAAAGAACAAACAACCATATAAGCAAGCAGCCGACCAACCAACCATCCATCCATTTAACCAACTAAATTACCAACTTACCATTCATTCAGCCATCCTTTCGTCCATTTTGCATTGCAACCATCCAACCATTGCATTTCACTCACATATTGAATGTTGTGTGTGTGTGCCATAATGAACATTTTTCTACAATAATGACTGAAGTATGTTTGTAGTTGAAATGTTGTTGGCCTGGTACATTATTCTTTAGTTTTAATACTTCATCTCCATCTCCAGCTCTACTTAAATCGTATTTGAATTCATTCATTCATAAAACTCTAGAGTATTTCCATATGAAGTGTTGGTTTGTTGATGTTTTTCTGAGCGCGCAGCTGTGTTTCTCTATATGTATGTCAGTGGTTTCCATATCTAAACCATATATTATAGAAAAAACAACAACAACGATTTTGATGACGACTATTGTAGAAAAAAAAACCATCATAAACCACACACATTAAAAGTAAATTTAAACAGTTTCCAGAGAACATTGCATTCCGTATTTAAAAACTAAAGCAATGACTGCTTATGGTGCGTTAAAAGAATTTCGAATTTGATTACAAAAACAAAAACGGAAAACCACTGAACAAAAGTCAAAACAAATTTAAAAAAAGATTTGAAAACTTTCTAATATTGTATTAACAAATATCACCAGGCAAATTATATTTCACATCAGATTAGCTTTTTAAAACCAAATTTAAAAAAAAATCAATTTTCAAACAAGACTTGCTTTTCCATACAAGTACAGTAGGACCTTGATTATCTGTGATTCGATTATCTGGGATGTAAAAAGAAAATTTTTTGCATCGACTTAATTTTATTTTGGAACGACTTAAATTTTTGTGCATCTTTTAACCGTGATTACCTCTATTATCCATGATTATAGGCAAAAAATTTGTTCTATTATTTTGGACAAACAAGCGAAAACGGGGAATTCCCCCTTTAGTATACGATGAGTCGGAAGTATACACATAAACCTGTTTAGTTTAATTTAGAAATTTGAGAAGTACGGTTTTTGTATATTTTTGAAACATGTATGTATGTACATATATAAAATCCTTAAATTATTTAGTTTTTATATAAATATGTAAAGGGTCCGCCAAATAACTTTTTTTTTTTGAAAATGCTTTAAAAAGAAAACTACTGAATATTTTCTCAAATTTCTTTTTTTATTTGAAAGTACAATCCTTCCGGTTAATAATGGAAAATAATTTCATTCAAATGGCTGCCTCGGCTGGCTATACAGTCGCCTACACCAGAAGATGGCGATTTTGGCAAAAAAAATTCATCTTTTCAGATGAAGCTCATTTTGATCTTGACGGGTATGTAAACAAGCAAAATTGTCGCATTTAGGGCAAAGAAAACCCGCATGCATGCATTGAAAAGCCGACGTACCCAAAACGAGTCACTGTTTGCTGCGGATTTTGGTCCAGAGGCATAATTGGGCGATTTTTCTTCGAAAATAAGCAAGGAGTGGCCGTTACAGTCAATGGCGATCGTTATCGGGCCATGTTGAACGAATTTTTGTTCACAAAAATTGAAGAGGAGGATATTGGCAACATTTGGCTTCAACAGGACGGCGCTACTTGCCACACATCCGAAGCTACACTCGATGTTTTGCGCCCTGTTTTCGAAGATCGCATTTTCAGCCGCAGTGCTGATGTCGTTTGGCCACCTCGGAGCTGCGATTTGACACCGTTGGACTATTATTTGTGAGGTGCCGTCAAAGATAAGTGTTACGCCGACAAGCCAGAGACAATTGACGCTTTAAAGGACAATATTCGTGAAGCCATTGGTGAAATACAGCTGTACACAATCGATAATGTGCTTAAAAATTGGACCGATCGTGTAGGCTACTGCATGGCCAGCCGAGGCAGCCATTTGAATGAAATTATTTTCCATTATTAACCGGAATTGTAAAAAAAAAAATTGAATTGGATTGTACTTTCAAATAAAAAACCAAATTTGAGAAAATATTCAGTAGTTTTTTTTTAAGCATTTTCAAAAAAAAAGTTATTTGGCGGACCCTTTACATACATATTCATTTATTAATTAATAAAAATATCTATTAAAAAACTAGCCAAAACTGGTACTCAATTAACCGGGAAAATCGATTATACAGAATGCTTCCGGTCCCGACCATCACGAAAAATCGAGGTCCCACTGTAATCACAGGATTTAAAATTTTTAACACTGGGTGTATAAGTTAAATATGAAGTATTTTTTGTTATTTTTTCAATTTTTTGTCATTTACTCTGACATGTTCTGCTGTACTTCTAGCGAAATAAGATTCTGTGCTAAAAAAAAAACCATATATTAGTACCCTGTTCTGAAGTATAGTGTTTTCCTACACAGGAAAATATATGGCCAAAAAAATGGGAAAATTTAATATTTTCTACAAACTATTTCCTAAGAATTTCTTAGCTTGTCACTTCTATGGACTAAGAGTGATATTAGGTGCAAACGAATATCACGAGCTATGTATGGATGGAAAGGAAATTATATTGCCAGTAGCCATCCATCTATTTGGCTCCAAATACTTTAAATTAAATGCCTTGAGAAGAAACGCTGAATCATGGTTATGGTGCGTATACATAATGCCAGCAGGAAGTCAGTAGGTATACGGTTACGAGAACTGGAACACTTCAAACAAAAAACTGCAGTATCTTTAAGCATTTAACAGTCGATGATTATGTGCAGATTCTAGCAGGAAACAATCACCACACGATTTAAAACCGCTCTGTAAGCGGTATTGAATTGCTCACTCTCCAAAAAATATCACAGGCATTGCACTCGTTTTGAACCTGCAGGATAGTTGCTCGCGAGGAAACCCTGCAAATACGTGTATGCTACTGGTGTATTTAGACACCCGAAACGCTGGCTACATATGGCATGAAATAAAATCTTCAGCTGCACATCTAATTAAATAGGAATCAATTTATTATGGGCTTAAGAAACTTCTAGAAACTAAGAAAGAAATTGAAATGTGCAAACGAATATCACTAGTTATGTATGGATGGAAAGGAGATTATATTGCCAGTAGCCCGCGGTCTATTTAGTTTCAGATACTTTACAAGGTAACAATTATTCATCAGTTCCAACAAAATTTATAGGCATAGCAGCCTTATTATTTCATTATTAAAGCAAAAGATCGTCAGTGCTTAAGGCGTTAAATAGATTACATTTAGGATTATATACCATCCATTTGGAAAGTCTTCTTTAGGCCACATTAATTACACAGCCCTGCATGGGTTTTGCAAATAAGATTGTTCCAGGTGTTTCCGAAGGCATTTTGTGCGCTAAACACGAATCTGGTTTCAAAAATTTTGCATCACGTCAGGTTTTCGAGAAAAATTGGGTTGAAACCCCTAAAAATAGCGTTTTAGGCCATTTTTGAAACATTGTAGAGCTAAACACTGACGTGCTAGAACCATCGCTATTGTCAGAAATTGACAATTGATCTTTGCTCTTTAAAATGAGCCCAAAGCTAATTTGTTTGCATACACCCTTAAAGTAGGGAGTGGGTTTATGTCAAGAGGTGCAAGAGAAAAAGAAACACATTACGGAGGTCCTTAAAAATTAATCAGATTTACTTGAAAATTGTTACTCAGGGGTTTTTGGGGTCGCTGATTACAGATCTTCATTCAGATTTAAAAAATTCATAATGGCGGATCCAATATGGCGGCCAAGTAAATCTGATTAATTTTTATAAACCTCGACCGCCATATTCGATCCGCCATTTTGAATTTTATAATCTGAATGAAAACCTGACGTTATAGAAAGTTTTTGAAACCAGATTCGTATTCAGCGCGCAAAATGCTTTCGGAAACACCTGGAGCCATCTTATTTGCACAAAAAAGTCCAAATGTGCAGGGCTGTGTTATCAAAATATATTGATTGATTGATTGATTGATGCCTGCTTGTTAAAAAGCTGCCAAAATCATTTATTATTTCAGCTGATCACACGTTTCATTAATTTTAAGAAAAGAAACAAATTTTTGTCTTTTTTTAATAATAATTTGAAATAAAAATTTATTAATGTTCGCTTATTTTCTTTCATTTTTCATGCTTAATATCAACACCAAACAATTGATTCAATTCTTTAATCATTATTGTATGGATGTGTGGTAAAACCCTCAACATATTCTCATATTTTTTGATTATTTACACCATTCAACGTATTTATGTGTAAATAAACCAAAACAACTGCTGCCTTAGGAATTTAATCAATTTTTTTTCAATTGATTGCAAAAAATACTCCTACAATAAATCCCTACTTCATTACATATATACATACATACATATGTGTAAAAACACATTTTCATTGTATTTAAGACACGATGTTTTATAACGCTGTTGTGCTAAATTCATGATTTGTATGAATTGCTTGGATAATCGCATCCTTTATCCTTTAATTATTAAAATGCAAGGAAATATTTCTCAATTGGTTTCATGCGAATTTTCATTATTGTATCCTATAAACCGAAGGGATTTTATTGGTAATTTAAGCATTAGTTTGGCAAACGTATTGTATCTTCAAATTGAAAACAAACTATATTGCTGGCTTAATAACAGTTTAATAAACTATTGCATATAAACATACAGTGAGCGTCAAAAAGAAACTGTACGTTAAAAAAATATTTACATTAATAAATTACCGTTATTTTTATTTGAAAATTTTTTCATTGCCAGTTTTTAAAATTGAAGCAAAAAAATAAAATTAGAAAAAATTTCGAAATATAAACAAATTTTTTCGGGCACTCTCCTCAAGTCTTAAAAGTTTATTTATTTATTAATTACAATACAATTACAAATTATATTCTAATTATATACGAGCTGAGTAACTTTGACCATGTGCTCGGTGTAGTGTCGCAGACCAGAGTCTCTGGTGGGAATCGAACTCACGACCCTCACGGTAATAGTCTAGCACACTACTCACTAGACCAGGGCACCCAAGCATAGCTGCCAGATTTGTCGATTTATCGTCATTTTGACGATTTTGAGCTCCAAAAATATCATATTGACGATTCGACGATTTATGCACTTATTTGGACGATTTTTAGAAATTAAAAATTTTCATCATATTCCTAACTTTAGTACATTAAAAGCCACTTTAAGCAACTTTAAGTATTATATTTTTAAGTTACTTTCGAATACCTGTGCTGATATTTCTGTATTTTATTCCTTTTTAATCCCTTAAAAGCTAAAAAAAATTACAACTCCTAAATAACCTCGGAGTTGAGGATAATTTGTCTCTTGTCGTTGCAGACAAGTTTAAAATTTCAAGTATAGCTTCTAATATTACCATCGGAAGAACAAAGGCAAGCGCCGTCATTTTTGTTCGTACGACCAACACTCAGGGGATGGATGGCATTGTGTTTGGAACTACGAAAATATGTTATGGAAAGAAGGAAAGATAGAACAGTGTTTATGGACACTAGGCTTGTATATTTTTAAACCATAAGTAACAATAAAGACCTCTGCGGGAATTGAGTTTCACATACGAATAGTCCGACTAAAAAACGTACTTTTTCTGTAATGCAGTGTGCGATCCACTGGCCAATCGACCACATACGGATGTCCTGGCCGAGAACGATGAGCGTTACGTAGGAATATATGATTTTCGGGAAAAGTCCCTTTGCTTCGTTCGAGCAAAATCCTTTCGTCGAAGTGATAAAACAGTGAAACACAAACCACATACAACGATGCTCCAATGATTCAATGGAGTTGGATACACTACCGTCATTAACGGCCTTTCCTGTACACGGTAGAGAAACCTTAAAATAGACGTTAAGGCACCGACCTATACATGAGAGTTGTATTCCAGTCTCGGCCGGTTACAAATGGTGTAAATAGTAAGATAATAAAATCTTAAGAAGGAACTGAAGGAACTGAAAAATGTATCGATTGCAGCCAACATTACACTGAATTTTCATGATTAGAATATCAAGAGCATCTGACTCCTTAATATTTACACCACCCATAGATTGTCAATAAACAACACTGGGATAGATTATTTAAACCTTAAACAATTTTTTCCTGAAAATGATACCACATTTCTCCATTTTTGGAAAAAAAAATAATAAATGAAGATGTTTTATTTTTGAACTCAGATATGTACATACATTGACTTTATATGTTTTACTACAATCGAATAATTTTGGTTTTTAAAAACTTTTAATTTATTTATTTATTTTTTCTGACGATTTTTTGACGATTTCAATAAACGTCTTTGACGATTTTTTCTCAAATATTTGACGATTTGGAGCCTCATTTATCTGGCAGCTATGCACCCAAGTCTTAAAAGTTGAGTTTAGTGATTGTTAGAATTTTATTTATAGTGAATAGTTTTTATTGATACTCACTATACATATTTCGTTTTACAACCCTTCAGTCACGACCTAACTTCTCACATCACTTCTGTTGTGCGTGTTAATTTTAGACATGAATGGCGGGACCTACAGTTTAAAGTTGACTCCGATCGACAGATTTTGTTGAAAAACTTTTCACATCAATTTTATTTAACTTCTAGAGTTTTTGCGAGAAATTTGCTGAGAAGAAGTTGTCGAAGATATATTTTTTCGTATTTCACTTTGATGTCTGACCGTTACATACGTCTAATAAGCCAACACTCTACCAACTAGACTATGGTCACTAAGTTCACTACAGACGTTTAACCAAGGAAATATCGTATAAATTCGTAAATACACAACCCATGTAGAATAACCATTTTGAAAAAATTGGTTAGGTTAGGTTAGAGGACGTGTACATCGTGTCAATAAAGACAACTGTACTTGAGGAGGTCGAATTGACCCATTGTACAACGTCCTAGTTTCTCACACCATTTATGTTGTGTGTGTTAATTTTATACATGAGTGGTAGGACCTACAGTTTAAAGTCGACTTCGAACGACAGATTTTTGAGAAACTTTTCATGGCAATTTTATTTACTCTCCGGGTTTTTGCCAGAAATCTGTTGAGAGGCAGTCGCCCAAGAAATACTTTTTGTATTTTGGTTTGATGTCTGGCCTGGGGCTCGAACCCTGGCTTTACGTCTAATAAGCCAACACACTACCTACTAGACTACGGCGTCTTCAACTGAAAAAAATACGTCGAATCGTTTTTTTTTATAAAAAAATTGAAGGAATAAAAATTATTTAATGACTAATTACCAACCCATTGTGCATTAAATTCTTTCATTTAGTTTTTAAATAGAATTTGTATTAAAAAAAACAAACCCAACCATAAAAGAGAGATAACAATTTAAACGAGCATAAAACGGTACAATATTACGTAGTTTTTTTAATTTATTTTTACCGAATGAAACCTTTTTTATTTAATTTTGTTTTTGTTGTTGTTGTTATTTAATTATTTTTGTTTTTTGTTTTTGTGCATAACCACAAGCAAAAAAACCACATTTCTAATAGATTAAATGAACAACAAAAACAGCAACAACAAACAGAAGCGAAACAGAAAGGAAACATAATAAAAGTTTTTAAATAAACTTAAACGGTTTTTGATCAAAGCGAACAGAAACAGAAATAAAAAACTGAAATTATGGAAAAAAAACAGAAAACGGGGGGATGAAAACCAGAAAATATTAAATAAAATAAAAACAAAACAAAATTTCAATTAAAATTCTCCAAACAATTTTGTCATGTCATGCCAGAGACATAACATAACATAACATAAGTATGTATTCAATTTCATACATACATACTCGTATACAGACGAAACAAACAAATTTTTGAATTTAGTCTTTACAGATTTCTTGTGTTTTTCTTTTTTTGAATTTGATATAATTACACTTTTCAGTTTATATTTCTCTTTTTGAATTGATAATGAAAGCCTTAAATAAAATACAAGGAAGCAAAAGTAATAACTTTTCTTTAAATAATAATTTGTGGAGATGGAGCACCATAAAGGCATTCGTATTCTTGTTTGTTTCAATTGAAGAAAATTTAAATAAAACAAACGTACATACATACATACATAATTGGTCATTACAATCCCTTAGTCAGGATTACGACCTAGTTTCTCACACCACTTATGTTGTGTGTGTTAATTTTATACATGAGTAGTGGGACCTACAGTTTAAAGTCGACACCGAACGACAGATTTTTGAGAAGCTTTTTCATGGCAATTTTATTTTCTCCCAGAGTTTTTGCCAGAAATCTGCTGATGCCCGACCTGGGACAAGCCAACATGCTACCTACCAGACTACGGCAACTTCATCAATTAGATAGGCCAATAAAATTACAAACAAATTAATAACCCAGAACGATATTTAGGCAAATTGAAGTTTGTCAAATCTTTTGTTACGATGAAGGGATATATACGTCTGAAAGTAGGACTCATAAAGATTTTACGAGTTGAATACAGAAGATGAAAGGCCAATACACAACCATGGAACCTTCTCTACGTCTCTGAACCATGAAGCTTGAACAAAAACTCTCTCAGTAGACTAGTAAAATTTGCAAATCGATACATGCAAATATGTGATCATTGGATCTTAAACAAACGAAGTTGTGTAGCTCGTCATTATAACAATCACTCGCGCAATTCGGGTCCTATTAATACAGCTGCAAAATTATGACGAGATTACCAAGTAGCTACAAGGCCTTAACATACAGACAATCGTATACAGACCGCAAGGAGCTTAAAGTTCTACAGATAGTAATACACTAATCCCTCGATTCGCATAGTTTCGATTTACATCGTCCCGATTTACGTTGTCCCGATTTACGTCGTCTCGATTCAAGCTGTTCAATTTTTTTCTTCTCGCTTCAATTTACGTCGTCATTCGATTTTCCTAAAAACTCAGTCCTTAAGTCCACAAATAATGCTCACTTATATCTAAAATAGTTAGACACATGAGCCATGTAATTGTGAGATAAATATAGCCTTGGTATGTATGATAATGATGAAGTCACCGTAATCTATTAGGTTTATTAGATGCGAGGCCGTCATTTAACTTCCGGCTTAGACGTCGCGAACACAACGAATTGTGAAAAAAAAATATTTCGGCGACTAGTTCTCAGCGGTCTTCTGGCAAAAATTCTAAGTGTAAATAAATTTGCCATGAAAAGTTTCTTCAAAAAGCTGTTGTTCGCAATCGACCTGCAGGTGTCACCACTCATGGGTAAAATTGACGCACACAACATGAGTGGTTTGAGAAGCTAGGCTGTAATTCTGACTAAAGTGTTGTTGAAGTAAGAAAGTATATCGAAAACAAATCCACGAACAAATCGCATGAGCCTATGCTATAAGCTCTTGGAGTGTACATTGTGTTACAAAGCCGAATGCAGTGTGTTGTTGCCGAATTCTGCACAACGTCCTCCTTGTCTTTATAAAATTTAATAAAAATTTTTTGGTTATACAAAGGTATTGTTTACATTGACGTAAGGCCTAATAACTTAAACAAATGTTTTCACAGAGTTATTGCCAAAAAATGCCTAGAACGTCTGCTACTTTCGTACTTATTAACACCAGTGATTCGTAAAAGAAAAACTGACCAATGGAATATTATGAAAATATGCTTTCAATAGTCTACGCACTGAATTGTACCATCAATCACTATTAATTACTGTCACTTAAAATAACAAATGAAAATACAAATAAAATCATTTCGTGCCATATTTTTCTAGGTTCTTAAACACAACTAATTTGATTTTGATTAATGAATTGCAATTTGATTAATGTAATGTAACAACATTGACTGTTAATTTCGTAGTAGGAATGTGTTTGTATCCATATTTTATAAATACCCAGGGGGTAAATAAGTATAATAAATAATAACATCTGTAGTGTGTATCGGGTGGGCCATCTATTGGTTTAAATTTTAACTGTCGGTTATTTTGAATCACACAAAACTTATGTCATTCTATTCTGTTACAAAATTCAGTATTTTATCTCCACTGAATGTAATGAATCGATTTACGCTTGAGCAACGTTGGAATTTATTATAAATTTATTTCCAAAGCAAATACAATTGATTGAAATTTGGTCGCAGAGAAGAACAAACAGTGCCTGGTGTACTAAACCGAAAATATCGAAACTATTGCTGAGAGTGTTGAAATCGCCGTAGTCTAGTATGTAGTGTGTTGGCTTATTAGACGTAAGGACACGGTTCAAACCCCCAGGTCAGACATCAAAACGAAATACGAAAAAATATTTCTTCGGCGACTTCCTCTCAGCAGATTTATGGCAAAACTGCCATGAAAAGTTTCTCAAAAATCTGTCGTTCGGAGTCGACTTTAAACTGTAGGTCCCGCCACTCATGTATAAAATTAACACACACAACATGAGTGGTATGAGAAACTAGGTCGTAATCCTGACTATAGGGTTGTAATGGCCAATTATGTATGTTATGTATGTATGTGGCTGACAGTGTACGTGAGAATCCATCAACTCGTCATCGTTCTTTGGCCAAAAGATCTCTTTATAACGTCTTACAAAGTTGATTTGGTTCAAGAGTTAAGGCCGCCGAATTTGGGGCTCAGAAAACCCACACGTGATCTTACAGAAGCCAATGAACCCATTACGAGTGACTGTTTGGTGTGGCTTGTGGAGCGGAGGCATCAACGGCTCATATTTCTTTGAAAATTAGGACGTCACAACCATTACGGTCAATGAAGACACCTATCGCACCATGATAACCGATTTTTTTACCCGCTCTTGATGGTGTTGATGTGAACGATGCTTAGTTTCAACAGAATGGTGCAGCTTGCCAGACATCTCATGCCACAATCGATTTATTGCTTCAAACATTTGATGGCCGTTTAATTAGCGGAAATGGTGATGTCAATTGGCCGCCAAGAAGCTGCGATTTGACATCGTTGCAGTATTTTCTGTGGAGCACCGTTAAAGAAAAGTGTTATGCGGACAAACCAGGGACAATTCAGCTTTGAAAGGCCAACATTCATGATGCCGCTGCCGCGATATGACCCCATACATTTGAAAAAGTCTACGAAAATTGATCCAATCGAATGAGGTACTATGAGGCCAACCGCGGTAGCCATATGAATGAAATAATGTTCCATTTCTAACTAGAACAATTATATTTCACAAAAAATTTAGAAAAATTTCATTCGTTTTTGTTTCGTTGCATTTTTAAATTTAAACTTTTAAATGGCCCACCCTTTACATAGAGAATATTTGCAATTAGAGCAGCATTCTGAATGCCGCATCGCTCAAACTCTGTTCTTGTACTCCAGTATTTTAAAAATTTTTAAGAAATTTGAATCCTAACGGAGTAAACGTTTCTTCTGTAAAATTTCTAGTTTTGTACCCCTAAAATATTGTATTCGCACCCTCGTTTTTCCACCCTAAATAGGTCTTGGTCAAATGTTTAATAAAATTTTGCTTTCATTTGTAACTTTAGGCCAAAAACAGACAAAATCAAAATCAAAAAAAAAAAAAAGAAAACGAAATTATTTTAAAAACTATATCCCACGATATATTTCATTAAATTAAAAAAAAAAAAAAAAACAAATAAAAAAATTGTACTGTGGCTAGAAACAATCAACACCACTACCAGGCAAAAACATCAACATCCTCTGCCTTAAATGGAACTCTGCTGGCTGGTGAACAAATCAAGAACGAACGTACGAACGAATGAACGAACGTATGAATGAATGCAAGAATAAAGGATACGATGCTGTGCTCTGTGCTGTGCTATTTGATGCACTGCAATGCCATGTTGGTTGTGTGTTCCCTTGAGCTCTAAGCCTTAAGTTATTATTGTTGTTTATATCAGTTGTTGTTGCAGGCTTTCTCTTTTTTAATACTTTTTTCCATTTTTTTTTAATTTGTTGTTCGCTGTGTTGACGATAACCTGACCCAGATTGTGGTGTGATGTTGTTTGTTTTGGTTTGATAAAACCGACGTTTTTAATCACAGTATGTTGTGTGTGTCTTGTTGCACGTTACTTTGTTGCAAGCAGCTTTTGTTTATTTTAACACTGAATTAAAGCTTAAATAAATTACATTCTCTCGAAATACGTATGCACGTATGTATATAAATCCATTGCAGATCATTTACTTAATACATAAAAGAAGGGAACAGAACAGAACAGAAATAAATGAAATTGTAATTAAAACTTTCAACTTTTTGTAAAGGATATACAGAAATTAATGGAACTTAGTAGGTTAGATGGGGGACTGCGTGCATTAGAGGTTCCAACAAACAGTTATTTGTGGAGGGAGATTAAAATAAAAACATTTTTTTTAATTTTTTCAATATTTTTAATCAATTGTAAACCCTTTTCGTTTTACCCTCTTATGTTTGTTTAGGAGAAGTAGGATTTGCAAAAAATATTTTTTTATCATTTGCAGAGTAGATGATGTGGTTAGATGATCGAAATTGTATTCGGTTCAGTGCGAGTTGGCGATGATTTCCGCATCCAATCCAACAGTGACCTGTATGAGTTCCTCAACAACATACACGTTGTACGGCGTACTAAAATCCAGCGTCTGCGCTGGCTCGCCCATGTCGTTCGAATAGAGGAGGATGCTATGCGGCGAGATGGGGATTTGATGCGGGGATCTGCAGAAGTCGGCGAAGACGATGACCTTATTTGCGTTGGAAGCACCAAATCGAGGAACCCCTGTCATCAATTGTATCATAATGATTGTCACCATAAGTAAGTATATGTACCTCACCGGTGCCGTCACACGTGTATAAAATTTATACACACAAAATGGGTGGTGTGAGAAAGGAGGTCGTCATCCTGTCTAAACTGTTGTAAGGGCCAACTATGTACGTCTATGTATGTTTACCTCATAGATCTACAAATTAAAGTATTGTGATCCCAAAGATGCTTGAATAGTTTATTTCAAATCAAACGCTCTGCCCATTAGTTTTATAAACGAGTCAAGTTTTTAATACTTTTCTTTGTCATCACCCTGTACTTAGAGACTAAAATAAAATTATTTCAATACACAAAATCACTTCACTTTTCCCTGATGAGCATTTCAACAAATTGCAAAGAAGTTTTCGAACCATGCCAGCTATTCCATACGATACCCAATTCCTTTTCAGCTATTAACGCATGCTTTAGATAGGGTGCAGTTAGATGGCTGTAATTTAAAGAAAATTGATTTAAAAAATGTTTTTCGATAAAAAAAAAATACAAGAATACATACGCAGCATAACAAGTGTTAAACCACCAACCACTTTGAAAAGTTACTGCACAATGGGATGCATCAGAATTATCGTTATCTTGATCAGGAGAAGAAAATGCTGAATTTAAGTGTGGGGAAAAGGAATCACCAGCATCACCCTGATAATGGCCTAAATTCTTGATCTTATATTTCTCCTCTTCACTGCCGACAACAAACTCATCATATTTGGCGTAGCGTGTGTGATTATTGAAATCTTGTAGGATAATCAGTAACTCATAAGGACCTTCGTAATTTGTTTTGCGATGCAGCTGTTCTAGGCCAATGAAAAATTCACCATTGGCCTGGCCAAAACCTTGCTTATAGTCCTGCCAGTTGCGTGTAAAGTTTACGGAACCATCCTGGCGCCGGAGAATACACTGCCATTGGCGATTCTCTTTAAACGCACGGATATTAAAGGTATTTCCAGCCTTAATTTCTGTTTTCATTTCCGTGGTAAGGTTTTCAAAAAATTTAATTTTTTGATCGAAACTAATAAGGAAGGGAAGACAGAAGCAAAGAATTAGAAACAAACAAAGAAGAAAAAGGAAATCAAAATCAAAATAATTTCATACTTTTCTATGAGCGTAGTATTTAAGCTTGTCACTAATCTTGAAGTTTCAAAATCTTGCTGTTCCATCAACACTTTAAAGGACTCTTTCAGCATATTGAGATTCGATTTTCGTAGATTTTCAAATAATGTTTGCCTATAAAAATAGAATTTTTTAGTTGACACTCTTAAAAGTATATCATAAGAACGTATTTACCTTATTCGGACTTTCTTAAGATCTTCTTGAATCTCTTTTGTTTCGGTTACAAGCCAATTAAGTTTATTAAATAAGGCAGTCAGTATGGCAACCTCATTATCAGTTGTTAGCTAAAGGAAATTAAAATGAAAATTCATGAATATTCTATTCTACATTGGAGTAAATTTGTTTTATTTACCTCTTCACCTAGTATAATCCCCTGACTATTCACCGAACATATTAAAATTGTACAAATAATTACAAAAGATTTCATTATTACGCCTTCAATCTAACTGCTCAGCAGTATGGTACACAATAACACGGCAACGTCTCAACTGCAACTGAATCAAAATAATTTCGTATGCGAATAACTTGGATTCTTATCAAAACTAAACAAAGAAAGAAAGAACAAAATATTCCCAAAGGTTTTGAAAACCAGAAACGCAAATTCTTAAGCAAAACAATATACAAATACGTCGTGGGCATGGTTAGTAAGCCCAGCCGTTTTCTATTTTTAGTTAATCTTACTCTGACGTACATGAAATCCATGAAATTTTTGTTTTAGTAAAACCGCAATCAATTCGATTTCGTTTGGTATGTAACATACAGTCAAAGAAAAAAGTCTACAAACACCGCTGATTTTTACCAAATTGAAAACGATGTCATAGCGTTGTTGAATGCTGTTACAATTAGGAACGTTTTAAGACAAACACGAATGTAAGAAAATATAATCGAGAAATTATTTGAAAAAAAACCAAAAAAAACAAGGGTGTATGTAAACTTTTTTCGGTGACTGTGCAATTTTTATTTTTTTTTTTTCAACCAAGATAAGGCGAATGATGCCTCATTATATAGCATTTTGGAATGGAATTAAAAAAATAAATCGGAAAAAATGCATAAAAATTAAAGGCATTCGATTTCATTGCTGTTTACATTATAAGAAGTCGCCGTAGTCTAGTAGGTAGTGTGTTGGCTTATTAGACGTAAAGCCAGGGTTCGAACCCCAGGCCAGACATCAAAATACAAAAAGTATTTCTTCGGCGACTTTCTCTCAGCAGATTTCTGGCAAAAACTCTGAAAGTAAATAAAAATTACCAAGAAAAGTTTCTTAAAAATCTGTCGTTCGGAGTCGACTTTAAACTGTAGGTCCCAGCACTCATGTATAAAATTAACACACACAACATAAGTGGTCTGAGACACTAGGTCGTAATCCTGACTGAAGGGTTGTAATGACCAATTATGTATGTAACTAGCTAAGGCGCACAAGAAGCATAGACGGCTAGAAGGTTGTTATAAGGCACCGCGGTAAACAGGTTGTTAATGGCCAATTATTTAAGTAAGAAGATACAAGCAACTTCATCAATATATGCATGTCTGCGTATTATTCTGCAAATCTTCGCTTCAAGGATAGCGCCGAAAGCTAAACTAAGGAGGAGACCGAATTAAAGCCAATTGAAATTCAAATGAAAAAAAGTAAATGGAATTGGATTGGACAAATGCTAAGGCAGCCAAATATTTTATTGCCAGCATATCTATTGAGTTTGACCCACAGAATGGTTGTCTGAAAACATGGATATACTTGGAAATGATTACTAATGAAAGAGTCGCTAAATGAGCAACTTTACTGAAATGTATTTTAAATGCAGTCGCCGTGGTCTAGTAGGTAGTGTGTTGGCTTATTAGACGAAAAGCCAGGGCTCGAGCCCCAGGCCAGACATTAAAACAAAATTCAAAAAGTATTTCTTCGGCGACTTCCTCTCATCAGATTTCTGGCAAAAACCCAGAGAGTAAATAAAATTGCCATGAAAAGTTTCTCAAAACTCTGTCGTTCGGAGTCGACTTTAAACTGTAGGTCCCGCCATTCATGTATAAAAATTAACACACACAACATAAGTGGTATGAGAAACTAGGTCGTAATCCTGACTGAAGGGTTGGAATGACCAATTATGTATGTATGTGTATTTAAAGAACGTGCGACCGATCGACAGCTTTACATATAAATCCCTATATTCCCAGAGGAAGGAGTAAAAAGCACAAATAATGCATGAATTTTTCTTTTTTGTTTATTCAGTGTAAATTTTTGTTGTATAAAATAAAGATTCGCGATATGTGTCAATGTGAAAATTGCGTAGTGGTTTGCCATTCCACTATGAATAGGCTAACAAACGCTACATGACAAATTATTTTCAGCCACGAAGCTCAATTTGAGGTCAATCAGTACTTTAACATTCAAGGATTCAAGGATAACGAAAAACTCTACGTTACAGTCAATTAAGCAAAGTACTGTGAATTAATTCCTGATATTCCTGACAAAAATGGGAGAATTTGAGTTGATTGGCCTGTGGGTTCATCGAGACAGTGATATCACTGTACGTGATATCATAAACTTATTGAAAGATGAGTTTGGTGAGCATCCAATCTCACGCTTTGAAGCTGTCCATTAAAGGTTAAGATCATGCATAGAAGACTGCTATGAAGAAGGAAGTCCTCCGAAGAAATATTTTTTCATATTTCGTTTTGGTCGAGATATCTGATCTAGACGAGCGAAACCTCAGCCTTGCGTCTTCTAAGCCAACACACTACCTACTAGAACACAGCGACTTTGGATGTTTCTAATGATTTCTAATGATATGCTTTGAATGTTTCCAGTCATATTAAATTCAAGATGGTCACCAAAGTGATGGACTTATGATTTTACTTGAATTTTTTTAAGGGGTTTTAATGGCTTTTAATTAAATATGAATTTACTTCGTATCAATTTACTTTGTGTAAATGTAGCGGGTGATTTTTTACCTATTATCTTTTTGGCAACACTGGTTTAAACAGCTGACGCACGTTTCGTGTTTTGTTTCACTGTCAAACATCTTCAGTTTGGTCTATAATTTAACCATGAATCGTCTTACAAACGAACAACGCTTGCAAATCATTGAATTTTATTATCAAAATGCGTGATCTGTTAAGAAAGTACATTGCGCGCTTCTTCCATTTTATGGTCAGTTTAATCGACCCACTGTAGCGGCTATTTGGGCCATTGTGACTAAATTTCGCACCAAATTTACATTGTTGGACATTAACCACCAACACGCTTTACGTCAACAGAAGAAAATATCGCAGCTGTATCGGCCCGTGATAATGATGACCATCAATTATCGATTCGTCGCCGTTCGCAGCAATTGGGCCTATGTTACTCAACAACGTGGAAAATTTTGCGACAGGATTTAGATGTGAAGCCTTTCAAAATACAGCTGGTGCAAGAATTGAAGCCGAACGACCTACCGTAACGCAGAATTTTTGGTGAATGGGCTCTTGGAAAGTTGGCCGAAGATCCACTTCTTTATCGAAAAATTGTGTTTGGCTCAATGGATACGTAAATAAGCAGAATTGTCGATTTTGGAGTGAAGATCAGCCAGAAGCATTGCAAAAGCTACCAATGCATCCACAAAAAGTTACAGTTTGGTGTGGTTTATGGGCTGGTGGCATCATTGGACCGTACTTCTTCAAAGATGCTGCGAATCGTAACGTCACTGTGAATGGTGAGCGCTACCGTGAGATGATATCCAAATTTTTTTGCCCAAAATGCAAGAGCTTGACTTGCATGACATCGACGTCAACAAGACGATGCCACATGCCACACGGCACTCGTACCAATGGACTTATTGCGAGGCGAGTTCGGTGAACATTTTATTTCACGTTCGGGATCGGTTAATTGGCCGCCTAGAACGTGCGATTTAACGCCTTTAGACTATTTTTTGTGGGGCTATGTTAAAGCTCATGTCTATATAGACAAGCCCTTTTCAATTGACGCATTGGAAGACAACATTGAAGCATTTATTCGTGAGATACCGGCCGAAATGTTGGAAAGAGTATGCCAAAATTGGACTAAGCGGATGGACCATTTGAGGCGCAGTCGCGGTCTACATTTGCATGAAATAATCTTCAAACATTAAATTATATGGACCGTACTATCGATTCAAATAAAGATTTCATGCATTTTTCTTTTTAAATTCCTATAGCTCGTAAAAAATCACCCATTATATAAAAAATCATAATAATTTTCTTTTTAAATCAAACACAATCAAGCACTGCATTTAATTTTATTTTTTTGAAAAAAAAAATTTTTTTGTTTTTAAAACATTAATCCCCACATGCATGCAAGCACACACACTCCCTCTTGCTGACACTTGCACTTGCACTTGCACTTTATGCCTATTTTTTCGCCTTTTTCTGCACTGTTTACTAGTATAACACAAACAACAACAATAACAACAAACTTTATCAATACAATCGAGAGAGCGAAAACAGAGAGAAATTTCAAATAAAAAAAAAAACGTTGAAAAAAATAAAAAAATTTTGTATACAAGCATTATACTTCGATAAATACAATAAAAACAACGAGTTTTTGTTTAAAAATTACATCAAAATATCGGAATTAAGTGACAGTTTGTGGCAGACGACAAGCGTGCCACCAGCACCGCCTGTTTGCCATGCTGCCACTAGAATTACGACGTCAACACATCCTCATGCTTATCAACAGCAACAACAGCGCGGTCAGACTGCACAATATGGTTACAATGTAAAGAAACCAACTCTTCCATCATATCTGCAACAGCAACAACTCTATCCACATCAATATGCTGTTGCTTTGGCTGCGGGCAACTGCAATAGCAGTAGCAGTCAACGTGAAACGACATCGAAAAGACCGGATACGATGGTATCCATATCAACCATGTATACACAAGGTAAATTCAATAATGCTTACACAATACTACTACACATACACACACACATACACTCTCTCTGATATGCACACATGCCTACACACACACACACGCTAAAACACTAATTTTCAGTTGAATAGAGAATGGTGAGAGCATCAGAAAAAAAAACAAAACAAAAGGCTGCAAAAAGGCCAAGTGGTTTAAATATATGTATGTATGTATACCCTCGTATATCATAGAATGGATGATGCTTGTTTGTTTGTTTGTTTTTGTTTGTATCATATTTACTTTAAATATTCGTGTGCATGTGAACAGTGAAATTAAAAAAAAAGAACAACAACAACAAAATAAATTTACACACCAACACATTTGCATACCATTACACTCGTATACTACTCTCACTCGCATGCAAAAATTTATATACGAGTTTATGTGTCCTGATGGATAAGTTTTATGGGTTAAAAATGAAGCAAAATTTTTAAGCGCAAAAATTTATTGTTCGGTAAATTAATTTCCATTGATTGAACACATAAAATGCCACGAGAGAGAATTGGCAGCGGCGTTAAAAGTTAAAAAGGCTTAAATCGATTTCATTATTATCCAATCAATTATTATCTTTAACCCCCAGATGTGCTACGATAATTAAATGTTTTGTTTTATTGCAAATAAGCGTGTTTTCAAATATTGCAAACATTGTTTTACATTTTCTAATAATAAAAAAGCATTTAAAAAGAATATAATTTTTTTTAATAACTCGCCAAAGTCCGGTATTAAAAAGCAATGAATTAATCCTTCAACAGTCTTTTGTTTTTAACAAATCAAATTTAATTTTTCTTTTTTAGTGCAAGGCTTAGAAAAGACAATAAAAATACTTGTTAATTGACAGTTCAGCTGAGATTCGAACCATGGATTAAAAGCGTTACTTAAACAATAAAATTTCACTTACCAGTACAGGCCATTGTTTGCTATGAATTTTACTGCCATAATGTTAACATATCAAATAAATGCCAAAAGAACTCCTCACTTTTTCCATCAAAAAGCAAGTAATCTAATGCAAGTACACTGTTCTGAATTAAAGTGTATTTTACTGAGTTGAAGTCGCCGTAGTCTAGAAGGTAGGTGTGTTGGCTAATTACAAACAAATTTCAACTGGTCTTACAACATGTATTCCTGCGTCAAGTTGCTTAGATTTCAAACCCTATTTGAAGAGCAAAATTCTAATTAAACCAGAGGTTAGACCCATTATGATACATACATACATAATTGGTCATTACAACCCTTCAGTCAGGATTACGACCTAGTTTCTCACACCACTTATGTTGTGTGTGTTAAAGTTTAAAGTCGACTCCGAACGACAGATTTTTGAGAAACTTTTCATGGCAATTTTATTTGCTCTCAGAAATCTGCTTAGACGAAGTCGCCGAAGAAAAACTTTTTGTATTTTGTTTTGATGTCTGGCCTGGGGCTCGAACCCTGGCTTTACGTCTAATAGTCAACACACTACCTACTAGACTACGGCGACCCATTATGTTATCGCAGTTAACATTGAACGCTGAAATGAAAGATCTCCTATTGGAAACCAGCAATCTTTACTTTTTGAGAGGTCTCCTTTTCTCCTTGTCAGGCCCACAGTTTCTGCTGAATTCATTTAAAGGAGATCAGATCGAATCTATCAGCATACCCTCTGATACGACAATGGCATGTGAAAACCGCAATAGTGCGATAGATGGCTAATCGATTTTAAGATAAAGGGCAATCAGTTCTCTTCTTAACCAGACCAGTCTCGCAGAACCTAAAAAATGTACATGGCTGGCAACCGGAGAAAATCGAAATAGCAATGCCCTGTAACATGCTGAAGTTTGTTAGCTCAAAACTGCCTGCAGCCAGTTCATCAACATTGTAATTTCCGATGATATTCCATAGAAAAGTTTTCTTTGTCATTCGAAATTTTCCTGAAAAGCCCTCAGTGTTCTTGGAAGAGGACTGACATCGGGATGATGTTTATCAGGAACTTGAACATATCCTGTCGGTCCGAGTAAATGAAGAGATTTT
Organism: Sarcophaga variegata; assembly: GCA_932273835.1. Taxonomy (NCBI): domain Eukaryota; kingdom Metazoa; phylum Arthropoda; class Insecta; order Diptera; family Sarcophagidae; genus Sarcophaga; species Sarcophaga variegata. The sequence goes on from OW026362.1 coordinate 64,935,058, forward strand.
CAAAACATATCTGAACGACAGATTTATGAAAAACTTTTCATGGTAATTTTATTTACTCTCAGAGTTTTTGCCAGAAATCTGCTGAAGAAGAAATATTTCATTCATATTTCGTTTTGTCTAATAAGCCAACACACTGCTTATTAGACAAGGACGCAGTACCTACTATGTGCCGCATATTGTAGCCACCGGCATATTCCTCAAGGATCCTCCGGTATTCTCCAGAAGGCCGCAGATGATATTCTTTGATTATATAAGAAGCCATATAATAGACCAGATTGTGTCTTTATCTTTCCCGAATTGCAGCCATTCCATGGATTTAAATTCATTGACCCTTAAAGCCACTACTACTTCAATATAAGGTCAGAGGGAAACCAATTAAGTATAACAAATAAAGCCTTAAATAAAATAGAACAGAGTTCACTGGCAATCAGCAGAGCTGTGTCCTCCATACTCTATCTATTAGTCTGCAGCGTCATTAGCGTTTGCACTCCATCCCAAAATCTTTCAGAGGCATGAAGTACTATGGCACCTCTTTTTATGCTTTCAATTATGGAATGGATGAAATGTTATGGATTTATGTTTGCTTGTACATTTCGAGTCCTCTTCGGACATGTTCACCTGAATTTAAGAACTTTACACTCACATGTGATTACATGATGCATTAAGTTTAATGATTCCGATGCCTGTTCAAACAAAACTGATTTACTTCAGCATTGTCACGTGTGAGTTTATACCTGAATAAAATCAAACGTCAATTACTGAGTACTTAGGAAATTTTCCTTTTCACATAATTAGTTCTGTTTAGTAACTCAATATTCTGTGTTCTTTTTTCTTAGAATCTTAATATTCTACACTTTTGATCCCCTAGATTACCCTGATAACCACTGAATAAATACAAACCTGAGCTTTAAATGGTAAAAATCACTTCCACTGTTTTTAATGTAATTTTCTCTTCTTTTTTTCCTCCTTTCCTTAGCAACTTACAGTCACGCACGTTCGTTCTTTAAGAATAAAAGCCTTCATAGTAGGTCTTCTCTTATAGTATTTTCGCAGAAGACTTTATTAAAATAATTTTCTTATCTCTTCTTCTACTGTTCTTGCAACACGTAGAAAATGTGTGTGTCTTCATTATATTTATTCCGTATAATTTATCCTTGAAAATAATTCATTGTTATTGCGTTTTTATAGCCTGTGATATAAGAAAACCATGCAAGAAGGAGAAGAAGACGAAGTAGAAGAAGAAGAAAAACACTATTAAGTCTAAAATATTTCCGTTTGTATGGTTTGTGGCTAAATAATGCCTACGGCCATAAAGAAAATCCTTTAGTTTCACTACTTCGTTACGATTTCAGCATTTTAAAAATTTAAGAAGGAAATGTTTGGAATTAAAAAGAAAAATTCACGCACGTAGTTTATATGAAAAAGAAGAAGTCTAACGGAAATAACAAAATGCCTACAGGAAATATTAGAAAGCAAAACTAAAACAAAATAGGACGATAAGAAAATAAAAGGCAAAGCCAAACAAATGGTACCCTACACCATGTATAGTATACGCAGTCTACACTAAAAGATTAAACTTGTGAAGGTAGAGAATTGAGTATTGCCCAGAAGATTTTCCTAATCTTATACTGTTTCGAGAAGTAAGATTTAAAAGTTCGCTGCAGAGGGAATAACGAAGAGAATTTTTTCTTGCATTAAATCAGTAACAATCAATTTGCCAATCAATCAATTCGTCAATCAATCAATCTGTCATGCAATCAATCTGACAATCAATCAATCTATCAATAAATCTGTCAATCAATCAATCTGTCAATCAATTAATCGGTCAATCAATCAATCTGTCAAGGCACGAAGAAAAAAGTTTTAAATTGATTTAAATCTGGTACTTTTCTGAAATTTGACCATATAACTAGACAGCCATCGTGGTCTAATAGGTAGTGCGTTTGCTTATTAGACGTGAAGCCACGTTTCAAACTCCAAGTCAGACATCTTCAACACAACAAAATATGAAAAAATATTTCATCTCAGCAGATTTCTGGCAAAAACTCTGAGAATAAATACCGGTGTCAGCACCTTACCGATGAAGCCTTGTATCTCGGATATAAGTTCAGCAATTGTTTTATTTCCAAAAAATTTCACAAAACCACAAAGGAAAAATCCCACAGCAATAAATCTTACGGTCCTGGCCACCAGTGGATATAAGAATTTTTTGAAATAATTTATTCTGAAAATCGCTTGTACACGAGCGGTATGGCATGTGGCATCATCTTGTTGACACCGCACATCGTCCAGTTGATGCCGCAAGAACTAAAGGGTCCGCCAAATAAATATTTTTTTTGAAAATGCTTTAAAAAAAACTCCTGAACATTTTCTCAAATTTCTTTTTTTATTTGAAAGTACAATGCTTCCGGTTAGTAATAGAAAATAATTTCATACAAATAGCTGCCTAGGCTGACCATGCAGTAGCCAACACGATCGGTCCAATTTTTAAGCACATTATCGATTGTGTGCAGCTGTATTTCACCAATGGCTTCACGAATATTGTCCTTTAAAGCGTCAATTGTCTCTGGCTTGTCGGCGTAACACTTATCTTTGACGGCACCCCACAAATAATAGTCCAACGTTGTCAAATCTCAGCTCCGAGGTGGTCAAACGACATCAGCTCTGCAGCTGATAATGCGATCTTCAAAAACAGGGCGCAAAACATCGAGTGTAGCTTCGGCTTTGTGGCACGTAGCGCCGTCCTGTTGAAACCAAATGTTGCCAATATCCTCCTCTTCAATTTTTGTGAACAAAAATTCGTTCAACATGGCCCGATAACGATCGCCATTGACTGGCCACTCTTTGCTCATTTTCGAAAAAAAATGGCCCAATTATGCCTCTGGACCAAAATCCGCACCAAACAGTGACTCGTTTTGGGTGCGTCGGCTTTTCAATGTATGCGTGCGGGTTTTCTGTGCCCCAAATGCGACAATTTTGCTTCTTTACATACCCGCCAAGATCAAAATGAGCTTCATCTGAAAAGATGATTTTTTTTGCCAAAATCGGCATCTTCTGTAAATCGATCGCAGGCCCACTTAGCGAAGTGATAACGCATTGGATGGTCCATATTCGTTCTGCGGAAGGATAAAACTAATTATCTGTCAAATCAGACATGAGCTAAGTGTTACCATTCACGAAATAAGCACTTGTTGAAAAAAAAACGTTAGATGGCCGACCCGATACATTATAATTTTCATGAAGCACACGCTGTTCACACTGACTGCTTCTCCGATTTAATGCACAATTCTCGTTTAAACTGACTGAAATCCGTAACAGACAGATGATCGTTGTGGTGTCTTTTTATTATGGATTGCATGAGTATTTTCTGAATTCCCAATTTTTCCAATTTTTGTGTATTCACTAAGCCATTCAGACGGAATTGCGATTCGTCGGAAAAGATAACTTTTTCTGAAAAATTCTCTTGCACTTTACTCCATTATTCATTGAACGTTTAAGTTCTAAAATGAGTATGAAAGTATGAGGTCTTTCGTGAAAATTCTCTACATATTGCTTCGTGAAATTTGAAGTTGTTGTTTGATGCCAAGTTGAGGCAGATGAGTTGTGATGGTTGCCTTGGTCTACAAGGTAGTGTATTATCCTATTAAACGTGAGGTCATGGTTTAAACCCTCGCATAGCCATCTCGAACAAAACGAAATATGTAAAAAAAATATTTCGGCTACTTCCTCTCAGCGGTCATCTGGCAAAAACTCCAAGAGTAAAGCAGAGATCAGGGGAATTCTGAAAGTGTAACAATGCTTGTTGAGTAGCGGGGTTTTCTCTGAAAATCTCTTGATTTGCTCGTACAACCAGACTGCGATTAAGTTCCTAACGAAAGTAGTTTCAATGTCCATCCATATATCCAAATTTTTCTTCGCCAGATTTCTGGCAAAAACTCTGAGAGCGAATAGAATTTTGATTTTTTCACAAATCTGTAGACCAGAAACACAACATGGGTGGTGTGAAAAACTAACTCGTAATTCTGACTTGAAGGATTGTAATGACCAATTAAGTAAAGAGGTTTGATGCCGAATTGATGTTTTCCAGTTTTCGGCTACACTCCCGCTTACAGCTGAAATATTTTTAAACCATCTATCGCTATAATCAATCCAGTTCCATCAAATCTTTTATTCACTTTTGGAATACTTGACACATTAAAAGCATGCTGCCAACCAAGACAATGTTTTTTAATAAAAATTGTAAACAGCTACCATAAACATTTCCTTTACACAAATCGTGAAGAGTAAAAAAATTAGGTTTGTGCACGAAAAAATTTGGTAAACCTCGGGGCTTATAGCTTTTACTGTGATTGAAACAGATAATGACTGTTTTGTTTTTGTTAACATGTTTCATGTCGATTATAAATTTAGTTTATGCCCAAAATTTTTTCCTGCACACTCCTTAGCTCCCATAATTTAACCCTTAATGAAATACAAGTAACAACCCCATATATTGTTGGCAGCAGTTGGCAGATTTTAAATGCCAAAGTATTTGCGTTAAACGTGCTACAATAAAATGTTGCCAGTAGAAGTCATGAGATTTGAGATACAGTTTAATGTGATTAATTTTTATGACATTCGCAGGGGTAACGCAAATAATTCTAATGTTCACTCAACTAAAATTTATACATTTTTTATTATCTCCAGTAAAAAGTTAAGAAATAAAAGAGGAGAAAAAACTGACAACTCCTGTCGTTATTTGCACCTAAACGAACATGGCTGACATGTTTTTATCGTTTTGCAATCAAAAATTCATTTTATGACAGCAATCAGGTACAGACAAAGGAATGGAATTGCAAATGAATATAATAAAAGTGAATCGATTTTAAAACGATGATAATTTAAGGAAAAATTATGAGAGAAAATTTTATAGAAAAAAAAAGAAATGTTGGAAGTATTTGTAAAAATTAAATTAAAATTTAATCTCTGGTAATGTCATGGCATGAAACACGTGTTACATGTTACAGTCAAGCTGAGGGAGATAATGATACGTATTCATACGTATAGATGGCTTAATCCAGATACTTTGTTTTCATGGATTAATATATACCAGGCGTTGCCGTAGAGACAAGGTGTACATGCTCGTCAGTTCATTTTATTTTTTATTTAGTTTGGTTTTTAATAATTACGACGATTGCAAATGAATTATAATGCAACGCAAATTAGTAAATTTTTATAGTCATTCACTCCAGTTGGCCAAAAAATTAGAAACCAAATGGAAGAAAGCGGGAAGCCTCCTTAAAGGAAGAGGTCTCACTCAGGCCAGCTTTTGGCCCGCTGTGATGCCTCTATCAATTCTACCCATGTGTCACACATTTCCAAGTGAAAACCAACCCAAGCCAAAAAAAATTCTTACTATTGCAGTAATCCTTTTATTAGAAAGCTCCCTTAAACTTGCCAGAAAGTGAGAGGTCAGAAACCTTCGCCTCTTTTTCTCTAGCAGTTAACTGGCACATGAGGTGAAAGACAGGCTCTTCCTCTTTTTTGCGACAAGAGCAGTTCGCTAGCACATAAGGTGAAGACAGTCTTTTCCTGCTCTTCAGGAACACAGCTGCTTCAGAAGTCATTTGCCAGAATGCCAAGCCTTTCGGCAAGCCTACCAAAAAGAGAGTGGATCAAAAGTTTCGCTATTGTGTACTGGATGGACATGCGATTTAAGAACAGAAGTGCATCGATCCTCTTCTTGTCCATACGTGTCCAGCAGTGTCTAGCAACATTCGACATACCCTGCTGTTGTCAATGAGATTCTCTATAAAACGAATCCATATCAACTGAGGCATTCGGTATGCATATACCCTGTAACATACAAGAGATTACCAGCTTTTTATTGGCCCTGGCCGTTTCATGAGCAATGCAATTTCCAACGATACCAATATGTCCCCTAACCCAAACAAGAATTGCCTTTGACTGATCCAACATTTTCCTGAAAAATACTTGGGATTCATGGACACAGAAAGACAGTTAAACTACGCTCGTTAGAGACCTGATCGCAGTCTGGCTGGCTGAGTAAATCATGATATTTTCAGAGAAAATCTCACCACTCAACAAGCATTGTGGCGCTTTCAGGGTTGCATTGAGCTCTGCTTTACTCTCAGAGTTTTTATCAGAAGACTGCTGAGAGGAAGTGGCCGAAGTATTTGTTTTTTTTTTTCTATTTAGTATTGTTTGAGATGTCTGAGCCCGGTGTTGAACCAAAAGCTCTCTTGTAAAAAGCCAACACACTGTCTACTACACTACGGCCACTCTTGCCCATCTGGCTAAATCTAGACGATTAGGATGCCCGTTCACTTTTTTAATCAGCATTTGAATCCGTCTCTTCATCTATTGAAAATGTGTAGTTGAGTTTTTAGTAAGGAGAAGAGAATGCAAAAATAATGAAATCATTATCCTGTTATCGATAACACGCATATATATCAAATAATTGGTCATTATAACCCTTCAGTTAGGAATACGACCCAGATTCTCACCCCGCTTGAATTGTGTGTGTTAATTTTATACTTGAGTGGCGGGACCTACAGTTTTTTGAGAAAATTTTCATGGAAATTTTATGTTACTCTCAGAATGTTTTCTAGAAATCTGCTGAGAGAAAAGCGCATATTTCGTTACGTTTTTACCTTTTAAAAAATTAAAAAATATGGGCTCGTAGATTGCAAAATAAAATAAAAATTAATTTGTATTTAGTTTTAATTAAAATCCTTTATTATACGCACAATTCTGTGTACCACTGTTCACAACTTGATGTAAACAACAACAATTGCCTTTTCTTTTATACCTTTTCCATAAACAATAACAATTACTAGACAATTATTCGACAGATCATTGTAGTGGAGATCTTCAAATCACGATTACTCTCTTCAAACGCATCGCATAATCACACAAGACTGACTAAACTAATGAGCCTATGCACTACCTAGTAGACTACGGTGATGAATTCGCTTTGCTTTGAATACGTAAATATCCTGTTATCGATAACTTACACTTTTAATAGGTACCATAGTGAAATATATACAACTAGTAAGTGCACATAATAGATGCACCTTAATCCCATAGTGCTACCATGTTATACAATTACATTTCATCTGTAATAATCGCAACGTAATGTAACGCATTAATTTTTAATCATTTAATTTGTTATTATTATCACACCATAAAGCCTTAAATAATCCTTTAATTTATAAAGAAAATAAAATAAAATATTTTTCCTTTCCTTACTAAATTAATATTCATTCAACATTTATAATCTCCGCCAAACAAAAAAGAGTTGTATTCTACAGTGCTCAGCCAAACACAATCCTTGAATTTCAATTAAACTTTCGCGGAAATTTAAACACGAATATTATCTAAAGCCCAACAAATTCATAGAAGTTCATATGAAATATGCACGTGCATATGCTTTTTATAGTAGGTATATGCCTTCATAATTTCATATCTACCATATGCTTTTCTACATACATATGTAGGTCATGTCAAACAGCAACAGCAAACGTATTCAAATATTTACTAAACGCTTAAAAGTATCTTAAATTTTATCTAAAAAAAACGGAAAAAAGAACAGAAACGGAGAAGAAAATGAAATAAAAGTTAAAAGTGCTTGAAATACCAGGTAGAGTAATACATTTTCTTAATTTCCTTTTAAGTGCATAAGAATTTTTCCAACTTGTTCACCATAAAATCCCATGGAAAAAAGCCTGTAAAAAGAAAATAATTTTCTTGGAAATTTTATTTTCTTAAAACGCAAGAAAAGAAAGTTAAATTAAAACGGAATGGGGTGGGTACGGAAAGCAATAAATGTAAACTTTTTAGAGGAGCAGCAGCAACAACAACATCAGCAGCATGTGAAAAAAACATAAGTTATGAACACATTTCTTAGATCTTAAATCTTAAGCTTTTTAACTGATTAGTTTGAAGGAATGCTTTGAAAATAAATATCAAACAATCGTACCAATTTATGGTTCTCAAAATATTGCCACTCGTATTCGTAATGAAAAAAATCCTGTAATAAACCCAGTCAAGCAGGAACTGGTGTATCAATCATACGTTATCCTACCACCATCACAATTTTCTTTTACAAGTTGTCATGCATAGAAGCTGTTCGTATAAGTATTTTGTGGATACATACATAATTGGTCATTACAACCCTTCAGTCAGTTTCTAACACCACTTATGTTGTGTGCGTTAATTTTATACATGAGTGGCGGGACCTACAGTTTAAAGTCGACTCTGAACCACAGATTTTTGAGAAACTTTTCATGGCAATTTTTATTTACTCACAGAGTTTTTGCCAGAAATCTGCTGACAGGAAGTCGCCGAAGAAATACTTTTTTATTATGTCTTTGATGTCTGGCCTGGGGCTCGAACACTACCTACTATACTACGGCGACAATGAGAACAATGATTTCTTCTGTAAATATAAGATTCAAAACCAATTTGTTTCCATTTTTAGTTGGGAATACAGAAAAACTTTTTTCCTTTCCTCTTTAGCACTGTAGTTGAATTAGAACATTGAAAAAAATTTTTTTTTTGTTTTTTTTTTTTTGTTTCATATTTCTTAAGATTAAAAATTAAATTTAAAAACTATTTATTTATTACATAAAATTTTAATAAAAATTAAAAACATTGTCATGTGATATTTAATATAAAATTTTTTTAATTATAATCTGTTGTAGCAAATTAGTCTTTATTGCCGAGTATATTTTAAACGGTTTCTTCATCACTACTCATACTGCCAAAAAGCTCAAACTCAAGTTTACTCATGTCGTTGTTACACTTCTTGTGGTCCTCATTTCTTTTTAATTCCACTACCGGCTTCTTAGAAGAGATTTTGTGTGGACGGCGTTCTTCTTCATCGCTACTACAATTACCAAAAAGCTCCAGCATCCGTTCTCTCATTGCTTTGCTGTATTTCTTCTGCTTACTTGATTCAGCTTCTGGCTTCATTGAGGAGGAGCCTTTGTCTGAATTGTGCTTCGTAGAGTATTTCTTTACCTTTGTTCGGCTCTTCTTAGCTGGTTGCTGTTCATCTTTATTGGAAGAATCACTTTCGGACCTTTTGCTTTCGTTACTCATAGTCGAGTGCGTACGTTTACGTGAGTGTAGTTCGCGGGCAGCTTTTATTTCGACTTCTGCTTTAACTACCTTATCAAAGTCAATATTGGCTTTTGGCTGTTTATGATCTGATTTTGTAACAGATGCTGCTGCTGGCAACAAAGTGGCGTTTATTTGTTTTGCAATATTTTTTTCTTCAGTATATATAAACTTGGTTGATAATAGAATTGTTTCCTTATCGGGTGTTTCATTCCAAAGTTTCAAAAACTCATGGGTTTGTGAACAATGTTCCGACAAAAATTCTCGAATTGGTGAGATGGCCTTTGTCTCCTGTTGTAGGGTTTTAGGTGAGAACATACAATTATTTTCAAAACCGTTTAAGCCGCTACCATTTCCACGGCTCTTGCTGACTATTTTAGAAGATGATTTCATGTGTGAAGTGGTTCTTGAACGATGACTACGTTCTGTATCACGGTATTGTGAAGAACATTCCGCGGAACGCTTCCAGGATTTGTTTTTATAAATTTGATTATCTTTTGATAAAGACTTGTCCTGTTTAGATAACTGATTTTCAATGTTAATGGAATTTTTATTCTTTTCCTTATCCGGGTGTTGATTCTTGGTGCTTAAAGTGCTGGTGGTTAAACGTTGCTTTTCATCCACTTTTGTGCTACTTCCCTCACCTTTAATTTGGTTATTAGTGGACCGAGAAAGCAATGCAGATTCGTCATGCTTAATATCCTTTTCAATTACGTTTAAATTTTCATCTTTCTTCTGCTGGATCAACTCAGCTGGTATGCCGCTTTCACTCTCTTGGGCTGACAACAAAAGTGGCCATAATTCACATACAAATTTCTGTGCTTTACCACCATTTAGGAATCCAGCAATTCTGATTTGCAATTTCTGCTTACAAAGCATTTTATCCTGTTTTAATTTATTGCAAACGAACTCTACTCCAACATTATCTTCTCTCTCCAAAATATCAAAGATTTTCTTGCTTATCCATGGCTTTAATACGTCCAATTTTACTTTGGATATGTCGATACGTCCCTGGGGTTTAGGTTTGGAACTCAAAGTTTTAGGAGGTAAAAGTGATTGTTTTCCGGCATTCAACACATTGAGGCGTTGTTGTGGTTTCAGGCTGGAACCAAAAGTGTTGGATGGTACTAGTGGTGGCTTTTTAGTGCTATTTCCCGTACCACTATTTCGGCTTTCTGGGGATCCAGAAAGCGATGTAGATTCACTGTGTTTTTCGGGATGTTTAATATCGTTTTCTATGTCATCTTGATTGAAAGTTTTATGAGGTACAAATGGTTCCTTTCCACTGTTCACCATGTTGCCTTGCTTTCTGGATCGAGTATGTAAACTAGATTTAGATTTTTCGTATCCATTTTGATGTTTAGTTTCTTTCTTCGGCTCCATAGACTTTTTTGGTATGCTGGCAGCACTCTCTTCAGCCGCTAATAAAATCGGCCATAATTCACAAATGAATTGTTTGATGCGGAGATCATTCAGAAATTCAGTCATATTTCTACGCATCTTCATCGGACTGATAAATTTTTCCAATTTCAATTCATTGTACACGAACTTTTCAATTTGAAAAACATTGGAGATTTTCTTACTAATTTGTGGCTTTAACACATCCAGTTTTACTTTCGACATGTCTATACACTTGTCGAGCACTTCGCTAGATTTTACTTGTTTTTTTGATTCCATTTTTTTCTATAAATTTTCCGCTGACAACTATTGTCTACCGAGATTCAAGAGTGTTTGAAATTTATTCGGCAATTTCAACCCTTTTTTGATTTTTTGAGAAACTTTTCATGGCAATTTTATTTACTCTCCGGGTTTTTGGCAGAAATCTGCTGAAAGGAAGTCGCCGAAGAAATATTTTTTTGGTATTTCGTTTTGATGTCTGGATCTGGGATTTGAACCCTGGATTTACGTCTAATAAGCCAACATACTACCTACTAGACTACGGCAAGCGTATACAGGATACTCAAATTTGATGTTAATAACAGCCAGGAATTATCTGTTATCCTTTGTGGGACGCACTAAGTGAAAACCAGGCCAAAAAGGCAAAAATGAATTTAAGGTTCTTACAGGCGTATTGTGTGAACGACTGAAGCCACTCGTCAAAACACTGATTGGACCTTATCAGTGCGGCTGCAGACCTGGCAAGTACACCATCGATCAGATCTTCACACTACGCCAAATCTTGGAAAAGACCCACGAGAAACAAGTTGACACACACCATCTTTTTGTCGACTATAAGGCTGCCTTTAATAGCCCCAATAGGATTCGTGTTTTTGACGCAATCTCTGAGCTCGGTATACCTGCGAAGCTGATAAGGCTATGCAGAATGACGTTGAGCAATTGGTGCAGCTCCTTCAAGGTAGGAATGGACCTCTCCGAGCCTTTTGATACCGTGCGAGGTTTCAGACAAGGCGACCCCTTATCATGCGACCTCTTCAACATCGTCTTGGAGAGTGTTCTGCGAAAGGCAGGAGTGCATCGCAGTGGCACTATTTTTCAAAAAAGTGTCCATTTGCTAGCGTACGCTGACGGCATTGACATCACAGGGCGTACGAAGCGAGATGTTACTGCTGCCTTTAGTGCTATTGAACGCGAGTCTACTAAGATTTGTTTGGCAGTAAATGAGGGCAAAACAAAGTATATGTTATCGACAAGTAGAGATGCGCGGCGTATTGATTCTCAGATTACGGCCAATAACTATACCTTTGATACAGTCAAGGAATTTATTTATCTTGTCTCCGCCGTTATCACCAAAAATGATGTCAGTCTGGAGATCAAGCGCAGGATCACTCTTGCCAACATGTGTTACCATGGTCTCAATAGGCAATTGAGTAGCAGAGACCTCTCTCGTACGACAAAACTAACACTCTACAAGACACTCATCCTACCCGTGCTTCTTTATGGCGCAGAGGCATGGACCCTATTAAGAGTTCGAGAGAAAAGTACTACGCAAGATCTTCGGTCCAGTGCGAGTTGGCGATGATTTCCGTATCCGATACAACAGGGAGCTCAACGACATTGACGTTGTACAGCGTATTAATATCCAGCGGCTGCGCTGGCTCGGCCATGTCGTTCGAATGGAGGAGGATGCTCCGGCGAGACGGGTATTTGATGCGGCAATCTGCGGAAGTCGGCGAAGAGGACGAGCTTGCATCCATTGGAAGAACCAAATCGAGGAAGCCCTGTCATCGATTGGTGTGACTAACTGGCGTATGCGCGCACGAAGCAGAGGCGCCTGGAAGGATGTGTTGCGGCAGGCCGAAATCCGATAAACGGGTTGTTATGGCCAATTAAGTAAATAAGTATGTAAGAATTTAAAGAAATTTAAGAAACTGAGTATGCAGTTCGATAGACAACAAAATTCTGCATTATGTAATGAATTTTCACGATTTTAAGTTGAAATTTGTAGATTTGAGACGACGTCAAAGTCAGGAAAGTGAAGGAAATTAAATGCGTTTTTGGTGTTTTTTTTTTGGTTTATATGATATTTTTTTGTTGCTAAACGAATAGATAGGTTAGGTTAGGTCGGAGTGGTAGTTCTGTTATCACAAAGCTCACTTGAGCACGCATAGCGGCCCGTTGTGATGCCACGGGTGAACGCAGTCCCTGCACTAACCAAGTTCCACCAAAATCAGGGAAATGGAAGAAGTTGGTCAGCGCAAGGGCTGCACTAACGAATAGAGGTTTTATATTGAATTTTTTTTTTATTTGAAAGGTATGAGCAACAGCTACTTTCAGTTTTTTTTATATATGTATGTATCTCATATATTAATGTTAAAATTATTCGTTCAAAATTTGAAAATAATAAAAAATTTCACTTTTTTTTACCCTCCCTAAAAAAGATAAGGATTTTATAGGTGTAAAGAAGTAATTTTTAGTAGTTTAATGTTATATACCACAAGAAAATATGAACTCTCTACATTCAATAACAAAAAAAAAAAGTTTGCGCAAATTTGCGCAATTATTTTTAGCGATTTTTTGAAAAATTTACTTTTTTTTTTTGAAAAATTAAAAAAAAAAATTAGACGCAATGTAATAAAGCCATACGGCCTTATTGCTCAATAGAATGAGAGGGGGCACTTATGATCCGATCATAATAAAATCAGGTAAAATGATTCACATTCATATTAAACATGTTCATGTCGAATTTCATTGAGGTAATAAAATTTTTAAGTCAATTATAATTGCTAAACATATTTTCTTAAGGGACCCTATTTTGTACCAAAGGGCAATTATAGACCGACCATAATAAAATTTGGTAATATGATTTAGATTTACAAAATACACGTTCATACCGAATTTCATCACGATACCGATGTTTTCACGTTTGCGCTTAGAATTTCTAAAGGGGACTTTATATGCCGACTAAGGTCAAATGTGATTCGATTTCCACCAAACTTTACACCATGATTTCTTAGTGCACAAAACTGATCCATGCTAAATTTTATCATGATTGTTGCATAATTACCATACTTATATGTAAATAAGTACAATATCGAGGATTATTTGTATGGGGGCTAGGCGTAATCACGGACCGATTTGAACCAAAATCAGTTGGGTTCATCCTTGAGCCTAATTATTACTAACACTATCAAAAAATTCCATCCATTAACTCATAGAACACTTCTATTAATTTTGGCCAGGTTTTCAGGCAAAATGCCGCTCTGTATGCTGGCAAAAGTGGGGCCTCTTTCTTCACTTTATCAAACCTAGACAATATTTTCTTTAATTCAAATAAAGATTGAAATAATTTTCCCATTAAGTTTAGCTTTTAATGGGTGATTTTTAAGAGCTATAGGAAAAATTTTCCAAAAAAACACATAAAATCCGGAAAAAATGCATGAAATCTTTATTTGAATCGATAGTACGGTCCATATAATTTAATGTTTGAAGATTATTTCATGCAAATATTGACCGCGACTGCGCCTCAAATGGTCCATCCGCTTAGTCCAATTTTGGCACACTCTTTCCAACATTTCGGCCGGTATCTCACGAATAAATGCTTCAATGTTGTCTTCCAATGCGTCAATGGAAGCGGGCTTGTCTGTATAGACATGAGCTTTAATATAGGCCCACAAAAAATAGCCTAGAGGCGTTACATCGCACGATTTAGGCGGCCAATTGACCGGTCCCGAACGTAAAATAAAATGTTCACCGAACTCGTCTCTCAATAAGTCCATTGTTACGCGTGCTGTGCGGCATGTGGCACCGTCTTGTTGAAACCACATGTCATGCAAGTCAAGCTCTTGCATTTTGGGCAAAAAAAAGTTGGATATTATCTCACGGTAGCGATCACCATTCACAGTTACGTTACGATTCGCAGCATCTTTGAAGAAGTACGCTCCAATGATGCCACCAACCCATAAACCGCACCAAACTGTGACTTTTTCCTGATGCATTGGTAGCTTTTGCAATGCTTCTGGCTGATTGATCTTTACTCCAAAATCGACAGTTCTGCTTATTTACGTATCCAGTGAGCCAAAAATGAGCTTCGTAGCTGAACACAATTTTTCGATAAAGAAGTGGATCTTCGGCCAACTTTCCAAGAGCCCATTCACCAAAAATATTCTGCGTTGCGGTAGGTCGTTCGGCTTCAATTCTTGCACCAGCTGTATTTTAAAAGGCTTCACACCTAAATCTTTGCGCAAAATTTCCACGTTGTTGAGTAACAAAGGCCCAATTGCTGCGAACGGCGACGAATCGATAATTGATGGTCATCAATAACACGGGCCGATACAGCTGCGATATTTTCTTCAGTTCGCACTCTACGTAAGTGTGTTGGTGGTTTAATGTCCAACAATATAAATTTGGTGAGAAATTTAGTCACAATAGCCCGAATAGCCGCTTCAGTGGGTCGGTTAAACTGACCATAAAATGGAAGAAGCGCGCGATGAACTTTCTTAACAGAGTACGCATTTTGATAATAAAATTCAATGATTTGCAAGCGTTGTTCGTTTGTAAGACGATTCATGGTTAAATTATAGACCAAACTGAAGATGGTTGACAGCGAAATAAAACACGAAACGTGCGTGAGCTGTTTAAACCAGTGTTGCCAAAAAGATAATAGCTTTTTAGCTATAACAAAAATTTAATTCCCAAATTTTTTCGTGCTTACTCCTAACTACAAAAAAACCATATTTCCTTTCTAATATTTATATAAAGAATGTTTATTTAAAAGTTTTCAACACAAATAAAAGTGCCATTAAAACCCAAGTATCCAACAGGCTTTTATGTAAAACACAAACAAACAAAAAACAAAAACTAACAAGAAAAGAAAGGACATACAGATAATTAAAGTTGAAACAAACTTTCTCATTTTGTTATCCTTCAATTAATTAATAAAAACACAACCTTTTAATGGCGTTTGCTGACAATTTTTGTAACTGAAAAGCTACGTATAAAAGAAAAAAAAAACCGAGAAAAGAAAACATTTCCTGTTAAAACATCAACTAAACAGTTAATAAATGGAAGGAAGCTTTTAACTTTAATTTTACCGTTTCATATTATAATAATAACGTTGTGTGTGTGTGTATGTGTGTTTTGTACAAGGCAAATTAGCTTTACGCATTCCTTAAAAAGCTCGCAGTTTTCAGGTTTCTGGTTAACAATATTGAATAAAATGGGAGAAATTGCTGTTTAACAGGACAGGACAAGACAGCCAGAGCAAACAGCAAACAGCAACAGAATGTTAACAGTTTAAATGCGCAGAAGTTTTACTAAAAGAGTTCCTGAGAGCAATAAAATAATGTGTGCTCTTTAATAAAAAAATTAAGAGAGAATCATATAATTTCCTTTAAATTTTTATAAAGAGATAAAGGATAGGAAGAGTTGTCTGTATACGCTGCATATGACTCGGCTACCCAATGGGACCGACAAACAAAAACATGATGCAAACGCTGAACAGATGTCAAACACAATTAACTTTATTGAGCATGACAGTGTGTGTGTGTAAGTGTGTTAGAGTCTGCATAGGAAAAGGATGTTATGGCAACGAGAGCAAATTAAATGTGAACCGATTTCGTTAGTTTTCGTTAACTGGTCAAAGCGTAAAGAATATTTTTTGAGATAAAACAAGGAATTTAAGTTCTAAACAAATACGTTGTCTTATTAATCATTACAATAGATTTTTGCCGCCGGTTATTGTCTAAAGAAAGAAAAGGAAAAATAATCACTTAAAGGACATACGAATTAAAAGAAAAGTTTGTTTGTCTTGCCTTCAATTGTGAAAAGAAAATCAAAAAATTTTTTAAAAATCAAAATTTAAGTGTTTGAGTACAAAAAGAAATCAAATAAATCACTTTTAATAGCCAATTATATAGCCACCTAATGAGTTTTTGAAATTCTGCCAAAAAAAAATCAAACTCAAGAGAAGGAAAGCAAACCAAAAAAAAGAAAACGATTTTTTTTTAAATTTTTATTTTTATGGCCCCAGAAATCCACACAATATAACGAACCTTAAAGGCTAAAAGTGAGAGAAAAAAATGTTTTCTTGAAAATTGTTTATCAAATGCACAAAATACATAGTTCAGTGATATATAAGAGCATATATGCTAGTCTTTTGAAAATATTCTGTTTATTGTATATGCACACACACACGTATTTCAATTTCAATACCTAAGCCTGTCTTAAAAAATTGAATTTGAAACGGTTTTTTGGTTATTTTATTGTGTATTTAACGTTATCCTTCAACAAAACGTGTGCGTGTGTGTGTTTCTGTCTGTGTATTAGTAAGAGTTTGTTACAATTTGTTTTTATCTATGCGTGAGTGTTGTTATCTTTGTGTGTGTAACTAGAAAACAAAATAAAAAACGAAACAAAAAATTTTTAAAAATTTAAAAAAAAAATATTTTTTTAAAATTCTTATTAAAACAAACTAAGTTGGTTGGTTTTGGCAGTTCATTTCTTTCTTAATCGTTATTTTGTTTTTTTTTTTTGTAAATCCTTTTTAATAAAACCGTCATCCTCATCATTGAGCACCTCTTTGCCTAGTGTTCATCATCATTTTAAGTCACACATCAATCAATTAATAAGAGATGATGGCGAAAAACATATCCATTGTAGATCAGAGAAGGGCAACAATTGTACCCATTAATCAACATCGTAAGAATTAGTATAAATTTCTTCTTCCTGTTCTTTTTTGATTTTTTTCTAGTTTAAATGTCTGCTTTTAAGTTGTAAGTTGCATTTTGCAAATGTTTTTTTTAAATATTTTTACTGCCTTGAACTGTTTCTTTAAGTAGTTTTAAATTAATTTTAATTTTAATGGCATGTTTTGTATTCAACTTAACACTGTAAATAAATTTTAAGACTTTAAAAAAGGGGAGTTTCGTTCTTATAGCTGAAAATCTTTTTAATTCATTTAACAAGAAAGGAACACAGTGGAATGAGTGCTCATTAGCTGATATGGTCACAAATAATTATAACAAGGCACTTAACAATCAACTACGGCCACAGCTCTAAACTATATTATAACTAACTATTTCCAGTTCATTCTTCAGAGGTCCTACAGTCTAAAAAGTGCTTACCGGTGGTGTAATATAATAGCTAGCCTTTTTAGTGCTTTGTCGTGTGTCGTTATTTTCCAATATTGCTGCTTTTGCCGTTAGAGTGACTACAACCTAGCAAAACTGCCGCCAATATTCTCCTCAATCTCCGAAGTTATGAAAAGAGAAATTACACAACAATCTGATCAGCGATAGTTATAGCATTTGAAAAGTCCCTTCGTCATTCGTCATTGTTTCTCTCCGAAATACGAAAACAGTTCATTCAATAGTTTCATAAGAGCTTAGTTCAGACATGCAACAGGTTTCGCTTTTATTTCTTATGACGATATTTAGGATTTACCATTCACCATTTCAAGGGTTTAGGAAATCTGAATAACAACCAACTTTTGAAATAACTAAAGTGTGACTGTCCATAAGGCCCATTCTACTAGTGACATTATAACCTGTTTGAGGCACTCTCTGACAGATGGAATGGTTCCAGTTGATTTAGGCAAAATGTAGCGTGCTGCACTTTTATCGAAAATTATTGCTTCTGGTATCGTACAACATTTTCCCAATTTGTATTGAGTTTTCTAAGAGGCCGAATTATAGGGACTTAACGCCAGGATGCCATGTGTTATTGTTTTTACCATTTACGCATTTGTATGAAACGAGGAAACGTAAAATCTAACATATAAGTAACGCCATCCAAGAAAACTGAAGTGGTATTAAAGAAATAGCAAACGAATTAACTAAACAAATGCCTGCCATTTACTTTTCAAAGATTACGTTAGCCGCAGCTAGGTCGTAATAGACCTATCCTAAGTCTCCAATTCTGACACACTATTTCCAGAAAATCGGTTTGCTTCTTCCCAATAAGTCGCCGTAGTCTAGTAGGTAGTGTGTTGGCTTATTAGACGTAAAGCCAGGGTTCGAGCCCCAGGCCAGACATCAAAACAAAAATACAAAAAGTATTTCTTCGGCGACTTCCTCTCAGCAGATTTCTGGCAAAAAATTCTGAGAGTAAATAAAATTGCCATGAAAAGTTTCTCAAAAATCTGTCGTTCGGAGTCGACTTTAAAGTGAAGGTCCCGCCACTCGTGTATAAAATTAACACTGTAATGACTAATTATGTATGTATGTATGTCTTACCAATAACGGCTGTGAAGTCTCCTTCCATTGTAGTTAAATCATCACTGTATACAAGAAGCTTCACGTATCTTCATCTTCGTCATCCAAATCGCGTTCAAATCTTGCTCTTACACAGAAAACTCTCCTATCAAGAGCTTCGATTTAAAACCACATGTCAACCAAGCCCAATTTTATAATTTTAAAGAGACACATTCGGTCAACATCGCACTTCATCTTGTCCCATTAAGTGTAACGTTGTGATTATCATCATTGTTGAAAAGTGCGGTCTAAACAACATATTTTTAAGTCATAACACTGTAATGACTAATTATGTATGTATGTATGTCTTACCAATAACGGCTGTGAAGTCTCCTTCCATTGTAGTTAAATCATCACTGTATACAAGAAGCTTCACGTATCTTCATCTTCGTCATCCAAATCGCGTTCAAATCTTGCTCTTACACAGAAAACTCTCCTATCAAGAGCTTCGATTTAAAACCACATGTCAACCAAGCCCAATTTTATAATTTTAAAGAGACACATTCGGTCAACATCGCACTTCATCTTGTCCCATTAAGTGTAACGTTGTGATTATCATCATTGTTGAAAAGTGCGGTCTAAACAACATATTTTTAAGGCTGCATTGGCAGCATTTGAACTATCTCTTGCTGGGCTTCTCACCAAAGTCGTCAATTATGCTTATTAAAGTTCACACTGAACCAACACAGAGCTTCGACGTATTATCTATGACTACGTGTTGTAAATATTTGGAGTCAGAGTCTGATTTGGACATGAAAACTACATTATAGATTTTCTCTAAGAGGCACTTTTTCAAGTATCGAATTAATCTTTTAAGTGCATAAATTTCGGTAGAAGGTGCTTGAAATGTTTCTCTCCATGTGATATCCTTACTGTTTAATTCAATTATATCCAAACGAAAATGAAATACAACTCCCACGTATGATTCGGTAAATAAAGAATTATTTTGAGGCTTCTCGAAATCGTACAAGAGAGGGCATAATAGCAAGTTAATGGCAGTAGAGTAGTAGATTCATTGCATTCTCGTTGCAATGGCGTTTGTATTTCATTGATTAATTGTTACATACATCAATGGAATCTTCTTTAGAGAAATACTGAAACTTTCGAAATTCACTCTCGTTGAGCACATCCATGCGTGCCTCACTGGCTAGTAGATTGCTCAATCCATAACAGATAGAATGCGTTCTTTTGACGCATATTCATATACGGAAGTCGCTGTCTGCAGAAGTCTTCACTGTCAAATCTAATATTGATAAACACTACTTCTTGTTTATTTCCTACGACAAATTATTGTCATAACTTTAACACAATGCAGGGCACAAGTCATTATCAACCCATAAGTGTAGTTCGTACTTAAAAAAAATAAATATTCACTGCACTTTATAAAACCTTTGCAATTAGGAGCTTCGTAATTTTTTTTATTCGTCATTACAACCTTTCAGTAAGCATTACGAGTTAGCTTCTCAAACCACTCATGTTGTGTGTGTTAATTTTTATACATGAATGGCGGGACCTTCAATTTAAAGTCGTCTCCGAACGACAGATTTTTTGAGAAACTTTTCATGACAATTTTTATATACTTTTTGCCAGAAATCTGCTGAGAGGAAGTCGCCTGTGGTTTGAACCGAGCCAACACACTATCTTGTAGACTACGGCGACTTCGATATATGTTTACATAGTAAACGTTGTTCTCATTGAGCACATCCATATGTATCTCAATAGCCAGTAGAGCGCACAATGCATTACCGAAACGACTCCTATTTATATACGCAAATCTCTTTCTGCAGAATTCATTTTTATCAAATCTAATATCGATAAACAATACTCCCTGTTTATGTTTCCTATGACAAACTATTTTCATAATTCTAACACAATGCGGTGCTTAAGTAAAAATCAAACCAAAAATACTAAAATGCTGGGCTTTATAAAACCTTCGCAATTAGGAACTTTGTGATTAGTCCTTACCATAGTTTTTAGAAAATTATTGGTCCATAACATAAATCAAAGCCCAGTTAATAAACTGTACTATGTAAAGACCTACTAATTGTATTGAAACTCCCCATTTAAATTAAAAAACAAAATATTTGTAAAACGCACTTATTAGAAATACAAAAAAAATTTATTTACTCTTCTTATTATATTTGAAGACAATATTCATATTTTATTACAATTTATGCAAGTGTTAATATAAAATTCATTACATTCATAAAATATGTATGTACATAAACAAGATAATAATATTTGTTTTATTTCTGTACATACATACATACATCATACAAATACAAATAATAGGGAATAATAATGTTATCAAATAAAAATAAATTCTATGGTACCTATGAAATGAATAACATTGTGTCTAGACCTACATACCATACCATACATATGTACATGCATACTTTTACGTACATCAGAATAATTCTTTACCAACCAATTTCACACGTTATTGTGTACGAATATTTGAATTTTTTTTCTATTTTTTATGCTTTCTCTTGCATTGTTATTGTAATTCATTGAAATTTCATTTTTATTTATTCTCTTTTCTTCTCTTTTTTTCTAACTTTTTTTCTTTTGTTGTTCGTGTTGTTGTTGGTTTGTTTGTCGTTTCCATTGACTTGTTCGTTGGTTTGTTGCTGCTGTTTCATCTTTCTTTATGACTTAAACAAACATGTGGCATATATTTACATAAATATACTATGTACAGTTATGTATGCATACTATCACAACAATAACAACGTTAACAACAAAAAAAAAAATATAAAAGAACTATAACAACTACAACAATATACCACTGCCACTAGTTATTATACACTTGCCACTTAGTCCTTATGTGATCATTTTATACACTCACGCACTTGTTTTACCATAATGTTGGTTTGTTAGTATGTATGTGTATTATTATTTTTTCTCTCTCTTGCTGTCTGTCTCTCTTCTATATTTCTATGGCTTTTGATTATAATCTTTGTCAATTGTCCTTTAACATTGTTAAGTGTCGTAATTCTGGTTAAATATTTATCAAAGTACATGACATGACATGTGCTTTCTACAACACATACGTACATATATACATTCTCATAGACACAGACCCTTCTTTACATTCATACAAACAGAGACAAAAAGGTTACAGAGCATATTTAAATAATTTAATTAAATTATTTCATTTAAAATTTAAATGAGATTTTGTAGGCCTAATTATCACAAAAACACAAATTTATCACAAACAGCAGAATTTAGAGAATTCATCACATCACTGTTTTCACAATTGTATGTCTTAGAAGTGGCATAAAATTAATTGATTTTTACCTTTCTTTACACTTTTATTATTGCAACATTTTTAACTACAAATTTAAAGTTGTAAATAGATTTAGACAGGTAGATAGATAGTTTAAAGAAGAGGAGACAATCAAGTAGGGTTGTTAGGCAGTAGTATGTTTGTGTATGTTCGGGGCCACTTTTTCCATACACATTTTGGATAGGGCTTTAACCCTACATCTCTCTCTAACAGATCTTATATACCTATCACTCAACCAACTATAACACACACACACATACACATTGAAAAGCATTACCTTTTCACAATACATGTTACAATCATATCGACTAACCGACCATGACCGGCTGTAGCGTAGGGATGATCCCAAATTTGTATGGAAAAAGTGGCCCCGAATGTTACACAAACATACTACATTAGGCACTCACTATTAAAGGCATCAACCATAGTTTCTATAGGAAGAGCTGTCAAGGGAGCTGTATAGGAAGGGTGATGTCGAGGGTATAGCTTCGTTTATCAAACTTTCTGGCTGGTTTTCCAGTGTAGGATAGTCATGCTTTTGATGTGCAGCCTTTGCGCTGACCAACTTCTTCCTCTTCCCTGATTTTGGTGGAACTTGGTCAGAGCGCTCACAACTGGCCGCTATGCGTGCTCAAGTGAGCCTTTTGATATCAGAGCTGCCACTCCGACCTAAGCTAACCTAACAAACTTTCTGAGCTTCTTTCTCATGATTCCTATGAGATTGTTGGTATCTCGAGCCTACGAAAGCTGGGCAATAAAATAAAAAATACTCCTCCATTTAAACGTCTTCAGCACATGTCCTGCATTCATTATTATCTACGATGGCTAATTGGTTCAGATGTATGTAAGTGTAAGGCAAAGTGTACCATAAAGACGCACGTCAGTGTATTCAATTCGTGCTCAGTATACTCATAGATTTCCTTCCTTGAGAACCGCTCCAGAATATCTTCGCAATTCTTCCTACTAAGCCATTGGTCCACTATAGTCAGTTGTGTAATACTTGGACTTTATTATTCAGGTTATTAGCTTCTTCATTTCCGATCACTAGCTGACGACGAAGTATCCATATAACGCATACCGTGTCAAGCTTGGAGTAATTGCTTATAGTCCCTTGTCTCCGTTTTCGTGGTTGCTATTGGATGTCCTAATTGTCATTTAACTATCAGTGAAGATGTTTAAATTCTTATTTGTTATGTTTACAAAATTCTCACTGGATTAGATCGTACATTTCCTAATTACACGTACATGCACTTCACGAAAGGTTGTATTATAATTCAGTAGCCTAAGGCATAATTTTTTTTCTGGTATCGTACCAGCTCCAGGTTTAGAGCCATCAGTATAACAACACGCAGCGTCTGTGCAATTGTTTCGCTTTACCAAGAAAGTTAATCTGGTATCAAAATGATGTAATTAGTAGCGTTAAGCAAGTACACTTCCAGTATCTCAATTAAACTCTTATGATGCGATTTGTGGCTATGAAACCATATCTCAATAGGTTGCGTAGGATTAAAGATTAAGTTATGTTAAGCGTTAAGTTTTGTTAAATTGATGATAGCTTTAAGCATCGTTCAAGGGAGCATTCAGAACTCATGTGGAATTTCACAAGTATTTTCCAAGCAGAATTTCATACCATTAGCATACATGTTCAATTAAATTTTGGCAAAAGCTTCAAAGGACTTGACATGGCACTTCTCTCCGGCAGTCAAACCGCTATGTTAGGATTTAACTCCTATCATGTTGACACGAAATTCGCATGAGACTTTTTGAATTAACTAAATCAGCTAGGCAGTCGAAATAGAGTCATCAGTTGCCAGTTATATGAGAAATCATGCAATGAACAGCAGATGAGCTAACCTATAGGGAAACTTTCACATCTCTAATGGGACAGAACATTTCTAAACGTTTGCTAGGCAGTCGTAGTTGGAAGAGATTTTAGACTTGAGTCAGGTTATCCAGCAATAGCCTGAGAATAATAAACCAGCTTCTGACCGGCCATTGTAGATTTAAAGAACATTTGTTTAGAATAGGAATCGTACAAGTGTAATATGTATGTAGATTCTCAGATGAGAAAACGTATCACCAGAACATATAGAAACAACAGCACAGTGAGCGTTAAAAGAAACTGTACTTTAAAAAAATATACCTTAATAAATTACCGTTATTTTTATTTTAAAATGTTTCATTGTCAGTTTTTAAAATTCAGACAAAAAAAATTATAAAAAATTGCGAAATATTGTCAATTTTTTTCAGTCTCCTTAAGTGTTAAAAGTTCAGTTTGGTGATTGTTAGAATTCTATCCTTAGTGTACAGTTTTTTTTAATGCTCACTGTACATGGAAATAGTGCAGATTTCAGAAAAAAAACCGTGACTTCTTATCAAATACTAGCTAGCAGAATAGCATTCATCGATTCGTCCTAAGGGACTTTATACGGAAACTTTTTTATATGTTGACGGTAGTACAATAGATCACCTGGCCACAGTGCAAGTCAATTGAGCTAGGCTTCTATTAGATTGCGTTGTAATACTATTTGACTATTTAGCTTTATATTAATAATTCCTGGATGGTATTTCTGAGCCATATTTTCTATTTCATGAATGTATGCATTTTATTTTATTTATTATTTTTATTTATTTTATTTAAAAAAAAAACTCTAGCTAAAGAAGCTCTGTTTATAAATTCTAGGAACCCATAATAATTTTGCCTCATACTCCCAAGTATAAAGACGGAAAAGGTGAGTAAAGGAATTCTGATCCGATCTTCCTTCCCATTACATCTTCCAAACGTTGTAGTAAAGAATTTTCACTTTTCTTGTATGGCCAGAGTCCAGTGTTCCTAAAATGGATTCTGATTAAATTTAAGTTGTTTCTATAAAATCAAAATAAATTTTTGCGTTTAAATGAAGAGTATTTAAGAATATTAGACTTTTCCTCAACAGATTAACATCAGTTTCTACTCTGAATTCATTACAATCAGTTGTTGTACAACATTTCACAAGTGCATCAGCTAACTATACGGTTACCCTTAATGCTTAAGTTGAAACTCAATAAATAATTAAGTTCTTGTATTACAATTATTACGAAATTTATGTAACAATTGGCCAACAAATGTTATTTTAATTAATAAAATTTCATTGCAACAATTTCCATGAAGTTCGACAAGTACTTTTCAATGGCTTATGAGAAACCAAAAAGGAAATACGAAACATCAATTATAACTAATGAGCTGATATTATCTGTGTGTTCCAATTAAATTTTCTAATATTATTACTTTCAATATGTATGTACATATATAAATTCAATTTCCTATAAGCAGATGAATGTCCTAATTTCAATATGACTTATCATTCCAATAATTTAATTAAATTTTGAACAAAAACAAAAACAGAAAAAAAATAAAACACACTGGGGACTTGCAAAAATTTATTTTTCAATTTCCCTTTTGATTTTGTTTTGATTTATTTTGTTTTGTTTTGTTTTTATTAAATATTTTATACTTCCTTTTAATGTTTTTGTTTTCGTTTTTTGGTTTTATTTTGCCTGATAAATATTCCGAGTTAAACAATGTCAACTGATGATGATGACATCAAAGTGTATTGTGTTCTTGATTGTCATACTCGTAGTTCGTTCTCCTTCTCTTATTGCTGGTTTCAGCTCAACTTGGCCAGAACCAGAGCTCAATAACATGAAACAAACAACAACTACGGTAACAACAAAACGACAATAAAAAAAGCAACAACAAGGAAAAGAAAAATTTTCCACAACTTATCATATTGTTGATGTCCTTTATACGCTCTGGTGTTGTACAACCCAAAACTTTTAAAGTGAAAACAAAAAAATGACAAAAAACTTATCGATGCCATTCTGGTTTTTCCCCCTTTTTGTCATTCTTTTTTAGTTGGGTTTTTGGATAAGAAAAAGAAACAATTTAAAATCTTTTTAGTGCCAGCATGTTTAAATATTTCAATAGAAGAAAAAAGAATGTTAAATTTAAAAGTCATTTGTAGAACATCCGGTATAACATGCTACTATTTTTGTATTGTATTGTGATAAATTGCTGCCAATATATTCGGTTTCGTTTTCAATTCAAACTAAATGCTCTTGATTCGAACACTTGGACGCATAAGTAATATTTGTTTTTAAAGCAAATATAACTCATACGCCACCTACCCAATATGTTTAAGATATTTTTCACCCACTAATGGCTTAAGTTTTTTTATTATTAAAAAAGACGAAGACTTTTCAAATAAAATTATGGCATGCATGGTAAAAGTAGGCACAGGTTATACATAACATACATAAATACATAATTGGTCATTATAAACCTATTGTCGGGATTACGACCTAGTTTCTCACATCACTTACATATGTTGTGTGTGATAATTTTATACATGACTAGAGGGACATACCTTTTTGTCACGTCTTATAAGCCAACACACTACCTAATAGACTGCGGCGACTTCGTGAGCCAACTCAGTATACATTGTGTTACAAAGCCGAATGCAGTGTATTATTACCAAATTCTGCGCAATGTCCTCCTTGTTTTTATTAAAGTTACTGTGATGTACAGGCGCAGGGTACAGATCAGTTAGAATAAATTGGAAGTAGCCTAGACTTATTCATTCCGATATTACTATTTTGCATATACAGCGTATAGCTATAACCACAGTGCTGCATTTTAAATGCTTATATGATGGTGTGGAGTTTATTCAAATCGCCTCTGGCTATAAAATGTAGCCTGTAAACTTTAGGCTCCCAAAAGCCTTTTGCCTCATGTCTATAAAAGTCAGACAAAGTTAGAGAAACTACTTCCCTTCATTCACGCAATTACAGCTTCTTCTGAAATGGGATTATCTGACTGTGAGTGAGTCCTGACAAGTATGGTTCCTAATACAGATTATAGGTAGACTTAAAGCAAATTCTATTGAAAATACATCCACAAAGCATCAAAATTTTATAGTCTACTTATTAGACGTGAGACAACGGTTCAAACACCAGGTCAGTCTTCTCCATCAAAACAAAATATGAACAAATATTTTTTGGTGACTTCCTCTCAGCAGATTTCTGGCAAAAACTCTGAGAGTAAATAAAAATTGCCATGAAAAGTTTCCCAAAAATTTGTCGTTCTGAGTGGACTTTAAACTGTAGGTCCCGCCGCTCTTGTATAAAATTAATGCACACAAACGTAAGTGGTTGAAATCCTGACTGAATGACCTGAATGAATTGTAATGACCAATTATGTATGTATGCAATAAAGGAATTTTTCTTTAAAGCTGGCTTGTGAGCCTCTTTGACACTTGCTAAAATCTGAGCCTCTTTTTAATCTTCTTTTGAGGAAGGATAAGCTTTACTTCTTTGAAATGGACGATGTATTCCTTTAGTTCTTTCAAGAGACAATATCGTCTGCATACTTTCGTTTTTATTTTTTTTTTTTTTGTTACCTTGTTACCTTGGTTGCAGTAAGAGATCATAGGGCAATAGGACTGGCATCTGTTATTGCCTACAAAATCTTCTGGGTTATTATATTGGGTGCTGGATAACTTTCTCAATAAAATCTACTATCTTTTCCTCATCTTCTGTGATATTATCTTATCCGGGGACTTCTTTTCACAAACGAAAAGCCCTTATGAAAACTCATTTTCATCTGAATTCATGTCTTGAATGCCTAAGCGTGTAGTCAGGCATTTTAAAAACTACTTCCGCTACGCCTACACATCCTGAAGAAAGAAAAATATGTTTTAAATTACTGATAGTAATTTTAGTAGGATTTGGCAACCTTAATGGCTTCATACCGAGCTCTGGTCAGATGTGTACATATGTACGTACATAATTGGTCATTACAACCCTTCAGTCAGGATTACGACCTAGTTTCACACACCACTTATGTTGTGTGTGTTAACTTTATACAAGAGTGGCGGAACCTACAGTTTACAGATTTTTTTGGGATACTTTCCATGGTAATTTTTAGTTTCTTTCAGAGTTTTTAGCAGAAATCTGCTGAGAAGAATTTTTCGTATTTCGTTTTGTTGGAAATGCCTGACTTGGGAGTTGAACCGTAGCCTCACGTCTAATAAGCCAACACTGCCTACTAGATTACAACGACTACTGGTTAGGTGAGTGTTAAAGCCTAATTAGAGATGCAGAGGATAGAACGGTTTATCTGGTTAACTCAAACTGAACTCGACTAAGTCTTGTAAACTTAAATTACAATATTAACGTGTCTAAAGATTAATGAATATTTGACTTTTGAAAGAGATTTTAGCGAAAAATTCCTTTCAGTTTTTGTTTCCAATTTGTTAATGATTTTCTTACTACACCTACATTATGCTTAGAATATAATATTAAAACTCTCATTAAACAACAATTTTCAATTAATTTTTAATCAAAATTTTTATTATCTTACCCGACCACAAAAGTATTTAACTCTCCACATAATGTTCAATGTTCCAAAACTGATTTAAATACAGTTTCACAATTCGCATACAATCAATATGTACATACATACATACAATAGCATGTTAAATAATATTGTTTAAACACTAAAGAATACATATTTACACAGACGGAGGGAGAGACAGACAGACAGATAGAAATGCATTTAAAATGATTTTATTTTCATTTCGAATTGTTTTGCATACTATTGTTACTACCATCACAGCAATAAACAAAAATGGTTGAATGAGTTATTTAATGTTGATGATGATGATGCATTTTGTTCAATGATAATGATAAAATGTTAATGATTATGATAATGATAATGACACAAACAACTACAAACGTTGTATTTTGCAGCTCCAGCACAAAAGCACGATTCACGTATTGTGTATCTTCTTAAGATTAGTAAGTGATTCAGTATCTCTTTTTCTTTTTTTTTTACTTTTTTGATTCAATTTAAGCAAATAACACACCTTTAACTCCCAAACAATTCAAATGGATTACAATGCTAACTAATGAACCTCAAGAACTATATTTGATGGCACTGATTTCTCTTCACCCATATTTATGGAAATTTTTTAAAGTTTTTTGATTTTCAATTTTTAAAAATTCATTCTCAAGTAGTTTCTTCATTTCTTTTTTTGCATTAAAAACTTATAAACGCAAGCAAGTAAGCAAGCAAGCAAAATCTAAACAAACATGCATTCTGCTCTCAAGATGAGAAACTTTTTTTTTGCAAAGAAATCTTAAAAAATAATCACAATCAATATTTTATCCTCGATTGTTTGTTTTCTCTTCTCTTTTTTTCTTGTATTTTTTTCTATCTTTTGCAGCGGAAGAAGATACAACAGAAAAATCATCAACATGTGGCACAATATTAATACTGCTATCGGTGGCATTGTGTATACTGACACTACCTTTTAGTTTATTTGTCTGCTTTAAAGTAAGTCACGTTTATTCTTTCTCTTTTTCTTCTTTCTTCCTCTTCATCTTTCTTAACATCTTATTTTTTTTTTGTTTTGAGCTACTTTAAGCTCACAGATAAGTATGTATATTTTATTAACTCGTATTTTTCAGGCTATACTAACACACACACACCCATACATATATGTATATAAAATGACAATATATTTATTTAAGCCTTCATCACACAGTAATAGTGCAAATGCCATCAGAAATATTTTCATTTTATATGCCATACTATACTTACATATATAGGGGTCTTAAGTAAACAGTGGATTATTGGCAGGGTTGAAATGTTCAAATAAGTGAATATTTGTGGCTTGGCAAAAAGATAATCGAAAAATCAAATACGGCTTGACTTTGAACTTTGATCCTTTAAAATAATATTGAAGTCATGAAGTCAACAGCATTACTTGCTGTTAAGTAGGATAAACGAAAATAAAAAATTTGAGTCCGAAAAAAAGTCATGGCCATAAGTGATGCAAACAGCAGTTAGTATACATATGTAGTAACTAGGCCTTCGCACATTAAGTATCATTCCTGGTAGAATCGAAACGTAAACGTTACAAACTCATACAGCGGTGGCCTTATAATTAGAAAGGACTTAGCAACATGTATGTTTATTAATTTGTTTTACAGTTTTCACTGTGTACCTGGGCTCAAAGGCTTTATTTGGAGGACGTTTTTCCATCAGATTGGGACAAATTAAACATAGATTCGTCACTCCAGGGAACTCTGTTCCAGAAACATCGTTTCTAATTATAAGGCAACCACTGTATGTCCTACCTTAGGCAAAGCTGTATAAGTTACTAAACAACTGAATAGCAGAATTCAATCTCATCTGCACTTATTAGAAGTTTTAACGCGCCTTTGATGCCTTACAACGATAGTGGGCACTACAACCAGTCTATCAAGAAAACTTCCAAGTAAACACTTTATTTTTGTCCTGGACAAACAGGAACAGTGATAAATATTGATAGCAATAGTCTCGTCATCATCTGCATCATTTAAACCTCTGACTAACTACATACATTCATAATTGGGCATTACAACCCTTCAGTCCGGCCTATTTATGGCCTAGCTTCTCACACCACTTATGTTGTGCGTGTTAATTTTATACATGAGAACGAGTACCTACATTTAAAAGACGAGTCCGAACGACAGATTTTTTACTGACTCTCAGAGTTTTTTCGTTTCGTTGTGGTGTCTGACCTGGGGGTTTGAACCATGACCTTACGTCGAATAAGCTACCACTACGGCCTGTGTGATAAATTGTTTTCAATATATTCGGTTTCGTTTGCAATTCGAATCTAAATGCTATTGATTCCAACACTTGGACGCATAAGTAATATTTGTTTTTAAAACAAATATAACTCATACGCCACATACCCAATATGTTTAAGATATTTTTCACTACAGGCTTGAGATCAACCTGTCTATCCAGAAAAATTTCAGGTAGAATTTTTGTTCTTAGTTCTGGACAAAAAGTTACAGTGGTGAAGAATATGAGCAGAATATGAGTGTCATTGCCATTTGGATCATTTAATTACCTGACCTCTTCTATCAAATAACATAACTTTAATTCACCTTTCCATTACTTAAGTTTTTCCAATTAAGCATGTAATTAGTACATTGAAGTCGCCGTGGTGTAGTAGGTAGTGTGTTGGCTTACTATTCGTAAAGCCCGGGTTCGTATCCCAGGTCAGACATCAAAAATGAAATATGAAAAAAAAATATTTTCTTCGGCGACTTCCTCTCAGCAGATTTCTGGCAAAAACTCTGAGAGTAAAATAAACTGCCATGAAAAAGTTTCTCAAAATTCTGTCGTTCGGAGTCGACGTTAAACTGTAGGATATTTTTACAGATGGCATAGTTTATGAGTAAATGACAGATGCCTGACTAGCTACATACATAATTGGCCATTACAACCCTTCAGTCAGGATTACGGCCTAGTTTCTCACACCACCTATGTTGTGTGTGTTAATTTTATACACGAGTACATGAGTGGAGGGACCTATAGTTTAAAGTCGATTCTGAACGACAGATTTTTTAGAGAAATTTTTCATGCCAAAATTTATTTACTCACAGAGTTTTTGTCAGAAATCTGCAGAGAGGAAATCCTCAGAAATATTTTTTCATATTTCGTTTTGTTGGCGATGTCTAACCTGGAGTTTGAAGTATGGCCTCACGTCTAATAAGCCAAAAACTGCCTACTAGACTACGATTACTTACAATCCGTCCGTTGTATCCGTCTCGTCATCTATAGAAAATGGATACTTGAGTTCTTAGTAAGGAGAAGAGAATGCAAAACTACAGTATATATTCACTACATATTTGATTTAATTTCAAGAGGCAGAAATTCTAACACTTTTCGATGCTGATTTCACAACTCATTGAAATCATTGCTTGAATCACTTCTAAAATTTCTCAAGTTATGCTTAAGTTCATAGTGGAATGAACTGGATGTGTCAAAATCACCCCTTCTGAACAGCATGAACAACATTTTGGCATGTTGAAATCGATGGAGCATATACAGCATACGCTTCTCTAAGTTACTGATATGCGTCAGCTACACGTTTTATTTTTAATTGAAGTATTCAAAAACACTTTCTATCAAATGAAGTATTCTTTTGGCATAAAAGGCAACATTTTCGAAGTAGAAAGAAACGACTTTTTTCTTTACACTCCACTATAGTAAAGGGTCCGCCAAATAACTTGTTTTTTTTTTGAAAATGCTTAAAAAAAAAACTACTGAATATTTTCTCAAATTTCTTTTTTTTATTTGAAAGTACAATCCTTCCGGTTAATAATGGAAAATAATTTCATTCAAATGGCTGCCTCGGCTGGCCATGAAGTAGCCAACACGATCGGTCCAATTTTCAAGCACATTATCGATTGTGTGCAGCTGTATCTCACCAATGGCTTCACGGATATTGTCCTTTAAAGCGTCAATTGTCTCTGGCTTGTCGGCGTAACACAAAAATAGTCCAACAAATAATAGTCCAACGGTGTCAAATCGCAGCTCCGAGGTGGCCAAACGACACCAGCTCTGCGGCTGATAATGCGATTTTCAAAAACAGGGCGCAAAACATCGAGTGTAGCTTCGGCTGTGTGGCACGTAAAATATTCAGTAGTTTTTTTTAAAGCATTTTCAAAAAAAAAGTTATTTGGCGGACCCTTTATTTCGT
Source organism: Sarcophaga variegata (assembly GCA_932273835.1). NCBI lineage: Eukaryota > Metazoa > Arthropoda > Insecta > Diptera > Sarcophagidae > Sarcophaga > Sarcophaga variegata. Next base: position 64,967,703 of record OW026362.1, read on the forward strand.
CATCTGTTATAAATCCAACATTTTTAAGTTATCCCTCCGTATAGTACTAATGATTTTTCAAATATAAGCTAACATTTCTTTGAATAAATAAGCCATCTAAACTAAAATGTTACAATTATCCCCCTTTCCTCTTCACTGTCGATTTTTAATGTTTAATTGTGTGTCATTGTGTGATATGGACTTTAGCGTTTAATACAAAATTAAATTTTTTCAAAACCTTTTTTTTACTATTTTTTTTTATTTACCTATTTTCTACTTTTAAATACAGGTAGTACAGGAATATGAAAGAGCTGTTATATTTCGATTGGGTCGTTTAATGCAAGGCGGCGCGAAGGGACCTGGTAAATATAAAATTTTAATTACATTACAAAAGTTTTTTTTCCTAATTTTTTTACATTTTATTCAAACTAAAACTACTGAACCTACGTTTTCTCTCAAAAAAAAAAAATTATTGAAAACAAACCAAAAAAAAACAAATTATTTCCAAACTTTAGGTATTTTCTTCATATTACCCTGCATCGATTCATACGCTCGTGTTGATTTACGTACTCGAACTTACGATGTACCACCACAAGAGGTAAATTGAACGTTTTTTTTTCTAAACTTTTTTGTTATTTTTTCTGTCGTGTTATTTTAACATTTATTTTATAGGGGCATGTATATAAATGATTATATACATTTAAGTATACATACTTATGTACATACATACATATAGAGATAGTATGTGTTATAAATTTGTTTGAGTGCTTTTTGGTTTCTTTTATTTTTTATTTTTGAAAAACAGAAAGAAATATAAAATTATTCAATAAATTAACAGGAAAAAAATCAAATTATAGCTCAAAAGTAATCATTTTTGTCTTTTTCTTTATTGTTCAATGTATTCGTTTCCTATTTCCCCTTATCTGTGTAGTTGTTTATCAGTTTATGTGGTATTTTGCATGTCTTTTTGGTGGAAATTATTTTTAATAATTTAATTTGTTTTTATCACTTCCTTTTCATCTTCTTGTTTATTATTAAATGACAGAAATAAACATAATTTATATGAAGCTTCAATAATATTAAATGAGGCAGCATCATTTAAATTTCTACCATCATAGGGTAGTTTTCATATCTTGGTTCAATAATGATATTTCCGTATAGATTTACAAGCTTACAGGCACATGTTAAAATTTATTGAATAGAATACAGATATAAACGCTTGAACCCAAATAAAAGGCTAGAATTGGGAGTGACTTCTTTGATTTGAATGTCCTTTAAACCAAAGTACAGTGAACATCAAAAGAAACTGTACACTAAGGTTAAAATTCTAACAATCACAAAACTCAGCTTTTACCACTTAAGGAGAGTGCTCCAAATACTTTGACAATATCTCAAAACAGTTTGTAAAATTTCTTTGTTTTAAAAACTGGCAATGAAAGAATTTTAAAATTGGAAAACTACAGATAAATTGGAAAACTACAGAACTATTGGTTGGCAAATGTGACAGACACAAAATGTCATTTCGTTAGTATAATTCGAAAAAACGCTAAGTCCATTTTTTCAAAAATTGAGATTTTGATACAAAACGATAACACTATACCAAATACATAGTTTAAGACAAAAAAAAATGTCAGTATGTAGTTTAAAGTTGTTGTAATTTTGTGGTTTGCAAAAACGCTAAGTCCACAAAACTACGAAAAATATTAACAGCACGTGCTAACTCCACGAATATTAATTATTAATTATTCTTAATTTTTGATCTAGGTCATTTAAAGAGAGCTATTTTGTAAAAATAATTGCGTTTAATAAGTTTACAAATTTTAAAAACTGAAGAAGCCGCAATATTTTTTGTGTCCCCCGTAAAATTTGAAAAAAGGCACTTAACACATTTGCGAATGAGACTACCAATTTATTATGTCGAATTTTTTTCAAGTTAAACAAACTCAACTATCAGCACTACAATCCATAGAACTGTACGATCAGTCACACAACCGAATGCCAGGTCAGGTCAGGATTACATACATACATACATACATAATTGGTCATTACAAACCTTCACAGTTCTTCGCAGTTTCTCACACCACTCATGTTGTATGTGTTAATTTTTATACATGAGTGGCGGGACCTACAGTTTAAAGTCGAGTCCGAACGACAGATTTTTGCCAGAAATCTGCTGAGAGGAAGTCGCAGAAGAAATTTATTTATTTATTATAATGCAATTACAAATTTTTTCTAATTGTATACGAGCGGAGTAATAACAAAACAAACAGAGGCTCTGGTGGGAATCGAACCCATGGCCCTCACGCTAATAGTCTAGCACACTACCCACTAGACTGCCAGGGCACCCTCGCAGAAGAAATATTTTTTCATATTTTGTTTTGTGGGAGATGTCTGACCTGGGGTTTGAACTTCTAATAAGCCACCACACTACCTACAAGACTACTGCGGCCTCTACTACACTACACTACATATTTCCTTTTCAAAAAAGTCTATCATTTTTAAACCAGAGGGCATAAGAATATATTTCAACCCTTGCCTAATGTGCTAACACAGTCATGGCTCGAGTCATGCGAAAACATTTATATGTATGTTTAAGCGTAAACGAGGCCCAGCTTAATAAAATATCTAATCAGCGTATATGTTATGTCAACGTTACAAGGCCGTTCATGAATTCAATAAAACTTAGTTTTGATTGAAACTAGATTAAGGCTATAAAGTGGTATCAGCATATCAACTCGATATGTACACACACTGCTGACTAAGACCACCTCTTCACAGAAAAAAAACGTTGAAACTATTTTTTAGAATCACTTGACAATTCTAGAGTTATCCTGCAGGTATCCTACATCGGTAGGTATCCTTGTATGTATCGTTTATACAGGTTTTCATGCGCTCCATCGTCGTGTATCGCTGTAATTTTGTAATTTAATGTAGTTTTTTTAAGTTATTTATTCTTTTTATCGTTGTTGTTGCAGTTTTTATTTTTATTTTTTTTATTTTATTCCGTTTAACAAATGTATTTTCGTTGGTTGGTTGTCAATATTAAATATTTGTGTTACATTGTTGTCGTTGTTTCCATTTTCATTTTGTCCAAACCGAGAAAATATTTGTTGTGCACTTTTCGCGTGGAATGTCTAAACTTTTTCTTCCCTTTGTTTTCCCCTCGCTCTCACTGTATCATTTTTATCACACACTGTTTTTATTTGGTTTTTGGTGTATCAAAGTTTAAGTAGATTTGTTTTTAACTTCGCATTTTAGATAAATTGGAAAAACTTTTGATAAAATATGTTTAATGGTGTTTATATGTACGAGTACACTATACTGTAGCATATTATAGATATGCTTACAGCATTACATTACATTTCATTTGAAGTAAAAGGATTTTTAAAATTAAGAGGATTAAGTGGCAATAATGTCAGCTTTAAAAGCAACAAATATACGAATGCAATTTGGGAAGTTTAAACATTGCTTTCCAAGGGTGGTAGAGTATACATATACAGCTTAGTTTTGTATTAAATATAAAAAAAACATATTAAAAGCAGTTATTAAGTGAGTTATCATTTGAAATGTTAGTTTTAAAAAGAATTTAAAACCCAAAATATTGTAAAGAAATATTGGATTTAAAGAGACTGAAGAGGTACAAAATTAGCCATATTATTGAAAAATTATTCTTCAGCGAGTTTTACCCGTATTTTCTCCTAAATACCGGAAAATATTATTGAAAAATTATATTCTACTTAACACAATTCAACACACTCTCAAGTGACTAAATATGAGGTACACTGGCTCTAGTACCTATTGATTATAATAAAATTAAAAACCCTTATTTTATTCAAAAGGAATTTTTTAGCCATTCCGCTTAGAGTTGTATTATAGACATACGATCGACTGGAGTTGAATATCCAGTCCTAAGAAATTGATACTGAAGAGCGTGCAAGAAATTTAGCAGCTATCTGCAATAATAGCCATACTCTCTAAACCTTTTATAGTATAGGGTTCTCCATCTAACTTTTTATTTTTTTCAAATAGTGCTTATTTCGTGAATGGTAACACTTAGCTCATGTCTGATTTGACAGATAATTAGTTTTATCCTTCCGCTGAACGAATATGGTTGTGCATACGCTTGAACAACGCTGGGAAATATTGCGACATTACTTTGAAAATCATGGTAGTGTTGCAGAATGTGTGCGAAAATTGCGTACGGATTTTGGAAGAAGAGAAGCACCGTCAGCTCCGTCTGTTCGTTATCTTGTGAAAAAAATGAAAGAAACTGGCATCCTCATCGATAAACCAAAGCGTGAAAAGCCAAAAACAGTGCGTACACCCGAGAATATTGCTGCTGTGGCGGAAAGTGTGCGTGAAGCGCCATCAACATCAATCCACCGTCGTTCTCAACAATTGAACATTTTGCATAAAAACCTTGGTATGACGCCATACAAAGTCCAATTGAAGATGCCGATTTTGGAAAAAAAAATAATCTTTTCAGATGTAGCTCATTTTGATCTTGGCGGGTATGTAAACAAGCAAAATTGTCGCATTTGGCGCACAGAAAACCCGCACGCATACATTGAAAAGCCGACTCACCCAAAACGAGTCACTGTTTGGTGCGGATTTTGGTCCAGAGGTATAATTGGGCCATATTTCTTCGAAAATGGGCAAGAAGTGGCCGTTGTGGCAGTCAATGGCGATCGTTATCGGGCCATGTTGAACGAATTTTTGTTCACAAAAATTGAAGAGGAGGATATTGGCAACATTTGGTTTCAACAGGACGGCGCTACTTGCCACACAGCCGAAGCCTACACTCGATGTTTTGCGCCCTGTTTTTGATGGTCGCATTATCAGCCGCAGAGCTGATGTCGTTTGGCCACCTCGGTGCTGCGATTTGACACCGTTGGACTATTATTTGTGGGGTGCCGTCAAAGATAAGTGTTACGCCGACAAGCCAGAGACAATTGACGATTTAAAGGACAATATTCGTGAAGCCATTGGCGAAATACAGCTGCACACAAACGATAATGTGCTTAAAAATTGGACCGATCGTGTAGGCTACTGCATGGGCAGCCGAGGCAGCCATTTGAATGAAATTGTTTTCCATTATTAACCGGAAGGATTGTACTTTCAAATAAAAAAAGAAATTTGAGAAAATATTCAGTAGTTTTTTTAAAGCATTTTAAAAAAAAAGTTATTTGGCGGACCCTTTATTTTAAACTATTGGTACCCAATAGAGCAATTTTCTTTTTCCTATTTTACAACATAAAAGTCCTAAAAACTCTTTAATTCAACTGTTCCGAAAGGTCTTACTGATTGCCATCTCACAATATTCACCAGATTAACCATTTCCCAACTCAAAACCTTAGCACTAGGCATGGAAAAGATCTCAGGACTGTCTAATTGAATAATTGTGCTATGTTCGCTTTGTTCTGAAACAAATGGCTGAGATATCCACGCTAAGATGTAGTTCTTGAATGAGCAAAGCCGGTCACTGTAATACTATTGGTCAATTCACACAAGCCGTTGTATCGTTGCATTCATTGTATTGTTGGACGACTATACAACAGTGTATGGTTGTTGTTGATAATTTTCATATAAAAATCCGATACACTTTTACACATTTTTTGATATGTTTTTAATAAATTGTATTGGTTTCGTGCTATCAAATTGTGTGAATGAAAAAAAATGCGTATATTGTGTAAGTTTTCATATATTTTTAATAACTTTTGTTGGTTTCGTGCTATAAAATTGTTTGAATGCCAAAAATTATGAAGAAGAATACGACATACACAATACAGCATAGCATTAAGCGTTCACAAACAACCAAGTGTATTCAATACAACATACACGATACAAAGTCGTGTGAATTGGATATATGCATATAGATTAGCATGGTCAACAACCGATTTCCTAACCAATACTTTTAAATTCATGTAAAATATCTGCACTGATCCGGTTCTTAACATATTTTAGTTAAAAAATTTAAAGAAAATTCAGGCACTCAGTTTTGAATAGAGAATTAAACATAATTTTCTTAAAATCTTAATAGACTTCGGGTGGCTCTGAATTCAGGTACTTAGAGAAGATAGTCTAGCATTACATAAATTAATATTAAGTAGGGATTATTCACTATACTCGTCCTAATTATCTCTCTTTGGAACATATGGCTTCTACAAAATATTGTCATCGTATTCGGTTTGCTGACGTTTTATACAATGTTAGAACGCACTAGCCTAACTCATAAATATTCTATGAATCTATTGGGCCTCTTGGGCCTCCTGGGCCTTGATAACTCCGCTCTAGTTCCATCTTGGTAATACTATCCATCTCCCTTTCCTACGTTTAATTTTATTAAGTATGAGTTTCAAGTTCTTTAAGGTCCAAGGAACCCAGTTACTGATAATGTTGGGTACATGTCCACATGCAGAACATTCTGCCCGTGAATCCAAGGCAATTTCTACGTAATTGGATTCGATATCTGCAAAGTTTCATTTCCATATAACAAAGTGCGCTTTACACCTACATACATGCATACATAATTGGCCATTACAACCCTTCAGTCAGGATTACAGCCTAGCTTCTCACACCACTTATGTTGTGTGTGTTAATTTTATACATGAGTGGCGGGACCTACAGTATAACGTCGACTCCGAACGACAGATTTTTGAGAAACTTTTTCATGGCAGGTTTATTTACTATCAGTGTTTGCCAGAAATCTGCTGAGAGGAAGTCGCCGAAGAAATATTTTTTTCATATTTCGTTTTGAAGTCTAACCTGGGATACGACCTCGGACTTTACGTCTAATAAGCCAACACACTACCTACTAGACTACTTGCGTCATCTATATATTTATGACATTCATCATACTGTCTGTAATCGTCCGAATGCCATTCCCACTTGAATCTACTGCTTGCGTCTGTTTGTACTCAGACATTCGTAGTCATGTACTTACTTATTTGGCCATTACAACATTTTAGTCAGGATTACAACCTCGCTTCTCACTTCGCTCATGTTGTGCGTGTTAATTTTGTACACGAGAGACTGGTCCTACAGTTCAAAGGCGACTCCGAACAACGGATTTGAGTAACTTTTCAATGCAATTTTTATTTACTCTTAGAAGTTTTGCCAGAAGAATACGGCTATTTTAAATCTCTTTACAGCCTAAATAGCAAATGTTATCTAACTGGTTAGGCTGATGTTGTCCATGCTAACTTTACATATTCTGAAGGCTTTAGTAATTTTCTGAATTCCGGGAATATCTGCTTTGTTCGTATTGATATGCATATTATTTTCATAATTTTAAAAACCCCACTTTAGTTATCACTTCACAACTGGAACGTTTATTGTATCGCTGTATTAAAAAATCTCTGTTAAAAAAGCATGAATGTTTTATTCAAAAAACACAATCCATTTCTGTACACCCCTTACCTACTTAAACTTTAGTTTAATTTAATAGTCTTGACTATACTTTATTCATAAATTAAAAGAAATTTTGAAAAAATCTTTTTTTATATTAAAAACTACAAACACTTAAACCGCCTTATAAAACACAAGCCTATTTTCCACCTTTTTCAATTCAATTTCAATTTTCAAAATAATTTTCTTAATTATTTATCATAAAAATAATTTTTAATAATATTTTACAATATTAATAAAGAACAATAAAATATTACAACAAATATTTTCAGTAAAATATTTTCCATTTTCCATTTTTTTTTAATCAAAATTGATAAAAATTTTTATGAATAGAGAAACAATTGGCAACAGTTTAAAGCATATTTTACTGGAATATTTAACAATAAACTGCCATTAATTAAAAATAATAATTATTAATTGTTTAATACATATATATTATAATTAATTATATATTTTTTTTATTAATTAATTATTAACAAAAAAAATTAACAATAAATACATGCAAACTGATTTTGATGTAATTTTCGGTGTGAAAAACAAAATTACATGTCGAGTTCTTCAGTCTGTGTTTTGCGTGGTTTAGGCTGTTTTTTTTTTTTTTTTTTTGTTTAAACAATTGTAAAAAGAAATGCAACAATAAAAAATAATAAATTTTTTTTATCTTTATAAATATGAAAACAAAAAATGAAAAAATGTATATATGATTAGTATCATAACAACTCCAGTGTATAATAAATTTATTTTTAAAAAAGTAAAAAAGACTTAAGCAAACTGCGTAACGTTCTTTAAATTTTTGTATAAAAAAAATTGTAAAAAAACTTTTAGACAAATCTAGTTTCGTTTGTAAAAATGATAATTTTTTTTTGTAAAATACTGGTTGATTTCGAAAAACTGTGAAAACTGTTTTAATTTTATTCAGTCTATCCCTTAGGTTTTCAATACTTAAGAGTTTTAAAAATTATAGTGTGTGCATTGAAATATGAAAACATATTATTTTAATATTTTAAATTTAAAAAAATAATAAATAATCGATAACAACTTACTTAAGAGACATTTGACTCATGCCAAATAATAAATGGATTAAAACTGACCAGAGCCTTTGTTGTGCTACCTTATACTAAGAGGCTACAGTTTGGACTACCAGAATTGTTTTTATTTGTTCTTTTTAACAAGCCATACTCCTTCATAAAAGGCCAGAAATAGTGCATAGTATTAATGGACGTTCAACAAATTTCTTCTAAAGAATAGTACAAAAAAGTGGCCTGTATGCATTCAAGTAACCACAAAATAAACTTCGGTACACCGGTTTATACTAGAAAGTTATATAAATAGCGATCATATAGCAATATTATCACTGCTATTCCCTTGTTCCTGTTTTTGTTCTTTAACCATTATTGTGAAAGGTGCAAATGGTACAGCAATTAAGTCAGCCTCTTATATTTTAATAACTCTGTCTAGCCTTGGAGCTTGTGAGTTTCTAAAGTTCAACAGTTTTTGTTTTGATATTCAGGGAATGCCCCTGTTTTTTTTTGGCCAGAGGAGAGTAACAATTTTGGGTGGATGGTGAGAGAAATCATACCACTGGTGAAACTAAAATACATAACCACGGCAGATCTGCAAAACTTCCTATAAGCAGAAGATTTCCGTTGAAATCCTTCCTACCAAGAAAAGTTTCTTGAATAATAAAGCCGGTTAAACCCATATATTCACAAGACAACCGATTTCAGACGATTATCTATTTGTATGAAAATGTTTGAATTTTTGAAGAAAACTGTGCAGCCCTTGCTCTGACCAACTTCATCCTTTTCCCTGATTTTGGTGGAACTTGGTTAGTACAGGGACTGCGTTCACCCCTGGCATCACAACGGGCCGCTATGCGTGCTGAAGTGAACTTTGTGATAACAGAGCTATCGCTCCGACCTAACCTAACTGAGTATGGGTCCGCCAAATAACTTTTTATTTGAAAATGCTTTAAAAAAAACTACTGAATATTTTCTCAAATTTCTTTTTTTATTTGAAAGTACAATCCTTCCGGTTAATAATGGAAATTAATTTCATTCAAATGGCTGCCTCGGCTGGCCATGCAGTAGCCTACACCAGGAGATGCCGATTTTGGCAAAAAAAATATCTTTTCAGATGAAGCTCATTTTGATCTTGACGGGTATGTAAACAAGCAAAATTGTCGCATTTGGAGCACAGAAAACATGTACGCATACATTGAAAAGCCGACGCACCCAAAACGAGTCACTGTTTGGTGCGGATTTTGGTCCTGAGGCATAATTGGGCCATTTTTCTTCCAAAATGAGCAAGGAGTGGCCGTTACAGTCAATGGCGATCATTATCGGGCCATGTTGAACGAATTTTTGTTCACAAAAATTGAAGAGGAGAACATTTGGTTTCAATAGGACGGCGCTATGTGCCACACAGCCGAAGCTACACTCGATGTTTTGCGCCCTGTTTTTGAAGATCGCATTATCAGCCGCAAAGCTGATGTCATTTGGCCACCTCGGAACTGCGATTTGACACCGCTGGACTATTATTTGTGGGGTGCCGTCAAAGATAAGTGTTACGCCGACAAGCCAGAGACAATTGACCCTTTAAAGGACAATATTCGTGAAGTCATTGTTGAAATACAGCTGCACACAATCGATAATGTGCTTAAAAATTGGACAGATCGTGTAGGCTACTGCATGGCCAGCCGAGGCAGCCATTTGAATGAAATTATTTTCCATTATTAACCGGAATGATTGTACTTTCATATAAAAAAAAATTTGAGAAAATATTCAGTAGTTTCTTTTAAAACATTATCAAAAAAAAAGTTATTTGGCGGACCCTTTAGATTGTTTTCCAAAAACAGGGGTTTAATTACAAATGAGATGCTCAGAAAAGTTACATATTTTTCATGTACTCACCTGTTATCATCGCCGATAGTCCCCTGACAATGCTTCGATGCCGCATAGTGCCCTAAAAAATTTTATAAATTTATTGCGATTTTGAGATGCATTTTTCATTTTTGTTCAGCTTAGATATCGATTTTTACGGTATTGTATAATAGCTTCCGTAATTTGTGCCTAATCTGCACAATTTTCGCAATCTAATCGCTTTGTTAATATCAACACAATGAGATGAGCATTATTAAGATATTTAAGGTATTCGGTACTAATTGAGTGCCAGATAATGCATATGTAGTTCAAAGAAACTTGCTGACTACTATCATAAATTTGAGCTGTATAAGGAATACATCGTTACCTGACACCTTCAACGATACCAATAAGATCAGAAAAAGCCCATGTAACACTTTACATTCCACTTTCTGGAAATCAACGAATGTTTGGATAGTTCTCTGAAGCTCATTCATATGTTCCAGTATTATTCGGAGATTTACACCTACTAGTGTCTTAAAACTACTGCTTACCTCAGCATTTAAGCTGCAGATTTGGTAGAAGTTAAGTAACAGGATGTTTCTATATGAGAGACATTGTCCATGAAAATATTTCAAATCTTTCGATCTATTGGAAAATGCGACAAAAAATATTTTCTTAATAACCGAGTTTGCCATGAATAAAACTGGGAATATTATATTTAAAGTAAACTGAAATTATATCAAATTAAATAAGAATACCAAGCAGATGAAGCTATTTTATAGGTTTGGAAATGTGTTTTGTTTATTCCATAAATCATAAAATTAGTTCAGATTTTTTGAAAAAAAATTCCTCTGTTTTTCGGGCTCGCCTCTAGTGGCAGCGACAACACTGAATATTCTCAAAGGAAAAGACAAAAAGCTATTCAATAAATCCTTTTAAAACAAAAAAAAACTTCTTTTACAATTATAGGACCCATAGTGCATTGTTATGTTCTACAATGAATACATGTTTTTTAACTTTTAACTTCCGAAAAGAAAAACTTTCCACATAAATTCTAACATTCTTAAGGTCTTGACAACAAAACAGGAAACCGTAAACGACATTAAATTCCCAAAAAAAAAACTTAAAAATTATACACACACGCACACACTATAATTTGAAAAACTTTTAAGTTTGCTCCACGTATCGCTATAGCGCAGTTGGTCGAAATCATCCAAACATAAATAAAATACAGCAGCGGCAAAGTATATACTCGTATAAATGTAAAGTCTACTAATATTATTTCATATCTTTTATATTTTTGAATAAAATTCACTTAAAGCCAGTGAAACTATGTTTAAAGATGCCATTTAAGAAATGAAAAATAAATAAAATAGACTCCCAAGCAAATAATACAGAAATAAACCACCACACCACCGGATTTGTATGCAAAACTTGGTAACACAAAAGAAATATTTCTTGTGTTGTATGTGTGTGTGTGCATATGGTGGTCTATTTGTTCATATGATTATGGGAATTTCGGGGAAAAACAAATATCCAGCCCGGAAAACACACCCACTATGTTGAAAAATCCTTAAAACCGTAAACACAGGAAAACTATTCCCAAAATATCTGCTAGTGATTGCATGAAAAGCAAAAACATTTTTTTCAAAAAGAAAAAAAGAAAACATTTTGTGATCCTTGCAAAAAGGCATCAAGTTATAGGGGCGGGGGGGGGGGGGGAGAATAATAATAATAACAATAAAAGAAAAACAAGTTTAGTGCATTTCACCAGCGAAAAGAACAACAAATTTTAGTAGAGAGAAAAACGTAGCTCCCCTTAGCTTAAATCAAATAAAATAAAAGCACGTATAACGTTTATTCACTTCCATACAAAACAAATGCTTCAAACGAAATTTTTATTTGTGGCTGTGGAAAATCTATTTATTCTCCCAAGATATGCAGAATACCATACAAGACCACCGGAAAAATAAACGAAACGAATTACTTCCCATTCTCTTGTCAATTTTTTTCTTTTTTTTTTTGATTATTTTTTCTGTTCCTTTTTTTCTTTCTAATGTACGTATTCGATATCTACCATATACGTCTCTATACAAAAAAAAATATATACGATATATAAAAACAGATATAATCGTATAACTGTAAACATAAATAAATCAAGTAAAAGATGCTATAATAGACTAAATAAATACGATGTATTTTTTTTGTTCCAAACAATACATGTCTTGAGACAAAATGTATCAAAAAATATATATTTTTCTGGGTAGTTTCATATTAAGATTTATAAAAGCAATTTAAGACAGTTCAGTGAAAGTTTTCAAGCCATTTTTCTTAGCTGAAGCCTTTTCACATTAAGCTCTTAAAGCATTAAATCTACTGTCTTCAAAACTCACATACGAAATGAAGATGAATTTTTCAACTTAGCCCTTTGACGACCAAACATTTTCTGCTGAAGCGATTTAACCTTTTGTTTTATTTTAATAATCTGTGGCCTAATAGTAGTGACGAAAAAAAATTGCCCCCCTGGGTATCCTCTAAGTCCGCCATTTCCCTTGGCAAATATAGTTGCCTATGGGTTGAAAGCAATCTTTTTATCCCAAATTATTAATTTTTAGACGTGATTTAAAAACAGTTTTTTTTATAAAAAATATAAAGTAAAATACAATAAATCTTAAAAATTTATAATTCGTGTTGTTCGTGATAGTTTTCAAAGCAATCACGGTATGTAGTGAAACAAAGAAACACATTGCATTGAACGCAAAAAACAAAAACACAATGAAAGCAGCTGTTCCAACATTCACTCTCTTCCATTTTATGAAGAGATTTGGACTTACTTATAAAATTGTTCCAAATTTGGTTGACGCCGAAAAGGCACGTTTTCTTGAATTGAAATAACTTATCAGTTCTTTGGCTAAAACTTCACGAAATTCAATTGAAGTCACATTGATTGAGGAACTGTTAGCCAATATGAGTTTCTTATATATTATATTACTAAATAAAATAAATAAAAACACCACTAACTTCTGCGATCGTAATCATCTTTCTTTTGGTCCATTAGATCAACGCCTCCCATTCCTTCGTTGTAGTGCTGTATAATCAGAGGGCAATCAATACCTATTTTGTTAGCTTGTCCAGCAACACGTTGCTTGACCTTGATTACCTCTGTTGGGTCAATAAAATTTGAGGCGAGGTAGACACCACGATTGTCCATCCATTTGGCGACGGAACTGCTTCATGAAGTAACTTATGCCCCCTCTTTTCATTTCTTTATCCGCCGGAAAATTTTTCGGTATGTGCTTTCTACTACATCGAATAGTTCCACATGCCATTATTTCATGCAGGACGACAGATTCGTCAAGACCGTATTGAACAAATATGTCAATATTGTACAACTATCCAGTTTCTGACTTACATAAACACCATAGTTTGAATCCCCATGAAATAGGTTTGTCCTTCATGTACTGTTTCATGGCATTATGTCCCTTAAACTTTACCATATGTTTATCAATTGAGAGTTTTTTGGAAAATGTATATGCGTCAGGCATAGCCTTGTTAATGTGCTCTATAATTGGACAGATTTTGTAGCCACGGTCAGTAGCATCAGCCTTACTGTTGTCCCAAAAGTGAAGATTGGCTGTAATTTCCTCAAATGGGTTCCGTGGCATGACTCCTGCAATATCAGCTTGGTGAAATGTTGGATCAGTTGACTAATACTGACGTGTTGATGGGAGTTTCACTAAGCTCATATGTATGATAATACCCATATAAGCCTTAAACTCGGATACGGTTAAAGTGAACATACGCCCTTTTTGTAAAGCATATAGGTTGGACTGCTCCACTATCATGAGACACAGGCGCGCTTAAAAAAAGCTCAAATTTGATCACAATTTAGAGGTTTTAATTCTAGAGTTTTTAGGAATGATTTTCGTTTCAGCCCATAGGCAAACATAATTGCCAAACATAAAATGACTATCTTTAGGCAGTTTTGAGTTTATCCAAAACTGTTCATTATATTTTTTTTGATAGACAAAGGCTAAATCCAAAACATAATTGACTCCCATCCCCTTGTGCCCTATCTTTACCCTGTAGTGGCCCTCGGTATAAAGACCATTATTTGTCCAAATTTGAAGCCTCGTAGAGTACAAGTGGAGTCAGACAGGGGTTTGCACTTAACTACATTTTTGTTGCCCCAATCTTCTTCTATAAAACATTCTCTGACATATTTGCTCTATCTATAACCTGGACAAATATATAAGCCAAAAACCCCCGGGCAAGCATACTTGCCTATGGTCGTCAAAGGGTTAATACCGGCTTGAAATTCTATACCATATACGCGTTAGTAATAACCCTTTTTTACGTTCTTCCACATACAAATATTTCTACCACGGTTTTGATAATGTCTCTTATACCCTGTTTTCATTCAGACTAAACACATACCTAAATACATAATTGGTCATTACAACCAACCATGTGTAGACAGACATGAATCCGTAATATTCCATCGTAACCACACATGGAAGGTTAACATAATTGAGAAGATAAAATGAGGGGCCACTGACAAACTTTGGGGAAGTCAATCTTGCTTTAGGATGCTAATTTTTATTGGAAGGAGTGCAAATAATATGGTGGCACTCAGCCCTCCTGATCACTAGAGCGCTCTGTTACTCCATCTAAGGCTTTTCGTACATACACAATTGGCCATTACAACCCTTCAGTCAGGATTATGACGTTCGCTTCTCACACTACTTATGTTGTGTGTGTTAATTTTATGCATGAGTGACGGGACCTACAGCTTAAAGTCGATTCCGAACGACAAATTTTTCAGAAACTTTTCATTGCAATTTTATTTCCTCGCAGAATTTTTGCCAGAAATCAGTTGAGAGGAAGTCGCCGAAGAAATACTTTTTGTATTTTGTCTTGATGTCTGGCCTGTGGCTCGAACCCTGGCTTTACGTCTAATAAGCCATCACACTACTTACTAGACTACGGCGACTTCAAGAACGATGTATGGTTTCAACAGGATGGTGGAACTTGACACACATCTCATGCCACAATCGATTTATTGTGTCAAACGCTTGATGGCCGTTTAATGCGAAATGGCGATGTCAATTGGCAGCCCACGAATACATGTGTGCGTCATACCGAGATCTTTTGGCAAAAGAACGATACCGAGTTGATGGATTCTCAAGCACACTCTCAGCCACAGCTTCGATGATTTTGGTAGAGTATACCGGGCACTGACCAATTGTCTTTGTTTTAGAAATAAATTTCCAATAAATTCCAACGTTGCTCTAGCGTAAATCGATTCATTACGTTCAGTGGAGATAATATACTGAATATTGTGACAGAATAAAATGACATAAGTATGGCCAGATTCGAAATAATCGTTGGTTCAAATTTAAACCGATAGATGGCCCACCCGATATTAGCAAGCGCCTGGAACTTGTACCAGCAGAGTCCATGCTACGATTTTGCGTGTCTTACCAAATATTTTATTATTCTTAGGCATCAGAATTTTTCAGTCTTCTTCTCGTATACGTGCATCGATCCTACGCAAATTCATATGCCAGAAGTCTTCCTATCCATCTCGGAAATTATTCTCTATTTTCTTGCAAGCCCTCTCTGTTCTATGTCTGCCAATGTTTTGTATTTGATGTAGTTGTTGCAATCTTTTTAGTACCGTTTCTCCAAGTTTAACACAGCCTTTCTTCCTTACAAACTGATGGCGATATTTTTTCCTTTCTTAATATGAAACGCCCAATAATTAATACGTTGAATACGTTTATTTGAACACAGTACATGGCATTGCATAAAAAAATTCAATATTTAAGCAAAAAACTAAAAATCAAAAAACAACAACAAACTAATAAAAAAAAATATACGAAATAAAAACTAAAAAAAGAAGATAAAACTATCGTTACCCACTGCACTTGTTGTAGGTTTTGACTAAGGATAGTGTTACAGTCTCAGTGGATGCAGTGGTTTACTATCGCGTTTCGAATGCGACAGTTTCTATAGCGAACGTGGAGAATGCCCATCACTCGACACGATTATTGGCACAGACTACTCTACGAAACACAATGGGAACTCGGCATTTGCATGAGATACTCAGTGAACGTGTATCTATATCTGGTTCAATGCAGGTAAGCAAAAAAAAAAACTGATAAAAATTATACAAAAAACAACAACACACAACTATTTTATGTACTTTTACTTTGAAGAATCTTTGTTTTTTGCTGTTGCTTTTTCCTTTATTTGTATTTCATTTACTTGCCTCCCCATACACTCATGTAACTGAACTGAAACACTAACTCAACTTTATAAACGCACAGCACATGTAGACACGCTCGTCCTACTACTACGCTTATTTAGCCATTCTACAGTATCATTTATGCATGCATACATACATACTGAGTAAATATGTGCATACATACGTACATATGTATGTAATAGTTGTATTTACTTTGTACTGTACATACCTACAATATGTATGTGTACACAACTAAGTCATTGAGGGTGCAAGTCCTTGTCAAATTCGTTTCGTTTTTTACCCACGAATACATGTGTATCCTATGAATGCAAGGAACCTACCTCCTATCTCATCATACATCACACATTCCCAATACATATATCGAGGTGAAAACTTATTCACAGTATTGTATAGTAGTTGTTGTATGATGAATGTATTCGCGCATTTTATTTAAATGAGTTTTACCCTCAACTATCAATTGGATTGGAAACATACGCACTTAAAGCAGCAAAATGTTCATTCAATTGCAACAAAAACAAAAAACATTCAACCACCGTTTCCGACAATTCAAATGAACTGAAAGATGTAAATTTTATAATTAATATACCTCCCGTTTTCACATTCAAGCGTATAAGGGCATAAAGTTCGTAATTTACAAGTGTATGGAACATATAAACTCCAGCAATTAGGGAAATCACACAATATTGTTCTGTTTTTAAAAAGAAATCAATTGGAGTCCATCGTTTAAAGTGGCTTTGAAGATCTGAAGGAAATGGTCTTTAAAATATATCCGCCAAGTTGCCTAACAGGCAGAAAATTAATCAGCAGTTATAGTGTATTGGTTATATAACTTAAAAATATAGAATTCACTATAAAAAATTGTAATCGCATCTCCTTACTTTAAGGAACAAAGGACTTGCACAAAACATTTAACTTATCTTCTTGTATTTCGGTTGTTTTTAGTTTCATTAATTAAGTTTAACAGTAAAGCAGGTAACTGATATTTTGTAGCAGGTTCTAGAATCATAGGGTTGCCATCTGCTGAATTCCATAAGCAAAGTCTATTTCTTAAGTGGCAGAGCGCCTTATCTTCTACTCAAATGCATTCTTAAATGCTGAAAATTTTTTCATCTTCTCCCGAATTCTGCGTAGAATTGCTTGACTTTTCAAGCAGCAGGATTCTTACAAAATCAAGGACGTCAGTCTGTAAATAGTGGATCTTTTAACAAAATGTGGAACGAAATTAGTCGTATTCGAATAGTAGAATAGCTAGCAGAAACGACTAGAAGCCATGATTAATGGTTATTCAAGGAGAAACTATTTTTTAATTGACTGCTATAAGCAAGCTTTAAACCAGACTTTAGGGGCTGATAAAACGAACATATTAATCAGTTATGGTGTTGTCCACTCTAGAATGTCACATAATGGGATTGGACAGTTTTCGACTGCTGAAGAACTGAAGAAATTGTCAAAACAGTGGATTGGGTAAAGAGAAAACGAATACAATTCTAATTGCAGGCAAGTGCTGTTGAATAATCACCGATAGAAGTAAAGTTCTGCGTTTGCCATGATCAGAAGTGTCCCAGTATTAAGAGTTTCTGGAATTATGCACAACGAATCTATACCGAATACAATTAATTCGTTTAGAGATGTAAAGGTGTAATATTTGATCATGACAACGTTCAGTAAGCTATTGAAGGGTCGACAAGTTCCCCAATGTCAGAAATGTTGATCTAAAATGTTTATTGTATGCTACTCTGCCTCCTCACCAAATAACACTTGTCAAAAACTTACCATCTGTGAAACACAATTAGTTGAAATTGACACTATAGATTCATCGCCCACTAAAAAGAGCTTGAACTCAGTCTATTGAAATGATATCTCAGGCAGTAGAGTTTCATTAGAATAACACCTACCCTAGTTCTTGTACAACCTTCCATTGACCAAATCTGTTCAAAACGTTTTTGTAAATAGTGTGTGGGAAGTTTTGAAGTGTAACGTTACACTCCACAAAACTGCTGCATCCAACCATCTTTTATTTTGATCGATTCAGAGCGCTGTCTTTGAATAAAATTCACTTTAAATCAGGATATGCTCTGTCAAATCAATTGATTTGAATCAATCTTGGCCTGAAGACATTAGCTACTTTGACGAGGCCTCATAGGTTTCCAGAAAGGTAAGAAAAGCTTATAGCTGTCGACTGCTAATAATTTGAATAAATTTTTATTGTACCAATTGTCCAAACATACATATGCAACAAATTTCATTTAAGTCCTTATTCCCATAAGCTGCTAATTAAATGCCATTCTGTTTGGTAAATAAAAACAAAGTGACATTATTTTTATTATTATTTATAGGATTTTAATGATTTCATGTTAATCATTGATGGCATTTCAATTAACTGCTTTAAAAAATTATAGAAAAAAAACGATTTTCTGTACATAAATTGAATAAAATTTAATTAACGTGATAATGATGGTAATTACAGAAAACCAAGCCAGGACAAAATGGATTAAATACATGCATTATTGTCCTTTACAACCCTTTAGTTAAGAGTACGGCCTAGTTAGCCACATCACCGAAGTTGTGTATGTTAATTTTATCCATAAGAGGCACACCATTAACTCCAAATAGCAGGTTTAAAGAGCTTTAACAGGACTTTAAGCACCAGAAAATTGATAAGAGGCAATTGCCAAGATGAATATTTTTATTAAGACGTCAGATATAATGAAGATATAATGTATTCTTATAGACATATTTGAGAGGAATAAAATTTATAATTCCTGGTACTTTTTAGTTTTTCAATTACTTTCTGTAGTTTTTAAGTAGCAAACACAATTTAAGTTCTTGTTCTGTTCTTGTTACCTGTTGCCAAGGTCCAAATGAATTCACATAACATCAAATTCTAGGGCTGTCTGGTATTTTTGGTGCTGTTTGGTAATTTTAATGCTATTTGGTACTATTAGGAAGGCTTGTTACTTTTAGTATTGTTTGATTCTTTAATGTTCTTTTGTACTTTTAGTACAGTTTGGAACTTTTAGAGCTCTTTGGCACTTTTGGTGTTGTTTTGTACTTTTCATGCTGTTTACTACTTTTAGTGCTGTTTGGTACTCTTAGTGCTATATGGTACTTTTAGTGCTGTTTAGAACTTTTAGTGCTGTTTGATACTTTTGGTGCTGTTTGATACTTTTAGTGCTATTTGGTACTTTTAGAGCTATTTGGTACTTTTAGTGCTGTTTGGTACTCTTAGTGCTATTTAGTAGTTTTAGTGTTTTAGAGGAGTTTGGTACTTTTAGTGCTGTTTGGTACTTTTATAACAGTTTGGTACTTTTAGTGTTGTTTAGAACTTTTAAAGCTGTTTGGTGCTTTTAGGGCGGTTTGCTACTTTTAGAGGAGTTTGGTACTTTTAGAGCTATTTGGTACTTTTAGTGCTGTCTGGAACCTTTAGACTTGTTTTTATTTTTAGCGCTGTTTGGTACTTTTAGGGCGTTATGGAACTTTTAAAGCTGTTTGGTACTTTTAGTGCTGTTTGGTACTCTTAGTGCTATTTAGTAGTTTTAGTGTTGTTTAGAACTTTTAGTGCTGTTTGGTACTTTTAGTACTGTTTGCTACTTTTAGAGGAGTTTGGTACTTTTAGAGCTTTTTGGTTCTTTTAGTGCTGTTTGGTACTTTTAGTGCTGTTTGCTACTTTTAGAGGAGTTTGGTACTTTTAGAGCTTTTTGATTCTTTTAGTGCTGTTTGGTACTTTTAAAGATGTTTGGTACTTTTAAAGCTGTTTGGTGCTTTTAGGGCGGTTTACTACTTTTAAAGCTGTTTGGTTCTTTTAGTGCTGTTTGGTACGTTAAAAGGTGTTTGGTACTTTTATTGCGATTTGATACTTTTAGTACTTTTTGGTACTATTCTAATTTTCTACCTTAAAGTATAAAAACAAAGCCTTCATCTGAAACCTTTATGTATGCGTGCGTAATTGATACATTTCCCAACTGCTTATATCCCCAAATATTTGCCTTTGCATTCCAATATTTTTTGTTTTCTTTTCCTTTTAAAAATAAAAATAAAGCATGTTACTTAAGATATTTAAAAAACAAATGGTAGGTTTAGTTATTAAAAATAATTTTTAAAAACAATTTTTAAAAAACCAAAAAAAAAAAAAAACAAACAAAACAAAAAAATTCTCAATAAAACCACCAGCTACAACTGGATGAAGCTACCGATGCCTGGGGTATAAAAGTTGAACGTGTGGAAATGTTAGTAGACTTTCTAAAGAATTTTAAATTTTTTAAATAAATAAACAAAATAATTAAATATTTTAAAATTGTTCTCTTTTCAAATTTGCAAAAAAACTTCACTTAACAAACACAGCAAAGATGTACGTTTGCCGGTGCAGCTGCAAAGAGCCATGGCAGCCGAGGCTGAGGCAGCAAGAGAGGCACGTGCCAAAGTTATTGCCGCCGAGGGAGAACAAAAGGCTTCAAAGGCTTTGAGAGAAGCATCAGAAGTGATTGGTGATTCACCGGCAGCTTTACAATTAAGATATTTACAGGTAAATTAACACACTCCGCTTATAAAAGTTTATTTTTCAAGAGTTTTTTCGTTTCTCTTGTTTAGACATTAAGCGCAATATCAGCTGAGAAGAATTCAACGATTGTATTCCCTTTGCCCATTGACTTGATAACCTACTTTTTGAAGACGAGCGATGAGAAGACACAACAAAATGCGGCCAAAGCTTGTGCAGCCATTGCCCAGTCAACGGTAGAGGCTATTGCCCACCAGCAGCAATCAACTGCAATGTAAATGTTAGCAAAACTAGCTTTAAATAAAATCTGTATGTTTTTGTTGTTTCTAAATACGAAGAAGAATAAAAAAAAAACGAAAGATAACAATATAGTTGAACAAATACCAGCAAATATTTGAAAGGAAATTGAAAAACTGCAAAGGCTGAAGGAGAATTAAAAACCTTGAGCAGCGTCAGCAGCAGCAGCAACAAATATGAAATTTTTATGTGTAAAATAATAATATTTAGAAGAAATTCAAATAAATATTAGAAATTTATAAAAATTACAACCAAAAAAAAAGATGAAATAACATAAATAAATTCGTCTAAAAAGGTATTGATTGTAGCCTTTATCGGATATGGTTGACAGATATATCGGGCAAATCCTTGTTTTAAAACAAGTATACAATTTGATCTGATCATCACTTCTGGATCTCTGAAAACATGTTCATGATCCGAAATAAAGCTTCTTTCGATCACTATAATGCTCACAAGTGCATTGTATTGGCAATCAATTACCATTGTTATGCATAACAAGTTGAACTTTTTATATAACGAAACTGTACTGCATATGTACAGTGGTGGCCTTATAATTAGAAACGACTTAGCAACATGTATGTTTGTTAATTTGTTTTACAGTTTTCACTGTGTACTTGGGATCAAAGGCTTTGTTTGGAGGACGTCTTACATACGTTTTTCCATCAGATTGGGACAAATTAAACTTAGATTCGTCACTCCAGAGAACTCTGTTCCAGAAACATCGTTTCTAATTATAAGGCCACCACTGTCTGTAGTTGTCCATCATTTTAAAAAATTTTAAATAAATTTCAATACAAATAATCTCTTAATGAATCAATTAATATTTGATAAAGGTTGCATAAATAATACACAAAAAACAATAACAAAAAATATAAACAAATCCATTTAATAATAGTAATAAATAGTATGATGATATTTAAGTAACTGTGTCAACAATTCAATTTTTTCCAAACTGTGAATAAATGTTTACTTTATCTACTTGATGAATAACAGCAAACAAAAACAACAACAAAAAAAACATACAAACAAAAAATATGTAATTCATTGGTTTTCTTTCTAATATTAATACCAACAACAACAATAACAAGCAAAAGATTAAAATTACTATACACACGTACGTACGTGTATGGTATTTATAGATGTACAATGAATAAAACAAAAATATAACATGTATTACATTAGGGTGATACTTAACATCAAAAAAGTCGATTGTGGTCAATGCTATACACAACACTAGCTTCTCACAACATTCATGTTGTGTGCGTTAATTTTATACGTGAGTGGCAGGACCTACAGTTTAACGTCGACTCTGAACGACAGATTTTTGAGAAACTTTTTCATGACAATTTCATTTACTCTCAGAGTTTTTGCCAGAATTCTGCTGAGAGGAAGTCGCCGAAGAAATATTTTTTTTCATATTTCGTTCTGATGTCTGAGCTGGGATACAAACCCGGGCTTTACGTCTAATAAGCTAACACACTACCTACTAGACTACGGCGACTTCAATGCTATACTCCAAACCTTATCTAAGGTATGTTATGAACTCACATTGAAATTTTGAAAGAATCACAATTTTATTGGAAGTATGACCATTGTGGCGTTTAAGGCAAAAAATAGGGTAGGTAAGTAGCTAGAGGTCGCTGTGTCAGTCAAAGAAGTTGGGATGAACACAGTTAGGCTATGTATGCTCCATTTCGAAACGTCAATTATTAATTTCCCGGTATTATTAATCCGGAAATTATTCAAACATTGCAATGAAGCTACTAATGTCCAATGCTGACAGATCATTAAGATCGTCTGCGTAGGAAATACCAAAGTTCTTTCGCTTTTTCTGACACAGCTCTGGGCATGTATCCAATAGGTAAAGAACAGTTTACTCCTATTTTTCAGCTTCATAGCTTCTGTAAAAGTCCTTTGCCATATGTCCAAGACCAATTCATCTCGCATGAGTGCACATAATTCAATGTCCAGTAAAGATTCCCGCAAACAAACCGAGTGTACTTCTTTGAAGTTCAAACAGCTTTTCCGTAGACTCTCTACAGGGATTGGCTAGATTTACGGCTATTTTGCCCATATCCGAAGCTCCTCACCAAACTGCATTGCAATTATAAGATCGAATATTTTTATCAAGACGTCAGTGATAAGGGCTGAACCGGAAGCCAACGAATTTATATTCGCTGAAGATAGAATGTATTCTTATAGACATATTTGAGAGGAATAAAATTTATAATTCCTGGTACTTTTTAGTTTTTCAATTACTTTCTGTAGTTTTTAAGTAGCAAACATAATTTAAGTTCTTGTTCTGTTCTTGTTACCTGTTACCAAGCTCCAAATGATTTCACATAACATCAAATTCTAGGGCTGTTTGGTAGTTTCAGTACTGTTTGGTACTTTTAATGCTATTTGGTACTTTTAGGACGGCTTGGTACTTTTAGTACTGTTTGGTTCTTTAATGTTGTTTTGTATTTTTAGTGCAGTTTGGAACTTTTAGAGCTCTTTAGTACTTTTAGAGCTCTTTGACACTTTTGGTACTGTTTGGTAATTTTAAATCTGTTTAGTACTTTTAATGATGTTTGGTACTTTCAGTGCTTTTTGTAGTGTACTTCTTTGAAGTTCAACCAGCTTTTCCGTAGACTCTCTACAGGGATTGGCTAGATTTATGGCTATTTTGCCCATATCCGAAGCTCCTCACCTGGCAATGATAGGAACCCTAACTGCATTGCAGTTATAAGATCGAATATCTTCAAAGGCATTGAAAAGTAGAGAACTCACCAGAGATTTTGATGATCATGTCACGCCTCGCCACTTGATTTGCTCTATAAATATTTAGAATATCGTTGTGTCCCGCCATGATGTCGATTTAGGGAAATAAGTTGTATGATACGCATTACTTATGTTCTATTGGAATTATCCTCAATATCAGAGACACGATACTATTTTCACATAGTGAGCCACAAATTGTGGTTAATAAAAATGTGTTCAAAGTATTGACCTACGCTAGGACCACTTTTCTATCGTTTTGGCAACGTATGGCAATGGATTGCACTAAAATGAAACATGTTTCAATAAGAGTGACAGGCAAAACTTTCACAACAAGAATAGTTTTTTAGCACGTGATCTAGAATTACCCACATTTTCACAGCAAGTATGAATCAATCTACTTTCGAATGCCCCATACAGAAGTGAATCGTACAAATACTGTATTAATCGTAACATATAGACGAGACAGGGTCCGGATTCAACCGTTATTTTTAAAGAACAGTAGTTTCTCACTGCCAACATGTAGCCAAACGTTATCATATTGGAGTATTGCCATGTCTAGTGAAAAAGAATGATTTATACACGCTATAGACCCCCAATGCAGCAGCATAATAATAATATTCTAGTCTCACCAAATATAGAACATTATTTTGACATCACAGGTGTATGCTTTTAGCATTTTGGATCCATTTTTCATTGATATTAGGGATGAGAGTAAAAATTGCTTTTTTATAACTTTCCAGCGGCACTTCGGACATACAAAATCATCCATCAAATTCTCAACTCCTGTAAAGTTTAAAGCTATTCATTAAGTTTACTGGATCATCAACAAATTTTGTTCATTTGTGTCTGTCTACGGCCGGGGATTGGATTTAGTTTATGTTATGCGAGCTGAGTCGAATTATTTCTTAATACAGAGTATCTAATAATTATATGGTCTGTCACTGTCCTTGATGATTTAACCCAGCGCATCCAATTTAACCATCCGGATTTAACCCCAACTGAATGGCGTCATTACCTTATTTCACTATTTTTCGGTCTGGCAATTTCTAGGACCAAACTGTTTATTTGCTTTGTCATTATGTTCTATTATCTTTCGTCGTCCCGCGACATAGTTTTGTTATTGTAATTTGATTTCTTTATTGTTTTGTTATCGTTTTTTTTTATTCCTATTCTGCAACCGCAACATGCGATGCATATGTACTATGGTAGCTTCAAAAATAACTTGTCTTAGTTTTACTGTCTGTGTATAATTGTTTCTATACTTCATACGAACTACTACACTATTAACTACCCTTACGATTATGATCAATCCAAATAACTGTTAAATTCTCACCCTATCTGTTTGAAACAGTTCTTTCCTTCTAAGTTTTGATTTCATAAACGAAGTCTAGAAATTGCATTTAATGTACATCTGGGCAATGCTTGTTGTTGTTGTTGCTTAGAGACAAATAAAAATATTTACGAATTAAAAATATAGAAAAATTTATCAGCATTTCTTAAATACAAATCTTTTTTTTTATTTTTCAATCAATCTATATGTGGTCTTATTAAATTAAAAATAAAAAAATTAAATAAAAATATAACAATTTTATTAAAATTTAGTCTTAGAATTTGTAAATTTTGATTATAGTTGTTTATATGAAATTTAAAACAAAAAATCAAATGAAAGAAAAAATTATTACTGACAACATGTTTCAAAATTCAAAATGACATTAATTTTAACCTACAAAAACAAAACAAAAATAATGAAAATAATCAAATTTTTAAACTTAACTTTCATTTAAAATGTCTGTTTTGTAATTTTATACTCTCGTACATTACAAATATGTTGTTCATCTATTGTTGTCTTAATTATAAATCAAAAATAAGCATAAGATTTCGTTATTAAATTAAAAATTATTTTTAAATTTAAGTTTTCAAATCCTAATGTGGCAGGACCTTTTAAATTAAAGTTCCTTTAACAAATGTAAACTGAATAAACATATGGAAAGGAAATTTCTATTTACACTACATAGTGTACAATAACGTACTTAATTGGTCAATACAGCCTTTTAGCCAGGTTTACAACCTAGTTGTTCTCACACCCATCACGTTGTGTATGTTAATTTTATTCATGAGTGCCGGGGGACCTACAGGTTAATGTCAACTCGGCAGATTTTTGAGTAGCTTTTGATGGCAATTTAATTTACATTCAGTGTTTTTGACCTGAAGATTGCTGAAGAAGATGAAGTCGCCGAAACAAATACTATCTTATACTTCACTGTGTTCGAATTATCAGAGCTGGGGTTACATAAAACCCACAAGCTCTCGTTCAGTAGACCAACACACTAGCTATTACAATACGACAACCATCTTTTCACTTCTTACATCCAATATATGCAATGAAAATAACGAACTCCAAATGTATTTATGATAATTGGCAATATTACCTTACTTCATACACATTCGATCTGGCAACTTCTAGAACCACTATACTATACTATACTATACTATACTATACTAAACTATACTATACTATACTATACTATACTATACTAAACTATACTATACTATACTATACTATACTATACTATACTATACTATACTATACTATACTATACTATACTATACTATACTATACTATACTATACTATACTATACTATACTATACTATACTATACTATACTATACTATACTATACTATACTATACTATACTATACTATACTATACTATACTATACTATACTATACTATACTATACTATACTATACTATACTATACTATACTATACTATACTATACTATACTATACTATACTATACTATACTATACTATACTATACTATACTATACTATACTATACTATACTATACTATACTATACTATACTATACTATACTATACTATACTATACTATACTATAGTATAGTATACTATACTATACTATACTATACTATACTATACTATACTATACTATACTATACTATACTATACTATACTATACTATACTATACTATACTATACTATACTAAACTATACTATACTATACTATACTATACTATACTATACTATACTATACTATACTATACTATACTATACTATACTATACTACACTATACTATAATATACTATACTATAATATACTATACTATACTATAATATACTATACTATACTATAATATACTATACTATACTATAATATACTATACTATACTATAATATACTATACTATACTATAATATACTATACTATACTATAATATACTATACTATACTATACTATACTATACTATACTATACTATACTATACTATACTATACTATACTATACTATACTATACTATACTATACTATACTATACTATACTATACTATACTATACTATACTATACTATACTATACTATACTATACTATACTATACTATACTATACTATACTATACTATACTATACTATACTATACTATACTATACTATACTATACTATACTATACTATACTATACTATACTATACTATACTATACTATACTATACTATACTATACTATACTATACTATACTATACTATACTATACTATACTATACTATACTATACTATACTATACTATACTATACTATACTATACTATACTATACTATACTATACTATACTATACTATACTATACTATACTATACTATACTATACTATACTATACTATACTATACTATACTATACTATACTATACTATACTATACTATACTATACTATACTATACTATACTATACTATACTATACTATACTATACTATACTATACTATACTATACTATACTATACTATACTATACTATACTATACTATACTATACTATACTATACTATACTATACTATACTATACTATACTATACTATACTATACTATACTATACTATACTATACTATACTATACTATACTATACTATACTATACTATACTATAATATACTATACTATACTATACTATACTATACTATACTATACTATACTATACTATACTATACTATACTATACTATACTATACTATACTATACTATACTATACTATACTATACTATACTATACTATACTATACTATACTATACTATACTATACTATACTATACTATACTATACTATACTATACTATACTATACTATAATATATGAGTGATGCTCTTTGCAAATCTGATATATTGAAAGCTAACCTGTTGGTTATACGGCAACCTCATTACCATAATAGGATGCACTGAAATTATCATCTGTATCTGAGGCTGATTTTCGATTTCTGAGACAATTCAATGAATATAATTGGGGCAGAATATCAATTATTTTTACAGGTTTTAGAATACAATTTAATTAAGTTCTGCAAATCAAACGGATTGTAACTGACGCCTGTTAAAATGAATATGTTAAACAATATGGCGTATGAAACACTCTCTGTGACATAACCTATAAAAACTAATTTGCCATTGGAACTAAAATATGTTTTATTTTTTTATTTAATTAGTTGTTCCTTAAATATCCAACTAATAATAATTTTTTTTAAAAAATCCCTAATAAATGTTCAAATTTTAATTTAAAAAAAACCAAAAATGGAAACCTAATGTAAAATTCATTAAAACGAATTTATAATAGCAAATGATGATAATCGTTAAATTATAAATTAAAAATAAAACATAAAAATAACCTCAATTTTTTTAAAAACAAAAAAATATTTTAATTTTCTCCCAAAAAAAAAATTAATTTTATAACTGTTGCAATAATATAATATTATTAAGCATTTTACAATAATAATAACAACAATAATAAAAATAAATTTAAAACAAGTATTTAAAACTGTTTATATGTATGTAAAATGCACAGTTATTTAAATGAAATATAAAAAAAAATTCAAATTTAAAATATTTGTGTCAAATAAACTTTAATAAGAAAAACAAAAAAATTAAATTCTTAAAAAACCAACTTTTTATTAAACAAAAACAACAACATTAAAGAAAATCAACAACAACAATTTTTGATGTAATTTACAAAAAAAAAATAATAAAATAATAAAACAAAAAAAATAAAAACAATTGAAAATATTTTTTAATTTAAAATTAATGTCACACCACAAAACAAAATTAATTAATATGGGAAGAAGAAATGCAAAACGAAAAGAAGAAGGAAAGATAAGAATAAAAAAAATAAAAAAACAGACAACCAACATGTAAAATCTTGTAAATTTTGAATATTTTAAAATATTTAATATTAAAAACCAAAAAAAAATAATAAAGAAATTAATTTAATAAAAATAAAAACAAATAAATAAAAAAACAACACAAACAAAAAAGCGTTTGATTTAAAAATTAAAATAGACAATGGAAGGTGAACTCAGAAAACACCTTTTTTTTGCTATATTTAGCATGACCTGCGTTTTATACACGGTAAGTGTCTTTAACAACTCATATGGTATTTTGTACGGTAGTTTGCTTCAAAAACATTAAAGCTTGAGCCAACATAATGTCACTTGAAGAGGCTTTGGCTTATCCTGAATTTGTTCGGTCAGAGCTGGTGAATAGCACCCAGGCCAGCTAAAAAAATTTTATGATGAAAAAATGGTGGCATTAACTACAAGATCCAAGACACAAGAAAGCAAGCAAGCAGGCAGTCATTTCAAAAAGTTTACCAGCAAAAGGATGAATTTAAACGCAATAAAATTGTGTAACACCCGAGTATAAATGACGAGATATTTAATTAATTATTCCGCATACAAAATGCTGCCATTGGCAAGTCGAATGATGGCTAAATGTGAATCCATAACAAGGCAAAAAAGATGACCCCGTGCCTGTACATATTTGGTGGGACTAAAACGATTGCAAATTTTACACAACCCAGAGGTCACTAAGTATCTCTATCTTCTCTTTCGGTTTCGGGTTTTTTTATTTTCTATTTTTGTACCCCTATAGGCTCAGTACATACATATCGTTAGTATAATTCGCAAAGACGCTATGTCCACTTTTTTCCAAAATTGAAATTTTAATGCAAACGGTAACACTATACAAAATACATATTTTACAACAACAAAAAATGTCATTATGTAGTTTGAAGTTGTTGTAATTTTGTGGTTTGCAAAAACGCTAAGTCCACAAAACTACGAAAAAAAATAAAAGTACGTGCTAATTCCACGAATATTATTTATTAATTATTATTAATTTTTGATCTAGGTCCTTTGTGTCTCCTGTAAAATTTGAAAAAAGGACATTTGCGAATTAGACTAACGATATGTATGTATCGGAGATCAGCAATGAATCGTTTTTTCACTACTCGTAAGCTCTCATGAAATTTTGAACATACGAGTCAACAACATTAAAATTTCACTTCTCTGATTCATTCGTACTCACTACAACGTTGATTAATAAGTGCTGGTTGCAATAAATATGCGTACAACGTTGACATCAAACTCATACCTTTTGAAATGTGTTTGATTCATAAGTCTACCTATATTTAGCAAAATAAAGGGGTTTTTTATAGAGGTATAGAACTTTAAGTTGCAATAAAACAACGGCGAATGTTGTCTTCCAAATGGTCAAGCGTTTGTGGCTTCACCGCATAGACCAATGACTTTACATAGCCCCACAGAAAGTAGTCTAGCGGTGTTAAATCACAAGATCTTCGAGGCCAATTCACAGGTCCAAAACGTGAAACTAGGCGGTCACCAAACGTGTCTTTCAATAAATCTATTGTGGCACGAGCTGTGTGACATGTTGCGCCGTCTTGTTGTTTACCACATCTCCTGGACATCATGGTTATTCAATTCAGGAATGAAAAAGTTAGTAATCATGGCTCTATACCGATCACCATTGATTGTAACGTTCTGGCCACCATCGTTTTTGAAAAAGTGCGGACCAATGATTCCACCAGCTCATAAAGCGCACCAAACAGTCAGTTTTTCTGGATGTAACGGTGTTTCCACATACACTTGAGGATTACCTTCACTCCAAATGCGGCAGTTTTGTTTGTTGACGTAGCCATTCAACCAGCAGTGCGCTTCATCGCTAAACAAAATTCGCTTATGAAAATCGGGAACAACGGTAATCTCGTTTTGGGCCCATTCGACGAATCTACGCCTTACTTGATGATCGTTTGGCTTCAAATCTTGCACGAGTTGGATTTTGTAAGCACGCAAACCAAGATCCTTCCGCAAAATCTTCCATAAAGTGGATGGACACAGATCCAATTCCTGTGCTCGATGGCGGATGGACTCATTCGGGTCTTCCTCAATGCTACGCTCTACAGCAGCAATAGTAAACGTGGTGCGAAAACGTTCCATGGTTAATCGAATTAACTGCTCTGATGGACGATTTTGTCGACGATAAAATGGACGTAGTTTTCCGCACAGAACCATTATTTTCGAAATAAAATTGCACTATTTGCAAGCGTTGTTCAGGCGTGAGTCTATTCATGATGAATTGCCAAACCAAACTGAGAATAAATCACTTGACAGCTGTTAAATCGGTCGCCATCTTGAAAAGTAATGCCAACTTAAAGTTCTATACCTCTATAAAAAACACCCTTTACTTATAAATGATTCGAGTGACTCGACTCATGTGTGTTATTAAGTATGAGTATGATGAGTACTTCAAACTTTGAATATGAGTAGTATGAGTATAATATTAAAATAAGTATGAATGCGTATAAGTATCAGAAATTATGAGTATTATTCCATTCTACTCATCTTTTTGAATAGTCATTGCTGATCTCTGATACGTATATAAGTTTTTCTTAGGTAAGCAAGTAATTGGTCCACTGTAACAGACCCTAGAATGATAAGCTTATTATCTGTCGTTGTTTAGAAACAAACCACAAAGGATTCTTGAACACTTAGAGTTTGGTTACGTTTCTAGCCAGAGAACAGGATCTACAAAGTCGGAAATTATTGGTGAGATGGGTTAGTTTCAAAGTAAGCTCTGCTCCTTGAACAGGCTGCCTATATTACCTAACAGCGCCCTCTGTGGAATTTTTTGGATTTTTATATTGGGTGTATTAGCGAGAAACCTTGTTCATTGAATCCTACTCTTTCGCAGAGTTCGTCTTGTCGAATATACCTATAGTACTCACTGTTCATGGTCGTGCCAGATACCAAATTGATGGATAATTTATATCGGGAGTGAAGCCTATTAAAATTTTAAAATACGAAAAAAATATGCATATTGAGAATTCATTGACTTTTATTGTTCTCGTA
Organism: Sarcophaga variegata; assembly: GCA_932273835.1. Lineage (NCBI taxonomy): Eukaryota > Metazoa > Arthropoda > Insecta > Diptera > Sarcophagidae > Sarcophaga > Sarcophaga variegata. Next base: position 64,999,960 of record OW026362.1, read on the forward strand.
CCACTAAATCACCGCCATCTTTAAATTTATTTAATTTATTTATTTATTAATTACAATACAATTACAAATTATATTCTAATTATATACGAGCAGAGTAACTTAACCATATGCCCGGTGTAGTGTCACAGATCAGAGTCTCTGGCGGGAATCGAACCCACGACCCACACGCTAACCACACTACCCACTAGACTACCAGGGCACCCACATCTTCAAATGAATTTTAAAAATTTGTTTTACAAAGTTAGTGTACTCTAGTAAGTAGTGTGTTGGCTTATTATTGGATTATTTTGGATTGCATTCAAAACCAAGAGGAAGAGGAGGTGGCTCACGCCCATATTGACATTAAAGGATAGAACCATTATAAGGAATGGAACTATATTAAGTCTCTTGCAATACCCAAATATTAGAAAATTAGAAAATAAAACTTACAAACCATATCTGCTCTCTCACTCTCTCTCTCTTCAATTTAAAAACTTTTGTGGTTTTTTTTATTAAAATTAATTTTTATATAATAATTTTATTTGTTGTTTTAATTTTTATATTTTTATTATTTTCTTTATAATTTTGTTTTTATTATTTTGTTTTTAATATTTTTATTAATACACTTACACATTAGGGTTTAGCTAAATTTATGATTTTCATTATTTATCATCATGATTTTTATTATTGTTTTTTTTTCTTATTTTTTTCTCTTTTAATAATAATTTTTATTTGTATATATACAAAGGAAAATAAAAATAATAAAAGTTTGGTAATTTTTAAATTAGATTTTATAAACAATTTCCAAGGAAATAATCAATTAAAATATGCTCAACTATGCTAAACAATTTATAAATACAATAATTAAATATAATTTATTTGTTTATAAAAATCAATTATAAGTAATTAAATTAAAATGTAATTGTAAACGTGTATAATTGTTATATTCTATTATTTTAATTATTTTATTTTTGTTTTTGTTTTTTAATAATGGCTTCAATAATATTTTTTTATTTTTATTTTATTTTATTTCTTTCCTTTTAATAATAATTTTTAACATGATTTTATGTGTGGTGTTGTTTAATTAATAATTTTTATTTTTTTTTTTTTGCTTTTCATAATGTATTATTAATTAATTTATTATTAATTAAATGTTACTTAATGTTTAATGATTGCGTTTACATACGATGTATTGTATCTCTTGTGTATAAATATATTATTTTTTTTTACTATATTTTAATATAATATTTTTATTATTTTTTTATATTCAATCAAACAAAATGTGATGATTTTTTCATTTTTATAACGAAACTCAAAAAAGCCACCACAGCGTATGAGTAATATTTGCCTTTGTATCGAATTAAATAACACTCATACGCTGTGGTGCAAATATTATACACTTACTCATGGGCATTTATTTTAAGGTATGGATGGCATGGACAAATGCCATGTTGGAAAAAAATACATGAAAATATTTTTTGTTTTTGTTTTTTATTATTTTTATTTTTTTAATTGGCATATATTTATTTATTATTTATGTACGTATATTTATTTAATCATGAAATTTCCTTTTTTTTGTTATTTTATAGTTTTAACAAAGTTCAAAAACAAAAATAAAAAACATTTGTTTTATATGTTTTCGTTTCGTATGTATGTATGTTTATAGACTAGAAAATGCGTTTTAATTCCTGTTTATTTGCATATACTTTTTTTTATTTACTATATTCTTTTATATTTTATTTATTTTTTAATATTCTCTTTTATTTATTGTTTAAACTAAATTTTTTAGGTTATACGAAATTATAGTGAGTATTTGTTTATTATACAGTCATTTTCAGGAAACTTTTTCATAAAATTTAATTTACTTAAGGAAATAAATTACTAGAGGGCATAAAAATATATGTAGTTCTGAAACCTTTGGCTCATAGGATCTGGCATTTGAAATACGGGATGGTATGGAGAAAAATTTCATTAAAAATAAAATTTTATATTTTTAAAAAAGTATATAAAAAGAAAAGTTATGTTGCATTTAACTTATAAATAACAATACAATTCACTGGTGACAAAGCAAAATAATCCTGGAATATTTTGACATAAATATTCACTATGTTCCGATGTCATTACAGGTTCAATATTAATAAATTTACCCACGACATAATTAGAATGTTCATATTTAATATCATGTTACGAATTAGATATTTACCACCATCTTATAAAACGTCAACAATTGGCAAAAGTATTAAGAAAATCGAGATGAAATGCAGGACCAAGCACGGTAGTATTGAACATTTGATAAGAGACACCTTTTTTATTGACTTATCCCAAGCTCTCGCTAACATTTAGCGCGAGGAAACGGCCATACAAAGTATTGTATTTTCTCTTCGAAACCTACACACAATTCAGGAGTAAGCACGGTGTTATGCTTTTACATCGCTTAACATTAAAATTATGAACAAAGGCTACAAAAACAAAACAATAAAGTAAGAAAACCTGTTTACAATTTATCGTAATGCTTAATATAACAACAAACACCGGCATTAAAAAATGGTAAACAAAAATACACAAACAACACAAGAATAATAAATGTAAACAGCGGTGTTTACATTTATAGAGATTTCGAGAAGGTGAAGTCATGAACATTCGACTTCAAGAACGTTCATCAGACTGTTTACGCTGTCATATAAAAGGCAAGGCAAAACAGGTGACTGGGTTAGTGACGTTCAGTCAGTCTTGTGTGAAGATTTATTTATTATTATCTACGAGCTCATATTTTAAACGTTTTTAAAAGGTAAAAACGTAACGTGGAACATTTAAAGCACGATCGAAAAAAGTAATTTTCCTGCATGCATCTTACAAGAAAGTAAATTAAGGGTTTTACTATACACAGCAATTATGAATTCAAAAACATCTTCAATGCTGGAGCTTTAACTAGGTTAGGTTAAAAATCTCTGTTTGCCATCTCTCTGTCATCACGATGGTTTTTTAAAGATGCGAACTGTATTCAAATCAATTTCCACTTTCAGTGAATGAATTCTTTGGTTCTTAAGAAGGAATTGTAAAGCAATGATTTAATAACACTAACGTAACAAACATCGTACTCCAAAATTCATATCAAAGCAATTGAATTTAAGCTTAAATCCGCTCAAATTTATTGACCAACTAACTCAGCATTAGATGCGTATACATTACAACGGTTTTCTATACAAATGGATACTAAAACCAATAAGGACTTACGCCACCTAACGTCTACAAGTTACAAAGAAGAAAAACTACAACACATCCATAGTGGTCTTAACTTTACGACCGTTCACAAAAAAATATATGTTGACAACATTCTAACACGCACGTCATTTGGAAGATCGTCTTAAGATAAAACATACTTCAAGGAGTCTTGCGGCACACACGCAAAAATTATTAAGATTTACAGAAAGTATACGATTACTTTACTTTACCTAGAATAAATATTTGAATAATTATTGCAACATTCATGTAAAAAAAAAACTTAAGTAAATGCTTAGCACAAAAAGTTCTCTTTGGTTACTGCTAGGCTTAAATTGCTACAAAAATATTTAAGAGCCATGTATGCTTAGGAAAAATTTTTTTAAAATATTTTCGAAAAACATAAAATAATAACACATTATACTTTTAATTTTTTATTGTTTGAATTGTTTTATTTTTTTTATAATATTTTTGTTACACACACTTAAAATTAAAAAAATTTATAGAAAAAAAATTCTTTTTTATATAATTTGGCATAAAAAAAACTTAAATTTAAATAACAAACTAAAATAAACAAACAAAAAAGAAAACAATTTTGGAAAAATAAGAAATAAATTAGATTTTATTTTTAGCTTTGAAAATTAAAAAATATTTAAATGTATTTAAATAAAGATATTTAACAACAAGACAAGAAAACATATGTCATAAGTGTTAAAATAAAGATTTTTTTATGCAGAAAATTTTGAAAAATATTTTAAAACTATATTTTAAAGCAATAAAAAAGAAAGAAATTTTTTAATACTTATTTTTAATACAGAAAAATTTAAAAAAAAGTTCGAGTAAAAGTATTAAAGAATTACACTTAAGAATCACTTAAAACAATGTATTCGTAAAATAATAAATGACAAGAAATAAAAACATTTATTGTAAAATAATTAAATATTTTTCTTATTTTTAGATTTGTGACTTTAAAATGAAATTGAGAAAAAGTAATGCAATATAAAATTCGAAACAATTTCGAATATTTTTTTTTATATTTATAGACTGTAAGGGAACTTAAAAACAAACGTAGGCATATATTTAATGGATGTAAATGTATGATTGGTAGCATAAGCACTTGGTAGGAATTTTCAATTGATTGGTAAATATAAAAAGAAATTCTTTTTTATGAAAAAAAAAATAATAAAAATAATTCTTTACAATATTAAATATGGTTGGTAAGTATGTATATATAAATAAATGTAAATGGTTTAAGTATAAATAATGCAGTAATGAATTTCTTTTATTTTTTTCGGTGATGTTTTGTATATAATCCTGGCCTATTTGTATTTTTTTTTTATCAATAAATGCGTGAATTTTGACATTGGTTTGTAGTTTAAAGATTTTATAACATAAACTATATTTGCATGTCTGTATTTATGTGTAGATTTTTAATTATTAGTTCCATATTATCCTTGAATACATTTTAAATAAAAATCTAATTAAAGAATTAAATGAAAATAATTATTACCATACATTTATTAATAGATGTTATAAAGTATAAGATTATATTGTTATATAATAAGGATTGATTTCAGTTGTTTTTGTTTTATTGTTTTTAAATGCCTTCAATTGGATTGGTTACGATTTCAATATTATGCTTTTGGTTTAGTTAGTATATTTTTTTTAATTTTATCATGGCCTTTTCAGGATATTTTTTTTATAAACATAAATTTTTTGTTAGAATATAAATTTAATTGAACATTTTTTTTTAATAAATTTATAAATCTTTTAACACATAAAAGTAGCAAATAATTTTTAATTTAATAATTCATTTTTTTGGTTTTTTATATTTTAAATTTAAAAATCCTAAATGGCATTAATTATTATTTTTTTTAGTAGATTTATACAATAAAAATTATATATTTTAAATTATATTTTTTGGGGTTGTATTAGTAAGTTTTTGTTTTAAATAATAATAATAACTGTATTTACACATACAGACATAATTTGCCTCTAGAAATTTAATGTTTACGTAAATAATAAAAAATAAAAGCTTTAACAATAAGTTAGAAATAAGAAATTATACAGAAAAGGAAGTAATAACACCAAGAGAACATTTATTTTAGGCATAACTGTTTATTTGAACAGATTTAAAACAAATTTGACAATTATTGAAACAAAATAATCGCAGTTTTGGAATGAATACATGACACTGAATAGACTTATAGAAAAGGTTTATGCCGTAAATGTAAATTATAATTTTTTTAGAACCATTTTTAACAAACAATTATAAGAAAATGGTAATTGATAATATTAAACATTTTATTCATAAATTAATTATTTTTAAGAACACAAAATAAAATATATTTGAATTGCATATTTCAATTCAAATTATTTTTCAAATTCAGCCTTATAATATTGGTCGAGTTCATTTAATCTATAAAAAAAATGGAACTACATCAAGCTATGATTCTTTATATTAAATCGACACATAAGTTTCTAAAACTATTTTTATTTTTAACATAAAAATTTCAATTTCAGAACGATTAACTTTAGTAAAAAAAAATGGACAATGGAGCTGTGTCGCCGTATTGCTAGAAAAATTCGAAACCGACGGAATTAAATAATTGAAGTGAATAATTTCGAAAAATTTATACGATTTCCTATACAGTATTTAATAGAAAAGCAATATAAAAAAACTCATAAATTTGCAAAATAGAAAAAAAACCAAACGAAAATCATTAAATTAAATATGTTGCAAATAAATGTTTAAAAAGACTTTTCATTCATTTTTCATTAATTTAATTATTTAATAATAATAGAATAGTAAATGAAATCATATAAAACATGTTAAATTGAAACTTAAATGTATTATTTCCCTTGCCTCAGGGTACAGTGTGTACGAAATGATTAAAACTATTTAACAAAGTTTATCCTGAAGTCGAAAAGTTATCTAAGAGAATGGCTTACACACTTCTGTTCAATCATAACTTTTATTTATTTGTGATATTTCAAAAGAAAGCAGTTCTGGGATAGATACAATCACTTAGTCGACCTGATGAAGGAGTTATCGCAGCCCTTAATTCCGATATCAAATTTAAACAACTTAGATGACAGTATGCGAAATAAGGTTGAAGTAAGATTGTGCAAATTTGATAAATTTTCACGCTGAAGATTTCGGCTACAACCACTTAGTGCAATAATAATTGTTTTTGTTTTTATGATTTTCCTTTATAAAAATCAAAAATAAAATATCTAAACTATTCGAGTTTGGCTCATACCACAATTTAAAAAAAAATAAACAATTTTCGACTTCAGAAAAACTTCTTTAGACACGAACGGGGTCAACTGACAGAAACAATTTTAATATCAGTATTAGCCGTTATTAAAATCAAACATTTGGGGTTAAAATTTTTAATATATGCAGATGATCACTTCTTGGTGAATATCAAAAAAATTTTGTTGAGCAGTAGAATTCTGTACTGCTGACTAAAGACAATTTAAATTTAAAGATTTCAATTTATTTATTTTTTTAATTTTTAACAGGAAATATTCTTGATTGTCTATCGTTAACCCAATCGAAGTTCTGTTCTTATCCATATTGAACCCAAATTCGCTTAAAAATCTTAAGAAATAATAAAAATCAATCTTATTACCGTACGGCTAATCGTAGGTGAATTTCGAGAATTCTGTTAAGGATTAATTTTTCCTTTTCAATTACAGAAGTGTGAAAATTCATCAACGATTCGACAACCGTAGTAAGGCTAAATAAAAATATTATAAACTAGAGAAAAAATCTAAAATTCCGCAAAATAATGTAAAAATTGAATTCTGAAATTAAAAAAAAAAAATAAAGTGGTATTCCGAACGATACAACTAAACACAATCAGATCAATCACGAATAATAATTCAGTAGAGTTTTTTTTACTTTTTCTATTCCTTATGTTATGAATAAAAGCTTCTCATTAAATTTCATCTCTCCACGGGAAAGAAATTCTTAGAGAGTATTCGTGATTGGACTAAATAAGAAGGTAGACTGACTAGACGCAGCAACTGTAAGTGGTTGAATTCAAAGGAAAAAACCTTTTTAATTTAATCGATTGTATCACATTTATACAGTTTAAACGAACCAGAGTGTTTTATACTTTGAATTTACTGAACAATTATATTCCATTTAATGATTGTTTTAATATTAAAAAAGTCATGTATTCCCAATCACATATTGAAACAAATAGTAGATGAAAATTATTGAAATTCATCTTCGAATCGACAACCAAAATATGTATATCTAAACAAAACATAAACAATTTTGCCTTCAATAAAAATTCTCTCGAGTGACAGTTAATAAATTGTGTTGTAATCCTGGCATTATATTTCGTTTGTTGTAGTATGAAAAAGCTTTTCAATTAATATATATTTTTTTAATAGATTTTTATTAGTTTATTTATTTATTGTTTTGTTTTGTTTTATATTTTCTCTGTTTTAAAAGCAAATCATTATTATCAGTTTGATTTGTAATTAAATTTACCAAAAAAAGAAGGTATTTGTATTTGTTTTTTGTTTCAATTTGAGTTTATTTTTTTTATTTATATATTTGTTTACTCATTTTGTTAATTATATATTTTTGTTTTTGTTTTATTAATTAATATTTTTAATTATTTTGTTTTATTACTTTTCTAAATTGTGTAAAAAAATTTGGTATTTGTTATTTCATTTCCATTTATATATATATTTACTATATATATATGTATTATTTATGTATATAATTTTATTGTTATTTCTTTTTTAATTTTGGTTAGAATATTAAATGTTTTTTTCATTTCTTTTCTTTTTAAATTTAAAAAAAATTGCTTATTTTCATAAATAAATTTTGGTTTTTTCTTTTTTTTTTTTGTTCAATAATTTCATAACATATGCTTGAAAACATATACAATATATTGGCGTTGTTTTAAATCGTATTTTTAAGTTTTGTTTTCTTTTGTTTTTGTTTTTGTTTATTGATTTTTAATTTCCTTCAATTGTATTGTGATGTAAATGCTTCAAATAACACAAATTAAATACAACAACTAAAAAAATAAAAACAATTCAATATACCAGTTCGTTAAAAAAAAGAAATGAAAATGAAAAAGGAAAACAGCAATAAATTAAATTATAAAACAAAAAACTTGTTACAAAAAAGTAAGAAACTCTCATTAAAAATTTAAGAAAAAAAAGAACTTATTATTTACGTATATATATGTATATGTATGTATGTATGTATATAGAGAACAAAAAAAAATAAAATGTTTTGTAAGGAATTTGTTTCATTTTGTAGGTTGTCTGTTGTATGCAAATATTTATACGATATACTATATGTATATATATATATATATATATATATGTATTTATATAAAGAACTTAAAGTATTATACCTAAATATTGAATATTTATAAACTTATCCTAATCTTGCACCTCTCGATAGGGCACCTCAGACGTCACCGAATACGATTCAAAGTAATGATTTAAAAACTCAAATGTTGGCCGCTTCTCCGGTACGGCGTCCCAACATTGCAATAACAAATGATAAATATTATCAGGGAAATAATGATTTGTCGGCTTTGGCATACGGAAGCCACGCTCAATATTCTCAATCACTTCGCGACTATGCATACCAGGATATGGCACTTGGCCGTATGTAAATAATTCCATTAGTAGTATACCATATGACCAGACATCGGATTTTATTGAAAATTTACCATAAATTATGGCTTCGGGCGCTGTCCATTTGACGGGAAAACGTGAACCCTGTTTCGGACAATATTCATCGTCGGCTATGACACGTGCCAAACCGAAATCACATATTTTCGCTACATTATTCTCTCCGATGAGGACATTTCGAGCTGCCAGATCGCGATGTATTAATTGTTTCGATTCTAGATATTCCATACCGGAGGCAACCTGTGTAGCAATATAGATGAGATCTTCAAAATGTAAATAACGACCATCGCCTTCGCGTAAATAGTCTAATAAGCTGCCTTTGGACATATATTCCTGTACAATGTAAATGGGTTCCTCCTATAAAATGGGGAAAAAGAAGAAAATTAAGAAAAGGTTTATAAATACATTGTAAAAAATTGTTTCAATCAATAACCATTCGAAACGCAGAAGTACGTAAATACGTAGTACGTAATAAGTATTCAAACCAATTTTAGGGTTTAAATTAACAGTATTTGGTTTTAATTCGCCTGTCATTAGAAGCCAAAAGGCTCTTTACTTTGCATTCTTGTGCAACAATTCGCCGTTTTTATATCTGCAAATGATATTCTAAAACTGAACTCCCCCACTAGGATTTATAAAGACACTATAAAACTACTTCCACTTTGCAAACATAACAGCTAACCCGTTACGCCACTATCCTATAGCGTAAGTGTACGGTAACGACAAAATCGCTCTACTACCAGGTTGTTCGAATTTTTTTTTTTTTTTTTTTTTTTTTTTTTTTTTTGTGAAAATAAAAACAGTTTTCGTATAATAAACAAATACTTTATTAAATTAAAATTTTTGGTCTTTGCTGGCAAAAAACTGATCGAATTAATCGTTGTGTTATCCGTTAAATATAAAAAAAAAACGATTCCTTTAAAATCCCACCAAACACACAGCATCCCCTTTTTTTTGGTGAACATCGGCTTTGGTAATGGTTTGAGCCGGTTCATCTTCTTTGTTCCATGACCTCTTGCGTTTAACGTTGTTATATACACAACCCATATTTCGTGCCCAGTGATGATTCGTTTCAAAAACGGATAATTTTCGTGACGTTTGAGAAGCGAATCGCAGACGTCAATGCGGCGACACAGATTCCTCTCTGTGAGAATATACATCGAGCTTCGAAGATAATCCCAGGCCTTTCAAGTGGTCATAAACTGTTAAATTTGATAAATTTAACCTCAATCTGATCTCACGTGTCGTCATTCGCCGGTTCGTATCAACTAATACCTTTATCATGTCTTTATCAGCTTCAACCGGCTTTCCCGAACGTGGTGCTTCTTCGCCATCAAAATTGCCTGGTCGAAATTTAGCGAACCAGGCGTACTGCCAACACACCTTTTCCATACACATCGCACAATTTATTTCTGGCTTGAACAGTATTTTTACCCTTTCTATAGTAAAACAGTAAGATATGTCGAATATGCTGCTTATCCCTCTGCATATTTCAAAGGGCAGCAACCGAAAACTACTGCGTAGAATTAATTGAAATTTTTCACACACAAGCCTTACTATATGAGCTCTCAAAGCATATAAAAATTATACGGCTTAAGTGTGAAGTTGGGTGCAAAAACATACAATAAAATCCTCTGTTCGAAAAAAAACGAAATTACTTTCCCAACAACCCAATATTTTCTGTGACTCTACGTAATAGCTAACACGTTACCACTATCCTGCTTATAGGGTAAGGGTACGTAACGACAAAATCGCTGTACTAGTTTCTGTGTCTCCACGTAACAGCTAACACGTTACCACTATCTTAACTATAGCGTAAGTGTACGGTAACGACAAAATCCCTGTACTATTTTCTGTGACTCAACGTAACAGCTAACACGTTACCACTATCCCACTTAAAGCGTAAGTGTACGGTAACGACAAAATCGCTATACTATTTTCTGTGACTCTACGTAACAGCTAACACGTTACCATTATCTTAACCATAGCGTAAGTGTACGGTAACGACAAAATCGCTGTGCTATTGTCTGTGACTCTATGTAACAGCTAACACGTTACCACTATCCTACTTATAGCGTAAGGGTACGTTAAATCGCCGTACTATTTTCAGTGACTTTACGTAACAGATAACACGTCACCACTATCCTACTTACAGCATAAGTGTTCGGTAACGACAAAATCGCTGTATTATTTTCTGTGACTCTAATTAGGGAAATATTTTTTCCATGAAAGTAACTGGACTCTAAACTTCGTACATTATTAAACTACGAAATCAAACTGTTACGTTTTCCAATAGAAATATTACAACAACAAATATTAGGCATTGTTTTCACTGACATTTACTGTCACTTACTGTACGGTAAATAAGCATACTTCTTAGCGGAAGTAAAAGTTTTCTTTCTAATCTTTTTAATTAACGAATTCGACATATTTTATACCTGATGTAAGTAACATTTTATAACTTTTAAATTTGTGTAGAGAAAAAACTTTATCATTCTTCGAAAGTATGGCTGGCTGTATAACTATCATGAACTTCTCCATTGTATTCCATTAAAATGTTACAATTTTAATAGTTCAACAAACCCACCAAATCCCATACCATAAGAACTCCCTTACTAAAACTTTGTAAAGTTTCGAAGTGGGAGGCAAAAGAAAAGTAACAAATAAGAAAGAGAAAACTAGAGAGAGCAATAGGAGGAACAACTTGAACTTTATAAACTAATAACGTTTTCATGCCACAATAGCTAGAGGTACTATAGCCAATACTTTATTCACTTCATGGTCTTAAAGGGTAGAGAAAAACTGTTAAAATTGGTATAAAGAAACGTGCACAGGGCAGAGCAAAACCAAAAAAAACTCTCCTTACTTTTATGACCCGCGAGAAAAAAAAGAAAAAAAATAGAATTGCTGTTGAAAAAAAGTGAAAAATAATACAAACCTGTGAACAAACCGCATAAAGTGCAACTAAACGATTATGGCGAAACTTTTTCATAATGGCAGCCTCTTGTAGGAAGGCAGCTGTCGACATAGTGCCCTCACGTAATGTTTTAACAGCCACATCAATACTGTTACGCCATTTGCCATAAAATACTTCACCAAAATTGCCGCGACCTAATTTACGTATTAGTTGGATTTCTGAACGTGGTATTTCATATTTATCGCGCAATTCGGGACCCAAATCCCACATTTGTGGCTGAGGTTTGGGGCAAGGTCGTGATAATATATGGCAGAGACCTAAAGCATTTTCTGTGAAACAAAAGCGAAACAAAATTAATTTGAACTCGTGATATCTCTTAAAAAGAATCCAATACTTACTGCTATAGGCCATAACTAGAGCTTGTAGGGAGGGGAACGTTTGATTGGTGGCTATATAGTAGCCACCATTATCCAAAGGTTTTATGCGATAATGTTTCACATGATAGCCACGACCATCTTCCCAGTCTTTAACGGACAATGAAAAACCATTTGGATTGTGTTCTGAGGGTCTTACCAAAAATGTACCACGTGGATTTTCTTCTGCCAATAACAGTTTGTCTGCCTCTTTACGCAAAACATTCTCAAAGAACCAACTGAAAAAAGAAAACAACAACAACAACAAGAAAAAGTTTAACATTAAAAGCGAATTTCATTTCGTTTGCAAATACATACTCTTCACTATTCACACTACGCTCTTCGGCAACAAAATTTAATGGTATTAGGCCCTCTTGCCGTGTACTCAAATTGACTACACGCCACCAATCCGATTCGGTATCATCGATGACTTCCATACGGTCTCCTTTCATAAAGCTTAAATCAGACTCATCACGTGATTTATAATCGTATAAAGCCACAACGACGCGTCGTTTAGGAAGACCACCAGCAGTTGCTGCTGGTACGCCGGCTAAAAAGGAAATTCACACAAAATAAAGGTAAGAAAAAAACATGGATTTAATAAGGAAATCATTTTACTATGTGCAGCAGACAAAATTTAAATCTGAAAAAAAATGCTGAGGAAAAAATATGGAAAATATGGTTCGTGTCTATCACAGTTTTACTAAAGAAGGGGCGAAAATAAATTGAAAGTAATTGAAGGGAAATGTATGTATATATGTATGTCTGCATATGCATTAAGAAAGTGAAGGTGTGTATATGTATGCTTCATAATGACTTCTTTTCGTTGTATCTCGTGTCAAGTTATTGAGAGACGGAGGGTTTTTAAATTATGAGACTTATTTTCTAGGGTTTCTTTTTGTTTTTGTTTTCTTCCATTAGTAAATACACGTTAGTTTAAGCACGTAGGTGAGAATTACAGTCTATTTCTGTTTTATAATTATTTCCTGCTGTTTAAGATTAAGATTAAATGTCATCATACCCCTAGTAAGACGAAAAGTTAATAGAATTATGCGAGACAGTTAGTTTACTGTAGTAATTTAATAGAATTTTTATTTTTAATAAAATTTATGCGCCTCTTCCCTTGTACTCTTGTAAAGGGTCCGCCAAAAAAATTTTTTTTGAAAATGTTTATAAAAAAAACTACTGAATATTTTCTCAAATTTCTTTTTTTTATTTGAAAGTACAATCCTTCCGGTTAATAATGGAAAATAATTTCATTCAAATGGCTGCCTCGGCTGGCCATGTAGTAGCCTACACCAGAAGATGCCGATTTTGGCAAAAAAAAAAAAAACATCTTTTCAGATGAACCTCATTTTGATCTTGGCGGGTATGTATACAAGCAAAATTGACGCATTTGGGGCACAGAAAACCCGCACGCATACATTGAAAAGCCGACGCACCCAAAACGAGTCACTGTTTGGTGCGGATTTTGGTCCAGAGGCATAATTGGGCCATTTTTCATCGAAAATGAGCAAGGAGTGACCGTTACAGTCAATGGCGATCGTTATCGGACCATGTTGAACGAATTTTTGTGCACGAAAATTGAAGAGGAGGATATTGGCAACATTTGGTTTCAACAGGACGGCGCTACGTGCCTCACAGCCGAAGCTACACTTGATGTTTTGCGCCCTGTTTTTGAAGATCGCATTATCAGCCGCAGAGCTGATGTCGTTTGACCACCTCGGAGCTGCGATTTGACACCGTTGGACTATTATTTTTGGGGGGTGCCGTCAAAGATAAGTGTTACGCCGACAAGCCAGAGACAAATGACGCTTTAAAGGACAATATTCGTGAAGCCATTGCTGAAATACAGCTGCACACAATCGATAACGTGCTTGAAAATTGGACCGATCGTGTAGGCTACTGTATGGCCAGACGAGGCAGCCATTTGAATGAAATTATTTTCCATTATTAACCGGAAGGATTGTACTTTAAAATAAAAAAAAGAAATTTGTGAAAATATTCAGTAGTTTTTTTTTAAAGCATTTTCAAAAAAAAAAAAGTTATTTGGCGGACCTTTTATAATCGCTACATTTTTTAAATGATTCAAAGACTTGGTTAAAGTCCTAGCAACTGCTTGGCTCACGACGACGCAGTTCAAATTTTTTAAGAAGCGCTGTACCATATAAATTTGATAGCAGGTCAGAAAATCGTGAATGCCTTGCAGTTTTCATATCAATTACAGTGCAATAACAATACTGCTCAGAAAGGGCAACCTAACCGAATGTGAGAACTAGACAATAATGCTCGAATTTCCTCTACGCCTTTAACACGAACAAAAACAATTGTGGATCAAATCACTCCACAAGTCGCGAGAAGACCGTATACTACAACTTTCCAACTCTACTTGGTTTTTAAGGACATCGAAAGAGTATTATATATATTATATTATATAGTATGCAATTAAAAGAGAGCCAATAATGGTATTCACAACATGCTCACAATGATAGCTAAGCAAACCACTACTTTCCAGGCACTTTAAACCAACATTAGCCATCAGGAGCCACAAGAAAGGGAATAGTACCCCTCCCCCCTGTGCACTACTACTGGTTGCACGCCTAACTATAGAACATCCACCCAGATTCGAACGGATTAGTGCATGTGAGTCATAAACCACACCAGAAAATATGGGGCATGTATACCCCTAAGCGAATTCTCAATTGAAAAAATGGTAACATCGTTGAATATCCAAGAAGGCCGACAGTGTGTACTCATCCGTAGCCAAATTCGCCTCAACAAAACCTGTCACATCATGAAGAGCACTCTCAACCGACTTACCCTTAATGTAAGCATGTTGCGACCTACTCAACAGAGACCTCAAATATATAGTCACACAGATAATTATACGTACCCCCCCTAAAAATAATTTTTTTTTAAAGTAATGAACTTCAAATTTAAAATTTCTTTACATAAGCGTCTGTAACGACACATTTACTTAAATAAAGAAAAAAGATTCCCAAAATCTATGAATTTGTGACTGCAGTTTGCTTAAAACCAATATGGCACCACAGAAAATTATACGTACGACGTATATTTCATATAAAATTTCTCCAAGGGTAGCCCGGTATATAAAAGGTATTGTGGATAAAAATCCTAGGACTACAGCCGTAGAAATACGAAATACCTCGGAAAGTGATCACAATGTCTCTCCAAAGCTTTCAAAAAAAAGGATGAGAGCGATATCGGTCTATAATCCTTAGGGCCGAAGGGACTGGGTTTACCGGCTTTCGGTATAAAACATCACAAGCATTTCTTTTCCAACCATTGGGTATATTACACTACCGAAGACAGTCCCTATACACGTCCACCAGGTATTCGTATAATATATCAACAGAATGCTGAAGCAGAGCCGGAAAGATACCACAGATGGCGACTTAAAAGACTCAAAGCTACTTATAGCCCATTTGACCCTATCCCTGGTAATGATCTCCTCTCCTATCAGCTTGATGCCATAAACTGCACCAGTATGCAAATATGGAGGCCTGGTCCAAGTAATTTCAGATACACAGCAACAAACAAACACTTTACAGGCTACAGGAGTATAACATACAGGTCGATCTTACCATAAAAATCAGCAAAACAAAGCCTTTTAGAATATTCACAACAAAAACAACACCTAGGACAGCACTGAAAAAAATGTAGCGCGTAGAATAAAATTTAGTCTGGAACTCTTTCTAAATATCTAGGGGTTATACAGGGAGCATCTTCATGTATAGGATTGTAAGCTTCTGTAAATTAAACTTGAGCAAAAGAACCAGAATATTTTGACGCATGAATGTTACCTACCAAGCCGATGAAGTCTTAAATCTACAGTCTTAAGAGTACATGGCCACACATCTTAAACATAATTTGAAGTGGAATACATGAACGGGAGACCATTATGGCAGAGGCCGGGAAAGGCGGAACATTGATAACGAGGGTACACTTAGACAAAAAATCCCATATTTGGCTCAAGTTTAAGTTTTCGTGAATATATTTCCATAACATAAGCCATCTATATTATCTGCCTGTTTCAATTTAAACTACTTAGGAGCAGCACTTCCTTACGGGTCCGTGTTAGCTTTGAAATTCGAAAATCACAGAAGATGGTGCATCTTTTAAACATGATCTCTGTCCTTAATGACTGTATGGCTCTATAGTGCCAAGGGAAACATTTCTGATTACTTATGATTCTCAAATTTAAAAAAAAGTGCAACTGAAGTACTTTCAATGCATACCGAAGCTTACGCTGAATATGTCCCATCCCAATCGATTTCAACATACGTGGTACAGTGGCAAAGTGTATATTTCGTCATGAACGAGAGAGACCGCTCAGGACACCCAAAAAAATTCAAAGATGATAAATTGAAAACACTTTTCTATGAATATTGTTATCAAGCTCAAGAAAAACTTTAAATCTCATTGGGTAGCCACTCAAACAATAATTTTTAAACTTACAAATTTAGCAGTGAAAGTAGATAAATTGGTTCCCAGAGAAGTTTGAAGCTAAACAATGTACAAAGATTAGTTTGGAATGCATGAAATGATGCTTAAACAGCATATAACGTTTAGTAACTTTGATATCTAAACACTATTGTTATCGAAAAGTGGATCAATTAAGACGTTGAGAGCACAAAAAGACATACACACAGTTACTAAAGTATACATACGGTTAAAAAATTTCAAAAATTGTTTAAATAATCCGTTTTCGTTGAAAATCTTTATAGTTGCCTTTTGCATTGGTTAAAAAATTTCTAAAATTGAACTGAATTGTGGCACTGCACAGGTCCACAAGGGTATGCATCCGATTTACAAATTTCACAAATTTCTGAACCAACACAGAAGACCGTCTTAAAATCGAAGAAAGATGTCAGACAATTATAAATATTTTCAACGAAAACGGATTGGTTAAAAAATTTCTGAAATTTGTTAATTTTTTGGGCCTGCACAGGCACGAGGAAAGTTGTCAGACAATTACAAAAATTTTCAACGAAAACGGATTAGATAAAAAAAATTCTGAAATTTGTTATCCGTATGTATACTTTTGTGGCTGAGTGTACGTGAAGCTAAGTCAATCGGGTGCTTGAGACAATTCACGGCAAGGCAATGGTTTGCATTTTGTTGAAGCCAGCAGAGATATTAAAATCGAGTCAGATCACAGTAAATTTGAGTACTGGGCTCTAAAAAGAGCTGTAATATGTTAAGCTGCGTTTGACCGCCATTTGTTGCTAAGGATTAAGAGGACTTTCACTGGCGAACTCTTCAATTTAGAAAAAGTATTCGAAATTAATTCGAATTCATTCAATTTTCACATCATCCCCATGCTTCTTTATCGCGCAGAAGCGTGGACACTATTATGCACTGATGCAGCAGCCTTGATAGTGTTCGAGAGAGAAAAGTCTTACGTAAGATCTTCATTCCAGTGAAAGTTGTCAATGATGTCCGCCTGCGATCCAACAACATTCTCAACGATGTGGACGTTGTATAGCATTTTAACATCTAGTGGCTGGACTGGCTCGACCATATCGTTCGAATGGATTAGAATGCTCCGGCAGGGTAGGTATTTCATGTGAGGATTTGCGAAGGTAAGCGAGGAGGGCGGTAGTCACCGTGGTCTAGTAGGTAGTGTGTTGGCTTATTAGACGAAAACCCAGGGTACGAGCCCCAGGCCAGATATCAAAATAAAATACAAAAAGTATTTCTTCGGCGACTTCCTCTCAGCAGATTTCTGCCAAAAACTCTGAAAGTAAATAAACCTGCCATGAAAAAGTTTCTCAAAAATCTGTCGTTCGGAATCGACTTTAAACTGTAGGTCCCGCCACTCATGTATAAAATTAACACACACAACATAAGTGGTGTGAGAAACTAGGTCGTAATCCTGACTGAAGGGTTGTAATGACCAATTATTTATGTATGTATGTAAGCGAAGAGGACGACCTTATTTACGTTGGAAGGACCAAGTCGAGGAAGCCGTGTCATCGATTGATGTGACCAACTGGCGAAGGCACGTAAGAAGCAGAGGCGCCTGGAAGGATGTGCTAAAGCAGGCCGAAAGCCGATAATCGGTTTGATAATGACCAATTAAGTAAGTAAGTAAGGTTATACTGGGAACAACGTCCATTACGAAAATGTATTGGTACTCTTACTCCTGCCCAAGGGATGCTGCTGCGTGTGTTAACTTACGTTTGGAAAAAAAATCAAACTTGAAGGTCCCCCACATGTCCTAAATATTGCCCGTCAATGTTGCGCTTGCTTTCCTCAAATGTAATCATTTAATTTCACTGATTAGTGAAAGCCAAACGCTATTCAATAATGATCATTATGTGTCTTCAGCAATTACTCATTTCACATGTGTATGCTTGGCCCATGCCACCACATGTGCTGTGTAAAATTTATTTAAACACGTTATTCTTAAAGTGTGCTCTCTTAACCCAATTAAGACATTTCTATTTCCATAACCTTTTCACGGGCTCACGTGGTGATTTTTTTCTGCTGTTGTTGTTTATTGTTATTTGTGTTGTGTAGTGCCATTGCATTTCCGATGGTTTGGTTTGTTCACCTTGGCCTCATATTATCATGATGTATGTATAGTATAGGGGAACTTTTATGTCATTTATGTGTCCTCCTCTTGAATTTTATTTTTTAGTTTTTCATTTTGCAAAACAAAAAATATCTTTGTTTTCTTAAAACCAACTCAATAACAAGCAAAAAAACAAACAGACAAAACAACACAGAGAATAAAAGGAAATTGTTTTCATATATAAATACAAAAGAGGCCAGATTTAGTTTTTGATTCTGTTCTTTTTTTTGGTGAATTTTAATTCCAAAAAAATAAAAGAAAAGAAAAAAATTTCAACAGAAAAAAACTAAAACGGAATACAAAACAAAAAGCGGCTGAAGAGGACTATCAACAAGAGTTTTTTATCTTCATTTCGAACAAAAAACGTGGCAAAAGGAATCACAGCAAAATAAATTTTCTACTACTGCAGAGGAATTTTTTTTTTGCCAGAATTTTTAATCAGCAGCAGACAATTTAGTGAAAACTATATAATGATGATAATGGCGATAATGATTGCTGTTTAATACCCCTTTTCACGCTGCCAGGCATGACCGGCCTAATATTTTAAACTGGCATTGAATTCATTTCGTTTTGTATTTTCAATTTTCATTTTCATGTTTTACAAATCGAATGTCAGCCAACATTATCATGCAATAGGCAGACTACGACGATAGTTGTAGTTTTGCTATTGAACTTGGTTTGGTTTGGATTATGTTAACAACACAACAGACAACACAAGAAAAACTATACAAATAGAAAATAATTAAAAACATGTCTGCAAATTTGAAATGTGACAAGAAAACACTTGAACATCATTAACAGGGGTTTTTCGCTATTTCGCTATTGTGAAGAAGAGGGCACTCAAATCGAATTAATTATTTTCTAGCAATAATTTTAAAATAATAAATAGGTTTTTATAGCAGTTTTAAATATAAAAAGAATAATTTTTTTATGGAAAATATTTTGTTCGAATAAATTCCAGTGGCAGGATAGGGTTTTTATTGTTTGCAACAGAGAATGAAAGGAAATGGTGTTCATATACATATATACAGTCACACAGATAATTATACGTACCCCCCTAAAAATCATTTGTTAAAAAGTAATGAATATCTAATCTAAAATTTCTTTACATTAGCGTCTGTAACGACACATTTACTTAAATAAAGAAAAAAGATTCCCAAAATCTATGAATTTGTGACTACAGTTTGCTTAAAACCAATATGGCACCACAGAAAATTATACGTACGACGTATATTTCATATAAAATTTCTCCAAGGGTAGCCCGGTATATAAAAGGTATTGTGGATAAAAATCCTTGGACTACAGCCTGTGTGCATTCCGACACAGTTCGAAGTGTTTTGAGAAAGAACGGTTTCCGCCGCCGAGTGCCGAGAAAAAAGCCACGATTGGAATTTGGCCAATAATATATGGACGAATGTAATATTTAGTGATGAGAACTAATATAATTTGTTCGGTTGAGACGGAAAGCAAAAAATTTGGCGCAAAAATCAATTGACTTGTCCATATATTATCATTTTTAAAAAAATGATTTTTAGGGGGGTACGTATAATTATTTGTGTGACTGTATGTTTAAATACTAAAGATTCCAAATTTAGTTTTTGGTTCTTTTTTAATGATGAAAAAACTGGAACTCATAGACGGCTTTTTTAAGTCGAAAATCTATCATGAAAAATTTACTAGATTTTGTTTTGATATAGGATGCCTAGGGCGATGGTATTGCCTAGAAACAGATCTCTCTGTGAATTAACCTGTTCGACGTTACTATTCGACCTATGGCAGTTGTTAAAGTAAAGTCTAGACGTTCACATCTAAACTATACGATCAGGTTAAGGATATGAGGATGTAATATTTGCAAAAATTACAAAAAAAGACGGCTAATGGCTGCAAAAATGCGACAAAAAAAATTACGTAAAATCCATTCAAAAGGGTTTTTACGTCAAAATGTGTAAGATTATTGCTTTTCTAGAACCCTGCAGTTTTAATTTTTACTTGATATTGTATATGTATGAAAATAGATTTTAAAATCTATTACCCGGGACGCAAACCAAATCAGCTCTGTTATGTTACTAACAGAATCCTGTTAAACAGTTAATTTAAGACTTGGAAAGAAAAACAGAAAAAAGGTTAAAATTCCTGAGTAAAATTAGGTAAAAAAGCACAAGTGGGTCAAATAGGTCCTACAGTTAATCTCTGTTACAAAATATTGCGTATTAAGAACTACAATAATCAGATAATCACACATTTTTAATTCAAAATTATAAAAGAAAAGAAAAAATTTCAACTGAAAAAAACTGGAACTTCTGGACGGTTTTTTTAATGCGAAAAAAATTTTAAAAAAATATTTCAGATTTTTTCTTTGCTCTGATCCAAGATGCCAAGGGTGATGGGAATACCTAGAAACAGATCTCTCTGTGAAAACGTATTGGGTGTATTGGTAAAGAAATTTTCTCATTGAGTCCGAAGCTTTCCCCACGAGGTAGCTCTACCTGACCTTCTTAAAAAGTTCTTCTGGACAGCTTTTTAATTCGAAAAACTATTATGTAAAATTATTTGTCGTCCTGTAACGGCAGGACTATGTAATAATACTTGGTAGTACTTCCAGATAGAGACCAATGGCATGGTGATGCCATGGTTATGAATTGTTCGAAAATTGATGCAGGCCTTGAAAACGTTAAGCTAGCACTTGATGGAGGACTGAAATCAGGCGGGATGTGAACTCCTTATGTCTGTACAGAAGATATTGAAGAATCTATAAGCTATTATGACCCAAGTTTGACCGTTTTAGAATGGAATGGGTATTGAATCTACTAGAATCCTGATACGATTTTTAACGGGCCATTATAATATGAGATCAAAGACCACCTTGTAGGACGTTAGCACCCCTTCTTTCTGCAGGGTTTTGCCGTAATGTGGGGGAATCTGAAACTGTCGAACATATCCTAGGCTGTGCACCGGAGTGCAAACGAGAGGACTGGTAATTCTTCGACAGCGTTTTTTCAATGGACTGATGGTAGTGTGGTAGGTAGTGTGCTGGCTTATTAGAAAAAAGGTCGCCAAGGAACACAAACAAAACGAAATATGAAAATATCGAAATCGGCAAATTTGAAGCAAAAAAGAAACTCGGAGAGTAAATAAAATTACCATGAAAAGTTTCTCAAAAGCCTGCCGACTTTAAACTGTAGATCCCGGCACTCACGGATAAAATAAACAAGCACAACATGGGTGGTGTGAGAAACAAGGTCGTAATCCTGGCTTTAGGGTTGTAGTGACCAATTAAGTCAGTAAGTTTGCATTTCTAACATTGACTGGTGATCAGTCTGATATAATTGAATGGTGAGATGACCCCACCCTCTTATTGTCCTCCCCTGTAATTTATTATTTTCTCTATATTTAGAATTTTTCTTTTATCTTTTAAGCTGGCATGTTAAAGGCTTTCATAATTGACCATTTCTAGTCTCTGGATGGAAATGTATTTCTTTTACCCATTTGCCTTTGCAGAATTCGTATATGAAGTCCAGCCAAGTAGTCAAATGAATAGAATATCCATATCGTTAAAGTAATATTCTGTACTGGATAAGGCCAAAAGGTTAACATCTATTATAAGACCTTCAAATTGGTCACAAAATACTTGTACCGAAAAACATTGATACTCTTGTAGGAAGCATTGAAAAAAACCCTTAAGAGCCATCAGCCCCAAAGTTGTAGCATTCAATTAATCACAACGTCCGGCCATATGTTCTGATCTTAATCCATCAGATTTCATTCGATACAAAAGACTCTTATTTGCAACAATTCACTTAAAACAAGGTAACCGGAATTGTTGTAAAAAAATAAACACATATTTTAACGCGAAATCCATATGTTGCCAAAAGAAATGAGAAAACGCCATAGCTAAAGATGAGCAATACTTTGTATATACAATATTTATATTGTGTACAATAAACAAACAATACTTAAATAAAAATAAACAAATTGAAGGCCATTAGCCTGTGTCATATTCATTACAAAGTTCATCATTATGACTTATTCAAATAAGAATAATTCAAGCAAGGAATTACATGGGAGTATGGGAGAGAGAGAGGTTAAGCTTTGATTTAATTAAAAGATTTTTAAATAAAAAAAAAAAACATGAAGAATACTTACTTGGCGTTGTACGAGGCCTTATAATATCGACACCACTTTTAGCACCAATTTTCAAAGGCACCCGATTCGGATCGGGCGTATAGCGTGAGTCCAATGAACCGCCATTATTATGCTTCTGGCCGGTATTATTAATATGTGTTTGGCCAAATGTATAATCGGACTTTTTATAGCCAGTGGGATAGGCTAAAGCAAGTTCTTGGTCCTGACGTTTACTGCAGCATTTGTTACCCATTATGGTAAAATATACACACGTTGTCGGCGTCCTCGAGCACACACACGATTAGGCAACAGCACAAACAACACAGTGGCAATATGTCGGTGTAGTTGTAAATGTTGCAGTTGCAGTTGCAATTGCAATTAATGTGGAAATGCCGTTTAAAATGATGTTACTTGTTGGCTTTTCTTTTTTTTTATGTTTCTGTATGATTTAAATGAAGGTAGACAGAGAAGAAGCGAGTAGGAGGAGTTGTTGTTAAGGTTTTTTTTTTCTTACTTTGTATTTTTGTAAATATAAAATAATGTAATGTAAAGTTGGAAATTTTTAAATGCTGTACTTGTTGTTTCTTTATATTTTTTTATTGTTGCTTTTGTCTTTTCAGTTTTGCAAAAGGAAGTAGACAGTTTGAAGTTGTAGCTGCTGTAGTAGTCGTAGTTGTAGTTGTGGTGGCAAAAGCATTATTTTAAGATTATTAAAAAGGAGAGAAAATAATACTTATAAAAGTAGAAAGCGTTTCGTTATAATTTTCCTTTTTTTATACGTAAAAAATACTTGTTTTTTTAAAATAAAATAATTAATTTCTTAAGCATGTTGGAGAGAGAGAGAGAGAAGAACGTTGTTTAGTTTTTCTGTATAAAAATTCTGTTTTTCTTAAAAATCTTAAAGCATTTACGTTTTATTTCGATTCTTTTTAAAGAGATCACTGGTTACCAAGTTGTTGTTTTTTTTGTAGATTTTTTTGTTGTAAATAGAGAAGAAAAAAAATTCAGCTAGTAGAAGTTGTTGTATTTGTTTTTGTATTTTGTTGCCACGGCTTATAAGCGTATGTATGTATAAAAAATTTTAATTTTTGTTTTGTTTTTTTTTTAATAATTAATCATATAAACTATCAGTCAAGTTTTTCTTTTTTATGTTTTGTTGTTGTTGTTGTTCCATATACAATATATATCGTATCGTATGTATTTATATAATTAAGCCTTGAAGAAGAAAACCTCTGGTTTCAAATAATGATGATTCGAGACGTATGATGAAATGATAGATTCTTTTTGGTAAATGTAACAAGTAATAACAGAAGTAATAATAATAGCCAGCTTAGTAGTAGGATTAAACACTAATAAGTGTTTTTTCTTTTTTCTTTTCAATTTCAAAATGTTCTTGTTTTATTTGCCTTTGGTTTTGGAAAAAGTCCTTTCAAACTAACTGCATGCAGCACGCCCATTAAAATTGTCACCCAGTCACAGTGGCTGCATTCTTGCAATTATAGCGGCAGCTTTTTGCATTTATGATGCTCTATTAACGCTTTGATGACTTGTTTAAAAGCGTTAAGAATCTATGCTAATACTTCTGCTGCTGCAATTAATCATGTATTAAAGATAATTATCTTCAAAAAAAATTAATGTTGTTGTCGTTGATGAAAATTGAAAAATTTTCAATTAATTTCTTGGTTTTGAAGAAGACCCCAAAGTATTTAAGCGTAAGACCTCAATTTAATTAAGGTTATATTCTCATGTTACGCTTGATTTCGTATTATTGAATTGGTTTTCTTTTCTTTACGTTGTTTTTTATTTTATTTTTTGTGTTCTGTGTCTTCTTCCTTTTTTCACTTTCACTTCAATGGCTAATTGAGTTGTTGTTGATGATGAAGATGATGGATAAATCACAGCAAATTGTGAGAGAGAGAGAGAGTGCACGAGTGTAAGAGAGAGAGGAAGATAGAAGCAAAAATTTTTATGTAACTTTTGCTGATATTTTTTTAAATAAGATTTTGATTTTATCCGCTCTAGATGTTGATGATGATGATGTCATTGCTGCCACACAAACTAGAAAATACAAAATCCTTCAGCAAATATTGTGTTCCACATTAAACGTTGTCGTTAGGCAAACTTATTGGCCGATAAATAAAAAAAAATAAACTGTAATGAGAATAAGAAAATAATAAAAGACAGTTAAAAATAAATTTCATTTCATGAGTCAGTAATAAATATAAAAAGATAACAATCTTAATATGTTAGTTAATTTTCGAGCACACATACATATGTACATAGACTATGATCAAAGAAGACATTACACAGAAATAGCATTCATTCATAAGGGAATAGTATGGTTAACACAAATATATAACTGAACTAACAAGCTATAGTCAGCATAGTCTAGTAGCTAGTGTATTGGCTTATTAGACGCAAACCAGTGGTTCAAACCCCAGCTCAGGCATATGAAAAAAATTCTATGACAACTGCCTCTCAGCAAATTTCTGGCAAAAACTCTGAGAGTAAATAAAATTGCCTTGAAAAAGTTTTTAAAAAATTTCGACACTTATGCCTAAAATTAACACACACGCAACATAAGTGGTGTGAGAAGCTAGGTCGTAATCCTAACGGAAGGGTTGTAATCCCCAATTATATATGTAACTGTGCTCATAACCCTTTATGCAGTAACCTCTTCGACGATACTCTGTTCGACCTACCGCAGCTTTCAAAGGAAAGTCTAGACGTTCATATCTAAACTATACTATCAGATTAAGGAAGAAGGGTAATTGCAAAAATTACAAAGAAATTTGGTTTAACACTCCTAATGGCTGCAAAAATGCGACAATTTTTTTCCATTCAAAACGTTTTTTTTTACTTTAAATTGTATAGGATTGTTGGTTTTCTATAAGCCGGCAGTTTTAATTTTTACTTGAATTTGTATGTATGTGTATGAAAATAGATTTTAAAATCTATTAGCCTGGACGCAAACCAATTCAGTTAACAGAGCTTAACGAAACAGAAGAACATTTTAGAACACCTACTGTCACAAACATCAATATAACAAAGAATAACTAAGTAACTACTAACCATTAGCCATACCAC
This sequence comes from Sarcophaga variegata, assembly GCA_932273835.1. Classification (NCBI taxonomy): domain Eukaryota; kingdom Metazoa; phylum Arthropoda; class Insecta; order Diptera; family Sarcophagidae; genus Sarcophaga; species Sarcophaga variegata. The sequence continues at coordinate 65,025,977 of OW026362.1, forward strand.
AACAACACAAAAGTTAAGGAGCCAGAGGTCCCACTTGTATCCATGGTGTCAAGGATATAAAGGGACGTAATACACATTAAAAATAATTCACTTTATCAGCCAACGTAGTCCTGATTTATGACTGTATTAATCTATTTACTGAATTACATTAGTTTTTTGAAATGTGTGATTACCTGTGTATTGTAGTACTTAATACACAATATTTTGTAACACAGTGATTAACTGTAGGACCTATTTTACCAACTCGTGCTATTTTTTCTAATTTTACTCACGAATTTTAATCCTTTTGCTTGTTTTTTTTTTCCAAGTCTTAAATTAGTTGTTTAACAGAGTTCTGTTAGTAACATAACAGAGCTCTGTTAACTGAATTGGTTTGCGCCCAGGGTAACAGATTTTAAAATACATCTTGCCATATTGTGACAATTCACTTTCTAAAGCACGGAGTATTACATTATTCGGCATTAAAAAAAAAACTGATGCAGAGTCAATGAAATCAAAAAGTTCATGTGGTCGGTCATAAGGCCATAGCGTACAGAGAAGACGAAAAAATATTCATCTCACTTTTCGAGTTTTAAAGGCTAAGAGCGTAGGCATATTTGCTGCCATATAGCAGATGTTAAGAATGCCTCTATGAGAATAGAATATTGGATTGATAGAGTGCTAGCTTTTGTCATTCTCTTTGAAGGTCGAGAAATAGATTTTTGTAGGATTTTTTTAAATTTAAAACAGCATTGTTTATGAGGTTTCTGCTTTCATATATATTTTTTTTACGCCGAGGAGGGGTCGCCACATCTACCGTGTGGGGCCCTCACCCACTAAATCCGCCCTAGCCTAGTGGACTTATTGTGCCCACTCCGGAACTACGGTGGTATTACTTCGGAGTGCAGTCCTCTTGGCCCTTTGGCCCCTGCGTGTTTATATCCGCGTCCGGATTCCGTATCGAAAGTTGAGGAGACATCTAAGTGTCTCCACTATTCCTTTCATCCAGGTCCCTGTGTCGGATTTTGTTTGACACGTGTGCCAGTTTGATCTATGACGGCGTGCCCACATGTTCCGCAGCCTCAAGATCCCTTTTCTTCAGCCTTAGAATGCTCTCCACGTAATTCGCCACTGAGGTCCAATTTTCTCTACTCGCGATCATAACCCCGACAATGTTACCGGCCGTGGTAGTCCCAACTATTCTTTCATATGTATCGGAATCTGGGATGTATTAAAGTCCTTTTAAACAATACACCACACCACTTATCGATATATAGCCACAGAATAGCGGGTAGCTTGCAGTTCACTCGGTAATCATATGGCGCAGAAGAATATCGAAATTAACTTTAAACGCAATTTCCATTCCTATTTATTTGGGAAATCTCTACCAGCAACTGTTTATAAAGAAAGACAGAGTGCAACATCCCACAATACCAGGCTTTGCCTTCGAACTGAAACTATTTTCTATAACATGCTATCGGTTTTACATTCATTCCCAATGGATAGTCATATGAATGCGACCTCTATTGCTTTTAATTTTTATATTAAAAAGGACTTTTTTCTCTTACTTTTAATAACAACTTCTAATCATTTTTTAACCTTAACGTTCATCTAACATAACTTTGAAAAGTACAAATTTACAAAATTTATTTCAATCACTTGCAACTAATTTTAATGGCGTCGGTCGTAACATACATTTTAAGCGCAAAATTAATTTTTATGGTGAAAATAAGTTTCACTTTCTGTATGTGCATATACATACATATGTATATGTATACATGGCATGCATTCGTCCTTTCGCACATTTCTTTTCATTTATTTTCATTTGATTTATGAACTCATCGTCCTTATCACAATCCACATCCACATCCACTTCCACTGCCATATTACCAACATCATTATCATGATGATTACGATTATTATTATCCTGAGCTCATAGTCATTAAAAACAAGGTTCTACTTTTTATAGCACAACTCACAAGTTTGCAATACAATCAACAACAGCAACAACAACAGCAACAGCCATGAATAAATTTCTGGGAATATAATGTCAGAGCGCACATAGCCTGTCAAAATGTTCAAATTTAATGCAACGACACCAGACACCAGGCAGTTTGCGATTGCTGTCACTATCGCTATATCCTGAGTGTAAATTTTGCTTCGGTTGTTATTCATTCTTATTATCGGTTGTAGTTCTTCTTGTTGCTGTTGTTGTTGAAATTGGTGAGAATGCCATTACGTTGCATAGTTGTTGTTGCTGTTGTTATTGTAGTTTTTGTTGAACATTTGTTTTGTGTCATAAAAAAAAAACAGAGAGAGAGAAAGAGTGAGAGAGAGAGCAGGAGATTAAACAGGCGAAAAGGGCACGCACACACACTCACTGAGAGAAACATCAAAAAATTGTTCAACTCATTCCTTAACGGACAATATGGCGCCTTTGGTGTCGACAATAAAGAACAAGCAACAGAGAAAGAAAAATATGAATAAAAAAAAAACGTTTGCATGTGATGGGTTACACCATTTCCATCGTGGGAGCAAATCAGTTGATGTCATGTTCCTGTTTTAAGCTGGATGACTAAAAATCTTACAAAGAGTGGCATGATGTAGTGGTAAAAGCGTTATACAGTAACTTCCTTACATACTTAATGGGTCATTAAAATCCTTTAGTCTGGACTACAACACAGCTTCTCACATCACTCATGCTGTGTGTGTTAATTTTAACCATGAGTAGCTGGGACCTACATTTTAATGTCGACTTCTGACAACAGATTTTTGAGAAACTTTTCAGAAGACTGATGAGAAAACGTTGCCTAAAGAAACATATTTTTTTCATATTTCGTTTTGTTCGAGTTGTCTGAGTTGGGGTTAGAATAACGGACTTTCGTCTAATAAGCCAACACACTACCTACTAGACTTCGGTGACGTTAGACAATAATCCGAACTTAAATTTCGGAAAGACAAAGAAATCTCGATCATTGTCTTTGAATTTTCTTAATTAAAAAGCTTGAGTCCGCCTCCCAGCTATTGCAGAAGCTTCTGACTCTTGACCCTATAGAAAGTATAACACCAGCAACGAATATCATAGCAATGTTAGGCAGAATAGAACTTAATGAGCAATACACCTAAGACAAGAGCCCAATACCTGCTCACAAAGGGCGTTGTTTTTTGTCAGCGACACTTGGTAACTCTTTTATTATAGAACCTGATATAGTAGATTAGCTGGAACAAATCAACACAAAAACTTTTCCTCTAGGAAAAATAATCTATGCAGGGTAGTGTAGATTAGAGGTAACACGACCTTACTTAACCTACTTAGCTAAAGAGCCTCTAGTATAAAAACTTGTTTTGCTAGGTAGTATAGATTAGAGGTAACAGAACCTAACTTAACCTATGTAGATAAAGAATCTCTGGTATAAAAACTTGTGGCGTAGTTCTTGTGATACATAGGAGAACACGACTACCGTTCATTCTTTGTCACTTCCTCTGGGGTTTTCAGGACCAGTGATAATAATTCGGGAAAAATCTTTTGCATTAATCAGCATTGAAAGAAGCTACCTATGTGCGTGGGACGATATAATTATTATTTATTTTGCTCCGTATTCTGCTTACTGCTCCGTATTCTTCTTCTTCCCCTGTTTGGTCCGCATTTTCAATGATGCAAAAATAAGGTTAGGTTAGGTTAGAGGACGAGTACTTGTCAATAAAGACAAGTACAGTACCCGGAGGTCGAATTGACCCATTGTACAACGTCCTTACAGAAGCTAGGATAATAGAGGGATAAAAAGGAGAGGATGTAGGAAAGGGGAGAATGGGAAGTGGAGGAATTACACAGATAAGACAAAACAAAAAGGGGAGGGCGCGACTACACTGATGAAGCCCTAGCGCCTCTCAACCAGCCTAAGCCGCTAATGAATCTATGGAGAGCCTTGATGTCGGCTCTCGACACAGAATTCAAACTCTCAAAGAAGAACCCGCCAAGGGTCCTCAACCTTAATCTACCAAGGGCTGGGCAGTTACAGAGGAGGTGTTCGATTGTCTCCAACTCCTCCTCATCGCAACATGGCCTGCAATAGTCCGGCTGGAATCTGTTCCAGATCCCCGTCAGCGACCTAATCTCGCAGTGCCCCGTGATAAAACCGACAACCAACCTTAAGTTGGCCTTATCCAAGACCAGCAACCAACCTGATCTCCTATTGTCCACAGCAGGCCATAGACATCTAGAGACAAAACAACCCGATCCATTCCCCCAACGCCTCTGCTCTTCCTCCCTGACGCAAAGATGAAACCACACGAGATGTACTTATCGCCCTAAACTATGTACGGATCAAACCACTCTGTAGGGTGACAAATAATGACAAATAATTTCAGCGGTATTTATTCTGGCAACTATCTTTGCCAATTGTTAGATCAACATTTGTCTCCTCATTTCGCACAGCAAGAGTGTGAACTGTTTGAAAGATATTACCATAGAATCTGTTTATCATTCCTACTCTAATGAATTCCTTGAAATCTCTTTGAGCATTCATAATAGCCAGAAAATATTACAAAATCCCTTGGGTTTACCGTATTTGAATTTGTCTTTGTTTGTTTGGAGAATATCGCACATTTTTTGATGCACAAACCCACGTTTTTAATGCTTCCTGCTATTCCCATTACCGAATGGCTTCAGTGTAATTGCTCTAAATTGTTAAGGCGGTATGAATGCCCTTTAAGCGACTATGGAGAAGTGCTTTAATAATAAAAACCAACAACCAACGTAAGCAACAATAATAACAAAACACAAAAGAAACTATATCACCTCTTTAATACCATAGAGAGAGGATGTTTGACCTTTATGCACAAGTGACATATACAACAACATGCTACAGGCTAAAGAGGGGGGAAAAACCAACAACAACAACAAAAAAGACCATTAAATAAAATACTCATTCCTTTTCAGTTTTTCGTCTTCTGTTAGCATTCTTCACTAACCGTCCGTGTACGTATACATATATAATAATGAAGGGTTGCAAATTTCATTTAAACTTCTTCCACACCAACACACATACACTCAACATTTGAATACTCTCTTGCTACGCTTATTTAGTGTGTGTAAACAGTCGCCCGCCTGTTTTTTATTTTAGGTTGACAATGTCGATGACGTTCATATAGCAAAACAATAAGGATAGGAACGAATATCCTTGGAATCATGCAAGCAATTAGGGAATAAAGAACATTCATAT